>OY757010.1:181159585-182359585 GCA_963580285.1 Lucinisca nassula
GCCGTAATATTGACAGAATGGCAAACAACCAACGAGGCGGTTCTAACGAGCACCCAAAACCTATGTTTGGAGTATAAATAAGAAATATATCACTAATTTTCATCAGATAAATTACCTTTCCTGAGGTTTGAAAAATGCACTATATCACATGGATATGTTATCGTAATGAACTAGAAGACTGGTCAGCTCCTTTGTGTTCATTGCTTGGATAGTTCAATGTCTCTAGTTGCAATATCTAAAATTTCAAGGTTGTTGCTAGGCTGTGTAGCTTATTAGACGGGTTTCTCATGAAATGGGCTCATAATCTCATATGATATCAATATATCAATAGGATCCACTCATAGCTCCAGATAAAAGTGAGTATCCAAATATTATTATTACAATGTATTATTATACCCCTGGCATACGAAGTATGCAATGGGGGTATATAGTTTTATACCCCGGCATACGAAGTATGCAATGGGGGTATATAGTTTTTGTCTTTTCCGTCTGTCTGTCTGTCTGTCCGTAAACAATTATTTTGTGTCAAAGATATCTTAGGAACTGCTTCACATAGAAACTTGAAATTTTGCACACATGATCAGTATGACTACTTGTATTGTGGGAAAGAAAATAAGGGCCAAGGGGTCAGGCCTTTTAGAGTTATTTCCCTTTGTAGTTCTTGCTGTTTAATAGTGTATATTTTTATTTTGTGTCAAAGATTTCTCAATAACTGCTGTACATAGAAACTTGAAATTTTGCAAACATGATCAGTATGACTAGTTGTATTGTGGGAAAGAAAATAAGGGCCAAGGGGTCAGGCCTTTTAGAGTTATTTCCCTTTGTAGTTCTTGCTGTTTAATAGTGTATATTTTTTATTATTTTGTGTCAAAGATTTCTCAATAACTACTGTACATAGAGACTTAAAATTTGGTAGCAACAACCAGTATGACTACTTGTTTCAGCTGAGGTGATGGCACTGGCCGGGGGTATACCTGCCCCACTGGGCACTTTTGTCTAGTTATTTCTGCCTGAAAACATATGATAGGTTTTGGGTACACATAAGAAGCTAATAAGTACCCACAACTGCACCCCGCCCTTCGGGCCTTGAAGAAATAGATGGGCTGCATAATATTTCCACGCAGAGCTGAAACCGACCGCACATAAGTACTGGTCAACCGCTTAGAGGATCTAACCCTGCCCTGGCAAAGCAGTGCGAGACCCGGCGACAGGGCTTGAGATGTCATTTCATCTCATTGTCGGGTGTAAGTCCCACTATATTGGAAGCAACCTCCCAAAATGACCTATACAGTGTTGATGGGGACGTTAAACCTCAAATTAGTCAAAGTATCCACAACATGTTTTCATGCTGAAATTAGAAAAATATTGGTATTTTTCAGATGAAAAAAAAAGAAGAAAAAAAATGTACCCTATCTGGAGAATCCACTTTAAGAAGAAATAATTCTCTGTTTTGGGACAAGTTCTTCTAATAGTAGACCCCATCCTCAAAGGGGCTTAATAGAAAGGAAAATAAATACTTCCCTTTTAAATGGCACAAAATAGGTCATTTGTAGCCTTTCCTTTTTGCTCAGATTAATTATAGAGCAGTCAAGTTTCACTGGCTCAAAATACCTCTGTCAGGAACAAATGTTTATTGTCCCTAAGGTGTTTGAGCCATTGAAGTTTGACTGTAGTATCAATGAATTGCAGTGAGTTACCTTCAGTGCGTGTCACCTCGCCGAGGTGCTTCTAATGAGTACCACAATGTTTTTTGTTTTTTTTTTAAGAAATAAGAAAAATATGTGGATTTGATCCAAGTCTTGTTTTCAAGCTCTTTGGATGCCGACTGACCCAAAGCTTCTTCATGCAGATAAGAGGGAAGATTTATTTTGTCATGACAATTTTTGTCTTCATTTGCATACATAATTAACCAGCTTAGTACCGGAAACCCCAAAACGGGTACCAGGGCAAACAGTGCAGGCCCAGATCAGATGCCGCAGAATGTGGCATCTGCACAGGGCCTACACTATTTGCAGAAAGTGAAGCCATTTTCCGAATAAATTTCAAAGAAAAAACAACCTGACACCCCTAAATTTTGAAATGAACTCCTGGTATACATAAGGAGGAAGATTTTTTGCTTGTCTGGGTCAATTTTTGTTGTACCTGCAGGGTGTGATAAGTTTGGTTTTCCATCCATTTGTTTCAACCCTAGCACCAACCGAAGTGTTCAAGTTTGTACAGTCGCACCATAGCCTTTGGCATTGCTAAGTGTGGCAGAATCTCTGTACTGTAAATATCCTAAAAATTCGAACACATTGAAGCCTTGTTGATGTTGCTGTAATTCTCCTAAAAAAATTATCATTTGTTCCATGATACAGCAAGGAGTCCAAAAAAAAGTGCAGACAAAATGGCAAACAGTGTAGCTCCTGATCTGACTCAGGAGCAGTCTGATATGGGTCTGCACTGTTTGCTTAGGCCTATCTGTCCCAATGTTTGTTTGTTTGTTTGATTTGACGTTTAACGTCCCCGTCAACACTGTTAAGGTCATTTTGGAGATGTTGCTTCCAATTCTGTGGGACTTTTACCCGACATTGAGATGAAATGACATCTCAAGCCCTGTCGCCCAATGAAACCAATAGGGTTTATTAGCATGGACGGTCCTCCTCACACCGCGGTTCCTGGACAGGCTTAGATCCTCTAAGCGGTTTACCAGTACTAGTGTGCGGGCCGGATTCAGCTCTGCGTGGAAGCATCATGCAGCCCATATATTTCTTCAAGCCCCTGTGGGCGGGGGCCGTACTTAGGATTATTACCGTAATTTTATTCCAAAGCAAGTAGGTTTTTCAGTGAATTTGAAGAGACTTTAAAGAAGGAAACATGTCACCGTGATATGACCAGGGGAGAAAACTTTAAATTCAAGACTTACCTCCCCTTGCCATCTGAAAGATTGAACTAAGCATCAAGTGGTCCTACATGTAGGTTATCATACAGTTTCTTTGATATTTTTATTATTCTGCAAATTAATATGTAAAAAGATGGTGAAACTTTGTTTCATGACTATTGATCATGAAATATTTTCTGATGTCATTCTTAAACTTCCACTAATTTAAAGAGGACATTAACTGTTGTTAGTTACTGATTTTAAGGATGTGCACTTTAACGTGGGTTCGATATCTGCCGGGACCGGCAACATTCTTTCGTGGAGATTGATCATGTAATCTTTTCTGCGGTCATTCTCTCCCTTCCGCTGATTCAAGAAGGGCAGTTGTCAGTTTCTGGCGGAAGAAGGTGCACTGTACTGGTCACAGCTTACGGATAAGCCTGCCCGGGAAAAGTGTGGATAGGTAAACTGACCGGTTCAAAAATGACCTAAAATAGTGTTGACTGGGCCATTAAACTCCAAAACAAACAAACAAACTGTTTTGAAGGACTTAGCCTGCTCAGGAAAAGTGTGGTTAGCTTAACCCTTATCTTGCTGTTCACGACAACCCCTATTTTTGCAAATAGAGTAGATCCAGATCAGATGGCTTCTGAAGAAGCCATCTGATCAGGATCTACGCTGTTTGACATTCAATTTATGAATTTGTAGCAATAAATTACATCAAGTAATTTGATTGGTTGATAGACAGAAACGGGTGCGGCTTAAATGAATATTCAGCAAGAGAAGGGTTAACTGTCCAGATTGACATGACCTACTGGTAAATAATTTTTCTGGGGCGTTAAAAATAAACATTGTTTTTTAACCCTTCTCTTGCTGAATATTCAGTTTAGCCACACCCATTTCTGACTTTGAACCAATCAAATTACTTGATGTAATTTATTGCCATAAATTCATAAATTGAATGTCAGAAGCCACCTGATCTGGATCTACACTGTTTCCAAAGAAAGGGGTTGTCGTGAACAGCAAGATAAGAGTTAAACATATTTTGCTATAATAAATTCTTATTTCATGATTTGTCTTTGCATTTTGTTTGAATAACCAAAATGGCACATGGGTCTTTTCTTGGGCTGTTCAAATGATTTTGCAAATTGAAGGGTTCATTTAAGAAAATATAAGAGAAATCTATAGGTTCTGTATGGTTTTCAACTGGCAATCAAAACATCAGTACACATTTGGTACCGTAAACCCCAAAATGACTAACTGACAAACAGTGCAGGCCCAGATCAGATGAAGCAAAATGCGGCACCTGATCAGGACCTGCAGTGTTTGCAAAAAGAATGGCCATTTTCCAATGCAACCCTAAATTTTGAACCCCAAAATGACTAACTGGCAAACAGTGCAGGCCCAGATCAGATGAAGCAAAAAGCGGCATCTGATCAGGACCTGCAGTGTTTGCAAAAAGAATGGCCATTTTCCAATACAACCCTAAATTTTGAAACGACTTCCTGCTATATATAAGGTAGAAGATTCCATTTGGTACAAAACGGGTTAACCCACTTTGTACTGAATGGAGTCTTCCCTTTTTAGCTCACCTGTCACGTAGTGACAAGGTGAGCTTTTGGGATCACTTTTTGTCCATCGTCCGTCGTGCGTGCGTGCGTGCGTCCGTAAACTTTTCTTCAAACGACATCTCCTCCTAAACCACTGATCGTATTTTGACCAAACTTCACAGGAATGATCCTTAGGTGGTCCCCTTTCAAAGTTGTTCAAATGGTTCCGGTCCGTTGCACGTATAGGTCACAGTAGCCAAAAATAGATTTTTTTTCACCGCAAACTTAAAAAATCTTCTTCTCTGAAACCGCAAGGCCCAGGTCTTTGATATTTTGTATGAAGCTTCATCTCGTGGACCCCTACCAAGATTGTTCAAATTATAGTGCTGGAGCTAAAAATGCCCCCGCACGGGGGCCCTTTGGTTTTACATGGGCTTATATAGGGAAAATCTTTAAAAATCTTCTTCTCTGAAACCGCAAGGCCCAGGTCTTTGATATTTGGTACGAAGCTTCATCTAGTGGACCCCTACCAAGATTGTTCAAATTATAGTGCTGGAGCTAAAAATGCCCCCGCACGGGGGCCCTTTGGTTTTACATGGGCTTATATAGGGAAAATCTTTAAAAATCTTCTTCTCTGAAACCGCAAGGCCCAGGTCTTTGATATTTGGTATGAAGCTTCATCTAGTGGACCCCTACTAAGATTATTCAAATTATAGTGCTGGGGCCAAAAATGCCTCCGCACCAGGGCCCTTTTGTTTTACATAGGCTTATATAGGGAAAATCTTGAAAAATCTTCTTCTCTGAAACTGCAAGGCCCAGGTCTTTGATATTTGGTATGAAGCTTCATCTAGTGGACCCCTACCAAGATTGTTCAAATTATAGTGCTGGAGCTAAAAATGCCCCCCACATGGGGTCCCTTTGGTTTTACATGGGCTTATATAGGGAAAATCTTGAAAAATCTTCTTCTCTGAAACCGCAAGGCCCAGGTCTTTGATATTTGGTATGAAGCTTCATCTAGTGGACCCCTACCAAGATTATTCAAATTATAGTGCTGGGGCCAAAAATGCCCCCGCACCAGGGCCCTTTTGTTTTACATAGGCTTATATAGGGAAAATCTTGAAAAATCTTCTTCTCTGAAACTGCAAGGCCCAGGTCTTTGATATTTGGTATGAAGCTTCATCTTGTGGACCTCTACCAAGATTTTCAAATTATAGCCCTGGGGCCAAAAATGCCCCCGCTCCGGGGCCCTTTGGTTTTACAAAGACGTATATGGGGAAAATCTTGAAAAATCTTCTTCTTTGAAACCACAAGGCTTAGGCAAGCAGTCTGGACCCTGAACAGACTTCTCCTAGAGGAGCAGTACTAGCAAACAATGTGGACTCTGATCAGACTGCTCCCAGAGGAGCAGTCTGATCTGGGTCCACACTTTTATCAACATTGACTTCTTAAGTAACCGGCAGACAATGAAGCAGACAACAATTGTTGTAATTGGCATTTTGAGAGTTAACTTGATACACAAATGGACTATATTGTGTTTTATGAATTGGAATGAATACACGGGAAGCAACCTTGAGAATATTTTAGTCTCCCATGTCAATAGGGGTCTACGTGGAAAGAATGGAAGGAACAAAGTCATTCCTTTAACCCTTATCTTGCTGTTCACGACAACCCCTATCTTTGCAAACAGTGTAGATCCAGATCAGATGGCTTCAGAAAAAGCCATCTGATCAGGATCTACATTGTTTGCCATTCAGATTGTGAATTTGTTGCAATAATTTGCATCAAATAATCCGATTGGTTGATAATCGGCAAAGGGTGTGGCATATATGAATATTCAGCATGAGAAGGGTTAAGAGTAGACTCCTGACAGGTCTCCATGGCCTACTGGGTAGGAGACGAAGAGCGCTGACTCTTAAGCTTTGTTTTGTTTGATTTGAGGTTTAACGTACCCGTCAACACTGTAAAGGTCATTTTGGAGACGTTGCTTCAAATTTTGTGGGACTTTTACCCAACATTGAGATGAAATGACTTCTCAAGCTCTGTCGCCTAAAGAAACCAATAAGGTTTATGAGTATGGACGGTCGGACTCGCACTGCTTTGCCTGGGGAGGCTTAGATCCTCTAAGCGGTTTACCAGTTCTCATGTGCAGTCGGTTTCAGCTCTGCCTGGAAGCATCATGCAGCCCATATACTGGTATTTCTTCAAGCCCCGATGGCCTGGGGCCGCGGACTCTTAAGCATTAAGTCTCTATTTTGCTGTGGCTTTAAGTCATGCTTAGATTATATGTGAAATGCCAAGTTCTGCAACAGGTCTAGTGGTTTTTCTCCAGTGATCCTGGTTTTTACCAACCTCTGATTAATGCATGAAATAATCTTGCAAAGGTTGTAAAACCAAAATGAAACGGGCCTAGTGGGTAAAAGTGCTGACTCTTAACCCATTTTGTACCAGAAACCCCAAAACGGGTAATTGGCAAACAGTGCAGACCCAGATAAAACACCACAGAATGCGGCGTCCGATCAGGGCCTACACTGTTTGCAAAGAGTACAGCCATTTTTGCAAGCATATTTTGAAGAAAACACCCCTTAATTTTGGAATGGATTCCTGATAAACTTAAGTAAGAAGATTTCTTTTGGTACAAAAGGGTTAATCTGTGTGTTAGAGCCTCACTCTGATCATATGTGAGAAGCTGTGTACACCGGCTTTTGCCCACCTCTGATTGGCTCAATATAAGTGAAATAATCTTGAAAGAATGTAAATAAATATAAAAAGAGAAAAAATAAAAAATAGAAGAGCCCTTTTTCAAATATGCAGAATTTTTCTAAAAGTTGCAGGCCTCTTTGGCCTTTTGTCTCTTAAAGTTTACTGTACATTTCAGTTCCAATAATTTTGCTCTGAAAGGGAAGCGTAAGACCATTACAGCAACTGATGTCCTGACAGCACTGGAGGATATGGAGTTTGACCAATTTGTTGATCCTTTGAAAGAATGCCTAGCAGGTAAAGTTCATGTCAGAAATAAGATTGAACAAAACTGTAAAATTTGCTTTAGGAAACAAAGAACATGCAGAAGAAAATCAAGCTTTATGGACCAGGGGCCAGTTGTTCAAATAAAAATCAAAAATGAGTTCCTTTAAGAGCAATGAAAACATTCATAAGAAAGAAGATGGGTCATACTACGTAGTTTCGGCTACTAAAGCCTCATCAGTGACCCTGTAATGATCCGACAATGAAAGCCAGAGGAAACATACTGCAATTTTGCGAATTTCGAATAGGCAGTCGATTCAAAGACTGATATAAATCAAAATGGGGTCCAAATAATTAAAAACCTGTCTAGAATATGAGTCTAAACCAATAATTTATTTCCGATTTCTCAGAATATTCACGCTGATCTCAAAGGGCCAAAAGTAAAATATAAACTGCACTATGGTTGATGTACGGGGAGACGTTTTACGGCGGCCACACGGCACAACACCAGCTGCAGTGAAGGCAAATAAAAATCAAAAATGAGTTCCTTTAAGAGCAATGAAAACATTCATAAGAAAGAAGATGTGTCATACTACGTAGTTTCGGCTACTAAAGCCTCATCAGTGACCCTGTAATGATCCGACAATGAAAGCCAGAGGAAACATACTGCAATTTTGCGAATTTCGAATAGGCAGTCGATTCAAAGACTGATATAAATCAAAATGGGGTCCAGCCTCGTTAGCTTAACCAGCTCGTTAGTGGTCATTGTTTCAACTGTTCTAGCAAGTACAAAATCTAAAATTTTGTTACTTTTGCTGAAAAAATATTAGTATTTTCACCATATTGAATGATCCAAGTTTTAACGATATGTTAGATAATGAGGTCACCCATCGACTTGAAGAAATAGATATGCTGCATGATGCTTCCACGCAGAGTTGAATCCAACCGCACACGATTACTGGTAAACCGCTTAGAGGATCCAGGCCTGCCGAGGCAAAGCAGTGCGAGTCCGACCCTCCATGCTTATAAACCCTATTGGTTTCATTGGGAAACAGGGCTTGAGATGCCATTTCATCACAATGTCGGGTAAAAGTCCCACAAAATTGGAAGCAACGTCTCCAAAATGACCTACACAGTGTTGACGGGCATGTTAAATCTTAAATCAAAATAACAAAAAAAGATAATGACGTCGTTAGTTTGAACAACTAGCCCAAGATTAGATATGTTTCAGCCAGTTAGGCTGCATCAGAGATGGTCAAGTTAATTTTCAAGACCTAGAATGGGCTTGATGACCCCAAAGGAAATAAAAATATTAACTTCACCATAATGAAGTATGGGGAGGTATTTTATAGCCACAATACGAGATATGATGACCTTTGATAAATGCCTTTTAAGGCTAAAAATATGCCCATTTCGAAAAAAAATGGTTGTACACTGTAGATCCAATACTTCACGATCCGTTATTTCGCGAAATCCAGTATATCGCAAATTTTCCATGGACCCCAATTTTACCATGAGCGAAAAAACAAAAAAAAACATATCCAGATTAGTATAAAAGTCCCGGCGATAGTTTGCCGAGACACCAATATAATCGTGGTGGTAGTTTGCCGAGACGCTGATATAAGTCGTGATAGTTATTTGCTAAGATGCTGTTTATCAGTCCACACTAAACTAAATGACTTGTTCAGAGCTGACATTTTTACAGTTGGAAGAAAATAATATAACTGACTAATTTTGGTATTGATTTTTCGCACATATTCAGACGCGAAATTCTTTCAGTTCACACATTATAACCAAATAATCCAATTAGGGTCAGTTAGAACAGGTATTGGCAAACAATTAATCTTAATCCCCAAACTTGTCATAATTAGTGTCATAACTGAGTAATCCACTCAATGCTAAATCAGACAACAATGTCTGTGCGCCCTCATGCGGAGCATCCTAATCGTGATCTATCATGTCTTCCACGTGAAAATAAAATGAAAGAAATCAAAACACAATAAAATGATAGTTTTGTTGTTGTATAGTTTTTCGGCCCGTGGTAGACGGTAAATAATTTTTTTCCAACCGCTACTTTTAATAATTCTGACCTCTGGCAAGCCAAGGGAAACAACTCGAATTGCTTTTGCACTTATGTTAGTTGCGCCCCTTGGCTGTCACCGTTACAGCAACCGGGGGAGCCCGCACATCCAAAAAGGCGTCCTGTTTTGACATATTAGCGATCACATGTTTTCAAACGCAGATTTTCAGCTGTTCTCCAATGTAAGTTAATTGGTAGACATAGTCCCCTTTGTTCTGTCATTGAGTAATTCTGAACCTACTTTAATGTCGAAATACGGCCGATAGCATTACTGACAGCCATTAGTGTGGATTGATAAACGGTATCTCACCAAACTATCACCGCGACTTGTATTGGCATCTCCGCAAACTACCGCGACTTATATCGCAATCTGGATATATCACGCTGGCGGAACTTGGACCCCAAACACCGCGATATATTGGATCTACAGTGTATTATGTTATGGCAGTTGGCGTCCATCCGTCTGTCCATAAACTTTTTCATTACCAGAGAACCGCTCTTACAGTTTTCATCAGATCAAACTGAAACTTGATATATAGTTAGACCATTACGTGGAGTAGTGCATATTGTTCCGAGGTTAAGGTCTGAGAAATATTAAATGAGTTATGCCCTTTTAAATTTCTGTAAATATTTTGTTTTGTGGTTTACTTATCATGCAGTTAACATTTGATCAAGCTGAAACTTGATACCTGTATTTAGTTTGACTGTGATGTGGAGCTTCCAATTTTGTGGGACTTTTACCCAACATTGAGAAGAAATGACATCTCAAGCCCTGTCATTCAATGAAACCAAAGGTTTATAAGCATTGATCGTCTGACTCACACTGATTTGCCAGGGCAGGCTTAGATCCTCTAAGCGGTTTACCAATATTTGTGTGCGGTGTTTTCTGCTCTGCGTGGCAGCATCATGCAGCCCATCTATTTCTTCAAGCCCCGATGGGCGGAGGCCAAAAATTTTCTTTATAATATATACATTCTTGTGATAAAATGGATGAAAAATGACAGGTCATTTTTTTTCCATATAATATATACATTTTTGTGATCCATCTTTAAACCATGTTATATTCAAAACCATGTTTTAATGAGCCATGTCATAGCATTTTTCACATTTACCGTAAAAATCCTAAAAATTCGGACACCTTGAGGACTTGATGTAATTCTCCTAAAATTTTAACAAAGGAGCAGTCTCTATAAGGCTGTTTTCATGGCCACAACCGATTTCCTTTAAACTTCGTAGCTATAAATTGGTACGTATTGACTGTCTAATGGTGAATTTTTAGACTCTTTGGTCCACTGGTTTTTGCTTTATAAACTATTAAAGTGGGTGGGGTAATGTCACCCCATCAAGGGTATACCAACAAAAATGCTATTATTTTTGTTCAAAGTGCATGACTGGAGACGATGTTTGCCGTATGCTTACTACCTTTTTAGGCATAACAGGCGTTGATAACAGTCTTATAAATATCAAACAAGAGAAGAGTTTATACGCGCTTGTAAATTGTACCCAAATATCAGTAATTTTTATTCCCCAACTTTACGAAAAACCACAACATCTTTACAGTTTTCAACTTATTTCAAAGATCTTTCATAAATATAATGTTGATGTAATAGTCATTCTAGGTATATGTCAGAATTATTGTTAGTTCATTAAACTTAAAGAGTTAACTGCCCCTGAAATTGGATTTTACCCATTTTTTTCTTAAATCAGAGTGCATTTATCCGTTTGTAGTACTCACAACTTCATTTGGAAGTGAATAAACCGATTCCATGCAAATGTAATTAATAATAATATAATTAAATAGATGTGGACAAAGATGTCATTTGATTTAATAGTGCATGCTAGCAAGCACATGAGCACAACATCCCACGGTACGAGCACCACTTCTTCACCAACAGTACCACGTATATTGCTTCTGAGATTTAGTTAGGAAGTGAAGCATATGAGAATTGATTTCATAACCCTTTAGTATTTCTCTAACATCCCTGAAGCCGCAGTCTACAATGAGTACATCATCTTCTTCAAACCAGTCAATATTATTTTCTGCATTATTCTTTAACGTGTGCGGTAGTCTTAGCATCTGTGTTTTAATTGTAAATAGAGGAGATCGGGTCTGCTCTGATCATTTTGAAGGAGATACTCTATCTGAGGAAAGCTATCTAAAAGTAACAGCTTCTTCAAACGCTTTTAATGCAACCAGTGAATATATTAAGGAAGTTCTGAATGAAGTCCGTAACATTGCACTATATGGGTCTCATACACTAGATTTTGATGACAGCACTGCAATGAATGACAAGGACTATATGAGGTTGACGGGAATTACACAGTTACAATTTGACGAAGTGCTTGCTCATCTTTCCTCATTACGTTCTACTTCTGTTAGGAGCAGTCGTACAGCTTTTGCTCGTTAAACTCCGAACTGGCCTTTCACTTGCTGTTATTTCAACGATGTTTGGAAAGTCAAGAAATCCTGTAGCAAAGCTATTCACTCTACTAGAACAGCCTTAATGACTTCATTCGTGCCAAAACATCTTGGTTTGTCACACATCGATAAAACTGAAGTAATAAGCAATCATACATCAACTTTTGCAAATGTACTATTTGGAGATTTAAATTCTGATGTTGCAATCGCAGTGGCTGATGGAGCATACATATATATTGAGAAGAGTGGAAACTACTCATTTCAGAGAAGATCTTATTCCGTACATAAAGGACAACCTTTGCTGAAACCTATGATGCTTGTGGCCACTGATGGTTACATTTGATGGGACCATATCTTGCAGATGGGAAAAACACAGATGCTAAGATTACCGAACACATGTTAAAGACTAATGCAGAAAATATTACTGACTGGTTTGAAGAAGATGATGTACTCGTTGTAGACCGCGGCTTCAGGGATGCTATAGATATTCTAAAGGATTTTGGAATCAATTCTCATATGCCTCACTTCCTAAACAAATCTCAGAAGCAACATACGGCTGAAGAGGCGAATTAGTCAAGGCTAGTTACAAAGGTGAGATGGGTTGTCGAATCAGCTAATGGGAGAATTAAAAAGTGGAAAGCCCTTAGAAACACAATGCCCAATAGTCAAATACCATATGTTGGCGACTATGTCAGGATTGTTTGCTAATTGTGCAATGCATTTAGACCACCTTTGGTAACAAGCAAAGATTCAGACAAAGTAATTGCTAGAAGAATGATGGAACAAGCAAAAACTCCAAATAAGCTGCAGAATAAGGTTGTAAAAATTGGCTGGGATAAAAAATGGGTTATTTGGAAAAAGATCGATGATGAGAAACTTGAGAATTTCCCAGAGATGGCTGAGGATGAACTCAGGGATTTGACAATGGGTATTTACCAGCTGAAACAAGCAAAATCCTACACAGATGAACATTTTGACGACAATGGATCATATGAGATAATGGCACACAAAGAAGAAGATGGTGTTCTCAAAGCACAGATACGTTATCGCCACACGTCTAATAAAACATATAACATGTGGGTTGAATACACAAGGACTGAACCCAATCACTGGATCGTATTGTGGGTGCAGAAGTTGAGCTTGTACCGTGGGATGTTGCGCACATGTGGCTTCTGTTCTCTGGTATTTGGGATATTACCGGAACAAAACAGAAAATAGTGAAGCAAAACCAAGCCGGGAACATATTGATTTTGTTTATGATGCTGCTGTTGACACATGGAGTACATCTAGCGATTCAGAGGAAGATCAGTAAATTAACAAATTCTTAAACATGTTGTGAGACCATACAGGCTTATATTTAAGCAGAGTATCAGTCTAAAATGAGGTTCCACAACATGAGCAAAGCCTGCTTTGGTGGTCAAAAATGTTTGACAGTTGACAAATTTTCCATTTGCACCTTGAAATTAAGTGTCCCTAAATAACCAAAAAAAAAAAAAAAAAAAAAAAAGGAAATACTAGCATGCACTATTAAATCAAATGACTTCCTTGTCCACATCTATTTATTTTAGGAAGCTGACCGGAGTAACAACTAACTAATCTCATAACCAACTACTTTAATATGACATCAAAATGTATATGATGGATGATATATGACGATTACTAACACCTTCAAAATGGGTATGTTTGGCCGCTGGTCAGGATCCAGGCCGCCACGCCGGAGGTCGTGGTGATCTTCATTCTTACCATTAAAACACACACTCGCTAAATTTGACCATTCTACTTCCAAATATACATTTTTAGACTTTGTACCAAAATACTCATTCTGAATACCCCCAATACCAACAGGACTATGTAAATAAAACCACAACCATGCCAGAGCATATGAATAACCACCGCCAAAATACACCAAAGTCCCAAAGTGGAATAATATTTGTATGGAATCGGTTTATTCACTTTCAAATGAAGTTGTGAGTACTACTAACGGATAAATGCATTCCTATTTAAAAAAATGGGTAAAATCCAATTTCAGGGGCAGGTAACTCTTTCAGTTTATGAACTAACAATAATTCTGACATATACCTAGAATGACTATTACATCAACATTATATTTATGAAAGATCTTTGAAATAAGTTGAAAACTGTAAAGGTGTTGTGGTTTTTCGTAAAGTTGGGGAATAAAAATTACTAATATTTGGGTACAACTTAGAAGCGCGTATAAACTCTTCTCTTGTTTGATATTTATAAAACTGTTATCACCAGCTGTTATGCCTGAAAGGGTAGTAAGCATACTGCAAACATCGCCTACAGTCATACACTTTGAACAAAAATAATAGCATTTTCGTTGATATACCCATGATGGGGTGACATTACCCCACCCACTTTAATAGTGTATACAGCAAAAACCAGTGGACCAAAGAGTCTAAAAATTCACCATTAGACAGCCAATATGTACCAATTTGAAGCTACAAAGTTTAAAGGAAATCGGTTGTGGCCATGAAAATAGCCTTATAGAGACTGCTCCTTTGTTTCTCAATCCAGCAAGGAGTCCAAAAGAGGCAAATGTATTGACAAACAGTGTAGACCCTGATCAGACTGCTCCTTCAGGAGCAGTCTGATCTGGGTCTGCAGTGTTTGCTTAGGCCTGTCTGTCCCAATTCTTAGAATCATTATGGTAGCTGCACAAGAAAAACACTACACAAGTTAAGTTTATCAAGGTTGTGAACGGCCCCCGCCAACCAGGGCTTGAAGAAATAGAAGGGCTGCATGATGCTTCCAGGCAGAGCTGAAACCGATCCACACACGAGTACTGGTAAACAGCTTAGAGGATCTAAGCCTTCCCTGGCCAAGCGGTGTGAGCCAGCCCGTCCATGCTTATAAACCCTATTGGTTCATTGGGCGGCAGGGCTTGAGATGTCATTTCATCTCAGTGTCGGGTAAAAGTCCCACAAAATTGGAAGCAATGTCTCCAAAATGACCTTTACAGTGTTGATGGGGACGTTAAACCTCAAATCAAACAAACAAAACATTCTTGTGATAAATGGATGAAAAATGACTGGTCATTTTTTCCATATTATATATACATTTTTGTGATCCAGCTTTAAACCATGTTATATTCAAATTAAACCGCTTAGAGGATCTAAGCCTGTCCAGGAACTGTGGTGCGAGGCGGACCGTCCATGCTGATAAACCCTATTGGTTTCATTGGGCGACAGGACTTGAGATGTCATTTCATCTCAATGTCGGGTAAAAGTCCCACAAAATTGGAGGCAATGTCTCAAAAATGACCTTTACAGTGTTGACGGGGATGTTAAACCTCAAATCAAACAAACAAACAAATCAAGGTTGTGTTGTTCAATGGTTCTGTGTTCTTCAGCATACAAGAAAGGTCAACAAGGAAAGAAAGATCAGAAAAAGAAGGAAAAGGAAGCAGCAAACCAGTCTAAGGGTGATGATGAGAATGATGATGATGATGAAAATGATGTACAGACAATTGATGACGATGATGATGACTCCGGGGCCCAGGATGAGACTGGGGCTCCGAGTGTGCCACAGACTGTGTCATCTAATGGTGACCCTGAATCTGTAGTAGAAATATCAGACAGTAGTGATGACTGATTATTGTTAACCCTTATCTTGCTGAATATTCATTTAAGCCACACCCATTTCTGTCTATCAACCAATCAAATTACTTGATGTAATTTATTGCTACAAATTCATAAACTGAATGCCAAACAGAGTAGATCCTGATCAGATTTAGAAGCCATCTGATCTGGATCTACACTGTTTGCAAAGATAGGGGATTGTCGTGAACAGCAAGATAAGGGTTAAAGGATAATGAATCAAGAGGATTAATTAGTCAAGCAAGAACATGGGATCATCAAAATTTCGATAGCCTTTGGTTTCAAAAAGAAGAGAAAAAACGATGGGATGGAAATTGTGACATTTCCTCTGTTTTACAGTAGAACTTCGATGGCTCGAACACCGATGGCTCGTTTGCCATGGATGAGTCGAACACATTCTTGAGCCCCTAGCGAAATTCTCTACATAAGAAAAGTGGGGGATAATTAAGGAAATTTTAGTCTTTTATCTTGCAAATGTATGCTGTGTATACTCATTAGAATCGCCTCAATGAGGCAATTCTAATGAGTACACACAGCATACATATTCATTATAGAACACCGAAAAGATGTCTAAAAGTATCTCGTTATGCCTTCTGGCAGTAATCCTCAGTGGCTCGAACTACCCCTGTTTGAACAGATTTTCGAGGTCCTAAAGATGTTCGAGCCATTGAAGTTCGACTGTAAACTAGTTATGAAATGAAAAAGTCCCATGAAAAAGGCATGGTTTGAAAATAAAGTTGAGCATTTCAAGGTGATCAGTGTACTTTATCTTTCAAACACTTACAGTGATTGGAGCTCTGTTTCTACCAAGGCTGGAAAGCAATCTGAGTTATCATGTATTGATCAGCATCTGTAGTGCAATCATTAACCATTTCATTTAAGATACCTCTGCAAGCAGTGTTGAGGTAGATTAGACAGCTCATATTGAGGCTTCTGATCAAGATCAGCTCTGTTTGCCATTCTGTCAATGATTTTGACTGAGCGCCGTATATTCAAGAATGGCAAACAACCAACGAGGCGGTTCTAACGAGCACCCAAAACCTATGTTTGGAGTATAAATAAGAAATATATCACTAATTTTCATCAGATAAATTACCTTTCCTGAGGTTTGAAAAATGCACTATATCACATGGATATGTTATCGTAATGAACTAGAAGACTGGTCAGCTCCTTTGTGTTCATTGCTTGGATAGTTCAATGTCTCTAGTTGCAATATCTAAAATTTCAAGGTTGTTGCTAGGCTGTGTAGCTTATTAGACGGGTTTCTCATGAAATGGGCTCATAATCTCATATGATATCAATATATCAATAGGATCCACTCATAGCTCCAGATAAAAGTGAGTATCCAAATATTATTATTACAATGTATTATTATACCCCCGGCATACGAAGTATGCAATGGGGGTATATAGTTTTATACCCCCGGCATACGAAGTATTGCAATGGGGGTATATAGTTTTTGTCTTTTCCGTCTGTCTGTCTGTCTGTCCGTAAACAATTATTTTGTGTCAAAGATATCTTAGGAACTGCTTCACATAGAAACTTGAAATTTTGCACACATGATCAGTATGACTACTTGTATTGTGGGAAAGAAAATAAGGGCCAAGGGGTCAGGCCTTTTAGAGTTATTTCCCTTTGTAGTTCTTGCTGTTTAATAGTGTATATTTTTATTTTGTGTCAAAGATTTCTCAATAACTGCTGTACATAGAAACTTGAAATTTTGCAAACATGATCAGTATGACTAGTTGTATTGTGGGAAAGAAAATAAGGGCCAAGGGGTCAGGCCTTTTAGAGTTATTTCCCTTTGTAGTTCTTGCTGTTTAATAGTGTATATTTTTATTATTTTGTGTCAAAGATTTCTCAATAACTACTGTACATAGAGACTTAAAATTTGGTAGCAACAACCAGTATGACTACTTGTTTCAGCTGAGGTGATGGCACTGGCCGGGGGTATACCTGCCCCACTGGGCACTTTTGTCTAGTTATTTCTGCCTGAAAACATATGATAGGTTTTGGGTACACATAAGAAGCTAATAAGTACCCACAACTGCACCCCGCCCTTCGGGCCTTGAAGAAATAGATGGGCTGCATAATATTTCCACGCAGAGCTGAAACCGACCGCACATAAGTACTGGTCAACCGCTTAGAGGATCTAACCCTGCCCTGGCAAAGCAGTGCGAGACCCGGCGACAGGGCTTGAGATGTCATTTCATCTCATTGTCGGGTGTAAGTCCCACTATATTGGAAGCAACCTCCCAAAATGACCTATACAGTGTTGATGGGGACGTTAAACCTCAAATTAGTCAAAGTATCCACAACATGTTTTCATGCTGAAATTAGAAAAATATTGGTATTTTTCAGATGAAAAAAAAAGAAGAAAAAAAATGTACCCTATCTGGAGAATCCACTTTAAGAAGAAATAATTCTCTGTTTTGGGACAAGTTCTTCTAATAGTAGACCCCATCCTCAAAGGGGCTTAATAGAAAGGAAAATAAATACTTCCCTTTTAAATGGCACAAAATAGGTCATTTGTAGCCTTTCCTTTTTGCTCAGATTAATTATAGAGCAGTCAAGTTTCACTGGCTCAAAATACCTCTGTCAGGAACAAATGTTTATTGTCCCTAAGGTGTTTGAGCCATTGAAGTTTGACTGTAGTATCAATGAATTGCAGTGAGTTACCTTCAGTGCGTGTCACCTCGCCGAGGTGCTTCTAATGAGTACCACAATGTTTTTTGTTTTTTTTTAAGAAATAAGAAAAATATGTGGATTTGATCCAAGTCTTGTTTTCAAGCTCTTTGGATGCCGACTGACCCAAAGCTTCTTCATGCAGATAAGAGGGAAGATTTATTTTGTCATGACAATTTTTGTCTTCATTTGCATACATAATTAACCAGCTTAGTACCGGAAACCCCAAAACGGGTACCAGGGCAAACAGTGCAGGCCCAGATCAGATGCCGCAGAATGTGGCATCTGCACAGGGCCTACACTATTTGCAGAAAGTGAAGCCATTTTCCGAATAAATTTCAAAGAAAAAACAACCTGACACCCCTAAATTTTGAAATGAACTCCTGGTATACATAAGGAGGAAGATTTTTTGCTTGTCTGGGTCAATTTTTGTTGTACCTGCAGGGTGTGATAAGTTTGGTTTTCCATCCATTTGTTTCAACCCTAGCACTAACCGAAGTGTTCAAGTTTGTACAGTCGCACCATAGCCTTTGGCATTGCTAAGTGTGGCAGAATCTCTGTACTGTAAATATCCTAAAAATTCGAACACATTGAAGCCTTGTTGATGTTGCTGTAATTCTCCTAAAAAAATTATCATTTGTTCCATGATACAGCAAGGAGTCCAAAAAAAAGTGCAGACAAAATGGCAAACAGTGTAGCTCCTGATCTGACTCAGGAGCAGTCTGATATGGGTCTGCACTGTTTGCTTAGGCCTATCTGTCCCAATGTTTGTTTGTTTGTTTGATTTGACGTTTAACGTCCCCGTCAACACTGTTAAGGTCATTTTGGAGATGTTGCTTCCAATTCTGTGGGACTTTTACCCGACATTGAGATGAAATGACATCTCAAGCCCTGTCGCCCAATGAAACCAATAGGGTTTATTAGCATGGACGGTCCTCCTCACACCGCGGTTCCTGGACAGGCTTAGATCCTCTAAGCGGTTTACCAGTACTAGTGTGCGGGCCGGATTCAGCTCTGCGTGGAAGCATCATGCAGCCCATATATTTCTTCAAGCCCCTGTGGGCGGGGGCCGTACTTAGGATTATTACCGTAATTTTATTCCAAAGCAAGTAGGTTTTTCAGTGAATTTGAAGAGACTTTAAAGAAGGAAACATGTCACCGTGATATGACCAGGGGAGAAAACTTTAAATTCAAGACTTACCTCCCCTTGCCATCTGAAAGATTGAACTAAGCATCAAGTGGTCCTACATGTAGGTTATCATACAGTTTCTTTGATATTTTTATTATTCTGCAAATTAATATGTAAAAAGATGGTGAAACTTTGTTTCATGACTATTGATCATGAAATATTTTCTGATGTCATTCTTAAACTTCCACTAATTTAAAGAGGACATTAACTGTTGTTAGTTACTGATTTTAAGGATGTGCACTTTAACGTGGGTTCGATATCTGCCGGGACCGGCAACATTCTTTCGTGGAGATTGATCATGTAATCTTTTCTGCGGTCATTCTCTCCCTTCCGCTGATTCAAGAAGGGCAGTTGTCAGTTTCTGGCGGAAGAAGGTGCACTGTACTGGTCACAGCTTACGGATAAGCCTGCCCGGGAAAAGTGTGGATAGGTAAACTGACCGGTTCAAAAATGACCTAAAATAGTGTTGACTGGGCCATTAAACTCCAAAACAAACAAACAAACTGTTTTGAAGGACTTAGCCTGCTCAGGAAAAGTGTGGTTAGCTTAACCCTTATCTTGCTGTTCACGACAACCCCTATTTTTGCAAATAGAGTAGATCCAGATCAGATGGCTTCTGAAGAAGC
The DNA here is from genome assembly GCA_963580285.1 of Lucinisca nassula. Taxonomy (NCBI): domain Eukaryota; kingdom Metazoa; phylum Mollusca; class Bivalvia; order Lucinida; family Lucinidae; genus Lucinisca; species Lucinisca nassula. The sequence goes on from OY757010.1 coordinate 181,179,576, forward strand.
CATCTGATCAGGATCTACGCTGTTTGACATTCAATTTATGAATTTGTAGCAATAAATTACATCAAGTAATTTGATTGGTTGATAGACAGAAACGGGTGCGGCTTAAATGAATATTCAGCAAGAGAAGGGTTAACTGTCCAGATTGACATGACCTACTGGTAAATAATTTTTCTGGGGCGTTAAAAATAAACATTGTTTTTTAACCCTTCTCTTGCTGAATATTCAGTTTAGCCACACCCATTTCTGACTTTGAACCAATCAAATTACTTGATGTAATTTATTGCCATAAATTCATAAATTGAATGTCAGAAGCCACCTGATCTGGATCTACACTGTTTCCAAAGAAAGGGGTTGTCGTGAACAGCAAGATAAGAGTTAAACATATTTTGCTATAATAAATTCTTATTTCATGATTTGTCTTTGCATTTTGTTTGAATAACCAAAATGGCACATGGGTCTTTTCTTGGGCTGTTCAAATGATTTTGCAAATTGAAGGGTTCATTTAAGAAAATATAAGAGAAATCTATAGGTTCTGTATGGTTTTCAACTGGCAATCAAAACATCAGTACACATTTGGTACCGTAAACCCCAAAATGACTAACTGACAAACAGTGCAGGCCCAGATCAGATGAAGCAAAATGCGGCACCTGATCAGGACCTGCAGTGTTTGCAAAAAGAATGGCCATTTTCCAATGCAACCCTAAATTTTGAACCCCAAAATGACTAACTGGCAAACAGTGCAGGCCCAGATCAGATGAAGCAAAAAGCGGCATCTGATCAGGACCTGCAGTGTTTGCAAAAAGAATGGCCATTTTCCAATACAACCCTAAATTTTGAAACGACTTCCTGCTATATATAAGGTAGAAGATTCCATTTGGTACAAAACGGGTTAACCCACTTTGTACTGAATGGAGTCTTCCCTTTTTAGCTCACCTGTCACGTAGTGACAAGGTGAGCTTTTGGGATCACTTTTTGTCCATCGTCCGTCGTGCGTGCGTGCGTGCGTCCGTAAACTTTTCTTCAAACGACATCTCCTCCTAAACCACTGATCGTATTTTGACCAAACTTCACAGGAATGATCCTTAGGTGGTCCCCTTTCAAAGTTGTTCAAATGGTTCCGGTCCGTTGCACGTATAGGTCACAGTAGCCAAAAATAGATTTTTTTTCACCGCAAACTTAAAAAATCTTCTTCTCTGAAACCGCAAGGCCCAGGTCTTTGATATTTTGTATGAAGCTTCATCTCGTGGACCCCTACCAAGATTGTTCAAATTATAGTGCTGGAGCTAAAAATGCCCCCGCACGGGGGCCCTTTGGTTTTACATGGGCTTATATAGGGAAAATCTTTAAAAATCTTCTTCTCTGAAACCGCAAGGCCCAGGTCTTTGATATTTGGTACGAAGCTTCATCTAGTGGACCCCTACCAAGATTGTTCAAATTATAGTGCTGGAGCTAAAAATGCCCCCGCACGGGGGCCCTTTGGTTTTACATGGGCTTATATAGGGAAAATCTTTAAAAATCTTCTTCTCTGAAACCGCAAGGCCCAGGTCTTTGATATTTGGTATGAAGCTTCATCTAGTGGACCCCTACTAAGATTATTCAAATTATAGTGCTGGGGCCAAAAATGCCTCCGCACCAGGGCCCTTTTGTTTTACATAGGCTTATATAGGGAAAATCTTGAAAAATCTTCTTCTCTGAAACTGCAAGGCCCAGGTCTTTGATATTTGGTATGAAGCTTCATCTAGTGGACCCCTACCAAGATTGTTCAAATTATAGTGCTGGAGCTAAAAATGCCCCCCACATGGGGTCCCTTTGGTTTTACATGGGCTTATATAGGGAAAATCTTGAAAAATCTTCTTCTCTGAAACCGCAAGGCCCAGGTCTTTGATATTTGGTATGAAGCTTCATCTAGTGGACCCCTACCAAGATTATTCAAATTATAGTGCTGGGGCCAAAAATGCCCCCGCACCAGGGCCCTTTTGTTTTACATAGGCTTATATAGGGAAAATCTTGAAAAATCTTCTTCTCTGAAACTGCAAGGCCCAGGTCTTTGATATTTGGTATGAAGCTTCATCTTGTGGACCTCTACCAAGATTTTCAAATTATAGCCCTGGGGCCAAAAATGCCCCCGCTCCGGGGCCCTTTGGTTTTACAAAGACGTATATGGGGAAAATCTTGAAAAATCTTCTTCTTTGAAACCACAAGGCTTAGGCAAGCAGTCTGGACCCTGAACAGACTTCTCCTAGAGGAGCAGTACTAGCAAACAATGTGGACTCTGATCAGACTGCTCCCAGAGGAGCAGTCTGATCTGGGTCCACACTTTTATCAACATTGACTTCTTAAGTAACCGGCAGACAATGAAGCAGACAACAATTGTTGTAATTGGCATTTTGAGAGTTAACTTGATACACAAATGGACTATATTGTGTTTTATGAATTGGAATGAATACACGGGAAGCAACCTTGAGAATATTTTAGTCTCCCATGTCAATAGGGGTCTACGTGGAAAGAATGGAAGGAACAAAGTCATTCCTTTAACCCTTATCTTGCTGTTCACGACAACCCCTATCTTTGCAAACAGTGTAGATCCAGATCAGATGGCTTCTGAAAAAGCCATCTGATCAGGATCTACATTGTTTGCCATTCAGATTGTGAATTTGTTGCAATAATTTGCATCAAATAATCCGATTGGTTGATAATCGGCAAAGGGTGTGGCATATATGAATATTCAGCATGAGAAGGGTTAAGAGTAGACTCCTGACAGGTCTCCATGGCCTACTGGGTAGGAGACGAAGAGCGCTGACTCTTAAGCTTTGTTTTGTTTGATTTGAGGTTTAACGTACCCGTCAACACTGTAAAGGTCATTTTGGAGACGTTGCTTCAAATTTTGTGGGACTTTTACCCAACATTGAGATGAAATGACTTCTCAAGCTCTGTCGCCTAAAGAAACCAATAAGGTTTATGAGTATGGACGGTCGGACTCGCACTGCTTTGCCTGGGGAGGCTTAGATCCTCTAAGCGGTTTACCAGTTCTCATGTGCAGTCGGTTTCAGCTCTGCCTGGAAGCATCATGCAGCCCATATACTGGTATTTCTTCAAGCCCCGATGGCCTGGGGCCGCGGACTCTTAAGCATTAAGTCTCTATTTTGCTGTGGCTTTAAGTCATGCTTAGATTATATGTGAAATGCCAAGTTCTGCAACAGGTCTAGTGGTTTTTCTCCAGTGATCCTGGTTTTTACCAACCTCTGATTAATGCATGAAATAATCTTGCAAAGGTTGTAAAACCAAAATGAAACGGGCCTAGTGGGTAAAAGTGCTGACTCTTAACCCATTTTGTACCAGAAACCCCAAAACGGGTAATTGGCAAACAGTGCAGACCCAGATAAAACACCACAGAATGCGGCGTCCGATCAGGGCCTACACTGTTTGCAAAGAGTACAGCCATTTTTGCAAGCATATTTTGAAGAAAACACCCCTTAATTTTGGAATGGATTCCTGATAAACTTAAGTAAGAAGATTTCTTTTGGTACAAAAGGGTTAATCTGTGTGTTAGAGCCTCACTCTGATCATATGTGAGAAGCTGTGTACACCGGCTTTTGCCCACCTCTGATTGGCTCAATATAAGTGAAATAATCTTGAAAGAATGTAAATAAATATAAAAAGAGAAAAAATAAAAAATAGAAGAGCCCTTTTTCAAATATGCAGAATTTTTCTAAAAGTTGCAGGCCTCTTTGGCCTTTTGTCTCTTAAAGTTTACTGTACATTTCAGTTCCAATAATTTTGCTCTGAAAGGGAAGCGTAAGACCATTACAGCAACTGATGTCCTGACAGCACTGGAGGATATGGAGTTTGACCAATTTGTTGATCCTTTGAAAGAATGCCTAGCAGGTAAAGTTCATGTCAGAAATAAGATTGAACAAAACTGTAAAATTTGCTTTAGGAAACAAAGAACATGCAGAAGAAAATCAAGCTTTATGGACCAGGGGCCAGTTGTTCAAATAAAAATCAAAAATGAGTTCCTTTAAGAGCAATGAAAACATTCATAAGAAAGAAGATGGGTCATACTACGTAGTTTCGGCTACTAAAGCCTCATCAGTGACCCTGTAATGATCCGACAATGAAAGCCAGAGGAAACATACTGCAATTTTGCGAATTTCGAATAGGCAGTCGATTCAAAGACTGATATAAATCAAAATGGGGTCCAAATAATTAAAAACCTGTCTAGAATATGAGTCTAAACCAATAATTTATTTCCGATTTCTCAGAATATTCACGCTGATCTCAAAGGGCCAAAAGTAAAATATAAACTGCACTATGGTTGATGTACGGGGAGACGTTTTACGGCCGCCACACGGCACAACACCAGCTGCAGTGAAGGCAAATAAAAATCAAAAATGAGTTCCTTTAAGAGCAATGAAAACATTCATAAGAAAGAAGATGTGTCATACTACGTAGTTTCGGCTACTAAAGCCTCATCAGTGACCCTGTAATGATCCGACAATGAAAGCCAGAGGAAACATACTGCAATTTTGCGAATTTCGAATAGGCAGTCGATTCAAAGACTGATATAAATCAAAATGGGGTCCAGCCTCGTTAGCTTAACCAGCTCGTTAGTGGTCATTGTTTCAACTGTTCTAGCAAGTACAAAATCTAAAATTTTGTTACTTTTGCTGAAAAAATATTAGTATTTTCACCATATTGAATGATCCAAGTTTTAACGATATGTTAGATAATGAGGTCACCCATCGACTTGAAGAAATAGATATGCTGCATGATGCTTCCACGCAGAGTTGAATCCAACCGCACACGATTACTGGTAAACCGCTTAGAGGATCCAGGCCTGCCGAGGCAAAGCAGTGCGAGTCCGACCCTCCATGCTTATAAACCCTATTGGTTTCATTGGGAAACAGGGCTTGAGATGCCATTTCATCACAATGTCGGGTAAAAGTCCCACAAAATTGGAAGCAACGTCTCCAAAATGACCTACACAGTGTTGACGGGCATGTTAAATCTTAAATCAAAATAACAAAAAAAGATAATGACGTCGTTAGTTTGAACAACTAGCCCAAGATTAGATATGTTTCAGCCAGTTAGGCTGCATCAGAGATGGTCAAGTTAATTTTCAAGACCTAGAATGGGCTTGATGACCCCAAAGGAAATAAAAATATTAACTTCACCATAATGAAGTATGGGGAGGTATTTTATAGCCACAATACGAGATATGATGACCTTTGATAAATGCCTTTTAAGGCTAAAAATATGCCCATTTCGAAAAAAAATGGTTGTACACTGTAGATCCAATACTTCACGATCCGTTATTTCGCGAAATCCAGTATATCGCAAATTTTCCATGGACCCCAATTTTACCATGAGCGAAAAAACAAAAAAAAACATATCCAGATTAGTATAAAAGTCCCGGCGATAGTTTGCCGAGACACCAATATAATCGTGGTGGTAGTTTGCCGAGACGCTGATATAAGTCGTGGTAGTTATTTGCTAAGATGCTGTTTATCAGTCCACACTAAACTAAATGACTTGTTCAGAGCTGACATTTTTACAGTTGGAAGAAAATAATATAACTGACTAATTTTGGTATTGATTTTTCGCACATATTCAGACGCGAAATTCTTTCAGTTCACACATTATAACCAAATAATCCAATTAGGGTCAGTTAGAACAGGTATTGGCAAACAATTAATCTTAATCCCCAAACTTGTCATAATTAGTGTCATAACTGAGTAATCCACTCAATGCTAAATCAGACAACAATGTCTGTGCGCCCTCATGCGGAGCATCCTAATCGTGATCTATCATGTCTTCCACGTGAAAATAAAATGAAAGAAATCAAAACACAATAAAATGATAGTTTTGTTGTTGTATAGTTTTTCGGCCCGTGGTAGACGGTAAATAATTTTTTTCCAACCGCTACTTTTAATAATTCTGACCTCTGGCAAGCCAAGGGAAACAACTCGAATTGCTTTTGCACTTATGTTAGTTGCGCCCCTTGGCTGTCACCGTTACAGCAACCGGGGGAGCCCGCACATCCAAAAAGGCGTCCTGTTTTGACATATTAGCGATCACATGTTTTCAAACGCAGATTTTCAGCTGTTCTCCAATGTAAGTTAATTGGTAGACATAGTCCCCTTTGTTCTGTCATTGAGTAATTCTGAACCTACTTTAATGTCGAAATACGGCCGATAGCATTACTGACAGCCATTAGTGTGGATTGATAAACGGTATCTCACCAAACTATCACCGCGACTTGTATTGGCATCTCCGCAAACTACCGCGACTTATATCGCAATCTGGATATATCACGCTGGCGGAACTTGGACCCCAAACACCGCGATATATTGGATCTACAGTGTATTATGTTATGGCAGTTGGCGTCCATCCGTCTGTCCATAAACTTTTTCATTACCAGAGAACCGCTCTTACAGTTTTCATCAGATCAAACTGAAACTTGATATATAGTTAGACCATTACGTGGAGTAGTGCATATTGTTCCGAGGTTAAGGTCTGAGAAATATTAAATGAGTTATGCCCTTTTAAATTTCTGTAAATATTTTGTTTTGTGGTTTACTTATCATGCAGTTAACATTTGATCAAGCTGAAACTTGATACCTGTATTTAGTTTGACTGTGATGTGGAGCTTCCAATTTTGTGGGACTTTTACCCAACATTGAGAAGAAATGACATCTCAAGCCCTGTCATTCAATGAAACCAAAGGTTTATAAGCATTGATCGTCTGACTCACACTGATTTGCCAGGGCAGGCTTAGATCCTCTAAGCGGTTTACCAATATTTGTGTGCGGTGTTTTCTGCTCTGCGTGGCAGCATCATGCAGCCCATCTATTTCTTCAAGCCCCGATGGGCGGAGGCCAAAAATTTTCTTTATAATATATACATTCTTGTGATAAAATGGATGAAAAATGACAGGTCATTTTTTTTCCATATAATATATACATTTTTGTGATCCATCTTTAAACCATGTTATATTCAAAACCATGTTTTAATGAGCCATGTCATAGCATTTTTCACATTTACCGTAAAAATCCTAAAAATTCGGACACCTTGAGGACTTGATGTAATTCTCCTAAAATTTTAACAAATTTGTTTCTCAATCCAGCAAGGAGTCCAAAAGAGGCAAATGTATTGACAAACAGTGTAGACCCTGATCAGACTGCTCCTTCAGGAGCAGTCTGATCTGGGTCTGCAGTGTTTGCTTAGGCCTGTCTGTCCCAATTCTTAGAATCATTATGGTAGCTGCACAAGAAAAACACTACACAAGTTAAGTTTATCAAGGTTGTGAACGGCCCCCGCCAACCAGGGCTTGAAGAAATAGAAGGGCTGCATGATGCTTCCAGGCAGAGCTGAAACCGATCCACACACGAGTACTGGTAAACAGCTTAGAGGATCTAAGCCTTCCCTGGCCAAGCGGTGTGAGCCAGCCCATCCATGCTTATAAACCCTATTGGTTCATTGGGCGGCAGGGCTTGAGATGTCATTTCATCTCAGTGTCGGGTAAAAGTCCCACAAAATTGGAAGCAATGTCTCCAAAATGACCTTTACAGTGTTGATGGGGACGTTAAACCTCAAATCAAACAAACAAAACATTCTTGTGATAAATGGATGAAAAATGACTGGTCATTTTTTCCATATTATATATACATTTTTGTGATCCAGCTTTAAACCATGTTATATTCAAATTAAACCGCTTAGAGGATCTAAGCCTGTCCAGGAACTGTGGTGCGAGGCGGACCGTCCATGCTGATAAACCCTATTGGTTTCATTGGGCGACAGGACTTGAGATGTCATTTCATCTCAATGTCGGGTAAAAGTCCCACAAAATTGGAGGCAATGTCTCAAAAATGACCTTTACAGTGTTGACGGGGATGTTAAACCTCAAATCAAACAAACAAACAAATCAAGGTTGTGTTGTTCAATGGTTCTGTGTTCTTCAGCATACAAGAAAGGTCAACAAGGAAAGAAAGATCAGAAAAAGAAGGAAAAGGAAGCAGCAAACCAGTCTAAGGGTGATGATGAGAATGATGATGATGATGAAAATGATGTACAGACAATTGATGACGATGATGATGACTCCGGGGCCCAGGATGAGACTGGGGCTCCGAGTGTGCCACAGACTGTGTCATCTAATGGTGACCCTGAATCTGTAGTAGAAATATCAGACAGTAGTGATGACTGATTATTGTTAACCCTTATCTTGCTGAATATTCATTTAAGCCACACCCATTTCTGTCTATCAACCAATCAAATTACTTGATGTAATTTATTGCTACAAATTCATAAACTGAATGCCAAACAGAGTAGATCCTGATCAGATTTAGAAGCCATCTGATCTGGATCTACACTGTTTGCAAAGATAGGGGATTGTCGTGAACAGCAAGATAAGGGTTAAAGGATAATGAATCAAGAGGATTAATTAGTCAAGCAAGAACATGGGATCATCAAAATTTCGATAGCCTTTGGTTTCAAAAAGAAGAGAAAAAACGATGGGATGGAAATTGTGACATTTCCTCTGTTTTACAGTAGAACTTCGATGGCTCGAACACCGATGGCTCGTTTGCCATGGATGAGTCGAACACATTCTTGAGCCCCTAGCGAAATTCTCTACATAAGAAAAGTGGGGGATAATTAAGGAAATTTTAGTCTTTTATCTTGCAAATGTATGCTGTGTATACTCATTAGAATCGCCTCAATGAGGCAATTCTAATGAGTACACACAGCATACATATTCATTATAGAACACCGAAAAGATGTCTAAAAGTATCTCGTTATGCCTTCTGGCAGTAATCCTCAGTGGCTCGAACTACCCCTGTTTGAACAGATTTTCGAGGTCCTAAAGATGTTCGAGCCATTGAAGTTTGACTGTAAACTAGTTATGAAATGAAAAAGTCCCATGAAAAAGGCATGGTTTGAAAATAAAGTTGAGCATTTCAAGGTGATCAGTGTACTTTATCTTTCAAACACTTACAGTGATTGGAGCTCTGTTTCTACCAAGGCTGGAAAGCAATCTGAGTTATCATGTATTGATCAGCATCTGTAGTGCAATCATTAACCATTTCATTTAAGATACCTCTGCAAGCAGTGTTGAGGTAGATTAGACAGCTCATATTGAGGCTTCTGATCAAGATCAGCTCTGTTTGCCATTCTGTCAATGATTTTGACTGAGCGCCGTATATTCAAGAATGGCAAACAACCAACGAGGCGGTTCTAACGAGCACCCAAAACCTATGTTTGGAGTATAAATAAGAAATATATCACTAATTTTCATCAGATAAATTACCTTTCCTGAGGTTTGAAAAATGCACTATATCACATGGATATGTTATCGTAATGAACTAGAAGACTGGTCAGCTCCTTTGTGTTCATTGCTTGGATAGTTCAATGTCTCTAGTTGCAATATCTAAAATTTCAAGGTTGTTGCTAGGCTGTGTAGCTTATTAGACGGGTTTCTCATGAAATGGGCTCATAATCTCATATGATATCAATATATCAATAGGATCCACTCATAGCTCCAGATAAAAGTGAGTATCCAAATATTATTATTACAATGTATTATTATACCCCCGGCATACGAAGTATGCAATGGGGGTATATAGTTTTATACCCCCGGCATACGAAGTATGCAATGGGGGTATATAGTTTTTGTCTTTTCCGTCTGTCTGTCTGTCTGTCCGTAAACAATTATTTTGTGTCAAAGATATCTTAGGAACTGCTTCACATAGAAACTTGAAATTTTGCACACATGATCAGTATGACTACTTGTATTGTGGGAAAGAAAATAAGGGCCAAGGGGTCAGGCCTTTTAGAGTTATTTCCCTTTGTAGTTCTTGCTGTTTAATAGTGTATATTTTTATTTTGTGTCAAAGATTTCTCAATAACTGCTGTACATAGAAACTTGAAATTTTGCAAACATGATCAGTATGACTAGTTGTATTGTGGGAAAGAAAATAAGGGCCAAGGGGTCAGGCCTTTTAGAGTTATTTCCCTTTGTAGTTCTTGCTGTTTAATAGTGTATATTTTTATTATTTTGTGTCAAAGATTTCTCAATAACTACTGTACATAGAGACTTAAAATTTGGTAGCAACAACCAGTATGACTACTTGTTTCAGCTGAGGTGATGGCACTGGCCGGGGGTATACCTGCCCCACTGGGCACTTTTGTCTAGTTATTTCTGCCTGAAAACATATGATAGGTTTTGGGTACACATAAGAAGCTAATAAGTACCCACAACTGCACCCCGCCCTTCGGGCCTTGAAGAAATAGATGGGCTGCATAATATTTCCACGCAGAGCTGAAACCGACCGCACATAAGTACTGGTCAACCGCTTAGAGGATCTAACCCTGCCCTGGCAAAGCAGTGCGAGACCCGGCGACAGGGCTTGAGATGTCATTTCATCTCATTGTCGGGTGTAAGTCCCACTATATTGGAAGCAACCTCCCAAAATGACCTATACAGTGTTGATGGGGACGTTAAACCTCAAATTAGTCAAAGTATCCACAACATGTTTTCATGCTGAAATTAGAAAAATATTGGTATTTTTCAGATGAAAAAAAAAGAAGAAAAAAAATGTACCCTATCTGGAGAATCCACTTTAAGAAGAAATAATTCTCTGTTTTGGGACAAGTTCTTCTAATAGTAGACCCCATCCTCAAAGGGGCTTAATAGAAAGGAAAATAAATACTTCCCTTTTAAATGGCACAAAATAGGTCATTTGTAGCCTTTCCTTTTTGCTCAGATTAATTATAGAGCAGTCAAGTTTCACTGGCTCAAAATACCTCTGTCAGGAACAAATGTTTATTGTCCCTAAGGTGTTTGAGCCATTGAAGTTTGACTGTAGTATCAATGAATTGCAGTGAGTTACCTTCAGTGCGTGTCACCTCGCCGAGGTGCTTCTAATGAGTACCACAATGTTTTTTGTTTTTTTTAAGAAATAAGAAAAATATGTGGATTTGATCCAAGTCTTGTTTTCAAGCTCTTTGGATGCCGACTGACCCAAAGCTTCTTCATGCAGATAAGAGGGAAGATTTATTTTGTCATGACAATTTTTGTCTTCATTTGCATACATAATTAACCAGCTTAGTACCGGAAACCCCAAAACGGGTACCAGGGCAAACAGTGCAGGCCCAGATCAGATGCCGCAGAATGTGGCATCTGCACAGGGCCTACACTATTTGCAGAAAGTGAAGCCATTTTCCGAATAAATTTCAAAGAAAAAACAACCTGACACCCCTAAATTTTGAAATGAACTCCTGGTATACATAAGGAGGAAGATTTTTTGCTTGTCTGGGTCAATTTTTGTTGTACCTGCAGGGTGTGATAAGTTTGGTTTTCCATCCATTTGTTTCAACCCTAGCACCAACCGAAGTGTTCAAGTTTGTACAGTCGCACCATAGCCTTTGGCATTGCTAAGTGTGGCAGAATCTCTGTACTGTAAATATCCTAAAAATTCGAACACATTGAAGCCTTGTTGATGTTGCTGTAATTCTCCTAAAAAAATTATCATTTGTTCCATGATACAGCAAGGAGTCCAAAAAAAAGTGCAGACAAAATGGCAAACAGTGTAGCTCCTGATCTGACTCAGGAGCAGTCTGATATGGGTCTGCACTGTTTGCTTAGGCCTATCTGTCCCAATGTTTGTTTGTTTGTTTGATTTGACGTTTAACGTCCCCGTCAACACTGTTCAGGTCATTTTGGAGATGTTGCTTCCAATTCTGTGGGACTTTTACCCGACATTGAGATGAAATGACATCTCAAGCCCTGTCGCCCAATGAAACCAATAGGGTTTATTAGCATGGACGGTCCTCCTCACACCGCGGTTCCTGGACAGGCTTAGATCCTCTAAGCGGTTTACCAGTACTAGTGTGCGGGCCGGATTCAGCTCTGCGTGGAAGCATCATGCAGCCCATATATTTCTTCAAGCCCCTGTGGGCGGGGGCCGTACTTAGGATTATTACCGTAATTTTATTCCAAAGCAAGTAGGTTTTTCAGTGAATTTGAAGAGACTTTAAAGAAGGAAACATGTCACCGTGATATGACCAGGGGAGAAAACTTTAAATTCAAGACTTACCTCCCCTTGCCATCTGAAAGATTGAACTAAGCATCAAGTGGTCCTACATGTAGGTTATCATACAGTTTCTTTGATATTTTTATTATTCTGCAAATTAATATGTAAAAAGATGGTGAAACATTGTTTCATGACTATTGATCATGAAATATTTTCTGATGTCATTCTTAAACTTCCACTAATTTAAAGAGGACATTAACTGTTGTTAGTTACTGATTTTAAGGATGTGCACTTTAACGTGGGTTCGATATCTGCCGGGACCGGCAACATTCTTTCGTGGAGATTGATCATGTAATCTTTTCTGCGGTCATTCTCTCCCTTCCGCTGATTCAAGAAGGGCAGTTGTCAGTTTCTGGCGGAAGAAGGTGCACTGTACTGGTCACAGCTTACGGATAAGCCTGCCCGGGAAAAGTGTGGATAGGTAAACTGACCGGTTCAAAAATGACCTAAAATAGTGTTGACTGGGCCATTAAACTCCAAAACAAACAAACAAACTGTTTTGAAGGACTTAGCCTGCTCAGGAAAAGTGTGGTTAGCTTAGCCCTTATCTTGCTGTTCACGACAACCCCTATTTTTGCAAATAGAGTAGATCCAGATCAGATGGCTTCTGAAGAAGCCATCTGATCAGGATCTACGCTGTTTGACATTCAATTTATGAATTTGTAGCAATAAATTACATCAAGTAATTTGATTGGTTGATAGACAGAAACGGGTGCGGCTTAAATGAATATTCAGCAAGAGAAGGGTTAACTGTCCAGATTGACATGACCTACTGGTAAATAATTTTTCTGGGGCGTTAAAAATAAACATTGTTTTTTAACCCTTCTCTTGCTGAATTCAGTTTAGCCACACCCATTTCTGACTTTGAACCAATCAAATTACTTGATGTAATTTATTGTCATAAATTCATAAATTGAATGTCAGAAGCCACCTGATCTGGATCTACACTGTTTCCAAAGAAAGGGGTTGTCGTGAACAGCAAGATAAGAGTTAAACATATTTTGCTATAATAAATTCTTATTTATAGCCCCGCTTGAAAAGTGGGGCTATATTGGATTTGCCCTGTCATTCCGTAATTCTGTAATTCCGTAATTCTGTAATTCTGTAATTCCGTAATTCCGTTATTCCGTTATTTTTTCGTCACAGTTTTCCCCGAAACTAAGAGAGCTAGAAAACTAAAACTTTGTATACACGTGGACAATGGGTGCCTCCACGGACCTTACCGAAATTATGACCAAGGGCCCATAACTCTTGGAGTTATCTCCCCTGATAGGTTTTTTTAAATGAAAATGTTTGGTCACAGTTTTCTCAGGAACGAAAGAAGCTAGAAAGCTCAAACTTTGCATAAATGTGGACAATGGGTGGATATAGGGAGCTTACCAAAATAATGGCCAAGGGCCCATAACTGTTGGAGTTATCTCTCCTGATAGGTTTTTTAAATAAATGAAAATATAGGTTTTTTTTAAATGAAAATGTTTGGTCACAGTTTTCTCAGGAACTAAAGAAGCTAGAAACCTCAAACTTTGCATAAATGTGGACAATGGGTGGATATAGGGAGCTAACCAAAATAATGGCCGAGGGCCCATTACTTTTGGAGTTATCTCCCCTGATAGTATAGTTTTTTTTAATAAATGAAAAGGTTTGGTGACAGTTTTCTCAGGAACTAAGAAAGCTAGAATACTGAAACTTTGTATGAACATGAAAAGTGGGTGGATGTATGGCCCTTACCAAAATAATGGCCAAAGGCCCATAACTCTTGGAGTTATCTCCCCTGATAGGATATTTTCTGCAAGTAAAAAAATCATTTCACTTTTCTAACCATCAAACCATGAAAAATATTTTCGATACAGTTTTCTCAGGTACTAAGAAAGCTAGAAAGCTGAAACTTTGTATAAACATGAACATTAGGTGGATGTAAGTAAATAATGGCCAACAACATTACTCTTGGGGTTATCTCCCCAGCAAAGAAAAAAAAAAATATTAAAGTTTTCTCTGGAACTAAGAAAGCTCCCCTGATAGGTTAAAAGCTTTTAGAGTCAATGTGTCTTACTCCTCTGATAGCGCTATAGCGGGGCTATAGTCAGATCCTCTGACAGCTCTAGTTCATGATTTGTCTTTGCATTTTGTTTGAATAACCAAAATGGCACATGGGTCTTTTCTTGGGCTGTTCAAATGATTTTGCAAATTGAAGGGTTCATTTAAGAAAATATAAGAGAAATCTATAGGTTCTGTATGGTTTTCAACTGGCAATCAAAACATCAGTACACATTTGGTACCGTAAACCCCAAAATGACTAACTGACAAACAGTGCAGGCCCAGATCAGATGAAGCAAAATGCGGCACCTGATCAGGACCTGCAGTGTTTGCAAAAAGAATGGCCATTTTCCAATGCAACCCTAAATTTTGAACCCCAAAATGACTAACTGGCAAACAGTGCAGGCCCAGATCAGATGAAGCAAAACGCGGCATCTGATCAGGACCTGCAGTGTTTGCAAAAAGAATGGCCATTTTCCAATACAACCCTAAATTTTGAAACGACTTCCTGCTATATATAAGGTAGAAGATTCCATTTGGTACAAAACGGGTTAACCCACTTTGTACTGAATGGAGTCTTCCCTTTTTAGCTCACCTGTCACGTAGTGACAAGGTGAGCTTTTGGGATCACTTTTTGTCCATCGTCCGTCGTGCGTGCGTGCGTGCGTGCGTGCGTCCGTAAACTTTTCTTCAAACGACATCTCCTCCTAAACCACTGATCGTATTTTGACCAAACTTCACAGGAATGATCCTTAGGTGGTCCCCTTTCAAAGTTGTTCAAATGGTTCCGGTCCGTTGCACGTATAGGTCACAGTAGCCAAAAATAGATTTTTTTTCACCGCAAACTTAAAAAATCTTCTTCTCTGAAACCGCAAGGCCCAGGTCTTTGATATTTTGTATGAAGCTTCATCTCGTGGACCCCTACCAAGATTGTTCAAATTATAGTGCTGGGGCCAAAAATGCCCCCGCACGGGGGCCCTTTGGTTTTACATGGGCTTGTATAGGGAAAATCTTTAAAAATCTTCTTCTCTGAAACCGCAAGGCCCAGGTCTTTGATATTTGGTACGAAGCTTCATCTAGTGGACCCCTACCAAGATTGTTCAAATTATAGTGCTGGAGCTAAAAATGCCCCCGCACGGGGGCCCTTTGGTTTTACATGGGCTTATATAGGGAAAATCTTGAAAAATCTTCTTCTCTGAAACCGCAAGGCCCAGGTCTTTGATATTTGGTATGAAGCTTCATCTAGTGGACCCCTACTAAGATTATTCAAATTATAGTGCTGGGGCCAAAAATGCCTCCGCACCAGGGCCCTTTTGTTTTACATAGGCTTATATAGGGAAAATCTTGAAAAATCTTCTTCTCTGAAACTGCAAGGCCCAGGTCTTTGATATTTGGTATGAAGCTTCATCTAGTGGACCCCTACCAAGATTGTTCAAATTATAGTGCTGGAGCTAAAAATGCCCCCCACATGGGGTCCCTTTGGTTTTACATGGGCTTATATAGGGAAAATCTTGAAAAATCTTCTTCTCTGAAACCGCAAGGCCCAGGTCTTTGATATTTGGTATGAAGCTTCATCTAGTGGACCCCTACCAAGATTATTCAAATTATAGTGCTGGGGCCAAAAATGCCCCCGCACCAGGGCCCTTTTGTTTTACATAGGCTTATATAGGGAAAATCTTGAAAAATCTTCTTCTCTGAAACTGCAAGGCCCAGGTCTTTGATATTTGGTATGAAGCTTCATCTTGTGGACCTCTACCAAGATTTTCAAATTATAGCCCTGGGGCCAAAAATGCCCCCGCTCCGGGGCCCTTTGGTTTTACAAAGACGTATATAGGGAAAATCTTGAAAAATCTTCTTCTTTGAAACCACAAGGCTTAGGCAAGCAGTCTGGACCCTGAACAGACTTCTCCTAGAGGAGCAGTACTAGCAAACAATGTGGACTCTGATCAGACTGCTCCCAGAGGAGCAGTCTGATCTGGGTCCACACTTTTATCAACATTGACTTCTTAAGTAACCGGCAGACAATGAAGCAGACAACAATTGTTGTAATTGGCATTTTGAGAGTTAACTTGATACACAAATGGACTATATTGTGTTTTATGAATTGGAATGAATACACGGGAAGCAACCTTGAGAATATTTTAGTCTCCCATGTCAATAGGGGTCTACGTGGAAAGAATGGAAGGAACAAAGTCATTCCTTTAACCCTTATCTTGCTGTTCACGACAACCCCTATCTTTGCAAACAGTGTAGATCCAGATCAGATGGCTTCTGAAGAAGCCATCTGATCAGGATCTACATTGTTTGCCATTCAGATTGTGAATTTGTTGCAATAATTTGCATCAAATAATCCGATTGGTTGATAATCGGCAAAGGGTGTGGCATATATGAATATTCAGCATGAGAAGGGTTAAGAGTAGACTCCTGACAGGTCTCCATGGCCTACTGGGTAGGAGACGAAGAGCGCTGACTCTTAAGCTTTGTTTTGTTTGATTTGAGGTTTAACGTACCCGTCAACACTGTAAAGGTCATTTTGGAGACGTTGCTTCAAATTTTGTGGGACTTTTACCCAACATTGAGATGAAATGACTTCTCAAGCTCTGTCGCCTAAAGAAACCAATAAGGTTTATGAGTATGGACGGTCGGACTCGCACTGCTTTGCCTGGGGAGGCTTAGATCCTCTAAGCGGTTTACCAGTTCTCATGTGCAGTCGGTTTCAGCTCTGCCTGGAAGCATCATGCAGCCCATATACTGGTATTTCTTCAAGCCCCGATGGCCTGGGGCCGCGGACTCTTAAGCATTAAGTCTCTATTTTGCTGTGGCTTTAAGTCATGCTTAGATTATATGTGAAATGCCAAGTTCTGCAACAGGTCTAGTGGTTTTTCTCCAGTGATCCTGGTTTTTACCAACCTCTGATTAATGCATGAAATAATCTTGCAAAGGTTGTAAAACCAAAATGAAACGGGCCTAGTGGGTAAAAGTGCTGACTCTTAACCCATTTTGTACCAGAAACCCCAAAACGGGTAATTGGCAAACAGTGCAGACCCAGATAAAACACCACAGAATGCGGCGTCCGATCAGGGCCTACACTGTTTGCAAAGAGTACAGCCATTTTTGCAAGCATATTTTGAAGAAAACACCCCTTAATTTTGGAATGGATTCCTGATAAACTTAAGTAAGAAGATTTCTTTTGGTACAAAAGGGTTAATCTGTGTGTTAGAGCCTCACTCTGATCATATGTGAGAAGCTGTGTACACCGGCTTTTGCCCACCTCTGATTGGCTCAATATAAGTGAAATAATCTTGAAAGAATGTAAATAAATATAAAAAGAGAAAAAATAAAAAATAGAAGAGCCCTTTTTCAAATATGCAGAATTTTTCTAAAAGTTGCAGGCCTCTTTGGCCTTTTGTCTCTTAAAGTTTACTGTACATTTCAGTTCCAATAATTTTGCTCTGAAAGGGAAGCGTAAGACCATTACAGCAACTGATGTCCTGACAGCACTGGAGGATATGGAGTTTGACCAATTTGTTGATCCTTTGAAAGAATGCCTAGCAGGTAAAGTTCATGTCAGAAATAAGATTGAACAAAACTGTAAAATTTGCTTTAGGAAACAAAGAACATGCAGAAGAAAATCAAGCTTTATGGACCAGGGGCCAGTTGTTCAAATAAAAATCAAAAATGAGTTCCTTTAAGAGCAATGAAAACATTCATAAGAAAGAAGATGGGTCATACTACGTAGTTTCGGCTACTAAAGCCTCATCAGTGACCCTGTAATGATCCGACAATGAAAGCCAGAGGAAACATACTGCAATTTTGCGAATTTCGAATAGGCAGTCGATTCAAAGACTGATATAAATCAAAATGGGGTCCAAATAATTAAAAACCTGTCTAGAATATGAGTCTAAACCAATAATTTATTTCCGATTTCTCAGAATATTCACGCTGATCTCAAAGGGCCAAAAGTAAAATATAAACTGCACTATGGTTGATGTACAGGGAGACGTTTTACGGCCGCCACACGGCACAACACCAGCTGCAGTGAAGGCAAATAAAAATCAAAAATGAGTTCCTTTAAGAGCAATGAAAACATTCATAAGAAAGAAGATGTGTCATACTACGTAGTTTCAGCTACTAAAGCCTCATCAGTGACCCTGTAATGATCCGACAATGAAAGCCAGAGGAAACATACTGCAATTTTGCGAATTTCGAATAGGCAGTCGATTCAAAGACTGATATAAATCAAAATGGGGTCCAGCCTCGTTAGCTTAACCAGCTCGTTAGTGGTCATTGTTTCAACTGTTCTAGCAAGTACAAAATCTAAAATTTTGTTACTTTTGCTGAAAAAATATTAGTATTTTCACCATATTGAATGATCCAAGTTTTAACGATATGTTAGATAATGAGGTCACCCATCGACTTGAAGAAATAGATATGCTGCATGATGCTTCCACGCAGAGTTGAATCCAACCGCACACGATTACTGGTAAACCGCTTAGAGGATCCAGGCCTGCCGAGGCAAAGCAGTGCGAGTCCGACCCTCCATGCTTATAAACCCTATTGGTTTCATTGGGAAACAGGGCTTGAGATGCCATTTCATCACAATGTCGGGTAAAAGTCCCACAAAATTGGAAGCAACGTCTCCAAAATGACCTACACAGTGTTGACGGGCATGTTAAATCTTAAATCAAAATAACAAAAAAAGATAATGACGTCGTTAGTTTGAACAACTAGCCCAAGATTAGATATGTTTCAGCCAGTTAGGCTGCATCAGAGATGGTCAAGTTAATTTTCAAGACCTAGAATGGGCTTGATGACCCCAAAGGAAATAAAAATATTAACTTCACCATAATGAAGTATGGGGAGGTATTTTATAGCCACAATACGAGATATGATGACCTTTGATAAATGCCTTTTAAGGCTAAAAATATGCCCATTTCGAAAAAAAATGGTTGTACACTGTAGATCCAATACTTCACGATCCGTTATTTCGCGAAATCCAGTATATCGCAAATTTTCCATGGACCCCAATTTTACCATGAGCGAAAAAACAAAAAAAAACATATCCAGATTAGTATAAAAGTCCCGGCGATAGTTTGCCGAGACACCAATATAATCGTGGTGGTAGTTTGCCGAGACGCTGATATAAGTCGTGGTAGTTATTTGCTAAGATGCTGTTTATCAGTCCACACTAAACTAAATGACTTGTTCAGAGCTGACATTTTTACAGTTGGAAGAAAATAATATAACTGACTAATTTTGGTATTGATTTTTCGCACATATTCAGACGCGAAATTCTTTCAGTTCACACATTATAACCAAATAATCCAATTAGGGTCAGTTAGAACAGGTATTGGCAAACAATTAATCTTAATCCCCAAACTTGTCATAATTAGTGTCATAACTGAGTAATCCACTCAATGCTAAATCAGACAACAATGTCTGTGCGCCCTCATGCGGAGCATCCTAATCGTGATCTATCATGTCTTCCACGTGAAAATAAAATGAAAGAAATCAAAACACAATAAAATGATAGTTTTGTTGTTGTATAGTTTTTCGGCCCGTGGTAGACGGTAAATAATTTTTTTCCAACCGCTACTTTTAATAATTCTGACCTCTGGCAAGCCAAGGGAAACAACTCGAATTGCTTTTGCACTTATGTTAGTTGCGCCCCTTGGCTGTCACCGTTACAGCAACCGGGGGAGCCCGCACATCCAAAAAGGCGTCCTGTTTTGACATATTAGCGATCACATGTTTTCAAACGCAGATTTTCAGCTGTTCTCCAATGTAAGTTAATTGGTAGACATAGTCCCCTTTGTTCTGTCATTGAGTAATTCTGAACCTACTTTAATGTCGAAATACGGCCGATAGCATTACTGACAGCCATTAGTGTGGATTGATAAACGGTATCTCACCAAACTATCACCGCGACTTGTATTGGCATCTCCGCAAACTACCGCGACTTATATCGCAATCTGGATATATCACGCTGGCGGAACTTGGACCCCAAACACCGCGATATATTGGATCTACAGTGTATTATGTTATGGCAGTTGGCGTCCATCCGTCTGTCCATAAACTTTTTCATTACCAGAGAACCGCTCTTACAGTTTTCATCAGATCAAACTGAAACTTGATATATAGTTAGACCATTACGTGGAGTAGTGCATATTGTTCCGAGGTTAAGGTCTGAGAAATATTAAATGAGTTATGCCCTTTTAAATTTCTGTAAATATTTTGTTTTGTGGTTTACTTATCATGCAGTTAACATTTGATCAAGCTGAAACTTGATACCTGTATTTAGTTTGACTGTGATGTGGAGCTTCCAATTTTGTGGGACTTTTACCCAACATTGAGAAGAAATGACATCTCAAGCCCTGTCATTCAATGAAACCAAAGGTTTATAAGCATTGATCGTCTGACTCACACTGATTTGCCAGGGCAGGCTTAGATCCTCTAAGCGGTTTACCAATATTTGTGTGCGGTGTTTTCTGCTCTGCGTGGCAGCATCATGCAGCCCATCTATTTCTTCAAGCCCCGATGGGCGGAGGCCAAAAATTTTCTTTATAATATATACATTCTTGTGATAAAATGGATGAAAAATGACAGGTCATTTTTTTTCCATATAATATATACATTTTTGTGATCCATCTTTAAACCATGTTATATTCAAAACCATGTTTTAATGAGCCATGTCATAGCATTTTTCACATTTACCGTAAAAATCCTAAAAATTCGGACACCTTGAGGACTTGATGTAATTCTCCTAAAATTTTAACAAATTTGTTTCTCAATCCAGCAAGGAGTCCAAAAGAGGCAAATGTATTGACAAACAGTGTAGACCCTGATCAGACTGCTCCTTCAGGAGCAGTCTGATCTGGGTCTGCAGTGTTTGCTTAGGCCTGTCTGTCCCAATTCTTAGAATCATTATGGTAGCTGCACAAGAAAAACACTACACAAGTTAAGTTTATCAAGGTTGTGAACGGCCCCCGCCAACCAGGGCTTGAAGAAATAGAAGGGCTGCATGATGCTTCCAGGCAGAGCTGAAACCGATCCACACACGAGTACTGGTAAACAGCTTAGAGGATCTAAGCCTTCCCTGGCCAAGCGGTGTGAGCCAGCCCGTCCATGCTTATAAACCCTATTGGTTCATTGGGCGGCAGGGCTTGAGATGTCATTTCATCTCAGTGTCGGGTAAAAGTCCCACAAAATTGGAAGCAATGTCTCCAAAATGACCTTTACAGTGTTGATGGGGACGTTAAACCTCAAATCAAACAAACAAAACATTCTTGTGATAAATGGATGAAAAATGACTGGTCATTTTTTCCATATTATATATACATTTTTGTGATCCAGCTTTAAACCATGTTATATTCAAATTAAACCGCTTAGAGGATCTAAGCCTGTCCAGGAACTGTGGTGCGAGGCGGACCGTCCATGCTGATAAACCCTATTGGTTTCATTGGGCGACAGGACTTGAGATGTCATTTCATCTCAATGTCGGGTAAAAGTCCCACAAAATTGGAGGCAATGTCTCAAAAATGACCTTTACAGTGTTGACGGGGATGTTAAACCTCAAATCAAACAAACAAACAAATCAAGGTTGTGTTGTTCAATGGTTCTGTGTTCTTCAGCATACAAGAAAGGTCAACAAGGAAAGAAAGATCAGAAAAAGAAGGAAAAGGAAGCAGCAAACCAGTCTAAGGGTGATGATGAGAATGATGATGATGATGAAAATGATGTACAGACAATTGATGACGATGATGATGACTCCGGGGCCCAGGATGAGACTGGGGCTCCGAGTGTGCCACAGACTGTGTCATCTAATGGTGACCCTGAATCTGTAGTAGAAATATCAGACAGTAGTGATGACTGATTATTGTTAACCCTTATCTTGCTGAATATTCATTTAAGCCACACCCATTTCTGTCTATCAACCAATCAAATTACTTGATGTAATTTATTGCTACAAATTCATAAACTGAATGCCAAACAGAGTAGATCCTGATCAGATTTAGAAGCCATCTGATCTGGATCTACACTGTTTGCAAAGATAGGGGATTGTCGTGAACAGCAAGATAAGGGTTAAAGGATAATGAATCAAGAGGATTAATTAGTCAAGCAAGAACATGGGATCATCAAAATTTCGATAGCCTTTGGTTTCAAAAAGAAGAGAAAAAACGATGGGATGGAAATTGTGACATTTCCTCTGTTTTACAGTAGAACTTCGATGGCTCGAACACCGATGGCTCGTTTGCCATGGATGAGTCGAACACATTCTTGAGCCCCTAGCGAAATTCTCTACATAAGAAAAGTGGGGGATAATTAAGGAAATTTTAGTCTTTTATCTTGCAAATGTATGCTGTGTATACTCATTAGAATCGCCTCAATGAGGCAATTCTAATGAGTACACACAGCATACATATTCATTATAGAACACCGAAAAGATGTCTAAAAGTATCTCGTTATGCCTTCTGGCAGTAATCCTCAGTGGCTCGAACTACCCCTGTTTGAACAGATTTTCGAGGTCCTAAAGATGTTCGAGCCATTGAAGTTTGACTGTAAACTAGTTATGAAATGAAAAAGTCCCATGAAAAAGGCATGGTTTGAAAATAAAGTTGAGCATTTCAAGGTGATCAGTGTACTTTATCTTTCAAACACTTACAGTGATTGGAGCTCTGTTTCTACCAAGGCTGGAAAGCAATCTGAGTTATCATGTATTGATCAGCATCTGTAGTGCAATCATTAACCATTTCATTTAAGATACCTCTGCAAGCAGTGTTGAGGTAGATTAGACAGCTCATATTGAGGCTTCTGATCAAGATCAGCTCTGTTTGCCATTCTGTCAATGATTTTGACTGAGCGCCATATATTCAAGAATGGCAAACAACCAACGAGGCGGTTCTAACGAGCACCCAAAACCTATGTTTGGAGTATAAATAAGAAATATATCACTAATTTTCATCAGATAAATTACCTTTCCTGAGGTTTGAAAAATGCACTATATCACATGGATATGTTATCGTAATGAACTAGAAGACTGGTCAGCTCCTTTGTGTTCATTGCTTGGATAGTTCAATGTCTCTAGTTGCAATATCTAAAATTTCAAGGTTGTTGCTAGGCTGTGTAGCTTATTAGACGGGTTTCTCATGAAATGGGCTCATAATCTCATATGATATCAATATATCAATAGGATCCACTCATAGCTCCAGATAAAAGTGAGTATCCAAATATTATTATTACAATGTATTATTATACCCCCGGCATACGAAGTATGCAATGGGGGTATATAGTTTTATACCCCCGGCATACGAAGTATGCAATGGGGGTATATAGTTTTTGTCTTTTCCGTCTGTCTGTCTGTCTGTCCGTAAACAATTATTTTGTGTCAAAGATATCTTAGGAACTGCTTCACATAGAAACTTGAAATTTTGCACACATGATCAGTATGACTACTTGTATTGTGGGAAAGAAAATAAGGGCCAAGGGGTCAGGCCTTTTAGAGTTATTTCCCTTTGTAGTTCTTGCTGTTTAATAGTGTATATTTTTATTTTGTGTCAAAGATTTCTCAATAACTGCTGTACATAGAAACTTGAAATTTTGCAAACATGATCAGTATGACTAGTTGTATTGTGGGAAAGAAAATAAGGGCCAAGGGGTCAGGCCTTTTAGAGTTATTTCCCTTTGTAGTTCTTGCTGTTTAATAGTGTATATTTTTATTATTTTGTGTCAAAGATTTCTCAATAACTACTGTACATAGAGACTTAAAATTTGGTAGCAACAACCAGTATGACTACTTGTTTCAGCTGAGGTGATGGCACTGGCCGGGGGTATACCTGCCCCACTGGGCACTTTTGTCTAGTTATTTCTGCCTGAAAACATATGATAGGTTTTGGGTACACATAAGAAGCTAATAAGTACCCACAACTGCACCCCGCCCTTCGGGCCTTGAAGAAATAGATGGGCTGCATAATATTTCCACGCAGAGCTGAAACCGACCGCACATAAGTACTGGTCAACCGCTTAGAGGATCTAACCCTGCCCTGGCAAAGCAGTGCGAGACCCGGCGACAGGGCTTGAGATGTCATTTCATCTCATTGTCGGGTGTAAGTCCCACTATATTGGAAGCAACCTCCCAAAATGACCTATACAGTGTTGATGGGGACGTTAAACCTCAAATTAGTCAAAGTATCCACAACATGTTTTCATGCTGAAATTAGAAAAATATTGGTATTTTTCAGATGAAAAAAAAAGAAGAAAAAAAATGTACCCTATCTGGAGAATCCACTTTAAGAAGAAATAATTCTCTGTTTTGGGACAAGTTCTTCTAATAGTAGACCCCATCCTCAAAGGGGCTTAATAGAAAGGAAAATAAATACTTCCCTTTTAAATGGCACAAAATAGGTCATTTGTAGCCTTTCCTTTTTGCTCAGATTAATTATAGAGCAGTCAAGTTTCACTGGCTCAAAATACCTCTGTCAGGAACAAATGTTTATTGTCCCTAAGGTGTTTGAGCCATTGAAGTTTGACTGTAGTATCAATGAATTGCAGTGAGTTACCTTCAGTGCGTGTCACCTCGCCGAGGTGCTTCTAATGAGTACCACAATGTTTTTTGTTTTTTTTTAAGAAATAAGAAAAATATGTGGATTTGATCCAAGTCTTGTTTTCAAGCTCTTTGGATGCCGACTGACCCAAAGCTTCTTCATGCAGATAAGAGGGAAGATTTATATTGTCATGACAATTTTTGTCTTCATTTGCATACATAATTAACCAGCTTAGTACCGGAAACCCCAAAACGGGTACCAGGGCAAACAGTGCAGGCCCAGATCAGATGCCGCAGAATGTGGCATCTGCACAGGGCCTACAATATTTGCAGAAAGTGAAGCCATTTTCTGAATAAATTTCAAAGAAAAAACAACCTGACACCCCTAAATTTTGAAATGAACTCCTGGTATACATAAGGAGGAAGATTTTTTGCTTGTCTGGGTCAATTTTTGTTGTACCTGCAGGGTGTGATAAGTTTGGTTTTCCATCCATTTGTTTCAACCCTAGCACCAACCGAAGTGTTCAAGTTTGTACAGTCGCACCATAGCCTTTGGCATTGCTAAGTGTGGCAGAATCTCTGTACTGTAAATATCCTAAAAATTCGAACACATTGAAGCCTTGTTGATGTTGCTGTAATTCTCCTAAAAAAATTATCATTTGTTCCATGATACAGCAAGGAGTCCAAAAAAAAGTGCAGACAAAATGGCAAACAGTGTAGCTCCTGATCTGACTCAGGAGCAGTCTGATATGGGTCTGCACTGTTTGCTTAGGCCTATCTGTCCCAATGTTTGTTTGTTTGTTTGATTTGACGTTTAACGTCCCCGTCAACACTGTTAAGGTCATTTTGGAGATGTTGCTTCCAATTCTGTGGGACTTTTACCCGACATTGAGATGAAATGACATCTCAAGCCCTGTCGCCCAATGAAACCAATAGGGTTTATTAGCATGGACGGTCCTCCTCACACCGCGGTTCCTGGACAGGCTTAGATCCTCTAAGCGGTTTACCAGTACTAGTGTGCGGGCCGGATTCAGCTCTGCGTGGAAGCATCATGCAGCCCATATATTTCTTCAAGCCCCTGTGGGCGGGGGCCGTACTTAGGATTATTACCGTAATTTTATTCCAAAGCAAGTAGGTTTTTCAGTGAATTTGAAGAGACTTTAAAGAAGGAAACATGTCACCGTGATATGACCAGGGGAGAAAACTTTAAATTCAAGACTTACCTCCCCTTGCCATCTGAAAGATTGAACTAAGCATCAAGTGGTCCTACATGTAGGTTATCATACAGTTTCTTTGATATTTTTATTATTCTGCAAATTAATATGTAAAAAGATGGTGAAACTTTGTTTCATGACTATTGATCATGAAATATTTTCTGATGTCATTCTTAAACTTCCACTAATTTAAAGAGGACATTAACTGTTGTTAGTTACTGATTTTAAGGATGTGCACTTTAACGTGGGTTCGATATCTGCCGGGACCGGCAACATTCTTTCGTGGAGATTGATCATGTAATCTTTTCTGCGGTCATTCTCTCCCTTCCGCTGATTCAAGAAGGGCAGTTGTCAGTTTCTGGCGGAAGAAGGTGCACTGTACTGGTCACAGCTTACGGATAA
This sequence comes from Lucinisca nassula, assembly GCA_963580285.1. Taxonomy (NCBI): domain Eukaryota; kingdom Metazoa; phylum Mollusca; class Bivalvia; order Lucinida; family Lucinidae; genus Lucinisca; species Lucinisca nassula. Next base: position 181,205,855 of record OY757010.1, read on the forward strand.
GCCTGCCCGGGAAAAGTGTGGATAGGTAAACTGACCGGTTCAAAAATGACCTAAAATAGTGTTGACTGGGCCATTAAACTCCAAAACAAACAAACAAACTGTTTTGAAGGACTTAGCCTGCTCAGGAAAAGTGTGGTTAGCTTAACCCTTATCTTGCTGTTCACGACAACCCCTATTTTTGCAAATAGAGTAGATCCAGATCAGATGGCTTCTGAAGAAGCCATCTGATCAGGATCTACGCTGTTTGACATTCAATTTATGAATTTGTAGCAATAAATTACATCAAGTAATTTGATTGGTTGATAGACAGAAACGGGTGCGGCTTAAATGAATATTCAGCAAGAGAAGGGTTAACTGTCCAGATTGACATGACCTACTGGTAAATAATTTTTCTGGGGCGTTAAAAATAAACATTGTTTTTTAACCCTTCTCTTGCTGAATATTCAGTTTAGCCACACCCATTTCTGACTTTGAACCAATCAAATTACTTGATGTAATTTATTGCCATAAATTCATAAATTGAATGTCAGAAGCCACCTGATCTGGATCTACACTGTTTCCAAAGAAAGGGGTTGTCGTGAACAGCAAGATAAGAGTTAAACATATTTTGCTATAATAAATTCTTATTTCATGATTTGTCTTTGCATTTTGTTTGAATAACCAAAATGGCACATGGGTCTTTTCTTGGGCTGTTCAAATGATTTTGCAAATTGAAGGGTTCATTTAAGAAAATATAAGAGAAATCTATAGGTTCTGTATGGTTTTCAACTGGCAATCAAAACATCAGTACACATTTGGTACCGTAAACCCCAAAATGACTAACTGACAAACAGTGCAGGCCCAGATCAGATGAAGCAAAATGCGGCACCTGATCAGGACCTGCAGTGTTTGCAAAAAGAATGGCCATTTTCCAATGCAACCCTAAATTTTGAACCCCAAAATGACTAACTGGCAAACAGTGCAGGCCCAGATCAGATGAAGCAAAACGCGGCATCTGATCAGGACCTGCAGTGTTTGCAAAAAGAATGGCCATTTTCCAATACAACCCTAAATTTTGAAACGACTTCCTGCTATATATAAGGTAGAAGATTCCATTTGGTACAAAACTGGTTAACCCACTGTGTACTGAATGGAGTCTTCCCTTTTTAGCTCACCTGTCACGTAGTGACAAGGTGAGCTTTTGGGATCACTTTTTGTCCATCGTCCGTCGTGCGTGCGTGCGTGCGTCCGTAAACTTTTCTTCAAACGACATCTCCTCCTAAACCACTGATCGTATTTTGACCAAACTTCACAGGAATGATCCTTAGGTGGTCCCCTTTCAAAGTTGTTCAAATGGTTCCGGTCCGTTGCACGTATAGGTCACAGTAGCCAAAAATAGATTTTTTTTCACCGCAAACTTAAAAAATCTTCTTCTCTGAAACCGCAAGGCCCAGGTCTTTGATATTTTGTATGAAGCTTCATCTCGTGGACCCCTACCAAGATTGTTCAAATTATAGTGCTGGGGCCAAAAATGCCCCCGCACGGGGGCCCTTTGGTTTTACATGGGCTTGTATAGGGAAAATCTTTAAAAATCTTCTTCTCTGAAACCGCAAGGCCCAGGTCTTTGATATTTGGTACGAAGCTTCATCTAGTGGACCCCTACCAAGATTGTTCAAATTATAGTGCTGGAGCTAAAAATGCCCCCGCACGGGGGCCCTTTGGTTTTACATGGGCTTATATAGGGAAAATCTTTAAAAATCTTCTTCTCTGAAACCGCAAGGCCCAGGTCTTTGATATTTGGTATGAAGCTTCATCTAGTGGACCCCTACTAAGATTATTCAAATTATAGTGCTGGGGCCAAAAATGCCTCCGCACCAGGGCCCTTTTGTTTTACATAGGCTTATATAGGGAAAATCTTTAAAAATCTTCTTCTCTGAAACTGCAAGGCCCAGGTCTTTGATATTTGGTATGAAGCTTCATCTAGTGGACCCCTACCAAGATTGTTCAAATTATAGTGCTGGAGCTAAAAATGCCCCCCACATGGGGTCCCTTTGGTTTTACATGGGCTTATATAGGGAAAATCTTGAAAAATCTTCTTCTCTGAAACCGCAAGGCCATGGTCTTTGATATTTGGTATGAAGCTTCATCTAGTGGACCCCTACCAAGATTATTCAAATTATAGTGCTGGGGCCAAAAATGCCCCCGCACCAGGGCCCTTTTGTTTTACATAGGCTTATATAGGGAAAATCTTGAAAAATCTTCTTCTCTGAAACTGCAAGGCCCAGGTCTTTGATATTTGGTATGAAGCTTCATCTTGTGGACCTCTACCAAGATTTTCAAATTATAGCCCTGGGGCCAAAAATGCCCCCGCTCCGGGGCCCTTTGGTTTTACAAAGACGTATATAGGGAAAATCTTGAAAAATCTTCTTCTTTGAAACCACAAGGCTTAGGTCTTCGATATTTGTTATGAAGCTTCAGCTAGTGGACCTCTATAAAGATTGTTCAAATTATAGCCCTGAGACCAAAAATGCCTCCGCCATGTGGCCCTTTGGTTTTACATAGACTTATATAGGGAAAATCTTTAAAAATCATCTTCTCTGAAACACAAGGCTTAGGTCTTTGATATTTGTTATGAAGCTTCAGCTAGTGGACCTCTACCAAGATTGTTCAAATTATACCCCTGGGGCCAAAAATGCCCCTGCTCCGGGGCCCTTTGGTTTAACATAGACTTATATAGGGAAAATCTTGTTTTACATAGACTTCTATATGCAGGGTAAACCTTTAAAATCTTCTTCTCTGAAACCAGAAAGCCAAGGTCTTTCATATTCGATATGAAGCTTCATCTTTTGGACCTCTACCAAGATTGTTCAAATTATAGCCCTGGGGCCAAAATTGACCCTGCCCTGGGCCCACTTGTTATACATTGGATCAGGTGAGCGAACCAGGGCCCTCTGGGCCCTCTTGTATATACAACAGGAGCCCATTTTGAAATTTAGGGGTGTAACATTCAGTTCTTTTTGTCCCCTGGCGTTAGTCGGAGGTGACTATATTAATGGGTTTGTTCATCAGTCAGTCCTTCCTTCCTTCCATCCGTCTATAGACACAATCTTGTCTCTGCAACTCATCCGACAATTTTCAAAGGATTTTGATGAAACTCTCCAGTTATCATTCCCATGAAATCGAGGTCATGCCAGCGTTATAGCTCTGTCAGTTTTTGCCATTTTATCAATAGAACTTCTTGTCTCCGCAACTCCTAGATATTCAAGGAACTTTGATGAACTTGCCAGTTATTGTTCCCATGTCCTGAAGATAATGATATTTTAGGAGGTCATGCTTGACCGATATTTGCCAGAGTTATGGCCCTTTGTCAGTTTTTTTGCCATTTTATCAATAGAACTTCTTGTCTCCGCAATTCCTCCTACATTTTTCAAAGGATTTTGATTAAAACTTTCCAGTTATTGTTCCCATGACCTGAAGATGATCATATTATTATATGGAGGTCATGCTTGACTGATTTTTACCGTAGTTATGACCTTTTGTCAGTTTTTAGCTCACTTGTCACATAGTGACGAGGTAAGCTTTTGGGATCACTTTTTGTCTGTCGGGCGTGCGTGCGTGCGTAAACTTTTTCTTCAAATGACATCTCCTTAACCACTGATCAGATTTTGACCAAACTTCACAGGAATGATCCTTAGGTGGTCTCCGTTCAAAGTTGTTCAAATAGTTCCGGTCCGTTGCACATCTATGTCACTGGAGCTAAAAATAGATTTTTTACTGAAAATTTTAAAAATCTCCTCTGAAACCACATGGCCCAGGTCGTTGATATTTGGTATGAAGCTTCATCTAATAGACCTCTACCAAGATTGTTCAAATTATAGCCCTGGGGCCAAAAATGCCCCCGCCCCGGTGGCCTTTGGTTTTACATAGGCTTATATAGGGAAAACCTTTAAAAATCTTCTCTGAAACTGCAAGGCCTAGGTCTTTGATATTTGGTGTGAAGCTTCATCTAGTGGACCTCTATCAAGATTATTCAAATTATAGCCCGAGGGCTAAAAATACCCCTGCCCCGGGACCCTTTGGTTTTTCATGGCTTATATAGGAAAAATATTTAAAAATCTTCTCTGAAACCACAAGGCCCAGGTCTTTGATACTTGGTATGAAGCTTCATCTAGTGGACCTCTACCTAGATTATTCAAATTATAGCCCTGGGACCAAAAATGCCTTCACCCCGGGACCCTTTGGTTTTACATCGACTTATATAGGGAAAATCTTTAAAAATCTTCTTCTCTGAAGCCGCAAGGCCCAGTTCTTTGATATTTGGTGTGAAGCTTCATCTAGTGGACCTCTTATAAAGATTGTTCAAATTATAGGCCTAGGGGCAAAAACGCTCTCACTTGCGGGCCCTTTGGTTTTACATTGGCTTATACAGGGAAAATCTTTAAAAATCTTCTCTGAAACTGAATGGCCCAGGTCTTTGATATTTGGTGTGTAGCTTCATCTAGAGGACCTCTACTAAGATTGTTCAAATCATAGCCCTTGGGCCAAAAATACCCCTGCCCGGGGCCCTTCGGTTTTACATTGACTTATATAGGGAAATTTTAAAAAATCTTCTACTTTGAAACCGCAAGGGCCAGGTCTTTGATATTTGGTGTGAAGCTTCATCTAGTGGACCAGTATCAAAATTGTTCAAATTATAGCCTAGTCAAGGCAATGAAAACCTTTGAAAATTTTATTGTCTGAAAGCAGAAGGCCAAGGTCTTTGATATTTGGTATGAAGCTTCATCTTGTGGATTTCTACCAAGATTGTTCAAATTATAGCCCTGGGGCCAAAAATGGCCCGCCCCAGGGACCCCAGGGTTTATATAAACTTATATAAGGAAAACCTTTAAAAATCTTCTTGACTGAAACCAGAAGTTTCCGATCTTTGATATTTGGTATGAAGCTTCATCTTTTAGACCACTACCAAGATTATTCAAATTATGGCACGGGCCCAATAATGACTCTCCCAAGGGGCCTACTTTTTACCCTATGGATTAGGTGAGCCATCCAGGGCCATCATGGCCCTCTTGTTGTCATTTTATCAATAGAACTTCTTGTCTCCAATGGATTTTGATGAAACTTTCCAGTTATTGTTCCCATGACCTGAACATGATCACATGCTCGACTGATCTAGACCAGAGTTTTGACCCTTTGTCAGTTTTAGTCATTTTATCAACAGTAAGTCTTCTCTCTGCAGCTCCTCTTGCAGTTTTCAGCGAATTTTAGTGAAATCTGCCAGTCATTGTTACCATGACTATTGCACCAAGTTTGAGCAAATTTCTTCAATTCGTTCATGAGATAGGGTGCAGACAAGCCAAAATTGGAATTAAGGTTACCGTAAGTTCACCAAAATCTAATCAAATCTTTGGTAATTTGCAAGGGTATATAGTACCAGAATTAAAAAGACAGGAGATGATTAGTATAAGCGTTTTGCTTGTTATCTAATCCTGTCATTGTAAACTGCACATGTACTGTTCGAATTGACTTGTCAAAAGAAATGAATAAATATTGTTTAAACCAAAATTAAAAAGAGAAATGCTCAGGAACTGATACAGTCAGATCCCAAATTCTTCCCACAATATCACTTGGGAAAGAAGTCGAAACATGGAGTGACGACAGTAAACAAAACAGACAACAGGTAAACCGAGTCAGCAGCTCTTTCCCAAACAGGTGGTGACTCAGAATAGCCAAACCTAACAAAAAAAGGAGCAAAAATACATAATGGGGGAAAAAGAGTTAGAATCACAAAACACGACAAACATTAAACTGGAAGAAAAATGTAACTAAAAATTGACAACCAAAAAAGGGGGAAGAACCAGAATCATCAACGCAACAACATGTATGATTTGGAAAAGAACCACCAGGAACCACAGCAAAAGCACCAACTTGGAACTGTCAGTAAAAATTACTGGTGGGTTTAAGTTAATTTTACGGGATCCCAACCGAAGGTACGAATCTCGGTCAACTAATGACCTTCAATACAGTATCAGATGGGTGCAATATCAAACGGTCTTTTAGTTCGACCAAATTTCATTGATTCGTTCATGAGATACAGTGCAGACAAGCCAAAATTTACAGTTGGGGGTGGGGCCTTGAAATTAGGTCAATGTCACCAATATCTAATCAAATGTTTGGTAGGTTGCATTAATATATTGCATCAAGTTGTGACCTTGAAAATAAGGTCAAGGTCACCAAAATCTAATCAAATCTTTGGCAGGTTGTAATGATATAGTGTACCTCGTTTGACCAAATTTCATCCATTTGTTCATGAGATAGGGAGCAGACAAACCATTTTGACTCAAAAATGACAGTTTGGTGGGGGGGGGGGGGGGGGGGCTTGAAAATAAGGCCAAGGCCATCAAAAGCCAATGGCTGTTTTCCCCATCCTAGTGATGTAACAGTGCAAGTTTAGTCAATAGGTTCTGGAGATATAGTGCTCCAAACACAAGGTTGGGTGGCAAATTCCACCCCCGGTATTTACCAGTGACATTTACCGGTATTTATTGACTGGAAAATACTCATCAAGTGGCAAATACTGGCAAATTGAAATTTTTTGCCTTAAACACTGCAGAAATCTTGCAAAATTGACTTAAAAGTAGTATAATCAAACTAAATGAGTTAAAAATGTTAAAATTTATTATTTATATAAGGCTATCAACCTACAGAATAAAATATTTCTCAATTTAAAATAAATATGTTGGACTAGCCAAAATGTTAATATGAGACTAAAAATTATGAAATTATTTAAACAAAAAAAAGTATCTTTTTAAATCAATGGTAGAAAAATACAAGTAGAAATTGCCTGTGCACTTATTGTCACTTACCATAATGGTTCTAAGTTGTAAATTTGTATTGAGCAAGATAAGGCTGAGCACTGTTAGCCAATCTATCTGCATCTCTTGAACACACTTTGTATGGTAAAACCATGTGCTCAAATTTTAGGATATTTGTAGCATTTTATTATTGTCCAACACTTCAGTTTTAGAGTGAATTGCAAGACTACTAAAACAATCACTCTTGATGCATTGTTTATTTAAGAGAGCACAAGATATCCAGGGGCAAGGTTGGACAAAAGGATGCCATTAATTGCTCCATTTTTTATGTGACTTTAAACAATCATTCTAGGTAAAAGTAAACAGATGACTACAGTGGCATATACTAAATAGGTCTTTTTATTCTAACATTATATTGAATCAGATACTTAACAAATAAAATAATATCAGAGTTAAACTAAAATAGTATTATAAAATATTAAGTCCACTATTATTGAATTGATCCATATATCACTGCTGAGTGTAGGGGTTTGTTTTAATTCCAGGGTGGTAAATTCAATTTTCCAGTATTTGCCGGTATTTTCCAGTATGTGCCGGTATTTACCGGTAAATGCTACCGGCATGGAAAATACTCATATTTGCCGGCATTTTGCCAACCTTGTCCAAACAGCCTACGCCGACGCTGACACCAACACCAATGCAAACGGGATCCGCACCAAAAACAATGTCCTCATCACCGTTGGTGGGGGTATATGAAAATATCAACAATTTGTTCATCGCCATTGGTGGGGATACATGAAAATATCAATAATTTGTTTTATTGCCAACTCCTCCTCAACCCTTGGGCCAATTTCAGTCAAACTTCATAGGAATGTTGCTTAGGTGACCCTCTACCAAAATAGCAAAAATCGGTCCACCCCTGAAGAACACGATGGCCACCAGAGCTAAACAAAGAAAATCTTTAAACAACAACTCTTATATTATTCTGCAATGATGACAAAGGCAGAGTAATGAAAGTGAAAAAAAAATTGGAAAATGGCATCAGATACCGCGATGTCTACATAGAAAACGATGTACCAGTACATCAGCGGAAAATTAAGAACAACCTACGCACAATCGTTAACACCTTAGGGAGGGAGAAACTGAAATTACGGGGGTCAAGAATAATAAGGGATGACGAAAACAGTGACTCAGAACAATACAGATTTAATCAAGAAAGCGGAGAACGAACCATGCGAAAGGATAACACAGATAGCTACCAGGTCCCATATGGAGAAAGAAGACCACTATTTAACGACAGAAATCACGACTACCACGATATATCACATGACACTAGACACTATGATAACCACTACTATCCCCGGGAAAGACAAGATAGAGACAGACGTACTCGGTATCATGACAACAGCCACAGTCGACAATAGGTCCGATGCGGGTTTTGGAACCCAAACGGTTTTAAGAATGACAAACAATCTGAAAATTATCGTATCAGAAAAACATGTCTTGATGCCTTGAATCTCGATGTCATTGGTGTTGCAGAATCGCACCTGAAAGGTGATACTGTATTGGAAGTGGATGGTTACCAGTGGTATGGAAACAATCGGGACGATACACATAAACGCTCATGCAAGGGTAGTGGTGGAGTTGGAATATTTGTGAGAAAAAGTTTATATATGGAATTCAATATATCAAAATTACACGGTGAAACTGAAGGTATACTGTGGATTGAAGTGTATCATAAAGTATCCAAAGAACGGATCCGATTCTGTGCCTGTTACCTACCACCAAGTAATTCGCCCAGAAATATCAATGCTGAGGACTATTTCAATACCTTAATGTATAATGTTTATGGATGTATATGAACTTCAGAGTGACTCTTTGATAACAGTTTGTGGAGATTTCAACGGCAGAGTTGGTGACCAAGAGGACTTCATAGCAGGTGTGGATATATTACCCTATCGTGACATAATAGATTACACAAAAAACAGTATTGTGATGTTGTCTTCGACTTCCTCATTAGCACAAACGTGTATACTTAATGGCAGAAACAGTAAATCAAATAATTTCACCAGTGTTTCACCAAAAGGATCTGCAGTTGTGGATTATGTAATAGTGCCATACGAAAATTTAAACAGATACTATAATTTCGAGGTTATTCTAGCAACGGATGCTTTAAACCCTGGAACATACGACAATCCCAGATCATTCACTTTTGTCATGGGGGGGGGGTTTCGCTTAAGACAGTCATTTTAAAGGCAACGAATGAAGCACTCGATAACGTTCGTCGGACGCATGTGAAATATAACAAACAGAGTATACCTGCAGAATTTATGTATGGTAGCGACGTGTGGTCAACATCAGAACGAACAAGCCCATGAAGACAGCGAATATAGCAATTTTATTGATATTTTAGTCGGGGATATGAATAAATAAATCTAGTCTCTCATTTAACTCACAAATACTGTAAAATGTAAAATTAAATCCAAAATATGCCTGAATTTATTACTTCTTTATGTGCCTTTATACCTTCTATCCTGTGCTATATAATTTGTATGTATGTGTGTGTGTTGTGGATTTAAGGGCGTCACTTTGTAATATCTTACTGTTAATTGTGTTAATTAATTGTTATATTTTGTTGCTCATTAAACTCATCTTGTAATAAGTGTAAATATTAGAGAGGGCCTCATGGAAGATTAGCTGTTTGTTGCTAAATGTGTTACCCTCTGTAAATAAAGGCTAGGCTATTATTATTATTATAATTATTAAATTTTTAAATCCCAAAAACAGTGGTAATTGACAGTATTAATAACAAAATACGTCGCACGACCTCATTTTAATAGCAGAGTCTGAACGTGATCTACAGTATTTACTCGATATTTTGTCGGGCTGGAGCAGTGAAAATTGTATGTCAATTAATTTTAATAAAACGAAAACAGTTCACTTCCGGAACCAGTCTGTAGCCAGGTCCTCTTTTCAGTTTACTTGTGGAGACTCACCCGTTGAATATACAGACAAGTACAAGTATTTAGGTCTCGTCTTAAACGAACATCTGGATTACAACGTTACTGCGAAGTACGTCGCTCAGTCAGCCACCCGAGCACTAGGACTGCTTATTTCAAAGTTTAAGCAATCTGGAGGAAGGCCCTTTGATGTTTACAAAAATTATTTGATACTACTATATGGTCGGTGATCAGTTATGGCGCAGCCATATGGGGAACAAAGGAGTACTCTGTGATTAATACTGTACAGAATAAGGCGTGTCGCTTCTTCCTTGGAGTTGGCAAGTATACACCGAACTCCGTCGTAAATGGAGATATGGGATGGATGCCACCACATATTAAATGAAGACCTTTTTTGGCCACTGGTTTCGGCTTAACCATATGAGTACTGAAAGAGTAAATAAACATATATTTCTATGGTCACATCGCATACGCCAAAAAATCAGAACTGGTGCTATCAGGTAGACAAGATTGGACTCCAAGCGGATATAAGCTTAGCTGTTGATAGGTTTTATAATAGAACGCAGAGGCAATCGATTACTGAATCCTTACAGAATATGCTATACAAAGAATACAAAGTTGCCTTGAAAAACAAAGTTGATAACAATACGAGTATATCTAAAACAACGGTGGAAACAAGCTGCGTACCTATAAGTTATTCAAGACTACATATGAAACAGAGGGTTATGTGAAAACCCATATCATGTCAAGGACGAGAAGGAGCTCCTTAGCGAAATTTAGGTGTGGGGTAGCACCGCTCCATATAGAAACGGGACGCTACGAAACGATTCCCTATCACAAAAGAACTTGTTTTTACTGCGAGTCTAAAATCGAAAACGAGGAACATGTACTACTTGATTGCCCATTATATAGTGATATCCGTAATGAACTTTTCAGTAAAGTAGAAATGACATCATTTGAATCACTCAGCGCATCTGGTAAAGTCTGTCATTTGCTGTCGGACAGTAGAATCATTAATTATAGTGCCAAAGCCTGCCGTGATATTTTAACTAAACGTCGAAAGTTGCTCTTTAATTGCACGCCGGTGGGGTCAGGCCTCAGATTTTATGACGGCTCCAACGTAAAGGCTTATTGAGAATTAGAGAGATCTAATTCTTGGTAATGTTGGTTGGTGCCTGATGCTCTGTCTCTGGTCGGGCCCATCGGAGTAACTGTTGGTTTTCTTTTGCTCCAGTATTTCAGTGGTTTCTTGCTGTCTAGTCCTCACCGTTGTCTTACCTCTGTGGTTCTTTGATTTTTTGTGTTCACGGAGATGTTGCACTGATGAGTTAGGAGGCCTTCATGCGGACTGAACAAATTATTTGTCTAAATTGCGACGGAAGTAAGGGCGAGGATTGTGGCCACGTAAAATCGATTTAAGCCCCCCCCCCCCAGTGGAAATCTTTCCACTGACCGTTCCAAGGCGGTTCTTCTGTGGCGATTTATTTATATAGTTGTTTGTTACTTACTGTGTGTATCACTTGTGTCGTTTAATTTTGGATGGCCATATGGCCATTTTGTGGGAAAGTAACTGTCCTTATGGCCTTCCTTTGTTTAGGTTTCCATTATGGTCTGGTCTCTTAATGTTTGTATTTCTTTCCCTTTGGTGTCTTTGATGGGTGGAGTAAGTTAATTGTATCGATTCCTGATCTTTGTTTTACTTCTACTTTTTTATATAGATAAATTTTATGTACATTGAACTATATGTTTTCAAAAATGTAAATATTAAGCACTGTATTATACTAAGATGTCTTATTTTAAATTAAGTAACTTTGCCTCTTTTAACTCAACTTGAGTGGTTTCATCCATTTTAACATATTATCACTGCATTTTATATGAATATAATACACTAATGTATGAAAACGAGACTGTAATAAACACATTGTCTGTCTGTCTGTCTGTCTGTCTATACCCTTGGGCCAATTTCAATCAAACTTCATAGGAAAATTGGTTAGGTGACCCTCTGCAAAAAAAAGCTAAAATGGTTCTGTTTCGATTAACAAAATGGCCACCAAAGCTTAAAATAGAAACATCTTTAAATGACAACTTCTAAACCCTTGGGCCAATTTCATTCAAATTTCATAGGAATATTGCTTTGGTGAGCAACCAAAACAGCTAAAAACGGGTTCCGCTCCAAAACGCAAAATGGCTGCCAGGCCAAAAAAAAAGAAAAACGTCAATAAGTACCTTTAACTGCCAATTCCTCCTAAACCCTTTTGCAAAGCAAGATGTAGAGGTACATTTTACAACCAGTCTACATCTGAGAGGCAGTAGAGAAATCAGCCGTACTTGGGACATGAGTGGTGTCCAAATGCCAAAAGTTGATAAAACTATGTATGTTGGTGTTTGCCGTTCAGCGAATATAGATGAAAAGTAGAAGTAAAACAAAGATCAGGAATCGATACAATTAACTTACTCCACCCAACAAAGACACCAAAGGGAAAGAAACACAAACATTAAGCGACCAGACCATAATGGAAACCTAAACAAAGGAAGGCCATAAGGACAGTTACTTTCCCACAAAATGGCCATATGGCCATCCAAAATAAAAAGACACAAGTGATACACACAGCAAGTAACAAACAACAACATAAATAAACCGCCACAGAAGAACCGCCTTGGAACGGTCAGTGGAAAGATTTCCACTGGGGGGGGGGGGGGCTTAAATCGATTTTACGTGGCCACAATCCTCGCCCTTACTTCCGTCGCGATTTAGACAACTAATTTGTTCAGTCCGCATGGAGGCCTCCTAACTCATCAGTGCAACATCTCCGTGAATACAAAACTCAAACAACCACAGAGATGAAACAACGGCGAGGGAAAGTTGTCAACCGTGATTGCATGCATGCAGTCTGTCATATAACATTTATGTTGTACCCCATATTTATATATCGAAGAACGATTTTACGAAATTGGGTGCCGAAGTCATTGCAATTATATATTTATCTGAATTCATATAGCAAGTCACCATAAAATTCGCATACCGTTAGACCTTGTTGCAGAAGAGATTTATGATTTACGAAACTGCGTGCCGAAGTCATTGCAGTTATATATCTATCAGAATTAATATACTAAGTTACCATAAAATTCGGGTACCGTTAGACCTTGGTGCAGAAGAGATTTATGTCCAACACTGAATTTTGAAATTAAACCAGAATGATGTTAATAAAATTTTGAAAAGGCTTTGCGTAGTTTATGATATCTTTAACCCTGATTAAGAGGTTTAGCAGTTAACAATTTATTACAAGTCTTGAAGTCAGTTACATGACTAGACACTCTAGCAATCGAATTAACTGCGAGTATAACTGCCATATGATGCCGCACGAGGAGCATCACCATCCAAGAAAGGAAAATTTACAATCTCAAAATCAAAATCATCACGTTTATCATAAATTTTGTAAGCAACAAACCCATATACAGTAGAAAGATGTGAAGCTAAAATCGGTGCCTCGGTATCAGAAGAATTTGTTTTATTTAACTGAATTTCTGTGGGAAAATCTGACTGATCTAACCATCGAAATAGGTATTATCAATATTTAATAAATCATCCAAATATCTAGAAGTCGAGCTAAAGGCTTCAATGATTTCAGATTGGTTTTCAACGGAAAGTAGAAGTAAAACAAAGATCAGGAATCGATACAATTAACTTACTCTACCCATCAAAGACACCAAAGGGAAAGAAACACAAAAAGTAAGCGACCAGACCATAATGGAAACCTAAACAAAGGAAGTCCATAAGGACAGTTACTTTCCCACAAAATTGCCATATGGCCATACAAAATAAAGACACAAGTGATACACACAGTAAGTAACATACAACAACATAAATAAATCGCCACAGAAGAACCGCCTTGGAACGGTTTTGTGAAAGCGCCTTTGTTGAAAATGTAAGGAAGGCAAGACCTACAATGTACAGCTTGATGTCAGCTGGAGGACATGGGGAGGGACGGTCTTGACCCAGAAACATCTCTTCATCTGTACCAGAATGGTCCCCAGACCAAAGCCTCAAAAGGCAATATGTAACTACTGGGGCAGTCGCTTACAGTCTATTACTCCACTATATCCAAGTCTGGAGAAGCTAGTGTTTAAACCGACAGAGATACGTCATCCTCTGATAAAATCTTCTGGAAACCTATACCACTGGTAGGGAGCGTACAATACACTTAACCCGGATGTTCCTATCTGTATAGTGGACAGATCCTTGTTCCGTCTGTTTATTGCTATGATTTCGTTTATTTTCACATTTGTTTTCAGAAAATCATTATCCTACTTTCGATTTCAAACGCTGCACCGGTAAAATTTAATCAAACTTTGCCACCAACCTTACATGAAACGACTGTAATTGCATTTCAACTATTTTATGATGTATTTCAGGTCAGCTTTTATTAATATTAATAAGCATCTTGCCATGTAAGGGCAATTATTTTCAAAGAAAAGGATGGGGGGGGGGGTCAAAAACTGGTTTGACATGTCGCAGAACTGTATGTCGTGTTCCTATCATCCTGATAATACAAAAGAGCGATTTCGATATTTTAATAGGATAACATTTGAATACGTTAGCTATTTTGTTTCTGAAATGTGGAAACTTGGCATATACACACTTTCTTCATCGGGTTCTTCATACTGTCTCAGATGAAACACAAAACATGACAAAATGACTGCGCCCAACGAAGATTCAAATCAGCTTGTGCACCCACCCAGTCTGATTCTTCACTGTGCGCTTGATGGGTAGCTTACTACATGAGTTTTTTTTCACACGGGCAATGAAAACACTGATCAGACTGGGCAGATGCTCAGACTGAGCTTAGTCTTTGATGGGCGCATAGATCCGTTTTTCGTTATGCTCAAGTTGAAATAGTCCCATTTTGTTTCTTTCACTAATTTCACACGTGATGAATTAATCGTTCGTGGTGGACCCGGTTGGCGGTTCTTTGGCATGACACACTGTTTCAACCTTGTCAAAAACTGTGCCAAATACCATCAATATATCTCACAGGGTATCCAAGTTATGGTCATCACAGGATTATATTGGTTGGAGAAATAACTAAAACAACCAGTGCAGCCAAGAGTCATGATTTTCATACATGACACACATGCTTAGCCTCCCGTATAACTGCACCAAGTCCTAGCATTATGTCTCAAAAACTATCGAAGATATGGCGATCACAAGAAAGTCATACTATTTTATAAGAAGGGGATATAACTCAAATACCATCGCACTCAGAGTTGTGGTTCTGTGCATCACATGCTGTCCCAACCTTGCCAAGTATTATCCATATATCTCAAAGGGTTTCTGAGCTATAGCCATCACAAGATTATTTTGTCAGGGGAGGTAACTTAAAGACCAGTGGTTCTTGCCCGTGACAGGCTTGCTTAACTTAAACAATCAACATGTCTCGAAGACTGTTGAAAATATGGCGATCACAAGATAGTCATACAATTTTATTAGAAGGGTAGATAACTCAAATACAATAATAATCATGACACCCAGAGTTGTGGTTCTTGTGAATGACATGCCGACTCAACCTTGTGAACAATTATGCCAAGTATCATCAATATACCTCAAAGGGTTTTGGAGTTATGGCCATCACAATGTTATTTTGTCAGGGACGGTAACTCAAAAATCAGTACACCAAGAGTCGCGGTTCTTGCAAATGGCACGTCTGCTTTACCTCGTGTATAACTGTACCAAGTACTATCAACATGTCGAGAAGAATACTGGAGATATGGCACTAAAAAGATAGTCATCCTATTTTTATTCGAAAGGAGATAGGCACCAAGAGCTGCGGTTGTTGCACATGACACGTCTGAGTACTATCAACATGTCTCCAAGAGTATGGGAGATATGGCGATCACAAGATAGTCATTCTATTTTATTGAAAGGAGAGATAATTCAGTTTCCATTGCACCAAAAGTTGTGGTTCTTGCGCATGACATGCTGCTTCAACCTTGTGAACAGTTGTGCCAAGTTTCATCCCTATATCTCGAAGGGTATTTGAGTTATAGCGATCACATGATAACCATTCTATTTTATTGGAAGAGGAGATAATTCAAATGACATGGCACCAAGAGTTGTGTTTCTTGTGCATGACATGCTGCTTCAACCGTGTGAACAATTGTCGCAAGTTTAATCAATATATCTCGAAGGGTATTGGAGTTATGGCGATCACAAGATGGTCATTCTATTTTTTTCGAAGAGGAGATAACTGAAAAAACCATGACACCAAGGGTTGTTGTTATTGCCCATTACAAGCCGTCTTAACCTTGTTTACAATTTTGTTAAATATCAAATATCATCAATATATCTTGAAGGGTATTGGAGTTATAGAGATCACAAGATAGTCATTCTATTTTATTGGAATGGGAGATAACTCAAATAACATGCGACCCAGACTTGTGGTTCTTGCGCAAGACACGCCGTTTCAACATTGTTTACCATTGTGCCAAGTATCATCAATATATCTCGAAGGGTATTGGAGTTATGGCTATCACAAGATTGCGTCTACACCGGGGCGAACGTACGGACGGACGCACGACCGGACGCCAAGCGATCGCTTTATCCCCTCGAACCTATTCGCTGATCTTCTCCTAAAATAATAGTTGTGAAAATGTTGATTGTAATGGCGTAGTAGAAACGCCGTCGCATTTCTTTCTTTTTTTGTCCTAGGTATGCAGATCACCGGCATACAATGCTTTCAGGAATTTCTGAAATAATTTTTCCAGGTACCAACTATAACACTATTATTACTTTAATGACAGAACAT
This sequence comes from Lucinisca nassula, assembly GCA_963580285.1. Lineage (NCBI taxonomy): Eukaryota > Metazoa > Mollusca > Bivalvia > Lucinida > Lucinidae > Lucinisca > Lucinisca nassula. Next base: position 181,222,409 of record OY757010.1, read on the forward strand.
CTTTGCAGTATTCACCTACAAGGATCAAACGAATTAAGCGTGGAAGAAAACAAAGAGATCTTTGACCACGTCTTTAAATTCATTGAAAAATCTGGCCATTACGATCACGAGACCTTTACACTTGACGATAGCCCGTTATACTTTGCAAATAATATATCCTTATGTTAGCTCTCTCTCTCTCTCTCTCTCTCTCTCTCTCTGTATCATAACGCTACACCGTGTGTTTGTCCTACCATAAAACCTTTCACCGGATGTAAATATGTACATATTTTATATGCTATATATTATTGATTGTCATTGTGTTTGAATATGTATTGTCCTTTGTAAATGTCTGTATATGGTGTATGTGAGGAGACCTACTAGTGGCCCCTGGGCTGTTAGGAATCCTCGTTAAATAAATAAAGCATTAATTTAAATTATTCGGTCGGGGGATGAAAAGGAAAATATCTTTCACAGACATGTCCACAGCTCTTCATTTCTTGAGCAAATAGCCCGTAATTAATCATATTACTCAGGTCGTTTGGCATTTCTGTGCAGTCTGATCAGAGTATTTGCTATGCGTTCTGTGAATGAAGAGAGACGCGTGACGATGCGACTCATTTTGTGACTCGCTACTTTGGGCATCTTCTTCCTGATGCCCGGGACTTCCGTGGAGTGTGGGCCATGTTTGCTGATGTTGGCTCGGTGGGGGACGCCTATAAGTTCCCTGGTAGGCGTCTCTTGCCTGATGCATCCAGTTGACCTTTCTCATGAGCTACGTCGGTCGGTGTGTGCTCGGAGGGGGAGGGGGGCTGTGTTTGCCGGGTCTTGTCCATCATCCGTCTCGGTTTCAAAACTTAGGGGTTTAGACACACTGATGAAGATTAAATGTCAGAAAGGCCTCTGTGTCACTAAATTTGGTATAGTTACGCATTAATTTGTTAAATATTTCGTAACTGAAGACAGTCCTCGAAGGCTGGCTCCTTTGGCCGAGTGGTTAAGACCTCTAAAGGTTCAATGAATACACACAGCACATACAATTTCTCCAAGATTTCGGGAATTTGAAGGTAATTTATATTTTACATAGCATTGCTATTGTTTAAGCATTATCAGCTTAATGCTCTTATTTTTCCAATCCTCAGGGATTGCTTATGCAATTGCTTTTCACTGTTCCATCAATTGACATCCTTTAGATACCTGTTGAAGGTCATTATTAAACCGATGTTCGTTCCTCGTTGTATAACAACTGCTTGTTTGACATCCCTGTACTTTAAGTAGACTAGGATGTTTTGTGGGCTTTTGTTGTACCTTCCTTCTATTCGAAGGAATCTTCTTCAGTAATTTTATATTTATTTAATAACCGGTATGAACATCGCTTTAGTTTTGACGGTATCACAACCTTATTAACTAAAATGAGTATTACAAATACATTTAAAATATCAATATCACCCCTTAGGTTACACTCTGCTTCTTCTGTACGGATTCCCCATTATATTAAGAACTTTATACTTTAATACTATGTTGCCTTCGGTATTGGTTAGACCCTTAAATTTGTCTTCTGTAACTTCAGTTAATCTCAAATGAGCAGGCAATACCAATGTTTTTGGGAGTAGTCTTCGTATAAGACTATCTCCTCTCAAATCGCCCATCCTTCGAAAATATACTAATCCGTGGAAAAGAAGTGGAATGTATCCTAGTATTTCTAAGTGCAATGCCAAGAGGTGCAGATGTTGTTCGCATTTAAGCACTGCGTCTACCGTTACTTCATCTGTAAACGGTAGACGCTTCTCTGTAGTTAACATGTCTGATTTGACATGACAGTCTACAGATTTAATTTATCTAATTACTTGACGTGCTGCAAAATGTAATATGCAGTACGTCGGTCAAACTAACCGCATGCTTAAAACTAGATTGAACGAGCGTTATCGTAGAATGAGTAAGCCTAAGAAAACTGACACTTTCTTGTACCGTCACTTTCGACGTACAGGTCATTCTGTAAATAACATTGTTATACAACCAGTGGAAAAACTTTATTACGATGCAAATTCTACATCTAGATTCAAAATAATCAAAAGACATGAAGCTGAACTGAAATGGATTAAATTTTTACAGACCCCTTTTCCACTGGGATTTAATGACAACATTTATCATGAGGGTAATATTTCCAGAATGCCGGGCTTTGATATTTTCTCACTCCTGGAATGTCGAAAACGCAGAACTAGATCTCACGGCACCAGGAAAAATGGTAACTTTAAACGTAAATCACGTGCGTTTAAACGAAACAATACTAGACTGAAGTGACTGTCAATTAAATACTAGACTGAAGTGACTGTCAATTATATTATTAAATCATGGACGCCACTCTATGCTTTCATTTTTAAGTTCATTACCCGTTTCTGTTTTACGTCTTCTGGACACCGAGGCGAATAAATACTACGATAGTTCTCATCAGTTATATGATGCGGCTCTCTTAACTAGGGGCTATACTCAGCATACTCTCCGTCCTTACATTGATTCTGAAATTAATCATAAACGCCATTTCTTCGAAATATCCTTCATTAATAAGGGTATGGATTTTATAGATTTGCCCAGTATCTTCCGTGAGAGAACGGTACTTTCTTCCATTCCTGCTTATTTTCAAAATACTGAAACACCTATAATTTGCTATAAATATAACAAACCTGTTAGATCTATCATTTTTAATTTCAATAAACTTGTTTCAGATCTTGATATTGATACTAATACTTCTGATTCATGTGATTGTAAAAACTCAAAGTATTGCTATCCTGCTGCTGGTCATGTAATTACTGGCAATTTGAATATTATTCCTGATTCTAGGATAAGGAATATAATTTCTAAAGGACCGAAATATCGGTTTCCTTCTAAAATTGATTTCAGTAAATGTAGAGATGAAATCGCTGCTTCATTGAATGAATTCGGTAATCGATGGTGTAAGCGAGAGTATGTTGAGCATAAAGCCCTTGAGGACTGGAAACTTAGCATTTTAAAACTAGTGAATAAACGCATTTCTTTCTATTCTCAAAATACTAACTTATTACCTCCTAAGCCCAAGACGTCTTTACGTCATCTTAAACTAGGTATTCAAGAATTTCATAAGAAGTTTGTTTTTGCCCCTGCAGACAAGGCCGCTAACAACGTCGTCGTTGTGTGACGGCTCCACTATGTTAACACGCTTAAGCAGGAGCTTGGTGGTACTAAGGCCTATGAACTTCAGCCTTTAGCTGAAGAGAGAGCTATAGTAGATAAACATGTTTGTCTTTCAGCCACCAAGTTTGCTGTGTGTGTTAACGAAGGCCAAGACAAGCTTCCTACGCTATACTGGTTACCAAAACTTCATAAAAAACCTTACAAAGCACGGTTTATTGCAAATTCTAGCTCTTGCACTGCCGCTGAACTTTCTAAATTATTAACTTCCTGTCTTACTGCTATTAAAACGCATGTAATTAAATATTGTGATAAAGTCTTTGAAAGATCAGGAAGAAATCTGTTTTGGTCTATAAAAAATTCGAATGAGGTTTTAAATAAATTGAAATCTAGACATTTTCGTGCTTCTGGTCTGTCTGCCTGCGATTTTTCCACTCTTTACACTACACTTCCTCATAATCTTATAAAAGAAAAGCTTAATGGTTTAATTGAATGGGCTTTTCACAGAGAAGATTCTCTCTATCTTGCATGAAATGTCAGAAATGCATTTTTCACTTCTAAAGAGCATAAGAATTATTCACTTTGGTCATGTCAGAAAGTGTGTGATGCCCTCACCTTTCTACTTGACAATATTTATATTAGATTCGGTACTTAGTTATTTAGACAAATTGTGGGTATTCCGATGGGTACTAATTGCGCACCTCTTGTGGCTGATCTGTTCTTGTTTTGTTATGAAAGAGACTTCATTTTGTCGCTTTCCACTGACAACCAATCTGAAATTATTGAAGCTTTTAGCTCTTCTTCTAGATATTTAGATGACTTATTAAATATTGATAATACCTATTTTGATGGTTTGATCAGTCAGATTTACCCCCTAGAACTTCAGTTAAATAAAGCAAATTCTTCTGATACCGAGGCCCCGTTTTTGGATTTACATCTATCTATTATAGATGGATTTGTTCCGTACAAAATTTATGATAAACGCGATGACTTTGATTATAAAGTTTCCTTTTTTGGATGGTGATGTTCCTCGTGCGCCATCCTATGGCGTTTATATTTCGCAATTAATTCGATTTGCTAGAGTGTGTAGTCATGTAACTGACTTCAACACTCGTAATAAATTATTAACGGCGTAACTCCTTAATCAGGGTTATCGGTACCATAAACTACGCACAAAGCCTTTTCAAAATTTTATAGACGCCATTCTGATTTAATTTCAACATTCAATATTGGACTTTAATCTCTTCTGCAACAAGGTCTATCGGAACCCGAATTTTATGGTGACTTAGTATATAAATTCAGAAAAATATATAACCGCAATGACTTCAGCACCCAATTTCGTAAAATCATTCTTCGATATAAAAAGATTGGGTACAACATGGATATTATACGACAGACTGCATGCATGGTAGTTAACCCAATCACGGTTGGCAACTTTGCTTCCCTCTTTAATTGCACGCCGGTGGGTCAGGCCTCAGATTCTATGACGGCTCCAACGTAAAGGCTTATTGAGAATTAGAGAGATAATGCTGGTCGGTGCCTGATGCTCTGTCTCTGGTCGGGCTCATCGGAGTCTAACTGTTGGTTTTCTTTTGCTCCAGCATTTCAGTGGTTTCTTGCTGTCGAGTCCTCACCGTTGTCTCACCTCTGTGGTTCTTTGATTTTTGTGTTCATGGAGATGTTGCACTGATGAGTTAGGAGGCCTTCATGCGGACTGAACAAATTATTTGTCTAAATCGCGACAGAGGTAAGGGCGAGGATTGTGGCCACGTAAAATCGATTTAAGCCCCCCAGTGGAAATCTTCCACTGACCGTTCCAAGGCGGCTCTTCTGTGGCGATTTATTTATGTTGTTGTTTGTTACTTACTGTGTGTATCACTTGTGTCTTTTAATTTTGGATGGCCATATGGCCATTTTGTGGGAAAGTAACTGTCCTTATGACCTTCCTTTGTTTAGGTTTCCATTATGGTCTGGTCGCTTAATGTTTGTATTTCTTTCCCTTTGGTGTCTTTTATGGGTGGAGTAAGTTAATTGTATCAATTCCTGATCTTTGTTTTACTTCTACTTTAGATAAATATTGCAATGTACCGTTGAATAACTTACACACATTAATAGCGACATCCCATACAGTCAAAACAAAGTATCTTAAGACAAGCTTTACAGTCAATATGAGACATACCATACAGTCAGAAATTTTTTGGGATGGTCAGTCTTGCTCTTTGTGTGATTTCGTATGGAATTCTAGAGGCACTTAATTTTAGTATAACTCATTATAGATTATTACTCTAACTTAAAACTGTCTTAAAAGATATTTTTCTTTCGATCAAAAGCTCTCAATTGGTCGATTTTCTGGTCACAGGTGGGGTTTGATTCTTACAAACACTAGTGATTTGCAGCTGAAAAATAGATTTAGCGCATAGAAAACGACATCTTGCCGTGCCCAAAGATGGTCAGTATGAAAAACAAAATAAATAAAACACACTTAACAAGTTATTTATGTCCAAAAAATTAATATACAAATATAGAAGACAGACCACGCACATAAACCTTCAAGGTCAAAACAAAAGACAAGGATCTGTCCACTATACAGATCGGAACATCCGGGTTAAGTGTACTGTACGCTTCCAAGCAGTGTATACAAGAGCTACTGGGACATACATATTAGAAACGAAAATACAATCCTTCCATCAGAATAAAGTGGACCCAACATGCCTGTTATGTAAAACCAGTGATGAAACAGTGACATACTTCTTGTTGGACTGTATCACCCTTGAAAATATTAGACATACTATGCTTAGAGACATTAAACATATACTCAGGGAGAGTGCTTTAGATCTCAATGATAGAGAAACATTACTACAGTTACTAATTGTTTGTACTGCTATGGTTGCTACAAAGACTGTCAGTGAAAAGACTCCTTTGCTACAGAAAACAGCGTGTTGTTGTTAATGGTGAATTTTCAGTATGGGCGCCAGTTTTGTCTGGAGTCCCACAAGGGACTGTTCTTGGTCCTCTATTGTTCTCCCTGTACATCAATGATATTTCCACTGACATTGACTCAGAAATAAGACTGTTCGCAGATGACTGTGTTTGTTACCAGGAAATTAGAGATACAGATGACTCACTGAAACTTCAGACTGACATAGATAGATTAGGATGTTGGGCAAGAAAATGGGGCATGAGAGTTCAACCAGTTAAATGCAATATTATGCAGATCTAATAAAGTTGAGGCTTCTTACACCTAAGAGGTAACGGTCCTCGAAAATGTGAATTCCATTAAGTACCTTGGTGTGACAATCACTCACGATTTGAGATGGAATACACACGTTAGCAATATGTGTACAAAGGCGAATAGAACACCCGGTTTCCTGAGGCGAAATCTTCATCAGTGTCCTCAGGATGTGAAAGAGACAGCATACAAGGGACTTGTTCGCCCAATCTTGGAATATGGTAGTTGCATCTGGGACCCAAGCGGAGTGGTCCTTAATGAAGAAATTAATGTATTTTTAATAGCCCGTATGTGGGACCAGGACTGGGGACAGGACAAGGAAGAAGTCTTACCTGGGTAAATGGTTGATAATCTCCCTGGCAGAGGCTCTGGCCTGGTTGCGTAGAGTGGCTCAGCTAGACTGAGAAGCGTGGTCTGTTCTGCGTGATTTTCTCGCTTCCCGGGTTCTATGTTTTATTCAAGTGGGTAAAACCCATCACCTTCCGGTCGGCGTTTCTGGATAGCTCACGACACAACACTCCTCCCCACTTTATCTTGAAGGCCTTGTCACCAGCTGCCAGGTTCATCCTTGAGTGGGACTGATGTCCCACCGTTTCTCAAGTGAGACTGATGTCCCACTGACACTTCGGGCTTGGACGAGACTAGAAGTCTCAGTCTATTGTCTGGCTTGAAGGAGACGAAGAAGCCTCACTTGCAAGCTGCTGTGTTGAGTCTAGCTTGTTATTTGACAGCTTGAGCGGACAAAGAAGACACACTCAATTTGCTGTCTGGCCATCTCGTTAAGTCCAACAGATTTCGAACTAGAAGTCCAGAAATCGTGACAGAATTAGAAGCTCAATGTCATTTAGTGGACTATTACAGAAATCCGCGGATAGACTGCCGTCTAGAAGACACATTTCTGGATTTGTGCGATCTAGAAAATCAATCTTTCCTTCATTCTTAGTGGATACTTCCAAAACATCAGCACAGTTTGTTAACCAGTGAACTTAAGTAATCAGTAAACCTAATGGTTACCGGGTAATTCTTTATCCGTGTGCATCTTCTAGTAACAATTTGTCTTTCATCTCTGTGGTTGTCTCCTTATGGCATATCCCATTATTTTTCCTCCCTACCCACATTTACCGTGAACCTGACCCATTAAACATCTGGCCTGGTGCAGTTATGACAACCACCGCAGGGCAAAACTACAGCTTGTGTGTCAGATAGATACATTTTCTGTTTACCTGACCCCGAGACCCAACGTCCCCATCAACACCACCTAGGCCACCCCGGAGACGCCGCCCTCAACCCTGCATGACCCTTACCAGAGATGAAATGACATCTCAATTCCTGACACCCAAGGAAACCAGCATAGCCTATACATGTATGCATCGACAGTCAGACTTGCACTACCCCGTCCAAGCAGGCCCTGAACCCCTAAGTAGATTACTAGTACTCATGTGCGGTATGCTGCACATGGCATCAGAGGATCTGAATTCCTTAACTGTCTGAACTTCAATGTTAAGCTTTATTGGGATAATCCCTCAACCCATTAAGCTAGCTGACCCTTGAGGCTCCCTGAACATTAAAAACCATGTTAAACTTGAATGAGCCTTTCTCACTTTCAGAATCTTGCCTAGAAGATAGTACCCAAGATAACTGGTAAACAATACTGTGGCTAAACAGAGTTCTAGTTAATTCCAAACTTGGAGTAATTTACTCCCACTTTGTCATTTCTGACTCCCAACTTTTTGAAAAGTATGGTAAAACTCCAACTTTTTCTGGAATACTGCATTTTTACTCCAATTTTAAAAACCCTGGGGAGAACCCTGCTAAAATCTCATTCCTGTTCATTCAAATGTGTTTTTAACGGAGGCAAAGAGAAACTGCTATTTATAAGCCTATACTCTTTCAACTCCAGCTAAAATCTATTTTTGTTCATTCAACTGTATCTTTCTTATGGAGGCAAAGAGAAACTGCTATGTATAAGCCTATACTCTTTCTACTCCATTTTAAAATCTTTTTTTCATTCATATGTGTCTATCTTTAATTTGGAGGCAAAGAGAAACTGCTATTTTATAAGCCTATACTCTTTCTACTCCATTTTAAACTTTCAAACGTTTGGAAGCATTCACATATCAAAATAAAGGGACCTGTATCATTAGGTTTGGACAAATTTTCTTTGTTGTTTTAAAAGCCTTATTTGCCATCATTCTTTTGACTAGTTTTGCCTGTCATAGTTTGCATTTGTCAAAGTACTTGCTATTTTCTTGCATTGCACTTAAGTGGAAGCTTTTCTAAGTGACTAGAAGCCTACTTAAGAAACTGCTTTCATCAAGCCATTCCAAAATTTTGTGTAGAAGTCATTAGACAACTTGTTCTTCCACCGATGATCTGTCCACCGATTATCTGTAAATACCAACGTGGATCATTCCATTTGATGTTCATTCTTCTGTCGTTCAGATCTTGTCCATCAATCCCATTAGCAGTCAGTCGTTGTACCCGGGATTCTGTTAGTGAGCTGACTGTTCATGGAAAACATCTTTTCTTTACCCATTGGAATGTCTCTTTCCTTCCACCGCTTGGGATTTGCACTGGTGTTGTTTAACTCCATTAAGAGCAGCCTCCATACTTCTAGAATGTTCAAAAACCTGCTTGGCTGTCTATTCATCAGCACATCCCTGACAGAATTTTGAAATAGCCTCCTGCATCTGATGCTTTTCAGGCGGGTCTCTAAATGTGGCAGTGGCAAGGGTCAGAACTTGGTCAGCTGTTCTTCCAAAGATCTTTCCCATCTTGAAATGATTGCTGGAATTTCATTCCTGCTGTTTCCCAATCTATCCTCAAATTTCTTCCCAGTCCTGCAGTGATTGCGAAGAAATCCAAAGCTTTGCCCTCTAAAGACCAATTTAGGCAATCGTAACATTCTCTGTCGAACCATTTTAAAACTGACCAGCAAACTTGTGTCTGTCAGAAAAACATCCAGCACACATTTCCATCAAATTCATGTTCTTTGGAAGCTGTTTCAGATCACCACGCCTCTCTCTCCATGAGTGTCTAGAAGACTCCTCAGGAGATATGTTATCACTCGCTTTTTCCCACATCAGTGCGGTATGCCATGGTGACCTTGACCTAGAAGTACTAGCATAAGTGTCCTGACACGCTCGACCTTGAATATGTCCTTGGTGACCTTGACATCCGGTGTCGAGCGTATAATCTTGTATGCGACCCTGACCTTGCATATCTGGAGCATGACCTTGGCTTCTCATGCTTTCTTGGTGACCTTGACCTGTCATACTTTCTTGATGGTGACCTTGGCCTGCCATGCCTTCTTGAAGAGTCAACCTGTCATGCCTTCTATGTGTCCTTGACATGTTATGCCTTCTAGATGTCCTTGATATTCCATGCCTTCTTGAAGGGGACCTTGACGCTTTACGTCCTCTTGAAGGTGACTGACCTTCCTTACCTTCCTGAAGGTGACCTTGACATCATGACCTTGAAGGTGATTTCCTCAACATGCCTTCTTGAAGGCGTTCTTGACCTTTCTTGCCCTCTAGAAGGTGACCTTGACAATTCCTGTCTGCTTGAAGGAGAGCTTAACCTTCCATGCCTCCTAGGTGCCCTTGACAATTCCTGTCCTCCTGAAGGTGAGCTTGACCTTCCCTCCTAGGTGACCTTGACAATTTCTGTCTTCCTGAAGGTGAGCTGGACCATCTATGCCTTCTAGAAGGTGTCTCCAATCTTGGCTTAATCTGCCGTCTAGTGGTTGGTTTTGACCTTTAACCTCTGGAGTTTAACCCTGGTCTGGTTTGCCTTCTTGACAATGACCATAAACTGCTGGACTCTTCGCACTTCCTACCATGTGATCTTGACCATGAATGTCTTTTACGGCTGTAGGAATCATATTCACTGGCATGAGGCCTATCTTTTTTCTTATCAAGTCCATTTTCATATCTGCTTTCGGCGAGACCAAAGACTATTTTTTCACATGAAACTACTTTTTTCATTCTTGTATGATGATGTCGACCAAAGCGCATGTGTCTAGAAGACTCCAAGCACTCCGGTGAACCATCTGGCTGATCAGTCACTTCTTTGTTAATTCTTAAACTCTTTCTGAAATCCAATGCATGTCCTCTTCTGTTCCTTCCTAGCCATGAGGATTAGAAATCAACTCCATGACTGCTCTACTGTTCTTGGCAATGGGGATTAGAAATCAACCCAATGTGCTCTACTCTTCCTAGCCATGAGGATTAGAAATCAACTACATGACTGCTCTACTACTGTTCTTGGTCATGGGGATTATAAATCAACGCCATGCCCACTACATTCTTCTATCAATTCTGTTCACGTGAAAGCATTTCTTCATCCTTTGACTGATGGTATCGTCCGGCGCCTGTGTATCTAGAAGACGACTAATGCTCCATCAAGCCATCTGTCTGGTCAATAATCTTTGCCTCAACATTTGCTATCTTATTTGTGCAAGGAGTGACAAATACAAACTTCTGTAAAGTGTAATATAAATATTTCAAGAATAACCTCTGTGTATAGAATACTCCAGAGATTCTTTCCCAAAATATTTATCTTTTTTTTTTCTGGCTTTTCGACAGGCAGAACACTTTTCAATAATTTTCGCGTATAGAATACTGCGAAAACACCGGAAAAGTGTCTTTTAAGTGATAAGCAGTTATTTACTAATATTTTGAGAATATATTACAGTCGAGTCCGGCAACTTTGCACGGCCGTTTATTTTGCTTACCCTGCATTCGCATTTTCACAAACTGTATCCCTCATTATCTGTTCCACTATTACCAGTGCATCGGCATTAAGTTTAACTTAGCCCAGAAAAAGATGGACCAGCCGCCTGCAAGTGCAGATGAGATAGTTTTCAATTTTTTCAAAATATGAAATTTTAAAAGTCAAGACTGAGTTTAAAACTAGCCAAAGGCGCTATTATCTTGTATCTAAACTTACTGCTTCTGACAACATTGCAGAAGAACGAATCAACAACTTATGAGTCAACCCTCATGTTCAAACTGTTCAAAAACATGTGCGCAATGTTAGACGACAAAATTGGTAGTTCAATTTTAAGGGGGCATCCCTTTTCATAGTATTCTTTGTCCTGTATATTAATAACTTCAGAGGCCAATTTTCATTGCAGCTGGTCGATAGGGAAATGTTGCAATGTTGTTGACTGTGAAAATTGAGTGGTGGCTTGAACAAAGTCACACGTAGCTATCAAAACTTTATATGCGCAATGTTACCGGACTGCACCGTACTTCTAAAACGTTAGAACAATGCTTTTTAATAGATGGCTGGCTTCTTTTAAGTAATAAGCAGTTCTTTTTAACTATTTTGGGTATAGAATACTCCTAAAATGTAAGAACTATGCTTTTTCAATATATGGCTGTTTGCCAATTCTTTTCAATACAACAAATTTGAAGAAAAAGGACTATTTTCGGTTTAGAAAACTCAAGAAAATAACCCTTTCTCGTCTGCAACCAACCAACCCCTTCAAAAATGCAGACAGCTATTTGTCACCAATTTTATTCAAGAAAGTACTTTGTGTATAGAATACGCCAAAGATTTTACGTAGGTTTCTTGAATTAATACCACAATGATACAGGTTAGGGATTTCTTTTATAATAATGGTCGCGTATAAAATACAGCGAACAATCGAAGAAAAGTACATGTAAATCTTGGTTTAGAAAACACAGAGATTACCTTTTCTTCTTTCTTGACAACCAGGTATTCCTCTGCCATTCCACGGAGAAAATCAGCCACCCAACCAGGCAAAACTAAACCCCAACTGGCAAGGGACAATTTAGAATTTTTCCAAACTGAAAATTACCCCAAGAAAAACTGGCAGAAGACAAGCCAAAATCAATCCAATTAGCTAATTTTAAATTAATTTAAGACTGCCTTAAGAATTGGTTCATTCAGCTAAATGCCAAACTCACCGGTTGTCCCCAAAACTGACCGGCTCCACGTTGTTGAAAAAATAAACAGGCCAAACCAAGAAGCTAAATGCCTCAGAACTTCACCTGTCTACAATTTCAACCCGTCAGGCTATCAAGAGTTGAACCCTTCACAGTTCCCTCTGTAAACAAAAGGAACCGCGTATCATGTTCACCGTCCCCCACGTCCGAAAACGTGAAGTAAATCTGAACCCTTCACAATCCCCAACGTTAAATAAATAACGAAGTGGACCGCGTATCATGTTCACCGTCCCTCATGAATCCGATGATAACTCGTGAAGTAGTAATACACCTCTAACGAAATGACCGGAGAATTCCCCCTTCCGTTTTATCGCTCGTCGCCAAATAATGTATTTTTAATAGCCCGTATGTGGGACCAGGACTGGGGACAGGACAAGGAAGAAGTCTTACCTGGGTAAATGGTTGTTAATCGCCCTGGCAGAGGCACTGGTCTGGTTGCATAGAGTGGCTCAGCTAGACTGAGAAGCGTGGTCTGTTCTGCATGATTTTCTCGCTTCCCGGGTTCTATGTTTTATTCAAGTGGGTAAAACCCATCACCTTCCGGTCGGCGTTTCTGGATAGCTCACGACACAACAAAATTGAAAAAGTTCAGAATAGAGCTGCTACGTTTGTAACTGGAAATTATTGCTGAAACTGGGAGCATGACTGGAATCCTAGGAAAATTAAGATGGGAGTCTCTTAAGAAAAGGAGAAGAGACAGTAGGCTCATACTCTTATACAAAGGTCTAAAGGGTGTTGCCAGCATTCCGACAGATGACCTTTTTCCCCCGGCTAGGCACTGTAGAAAGCACCATTCAATGACGTTTCAGACCCTTACTGCAAGAACGGATATTTATAAAGAATCGTTCTTCCCCCGAACCATTAGGGATTGGAATGCCCTCCCCGATTCTATTATTTTGACGGCTGAATGTGCTGAGGATTGTGTAGCTATCTATCTATCTTCTGATACTGCGTCGGTCACATTTGACCATTACCGTAGGTGTATATGACATACACTCCAGGTTTTGCAGGATGAAAGCCTACACAGTAATCATGTAATTACGGTAGGGATCTTTAACCTGCACAGGGGATGGTTCTCCCTGCACAGGGGGCCTCCAGTTAACGTCCCGATCCGAAGGACGGTGCACTTTATGGCATTCATCCCTGCAAATGATGCCAATGGAGCGTGTTCGGACACCGAAATTTTATCGCCGCTTCCGGGGATCGAACCCGGGACCTCTAGCATCAGAGGCGAGTGCACTAACCACTGAGCTATCACGCTCCATTATAAGCTAAGTTTACATCTTTGGTTAGAGCTAGGGACTAACTTCCCATATCACAGGTCCTGGTGTATGAATGTCATTTGACGTGTCACCAGTAACAATTCTGATTCTGATTCTGAGTGAAGTTATATACCATACTCGTCGATTGTGTTACACACCGCACGCTTTCCCTCGTGCCACGTAAATATGTATTTTCGGTGAACTGTCTCGAACCAAAATCATCGAGTATTTAACATCCGGATAAATTTGAAGGGAGATATTCGGACAGAAACACCGAATGACCTCATTTCCGTGTTCGTTTCCGCTTTATAGATTTCTTTTTTTTTAGAAAATTATATCCTATTTTTTGTGAATCATGTCGTTTTCAGCCTTTAGATTTAATTATGCCATTGTCTGTCGGGTTCCAAATAGCTTTGCAGAACGTGGAACGAGAGACGAAGCCCGTCGTATCGATGCTGAGCAGTCGCGGTCAGAACACAGACAGCTGGTGGACACTCTCAGGAAATGTGAAGTAAACATCATCGAACTTCAGGAAGATGAAGACTACAGAGACTGCTGCTGTGTAGAAGATTGTGCTGTAATTATTGGAGGTGTTGCATTGATTGCCAGACCAGGGCTTAAAAGTAGACATGGCGAGGTAAGTTATTCTATATAGAATATGTGGCCACAAACAGACGGGTCACTGGAAAGACCTTAATCACCGAAATATATCGAAATCACCACAAAAAACACCGAAATCACCACAGAATTTGGCATTATCCTGTTATTTGGATCGAGTTCCAAACTAGTTTTTGTACTTTATAAGACAATGCAATAGAAATGTGCAGGGAAAGGGGCGCACTATTTTTTATCTCGTAATTATTTTTGCAAATCTGTGATTCAGTTTATTCCGTGAGAACAATTTGTGATCAGAGAAGACTACTTCCGAATAAAATTCGATGATTCGATTTATTCCGTAAGAATTCTGTTTTGCACTATAAACCGATTTCAAGAATGAAGTTACTAATGATAGACCTTATATACATATAATGACACATTTAGCCATTCACTCACTAGCTGTCCTTTTTTTTGAGGACCTTTTATACATTAAGGACACCGCAAATATATATGGGTAGTAACCATCAATAATACTTACCGATCCAAATGACAGGAATATAATATATAGTAAGTAAGCAACTAATCAGTAGCAATAGGCTATTTTATACTAGTAATATTGCCATGCAAGGGGAAGTTTCCCCGGGAAAAGGGTTTTCTTTTGGGGCTAATTCAAAAGAAAATGGGGCTTGGCATCTTTTGGGGTTAGTTTCTTAAAATAACACGTTTTCAAAGAACATATGTTTCATTGACAAGCTGCGATCCAAATAACGGGAGTATTAAGGCGACGGCAAATATAGATCTAGTACTCACCAATCTTTCACTGTCGCATACTTCTCAAGATATCAATATTCATTCATGCGACGTGTGTAGTGATATGACGTTGCAACGACGTTGGCTCGGCATCCGTTGCTGGCTGGGAGAACTTTCACGGGAAATTGAGGAAACTCGAGATGTGTGTTAAAATTACGGAATAAATCTTATATGACACCCGTGAACGCGGTTAAGTAGACATTTTACCTCCAGTAGATCGTAACAATCGTCACCTTAATAATCCTGTTATTTGGATCCTACATTTCTTATAACTGAATATTTTTAGACAGTAACCCCAAAACATACCAAGCCCCATTTTCTGAAGCATCATCCCCCAAAGAAAACCCTTTTACCGGGGAAACTTCCCCTCTCATTGCAATATATTTTATTATTGATTGAAATAGATATGAGATATACTCAGTGCCTACAAAGTAAGGCTTGTTTGTCGTCTTATATACTACTCCTGTTATTTGGATCGGTCGGTTAATCTTTCCAAGTTCTACACAAGCAAGCATGTACGAAGGGCCGACAGCGATATGATGTTGCAACGACGTGGATAGGCATTCTTTTCGCTAGCTGGGAGAATTATCCCTAGAAATTATGAAACAACGGAATAAATCTTATTTAACATCCAATTCGCGATAAGTAGCCATATGACGGTGCATTCGGCACTCTTTGCAGGCTAAAAATTTGAAATAACGGAAGAAATAATATGTTTTAATTTGCCTCAGGTACGGCGTAGAGATACGATGACCTAATTCGTCGCCTTAATACTCCTGTTATTTGGATCGCCTATTTGAAAAGCGAATTTCCTTATTACTTCAGATTTTAAGACACTAACCCCAAAAGATGCCAAGCCCCATTTTCTGAAGGATTATCCCCCAAAGAAAACCCTTTTCCCGGGGAAACTTCCCCTTGCGTGGCAATATTTTACTCCAGGATTTTACTATTAATATTGCAATACGAAATATGCTCGTGTTCTATATTATACTCCTGTTATTTGGATCGGCCAGTTTCTAAATCTTTACAAGTGTTATGGTGAAGCAAAAAAGGTAGAGAAAACTTAGGAAAGGTCCTAGGTGTCAAGTGGACAGGCGTAGTATCGACAACGATTTGACGTTGCAACGAGATATATCGAAACAGAAAGTAACGATGTCTAGTCGAAATTAATGCGATTGAAAGTAGTTCCGACTATTTAGTAATGACGTGCTTTCACTACAAGATACAATTCTGATTATTTATTTGGATCACAATCCAAATAACAGGATTATGCCCAGAATTTGCCCTGGGAAGATTTGAAACCAGAGACTGGATAGGGTTGAGAAAGACATGGTCAGGTAGGGTTTTGTTGGATTTGATGTATGAATGTCATTTGACGTGTCACCAGTAACAATTCTGATTCTGGTAGGGACGGGTTTGTTCGGACCCGTTGACAAAACACGGACATACGGACCAATGAAAATTCAATAAGTCCGTACGTCCGTGAATAGTATTATTTTATCAAAGTTTATATTCGGTCCGAGAATGGTCATTTATGAACCACGGATGGTCTGCCAGTGCTACATTATTGTTGGTCTGTGAATTGTCTATGGCCGTGAATGGTAAGTAATGGTTCGTAAACGGTTGGTAAATTATTATTAGTCCGTTGTCAGATAAGGTTCATAAAATGGAAGTTGTTGGACCGTGAAAAGTGGTCAGATGACCTTTATATTCGGTCCGTGAATGATAATTTGTGAGCCACAGATGGTCTGCCAGAGGTACATTATTGTTGGTCCGTGAATCGTCTATGGTCCGTGAATGGTAAGTTATGGTCCGTCAACGGTACGTAAATTATTATTAGTCCGTTGTCAGATAAGGTCCGTAAAATGCAAGTTATGGTTCGTAAATCAACCGAAATAAATGACTACAATTTTTCAAATTTTATTCATCTGTATGTATAGACCTACAATCTGAACATTTGATGTTTTTTTTAGCTCACCTGAGCACGAAGTGCTCAAGGTGAGCTTTTGGGATCGGTCTTTGTCCGTCGTCCGTGCGTCCGTGCGTCCGTCGTCAACTTTTGCTTTAAACAACTTCTTCTCCAAAACTGCTGGACAGATTTATATCTAATTTCACAGGAATGCTCCTTGGGTGATCCTCTACCAAAATTGCTCAAACTGTTCTGCTCGGGTGAACAAGATGGCCGCCAGAGCTAAAAATAGAAAAACCTTTAAACGACTTCTCCTGCTTAACCAGTGGATGGATTTTGAAATTATTTCACAGGAATGTTCCTTGGATGACCTTCTACCAAAATTGCTCAAACCGTTCCGCTCGGGTGAACAAAATGGCCGCCAGAGCTAAAAATAGAAAAAGCTTTAAACGACTTCTTCTCCTTAACCAGTGGATGGATTTTGAAATTATTGCACAGGAATGTTCCTTGGGTGACCCTCTACCAAAATTGCTCAAACCATTCCGCTCAGGTGAACAAGATGGCCGCCAGAGCTAAAAATAGAAAAACCTTTAAACGACTTCTCCTGCTTAACCAGTGAATGGATTTTGAAATTATTTCACAGGAATGTTCCTTGGATGACCTTCTACCAAAATTGCTCAAACCGTTCCGCTCGGATGAACAAAATGGCCGCCGAAGCTAAAAATAGAAAAACCTTTAAACGACTTCTTCTCCTTAACCAGTGGCTGGATTTTGAAATTATTTTACAGGAATGTTCCTTTGGTACCCCTCTACTGAAATTGCTCAAACCGTTCCGCTCGGGTGAACAAAATGGCCGCCAGAACTAAAAATTGAAAAACCTTTAAAGGACTTATTCTCCTTAACCAGTGGATGGATTTCGAAATTACTTCACAGGAATGTTCCTTGGGTGACCCTCTACCAAAATTGCTCAAACCGTTCAGCTCGGGTGAACAAGATGGCCGCCAGAGCTAAAAATAGAAAAACCTTTAAACGACTTCTTCTCCTTAACTAGTGGATGGATTTTGATATTACTTCACAGGAATGTTTCTTGGGTGACCCTCTACCAAAATTGCTCAAACCGTTCCGCTCGGGTGAACAAGATGGCCGCCGGAGCTAAAAATAGAAAAACCTTTAAACGACTTTTTCTCCTTAACCAGTGGATGGATTTTGAAATTATTTCACTGGAATGTTCCCTGGGTGACCCTCTACCAAAATTGCTCAAACCGTTCCGCTCGGGTGAACAAAATGGCCGCCAGAGCTAAAAATAGACCCTATTGTTTTACATAGACTTATAAAGGGAAATTTTTAAAAATCTTCTTCTCTGAAACTGCAAGTCCCAGGTCTTTGATATTTGGTATGGAGCTTCATCTAGTAGACCTCTACCAAGATTGTTCAAATTATAGCTCTGGGGCCACAAATGCCCCCCCCCCACCCCGGGGCCCTTTGGTTTTACATAGACTTATATAGCCCTGGTGCATAGGCTTATGTAGGGAATATCTTTATAAAATTCTTCTTCTCTGAAACCGCAAGGCCCAGGTCTTTAATATTTGGTGTGTAGCTTCATCTAGTGGACCTTTGCCAAGATTGTACAAATTAAAGCCTTTGTTTTTGTTTGGTATGAAGCTTCACCTTTAAGACCTCCCTCAACATTATGCACATTAAAGCCCTTGGGCCAATAATGGCCCTCCCTGGGGCCCACTTGTTACACTATGGATCAGGTGAGCGATCCAGGGCCATCATGGCCCTCTTGTTTATAATTTCACTTGCCTTACTGACTGTGTGATATTCTGGCATTTCGCATGAAAACATTTTTGGCATTTTGAGCAAGTAAACATAAAACCAGAATCGGGCTTGTGACAGGTACAAAACAGTGAAATTCCAGTCACTTTCAGCACAACCTACAATACTTCACAATACTATTTGCAATGGTGTAAACGCAACAGTCATTTGAACTTGTTTGTTCAGAACATTTAAGGTGCATTAAAAAGATTTTGGCATCGGACAGATCATTCTGTTTGCAGTTGCCATTTCAGTAGCTGTTGAAAAATGTACGAACCGCCTGCACTGTCGTACACATTGACCATTTGAACAAAGGGCCCTGAATCTGGTTGGAACTCAAACTTTGCAGCATAAAGCCATCCATTGTCTAAACTCCCTTTCAGTCTTAAACGGTCATCTTTGGTAAGATTGAGGTGAATTCCATCACATAGAGAATGTTCTGTCATAGCTTTAGAGCTTTTCTCTTTTTGGTACATTCTCCAAAACAAAGAAGTTCTGCGAGAATTTCTTTCAGTCTACATACTACAACTAAACCCGGCAAAGTTCAAGCTAATGCAGCGGACAAAGCCAACATCTTCATATGCCAACATGTGAATATTAATCAGTGCTGTGAATAACAGGTCCGTGGTTTGTCAAGTGGTCAATGAATAACTCGTCCGTATTTTGTCATGAAGTCAGTGTATTGTTATCAGGTCCGTAAGTCCGTAATTGGTCCGTGTTTTGTCAACCACCTTTGTTCGGGGAATCTCCATGGAAATCATTGAAATCACCAAAGTTGGATAAGATACGATTCACCTTATTAGCATTATCTGCTGGTTCCTAGTCTGAAGGTTATCATTGTTGAAAAAACAGGTAACAAGACCCCCCTGACTATCTATCTTCTTATACTGAGTCGGTCATATTTGGCCATTACCTCAGTTGGGTGGGTGGCTAAATTTAGAATTTAGCACAAAAAAAAAAAACACAAAAAATCATCTCTGGATGAGTCCTTAAAACAATTTACAACCCAAACACAGAGGTATCCTAAAACGCAAACCTCTGAGTCTCAATCTTATACTGTGCGAGTTTTGAACTCCTCTGCAGTCTTGGCATTCACTGCAGAAGATGGAAGACTATTCCACTGAGGAATAGTTCTAGGGAAGAAAGAGTTTTTCAGGGCATCACTATAGGACTGGTGCCTTCGATACTGTGAGTTAATTGTTCTTGATGCCCTTGTCCGGGTTGACACTGTTGCAGGGGTCAAATACCTAACCTTGTTAATTGATACTGTACCAGAATGTATCTTGTAGAAGAAGGTTAAGGAGGACTGCTCACGACGGGTCTCCAGGGCTGAAGATAACCAGAACCCCCTGACCTTAAAAGGTCAGGGGGTTCTGGTTTATACCTGTCTTTCCAATATTGAAAATGTGTGTGCGGTAAAAATGCCAGAGGTAAAAATGCCAGAGGCTACCTGGTTAAAATGCCATATACAAAAATGCCAGAGGTAAAAAATATTTTGATTCTTATTCTGTTTGATCATGATGCTCCAAGCATAGGTTGAGGGTGCTCAGTAGATCAGTGTCAATGAGACTGTTCTAACGTGTACCCATAACCTGTCTTCACGCAGAAATAAGAAAAATTTGTATTCCCCTGCATAACGAAAACACGTCTTTATTATTTTGACCCCCACAAACGCAACTTTCATATAGTAAAACTAGGGTAAACAGTATTTTTATTTCAAAGATTGTATTATATTGACAGTCAGAATCACGTGCGTCGGCACACCTTTGATCATCATCAGTGTGTGAAAAACATGTCAATATGATTGCTCGGTGTTTGCATATAATTAAACGGATTAGTAGTTGAGGATAAACTAATTATCTCATTGACGATAAGTGTTTTTTTAATCCTGTAAACTTGTTAATGTTTAAATTACAGCGGGTCATAATTTAGGTGTTTGGTAGGGAGATTATCATTAGCGATGCAAAGTGTGACAATAGTTTTATAGATAGATACGCAATTTTTTCTTGAGTAAATAGCAGATGTTCGCTAGGTGAAATGACGAAAATAATTAAATGTCGCCGCGATCGCTGTTTGATTTTGGCGCCTTGAAAATAGTAAAACCGGCGAATGTGACCAGGCCGGTTCGTCAGGCTGATCTGTCTGTTAGCCAAAAAAGGAAAAAAAAAATACCACTGACTCGTCTAAGTCTGCTCCAATTGACCAAAGTTGCATGTGTTTCTGCCTATTTGTCTGAAGCAGTTCCGAGTGTTTAGAGTACAATGACGACTTGAAGCATACATGTATGTTTTGCAAAAATCTTTTACAAAATAATTTTTCTTTATTTCTTTTTAATCCATATACTTGACAATGGGTGTCAGGTTTGTTTTATTTGTGTTAAGTTCTACAAACAGGGTAGACTGATCAGACGCTATGTTCTGGGGCGTCTGATCTGGGTCTACACTGTTTGCTAATGGCCCAAAAATGGGCCACCAGTCAACACTATTCAAGTCATTTTTGAGCCAGCCAGTTTACCTATCCACACTTTGCTAGCCATCTAAAAGATATACAGGTGATTAAAAATGCAAACAAGAGATTCATAGATTAAATAATATATATTTCTTCATCAAAACAATTTTACGATCCGCTAACACCTTGCTTCAAAATTGGGACTTCCTGAATTTTCCACTGGGACTTCCAGATTTCAAGGGTAGGAAGTCTGGGACTTCCTGAATTTGGGAGTTAATGGAAGCCCTGGTACTCGTTAAAACCGCCTCGGCAAGGCGATTCTAACAGGTGCCTACATGGTAGGGTGACAATCTGGACCAAAAAAATGGGAACCCATACCCCCCCCGTATAACAAGACAAGTCATATACCAAAATGTTCGTCAGCATCCGTAGTATCTGAAACTGCCGGCATAAATTGGCATAAATGATGGCGAGCTGAGAAATCCAAGATGGCGTCCAAGATGGCCGCCATAGCTGTAAATTCCAGTTTTTCGTAAAATATGAATATAAATACCACAAATCATCTTACAAACTTATATTAATTTATTTTTCTGGTGTAGAAAGAAGATTTGTGCTAGAATATAGATCAACTTTTTAGGTTTGACTTGAAAACCGGTGAAAAAAATGATATTTTATTTTTTTTGTGTCTAGTTTCATAGGTGGTACATAAAAGGAATTCTGATGTTTCAAAATTTAAACAGTTTTTACATATCTATTGTTTTATTTTAACTGAGACACTATTCAAAAATACATTTAACACTATTCTAAAATATATTTATGGTTGGTTATGACTTTTTTACCATCAATTTAGCCCCAGGATTACCCCACCCACTCAGTTTACCAGTAACATTCATTCACATAAATGCTCACAAACAATGGATTTGTAGGCATGTGCTTCATTTTAGACAATTAAGAAGTAGAGGACATTCACAATAATGCTTAATTCACAATAATGTCAGTTACGATAAAACTAAAATAAAACGAAATTGGAAGCCAATAACGCGAACAATTAAGCATAATGCTGGCTGAACGTTCAGATATAAGTAGATGATGTAGTCCATGATCAGGAGTGTTGGCCCTGTCAGGGTAGCAGTCATAAATGAGAATCAACATCTTCCTTCAAATTCTAGAACTTTAATCAGAACCAAAGGATGACTGCTACCTGAAATAAACAGACAAGTATATAATTAGTTAGTTCTGTTTTCATATTGTGTCACAAACATGCCCATATGTTTTTGACCCCCTTGAGCCTCACTTTTTTTATAGAAAAACTAGGGTTTTCAGGGGTAAGCATTATTTTTCTAATTTATGCTTAAGGACATAGCTTGTGGGTGTTTGACAGCATCACCACGTTGAGAGGGTTCTAACGAGTCCCTTCAATCTATGTTTTGAACAGAAATAAGAAAAAATATCATTTTTATTTGTTTTTTTTGGGGGGGGGGGGGGGGGGGTGAGGGGGGTGGTAGTAAAATCTTCCAATGGATTTGAATTATGCATGTTTTCTTAATGTTATGTATTTAGCCATTTGAAAAACCACCTCTTTATAATAATGTTTTCTGAATCCAAGCATAAACCTCTTAGTTAAACAGTGTTATATCCAAACAAAAAGGTAGAATAGTGTAAAAGAACTTCCTTCACATGTCATTTGTCATTTTTTCAATGCAAATAGTTAGGGGTTTGGGCTTTGAACAGTGTTACATTATATAAAAATGTGTTATAAAACAATTGTGCTGTACTAATAGGCCATATCAGACTACAAGTACATGTTTTAAAACTGTCATAGTCCTCGGTATAAACATGAGCTAGTATGGTAAACAAGTTTTTACAAATGTTAGTTTTTGTTTGTTTGTTTGAATTGGGGTTTAACGTCCCCGTCGACACTATTAAGGTCATTTTGGAGACGTTGCTTCCAATTTTGTGGGACTTTTACCCGACATTGAGATGAAATGACATCTCAAGCCCTACCGCCCAATGAAACCAGAAGGCTTATATGCATTGGACAATCTGACACACACGGCTTTGCCTGGGCAGGCTTAGTCTTTCTTAAAAGCAGTTTACCAGTACTCGTGTGTGGTCAGATTCAGCTCTTCATGGAAGCACCATGCAGCCCAATCTATTTCTCCATGCCCCCATGGGCAGGGGCGACTTACAAATGTTAGTTTGCTTGTTTGTATTGGGGTTTAATGGCCTACTATTTAGGTCATTTTTGAGCTTCTCAGTTTACTTATCCACACTTTTCCTGGGCAGGCTTATACGTAAGTGATTAACCAGTACAGTGCACATTCTTTCGCCAGAAACTGACAACTGCCCTTCTTGAATCAGCGGAAGAGAGAGAATGACCGTAGAAAAGATTTCATGATCAATCTCCACGAAAGAATTTGCCGACCCCGGCAGGTATCGAACCCGCGTCCTCCTGATCACCATTTAGGCGCTTACAAATGTAAGACCTATTCAAACATGCTTTACTACTTGCAAGCTTGAGTACATGGTTGTACTTTCTATGAGCAAATGCATTCATCACTACACTGATCAGGCTATTTACAACCATATTAGTTAAACAAGGGAGGCTGCTTGTGTCTGTGTTATGAGCTGTGGAATGAATAACCCAGTTGCAGGATCAACCATATGCCCTAGGTCTATAGGGCTAGGCAAGTTAATCTTAGATTTTATAGCTCCCCATCAAATCAGTAGCTGATATGTACACCTGTACAAATGGAGCAAAAAAATATTAGTTGGTGGTATATGACTGGTCTTACTCTGGATTTTTGGAGCATCATTGTTGTCTAATGTGTTTGTCTGAACAGCAAACCTACAGAAAAATTGCTGCTGCCTTAACTGGCCCTGAGACATTTGACTCAGTACCAAGATCTGAAATCTCTTGAAGCTTGAAGTCTGATTTAGGCATTCTTCTTGCCTATACTATGTAAAGAAGAGCAGGTATCACATTCTGTAAGGCAATACAGACAGCATAATTGCCCTTTCATCTGGCTCTAGCTTCCTGAAAACAGTGTGAACTGGAATACCTGGTGCAGGCAGCATGAATACCCTTCCTGCCTGTCTTGAAGAATATGTTATCAGCATTAATATGGCTAAAGTGAAGCAGAAGTAGAACGAAAACATGGGTATATGGACTGACCAGAACAGCTGTGTTAACTCCCAGAGAACCTGCTAACTGCATGGGCAAAATCATTCTACTATCGGCTTCTTCATAGTTGTAATCGAGTTATTGCTGAGCAGCAACAACCTCACTGGATACTTTCAGAGATTTGTTCTCAAAATAGTAAAGCAATGATCAAGAATCGATACAATTAATTTACACCTCCCATCAATGACTCTAAAGGGAAAGAAACACAAACATGAAGTAACTAGAACTTAATGGAAACAACAACAGGAAAACCAAAAGGACAGTTACTGTCCCACAAAATGGCAAACTGGCTATCCAGTTATATTATAGGAATCACCCACAATGAAGTTATGAACAAGCCCTTATAAGATGGTTTTTATCACGACCCATTACTGCTAAGTATGCCATGCATAGTTGCAAGCTCTACCAAACACCATACCAATACACAGGCTTATAATAAGTCTATTAACAAGATGCTGGATTTATATCACAATGACAGTTTAAAATTTGTTGAACCATTTTTCCTGACATTTCGAGGCTTTAGCGCGAAACTATTCTAAATGACATTTTTGGTGAAAATCACTTTTTTTGATAGTTTGAAGGTAATTTACATTTTACAGCTTGTGTGAAAATTTCCCTATGATGCCCTTTCAAATTGCTGAGAAAACCACATATTTGTCCAACTAGTTTATCTGCATTTAATGTTTTCAGTCAGTGCGAAACTAGTACATCTGCTTGTTTAACCCTTACATTCCAGTATTTTCAGCAACCAGTGTAGACCTGATCAGACACTGTGCTATGACATGTTATGTGGCTTCCAATTACATGTCCTAGTAAATAAGCCCAGTCCAGGTTTTACTTTTTGCTGTCACAAGGAGAAAACCAGCACTGCTATAAATAACTGGTACCTGGATTTTGTCAGCGACAGTCACATGGACAATAGCAAACCGGAAGCTTCCTAAGTTAGTAACTAAGGGTTGATTGATATGCTAATGTCCCAGTTCACTTGCAGAAACCAGATTTAGTGATTAAATACTCTGAAATCAGAAGGAGAGAACTAGCACTGCTTAAAACAATCGGCACCTGGATTTTGTTATTGAAAGTCACATGGACATTAGCAAATGGGAAGTGCCTTTAGTCAGTAACCAGGGATTTGACTGATAAGCCAAACCCCAAGTTCACTGGTCCTGTTCAGGTTTTAGTTTTTACTCAATGCTTTGACATCAGAAGGAAAGGACTAGCACTGCTTAAAATAACTAGTCCCTGGATTTTGTCAGCAAAAATCACATGGACAAAGCAGACAGGAAGCTTCTTTAGTTAGTAACTAGGGTTGATTGATAAGCCAATCCCCAAGTTCACTAGGACAGTCCAGATTTAAGTTCCACACAGAACCCTGACATCACAGGGATAAGACTGGCACTGCTATAAATAACCAGTAGTGACAGTCACATGAACAATAGCAGTGAGAAGCTTCTTTAGTTAGTAACTAGGGGTTGATTGATAAATAAATAACCTTTAGTGACAGTCACATGAACAATAGCATTGAGAAGCTTCTTTAGTTGTAACTAGGGGTTGATTGATAAACCAATCCCAAAGTTCACTAGCCCTGTCAATATTTTTAGTTTCACACAGTACCCTGACATCACAAGGATGAGACTAGCACTGCTATAAATAACCAGTAGTGACAGTCACTTAACAATAGCAGAGGGAAGCTTCATTAGTTAGCAACTAGTGGTTCATTGATGAACCAATCCCAAAGTTCACTAGCTCAGTCCAGCTTTTAGTTTCTCACAGTACCCTGACATCACAAGGATAAGACTATCAATGCTATAATTAAATAACCAGTAGTGACAGTCACATGGGCAATAGCAGTGCGAAGCTTCTAGAGTTAGTATCTAGGGGTTGATTGATAAACTAACCCCCAAAGTTCACTAGTCCTGCCAATGTTTTAGTTTCAAATAGTACCCTGACATCACAAGGATAAGACTAGCACTGCTGTAAATAACCAGTAGTGACAGTCACATGAACAATAGCAGTGAGACGCTTCTTTAGTTAGTAACTAGGGGTTGATTGATAAACCAATCCCAAAGTTCACTAGCTCATCCCAGCTTTTTGTTTCACACAATACCCTGACATCACAAGGATAAGACTAGCACTGCTAAAACATAATCAGTAGTGACAGTCACATGAACAATAGCAGTGAGAAGCTTCTTTATTTAGTAACTAGGGGTTGATTGATAAACCAATCCCAAAATTCACTTGCTCAGTCCAGCTTTTAGTTTCACACAGTACCCTGACATCACAAGGATATGACTAGCACTGCTATAAATAACCAGTAGCTGTGTTCTGTATGTACACATGGTCAGTGATAGGCACAATGACAAGAACTTTGTTATGTACTTTCAAAATGTGTTTGTTTTGGGGTTAAATGGCCTATTCAACACTATTTAGGTCATTTTTGA
This sequence comes from Lucinisca nassula, assembly GCA_963580285.1. NCBI lineage: Eukaryota > Metazoa > Mollusca > Bivalvia > Lucinida > Lucinidae > Lucinisca > Lucinisca nassula. The sequence continues at coordinate 181,249,226 of OY757010.1, forward strand.
GCTGCTCAGTTTTCCTATCCACACTTTGCCTGGGCAAGCTTATCAGTATAAGCTAGCTGTGCATCCAGATATTTGGTTCTTGTACTTGACATGCCTTCATAAGTTCTAACCTAGCAAGTACAAGCAATACTAATAAAAGAGGTTAAAGCTATGGTTATCACAATATCATAATGCCACATTGTACAGTGCCATCCCTTTATAACGCTATGTTTGGGATGCATAGAATTGGACCGTGTTATAAGTGAACCATGTTATAAAGGGATAATTTTATATAGAAATAATAGTAAAATGACAATTTCGGAGGCAAGGCCTGACCGTGTTATAACCAAAACCGTGCTATAATGAGAGGAGTACTAAAGGGACTGAAGTGTATCAAGTGCCATCAATACAATTCAATGGATTATATATATCCGCCCCCTTCCCCGCCCATCAGGGCTTGGAGAAATAGATGGGCTGCACAATGCTTCCACACAGAGTTGATACCGACTGCATTATGAGTACTGGTAATCTGCTTATAAGGTCTAAGCCTGCCCTGGAAAACTGCTGCGAGTCGGCCCACCCATGCATATAAACCCTATTGGTTTATTGGGCGGCAGGGATTGAAATGTCATTTCATCTCAGTATCGGGTAAAAGTCCCACAAAATTGGAAGCAACGTCTCCAAAATGACCTAAATAGTGTTGACGGGGATGTTAAACATCAAATCAACAAACAAACAATGGATCATATCCCCATGAGCGATAACTAAAATACCATGGTATCCAGAGTTCTGGTTCTTGCACATTTTACACACCTCATCCACATTTTCATTTGTGCCACATGGCATAATTATATCTCAAAGGGGTTGAAGCTATAGCAGTCACAAGGTTATATTATCAAGGGAGATAACTCCAATGAAATGACAGCAAGAATTGTGATTCTTTCCAATGACATGCATTAATTTCATTGACTGCCCTCAATTATAACTATACAAAGTGCTTACAATATATTTCAAGCAGTGTTGGAGCCATGGCACCCAGAGTTGTGGTTCTTGCCCATGACATGACATGACTATCACTGTACCAAGTCATATCTCAAATGGTGTTGAAGTGATTATATTGTAAAGGGAGATAACTACTATACAAGGGCAACCAGGGTTGTGGTTCTAGCATACGACATGCCTTCTACTAATTGTGTACTGTACCATGATACTAGAAACGTTATTCTTATATCAAAAAGTATTGGAGCTGTAGAAATTACAAGGTTGTGTGTATAGATAAATTAAGGGTGAAGAAGCTTCCTAATAAAATCCTCTCATCAAACTTCATATTTCATGCAAGAGAAGTAAAATGAATTCAAAGCCCTTGTCAGTGGTTGAATTAACAATTCTCAGTCACTCTACAGTATAGTTGTTACTTTGATGTGAGAATAAAAACATATCTTTTAGGTTTCTGCTGAACCAAATTATTGCATCATGATAATTTATTCACTTTCTTCTTAATGCAAAACTATTTTGGCTTCAAAGTGCTACAAAACAAGCTTTTTTCAAAAGATAGACTAGTTTCGCACTGAAAATTACGGCCGAAAATGTTCAATTTCAGCGCGTAACTAGTCCATTTGATGATTTTTTTTATTTTTCAATTATTTTCAATAAAAGCTACCCACAATGTTTACAAAACACATTTTAAACTCAAAAACCCTTTCAGAATTATCATAGGAGTCAAAGCAGTGAAGATTTTCAGTTTTTTCCTTCTCCTGTAAAATTTTGAAAACTGCAGATAGAATAGTTTCGCGCTAAAGCCTCGATTTGGACAATTTTGTTTGTTTGTTGTTTTATTTGAAGTTTAACACCCCCATCAACACTGTATAGGTCATTTTGGAGACGTTGCTTCCAATTTTGTGGGACTTTTACCCGACATTGAGATGATATGACATCTCAAGCACTGTTGCCCACTGAAACCATTATTATACAGCTTATAAGCATGGACGGTCCGACTCGCACCGCTTTGCCTGGACAGGCTTAGATCCTCTAAGGGGTTTACCAATACCCATGTGCGGTTGATTTCAGCTCTGCGTGGAAGCATCATGCAGCCCGATGGGCGGGGGGCCGAAGACATTTGGACAATATAGCTACTGGAGATGAAGTTTCTCAAGAGATGGAGAAGTTTGATAAGTTGCCATAAAATGGGTCAAAAGCCATTTGAGTCATTCATGCAGGAAAGGCATATACCCATAGCTGGTTAGGCAGTCCAAAGAACACTCTTATGAGCGTTTGCCTGAGTCAAAACTCCAGACTATGAATGATATCAGGTCAATGGCACAGGTGTCTGGGGAAACCAGTCTGAGGAACTGACTGCCACCGGTGAAGAAATATATGCTTTCTATACATCAATTCATTCATTCAAGGTCTTGCCTTTCAAAATGCTCATGATCATGCAAGTTTGTTTACAGATGAAGAATGTATGATGTCTACCAATAAGTCGGATTTCCTTAAAAAACTAGAAAGACTTGCTGGTTGTATAGTATTTGACGGGATGTCTGTACTTAAAATGTTGTAGCTTTCATCATGTCTCAAACTGACATATTAACAGATGGCTGCTATGTTTTGGTCTTACAGACTTCTTACCGTTATTTGGGTAGCTACCATTCACGTCAGTTTTGACAGGAATGAGGCAAACAGTCTCAAACCACAGACCCAACAAAAGTGTGGAAAGAATGTTTCTTCACACAAACCTGTGTCTACGAGGAAAAATATAGTAACTGGTGATTGATAGATACTTTCCAGGAGTAAAAGCAAGAACTTTACACTAGATACCTTAACGAAAATTGCCATGAGCTTCTTAAGAAGAATGCTACTGTTGTTGGTGCAGGTTGACATGAGAACAAGGCTCTGATGTTTCCGCTGATGTTGTTCCTGTTCAGCATGAACTTTATTCCAATCGTGAAGAAGCTGATAGTAGAATGATTTGCAACTAGCCGTTGCAGGTTCTCTTGTTGTCAGTTATGATACTGATGTTTTCTTTCTACTTGTGCATCACTTTAACCTGCTTTATGCTGATGACAGGCAGAAAAGGTATTCATGCTGACTGCACCAGGTATATTCCAGTTCACACTGTTTTCAGGAAGCTAGAGCCAGATGAAAGGGCAATTATGCTGTCTGTATTGCGTTATGGGTTGTGATACCTGCTCTTCTTTACATAGTACAGGCAAGAAGAAGGCAATTCATGTTCTGCCTAAACCAGACTTCCAGCTTCAAGAGATTTTAGATCTTGGGACTGAGTCAAATGTCTCAGTGCTAATTATGGGCAGCAATTTCTTTTTAGTGCACAGGTGTGCATATCAGCTACCGATTTGATGGGGAGCTATAAAATCTAAGATTAATTTGCCTAGCCCAGTAGACCTAGGGTATACAGAGTAAACCGTTTAGAGATTCTGAGCATGCCCAGGGAATGTGGTGCGAGTTGGACCATCCTTGCATATAAAACTTTTTGGTTTAAATGTGTGGCGGGGGTTTAGATGTCATTTCATCTCCATGTCGGGGAAAGTCCCCCAAAAAAAATGAAAGCAATGTCTCCAAAATGCAAAATGACTGATACAGTGTTGACGTGGGACGTTGTACCTCAAATCAAAAAAAATATAAACTAATTGTATAGCATATCCTCTTTATAACACATTTTCATAACACAGTTTTGGGTATACCACTTTATAACCCCCAAAACCTAGCCAGTTACACTACAAAAATGACAATAAAAGTCATTTTAGATCAATTTGATAAACACTATTTTGCTATTTTGTTTGGATGTAACACTGCTTAATTAAGACGGTTGGTTAATGATCAGATCCCGAAAACAGTGTTATATAGAGGTGGTGTATCCTAAAGGCTGATCATATAATATAGGATGAAAACAGAACTAAGCATTAGTTTCAATGCCCTCTTCTACTTGTTGTGTAAAATGAAATCCTCGCCTGCAAATCCCTTGAGTGTGAGTATTATGTGAATGAATTGTACTGGTAAACTGAGTGGGTGGGGTAATCATGGGGCTAAATTTATGGTAAAAAAGTCATAACAAACCATAAATGTACTTGGAAATAGTGTTAAAAGTATTTTAGAATAGTGTCTTAGTTAAAATAAAACAATAGATAAACAAAAATTGTTTATAATTTTGAAACATCAACATTGCCTTTATGTACCACCTATGAAACTAGACACAAAAACGATGAAATGTCTTTTATTTCACCGGTTTTCAAGTCAAACCTAAAATGTTGATCAATATTCAAGCACAAATCGTCTTTCTATACCAGAAAAATAAATTAAAATAAGTTTGTAAGATGATTTGTGGCAATATTATGTGAATGAATTTTACTGGTAAACTGAGTGGGTGGGGTAATCCTGGGGCTAAATTGATGGTAAAAAAGTCATAACCAACCATAAATGTATTTTAGAATAGTGTTAAATGTATTCTAGAATAGTGTCTTCGTTAAAATAAAACAATAGATATGTAAAAAACTGTTTTAATTTTGAAACATCAGAATTCCTTTTATGTACCACCTATGAAACTAGACACAAAAACAATAAAATATCATTTTTTTCACCGGTTTTCAAGTCAAACCTAAAAAGCTGATCTATATTCTAGCACAAATCTTCTTTCTACACCAGAAAAATAAATTAAAATAAGTTTGTAAGATGATTTGTGGTATTTATATTCATATTTTACGAAAAACTGGAATTTACAGCTATGGCGGCCATCTTGGACGCCATCTTGGATTTCTCAGCTCGCCATCATTTATGCCAATTTATGCCGGCAGTTTCAGATACTACGGATGCTGAGGAACATTTTGATATATGACATGTTTTGTTATACGGGGGGGTATGGGTTACTACCAGAAATAGTGGACTTTTTGGCCCATTGTCACCCTACCAACAATCTATATTTTGAACAGAGGTATGAAAGTATCAGAATTTGTAACTGAAAAATAAATCCATTTCTTTGGTGGTAAAATTTTCCATACATTTATACAGGTGTGTTTTCCTAATGCTGTAAACCCCAGATTTCTCGATCGAAAGTAGAACCTGTAAAGAGCCCATAAGGTGCTGAAGGAATGGCAAACAGTGTAGACCCTGATCAGACTGAACAAAGAAATGGGTGAAATGGAAATGGGTATTTTTCTTATTAATGCTCTAAGCATAGGTTACCTATGCCCAGTAGAACAGCATCAATGAGACGGTCCTAACATGTGCCCGTAACCTGTCTTTAAGCAAAAGTAAGAAAAAATATGTTCCCATGTATACCACAGATAGCCCTTTCGAAAGTAGAACATGCAAAAAGCCCAAAAGGTGCAAAAGGAACTGCAAACAGTGTATACTATGATCTGAGTGAATAAGGAAATGGGTGATATTTTTTCTTATAAATGCTCATAAAACACAGACTTGTTAATGTGATGAACTTGCAAAGGGTTAACCTGATGAACTTGCAAAGGGCCCAAAAGTTGCAGAAGGGATGACAAATAGTGTAGATCCTGATCAGATAGAATAAGAACCAAAATATTTTTTACCTATGGCATTTTTACCTCTGGCATTTTTACCTCTGGTATTTTTACCTACAATCTGACATTGTGCAAGCTGGGAGACAGCAAATAATGCAAATATGGATTGTTGAATACAGAAATTATCATTGTAATTAATTAAGGTATATATATATTAGGGTAAGATTGTTATAGTCTGTTAAATTGTCAAGCTAACCTTTTTTTAGCTCACCAGAGCCGAAGGCTCCGGGGGAGCTTATAGGATAGGCAGTTCTGCGTCGGTGTCGTCTTCGTCAACATTTTCAAACGACATCTCCTCTGAAGCCACTGGGCCGATTCATCCCAAATTTCATCTGTAGCATCCTTGGGCAGGGGGATTGAGAGTTTATGTTTTTAATGAAAATCAGCTCATTAGTTTGGTTGCTATGGCAACTTAGAGTTTCCATAGACGTATAATGGGGAAAATAGAACAATGGCTTTTACTGCCAAACCTTTGCAGATATTTTGACAAAACTTTCATAGAAATGTTCCTTAGGCAATCTACTATCTGCCATATGATTTTAGGCCTACTGCTCATTTCTATTGGTTGCCATGGAAACCATAATAAAAAAAAAAATAAAAAAAAAATACTTCAAAAATCATCTCCTCAGAAACCGAATGCTCTATTAGGCTGAGAGTTTTTGGAAATATTCACCATATTTTCTTTTATATGTTTTATGTTTTTTTTTTATAAAATTTGGCTCTTTAGTTTGGTTGCTATGGCAACTTAGATTTTCCATAGACTTATAATGGGGAAATTGAAAAATGGCATTTGCTGCCAAGTTATTGCAGATATTTTGACAAAACTTTTATAGAAATGTTTCTTGAGTAAATGTCTCCAAGCCATATGCTTTAATGTCAACATGGGGTCCCCCAGGTTAAGCCAGGGCCACCCCCAACCCCTCCACTTCATAAAAGGCCATATAACTCAGAAACCATCCAGATCCCCACCCCAAAACCCAGGGCTGCAGAAGTCTGATTTTTCACCGGTCCAGACCGTTTTTCGAAAATGAAAACCGATTTTGCTGAAAAATTTTGCTGAAAAATCGGTCCGAAAAAAAAAACCAATAAGCTAAAATCGAAGTGAAAAAAACAGAGAAATTATACCTGGTTAGGTGTCAAACTGTTTATTGTGCAGTAATATAATCCAATTATCTCTCTCGGGGATGAATTTGAGTTTGACAGTAAACACGTTTTCGAGATCTCGCCAGGTATCGCAGACTCTCGCGGGATTAAGGCTAATGACAGTCAGTCAGCCAAAACGTGATTAAGCGGTGCGTGATTGTGATATCAAAGAAGCCTTGATCGTGTTTGATCTAATGGCAATCAAATATAATTTGTTTGTTTGTTTTCGTAGACTGTTATACTAAACTATCCTTGTAAGAATTTAAAGTGTGTTAATTATATCGGCACTTTAAATGGCTCGATTGATCAATAGCACTGGAGCAGTTAAAAATTTATCATGTTTGGAAGTAATTAAAGAATTTGGGGTATATAAGTTGCAGATTTTCATTTGGTTTTCGCTGTTCAATTTTATTGCAATGGCTCAACGTAGCATCTTATCAATGTTCAAAAAGTCAAACGACCGGATTGGCAACCCGGTTCAAGACAAAACCCGGCTTGGGGAACCGGATAAGGGCATAAACTGTCGGCCTGGCAAACCTACTGAAAAACAATCAGAATGTCAGATTGACAACCCGACACTGATACATGAACAGGAACAAAACCGGCATGGGGAACCGGATCCTGAAATGAACTGTCAGCCTGGCAAACTGACAGAAATAAAAAATAAAAAAAAAAACCCTGTCGAAGACGGATGTGCTGGGCCTCGACGTGGCACAGGGGTGAACATTACTCCATTTTAGAAAGGCAATACTTGTTGTAATGGCTAACAGCAGCACAACGCATTATGAAGCTGGGTACCAACGATAATTTACTGCATTCAGTAATTCTAAAAATACACCTGGGGAATTTCCAAAATATAATACAGGTACTGGTTCAGGAATAACACGGATAATAGAAAGCAAAATGTGGTACGACTTTCTCTTTATTTCAACTATTTATTTACATAATGAACAACAGATAAATATACACCAAATGATCAAAACATGCCTAAACGAAACATGCACAAACAATCAAACAAAAAACATGCAAAACGAAAAACGAAGCATGCAGCAAAAAACTTGCAAAAAATAAGTCAGTGATGACGTCATCGGTCACCTTCTGGACCGATTGGGATTTCAAAATTTCTAGAGCCCTGCAAAACCATATATATTCTTGTTCCTTATGATAAGATGCAGGGTTTTCCCTCAAAGTTTTTATTTGGGGGACCTTTGTCCCCATTAAATTTCATTTTAGGGGACAAATGAAAAATTTGCGGGACATGTCAGAAATTTTTATCCCTTCTCCTGTTTTGATGTAAACCGTTTATTAAATTTTGCTTGGAGTGTTCAATTCCATTTTTAGCTCACCAGAGCCGAAGGCTCCGGGGGAGCTTATAGGATAGGCAGTTGTCCGTCGTCGTCGTCTGCGTCTTCGTCAACATTTTCAAACGACATCTCCTCTGAAGCCACTGGGCCGATTCAGCCCAAATTTCATCTGTAGCATCCTTGGGCAGGGGGATTGAAAGTTTGTGTTTTTAGCTCACCTGTCACGTAGTGACAAGGTGAGCTTTTGGGATCACTTTTTGTCCGTCGTCCGTCGTGCGTGCGTGCGTCGGTAAACTTTTCTTCAAACACATCTCCTCCTAAACCACTGATCGGATTTTGACCCCTTTGGATTTTGGTCCCCTTTCAAAGTTGTTCAAATGGTTCCGGTTCGTTGCACATATAGGTCACAGTAGCCAAAAATAGATTTTTTTCACCGAAAACTTAAAAAATCTTCTTCTCTGAAACCGCAAGGCCCAGGTCTTTGATATTTGGTATGAAGCTTCATCTAGTGGACCCCTACCACGATTGTTCAAATTATAGTGCTGGGGCCAAAAATGCCCCCACACGGGGGCCCTTTGGTTTTACATGGGCTTATATAGGGAAAATCTTGAAAAATCTTCTTCTCTGAAACCGCAAGGCCCAGGTCTTTGATATTTGGTATGAAGCTTCATCTAGTGGACCCCTACCACGATTGTTCAAATTATAGTGCTGGGGCCAAAAATGCCCCCACACGGGGGCCCTTTGGTTTTACATGGGCTTATATAGGGAAAATCTTGAAAAATCTTCTTCTCTGAAACCGCAAGGCCCAGGTCTTTGATATTTGGTAAGAAGCTTTATCTAGTGGACCCCTACCAAGATTGTTCAAATTATAGTGCTGGAGCTAAAAATGCCCCCGCACGGGGGCTCTTTGGTTTTACATGGGCTTATATAGGGAAAATCTGGAAAAATCTTCTTCTCTGAAACCGCAAGGCCCAGGTCTTTGATATTTGGTATGAAGCTTCATCTAGTGGGCCCCTACCAAGATTGTTCAAATTATAGTGCTGGGGCCAAAAATGCCCCCACACCAGGGCCCTTTTGTTTTACATAGGCTTATAAAAATAGGGAAAATGTTTAAAAATCTTCTTCTCTGAAACCGCAAGGCCCAGGTCTTTGATATTTGGTATGAAGCTTCATCTAGTGGACCCCTACCAAGATTATTAAAATTATAGTGCTGTATCTAAAAATGCCCCCCGCACCAGGGCCCTTTGGTTTTACATGGGCTTATATAGGGAAAATCTTGAAAAATCTTCTTCTCTGAAACAGCAAGACCCAGGTCTTTGATATTTGGTATGAAGCTTCATCTTGTGGACCTCTACCAAGATTGTTCAAATTATAGTGCTGTAGCTAAAAATGCTCTGAAAGAGCAAGGCCCAGGTCTAGTGGACCCCTACCAAGACTGTTCAAATTTTAGTGCTGGGGCCAAAAATGCCCCCACACGGGGGCCCTTTGGTTTTACATGGGCTTATATAGGAAAAATCTTTAAAAATCTTCTAGTGGACCCCTACCAAGACTGTTCAAATTTTAGTGCTGGGGCCAAAAATGCCCCCACACGGGGGCCCTTTGGTTTTACATGGGCTTATAAAGGTTATGATCCTGGAAAAGGAGGTTGTGGATCCAGCTTTTAGCCATGTATGAGACAATAGTCACATTTGATTGGATATAATTATGAAACTGGTGAGAAATACTTAGGTGTTATTTTTTTTCTTGCAGGGTATTATATGTGCATTAAACACATAAAGGAAACATAGTGAACTGTCTCCTGAATTTTCTGTTGTGATAATAATTGTACATGTGGTATCTCTGAATTTCCAAGACTGAATTTTTACTTTGAGGCAGGGTTACCTCCCTTAGACAGTTAGAATGGTTGGAATTGCCACATGACACCCTTGTTTTTTTGTATAATTTTGTAGTTGGCAGTTTGTTTACCATGTTTTGGGGTAAGAAAATCAATTTCAAACGCAGATTTATCAGGTACAGGGTCAAATATTAACATGTAAGCTTATGGAAATGTAAATAGAAGACCATAACCTAAATCGAAAGTAGAAAATCATCACCTCTGTCCTGTTTTTGGTCATTACATAATATTTTCACAAATTTGAAGGTTCTATCTAATTCTGTGTCATAAACTGGATCTTCCTGTCATGTATTTTGCTACAAAAACTGTAAAATTGGTAACTTTAGTGCTTATCTAGGTCTAACTGGGCCATTTGATCAATTTTGTGCTTCTGATCCAAGTAAATGGAGGGGGGGGATAGGGGGGTTGCTTTGCCCTAAAGCCATGTAAATCAGTTTTGTCATTGGTCTGTTTGGAAAGGAGTCTTGCAGTAGGTGTATGAACATAAACTTAAGAAAAACAATCTACTCCATCTGGAATATATGGCATCAGGCTTGGTCCAAAGCAAAATTTCAAAAATTATCTCTCCGAACAGCCCGCTGCAATATCGCGACAAGTTTTCTCATCCGTTATAAGTTCTAATTGGTTAGATTCATGTTACTGGATCTGAACAGATATTTTCAGCTGTTTCTTATAGCATTAATGCATCTATGACCATTTTCATCAATGTTTTGTCATCAAAATATCCTCAAAATGCCTTTTTTTTACTTAAAGTAGGGGGTATAGGTGTAGGAACAACCATAACTTCTACATAGGTGTACTATTTAGGCATAATTAAGTGCATTTTAGGACTGAAGTATTCCAAAGACACATGAGAAGAACCACTGGTGCAAGCCGGTTTCTGGGTTCCAGTCCAGAAAGAGGTTAATTTTGCGCTTTTTCACAAAATATGGTTTGTTCGGCTTTCATGGTAAAATCTGAAGGCGATAACTTTTTTGCAAACTTGAAAGATTCTTTGTCACTGAACATTTAGTATGCATGACTACATTATTATATATGATCTAAATTTCTATTTGGCAATTCTTTTGATGGATTATAAAGAAAATAAGGTTTGGTTTAATAGGGAAAATCTTTAAAAATCTTCTTCTCTGAAACCGCAAGGCCCAGGTCTTTGATATTTGGTACGAAGCTTCATCTAGTGGACCCCTACCAAGATTGTTCAAATTATAGTGCTGGAGCTAAAAATGCCCCCCTGCACCAGGGCCCTTTGGTTTTACATGGGCTTATGTAGGGAAAATCTTGAAAAATCTTCTTCTCTGAAACAGCAAGGCCCAGGTCTTTGATATTTGGTATGAAGCTTCATCTAGTGGACCCCTACCAAGATTGTTCAAATTATAGTGCTGGGGCCAAAAATGCCCCCGCACCAGGGCCCTTTTGTTTTACATAGGCTTATATAGGGAAAATCGTGAAAAATCTTCTTCTCTGAAACTGCAAGGCCCAGGTCTTTGATATTTGGTATGAAGCTTCATCTTGTGGACCTCTACCAAGATTGTTCAAATTATAGCCCTGGGGCCAAAAATGCCCCGGCTCCGGGGCCCTTTGAATTTACATAGACTTATATAAGGAAAATCTTGAAAAATCTTCTTCTCTAAAACCACAAGGCTTAGGTCTTCAATATTTGTTATGAAGCTTCAGCTAGTGGACCTCTATAAAGATTGTTCAAATTATAGCCCTGAGACCAAAAATGCCCCCGCCATGTGGCCCTTTGGTTTTACATAGACTTATATAGGGAAAATCTTTAAAAATCATCTTCTCGGAAACACATGGCTTAGGTCTTTGATATTTGTTATGAAGCTTCAGCTAGTGGACCTCTACCAAGATTGTTAAAATTATAGCCCTGGGGCCAAAAATGCCCCCGCTCAGGTGTCCTTTGGTTTAACATAGACTTATATAGGGAAAATCTTGTTTTACATAAACTTCTATATGCAGGATAAACCTTTAAAATCTTCTCTGAAACCAGAAAGCCCAGGTCTTTCATATTCGATAAGAAGTTTCATCTTGTGGACCTCTACCAAGATTGTTCAAATTATAGCCCTGGGGCCAAAATTGACCCTGCCCTGGGCCCACTTGTTAAACATTGGATCAGGTGAGCGAACCAGGGCCAGAGGGCCCTCTTGTTAATGAAAATCGGCTGATTAGTTTGGTTGCTATGGCAACTTAGAGTTTCCATAGACTTATAATGGGGGAAAAAGAAAAATGGCATTTACTGCCAAGCCTCTGCAGATATTTTGACAAAACTTTCATAGAAATATTCCATAGGTAATCTTCTATCTGCCGTATGATTTTAGGCCTTCTGCTCATTTTTATTGGTTACCATGGAAACCAAAATGCAAAAAATAGACAAAAAATACTTCAAAAAAATCATCTCCTCAGAAACCATATGCTCTAGGAGGCTGAGACTTTATGAAAATATTCACCATATTTGCCTTTACAGGTTTTGTGTTTTTTTATGAATTTTGGCCTTTTAGTTTTGTTGCTATGGCAACTTAGAGTTTCCATTGACTTATAATGGGGAAAACTGAAAAATGGCATTTACTGCCAAGTCATTGCAGATATTTTGACAAAACTTACATAAACATGTTCCTTGTGTAAACTTCTCTCAGCCATATGCTTTTATGTCAACCTGGGGGTCCCCTAGGTTGTGCCGGGGACATGCCCTGCCCCCTCTATTTCATAAAATGCCTTATATCTCAGAAACCTTACAGATCCCAACCCCTAAACCATATATATTCTTGTTCCTTATGATAAGATGCATTAAGTGACACCAACCTGGGGGTCCCCCGGGATGTGCCGGGGACATGCCCTGCCCCCTCTATTTCATAAAATGCCATTTATCTCAGAAACTATTCAGATCCCCACCCCTAAACTATATATATTCTTGTTCCTTATGCTAAGATGCATTAAGTGACACCAACCTGGGGGTCCCCAGGGATGTGCCGGGGACATGCCCCACCCCCTCCACTTCATAAAATGCCATATATCTCAGAAACCATACAGATCCCCACCCCTAAACTATATATATTCTTGTTCCTTATGCTAAGATGCATTAAGTGACACCAACCTGGGGGTCCCCCGGGTTGTGCCGTGACAATGCCCAACCCCTTCCACTTCATTAAAGGCCAAATATTCCAGAAATCTTGCAGATCCCCTGCCCTTAACCATATATATTCTTGTTCCTTATGATAAGACACATTCAGTGACACAAACCTAGGGGTCACCAAGGGTGGTTCCGGGCCATGCTTCACCCCTTGACTTCACAAAAAAACATATATCAGAGAAACTGTTCAGAGCCCCACCCCTAAACCATATATATTCTTGTTCCTTATGATAAGATGCAATCAGTGATACCAGCATGCGGGTCCACCCAGGACCTTTTGTCACACTTTCATAGAAATGTTCCTTTAATAATGTTCTTTTTGGCCTATTTGTTGCCACAGATGGGAAATTGTCAATTGTCATCTGTTGTCCTGCAACAACACATTCAAGCGACATTGAATCTAAAGCCACGAGGCTTATTGGGTCCAAATTTTATCTGTAACATCCTAGGGCACAGGGCTTCCATGGTTAATTAAAATACATTGCTGCCAGTGGGCAGTGCCCCCCTGAGCTCTGGTGAGCATTGTGGCCCATGGGCCTCTTGTTAATTCCATGTTGTTTTCTGTTGATGAGCCAATGCAAAACCAACCTGATTATACACAACATGACATAGATAGCAGCGAGAGAGCCTTAAAATTTGCTATGAATTCACTGTTAATCACATGACATGTCATCCTGCGCAACATACATGACATGTCATCCCGCACAATTTATCACCCAAACGAAGCCAGGAGTACTAATCTAACCAATTGTCAGAAAACATCCGTGGTTTTTTACTAGAGGAGACCGCTTCTGCACTCGTTGAAGGCTCATTCTGTAAAAGACTTTGTCCCATTTCTTCCTCTGCGGAAGATGCAGTTGATTTTCGATGCGAAGACGCCGAATCTCCCCCAGAGGAAGAATAGTTTTTTGAGCAGCCATTTTCTGTCAACAAGTATTGGTTTTGTGCACACCACCAGTATCAAAACCAGCAAAGTTATGAGTCGGGAACCATATAAATTGATCAGTATCGCTCAGCCGATTGGAGATGCGTCTATTAAGGGAATTTGGAAATGAACCGAATCACACTAAGAAGCGTCAGATTGCGCCCATTAGGGCGCACTACAAAGCAAAATGAGGGACATGTGCATCGAAAATGCGGCAAAACGCAGAAATTTGTGCGCCAGGGAAAACCCTGAAGATGCATTCAGTGACACCAACCTGGGTCCTTGCCGGGGTCATGCCCCACCCCCTCCGTTCGGGTGCGCCTGGGCCTTGCCCCACCCCTTCTTTTTCACAAAAGGCCATATATCTCAGAAACCATTTAGATTCCCATCCAAAAACCATATACAGTAGAACTTCGATGGCTCGAACACTGATGGCTCGGGTACCATGGATGAGTCGAACCAATTCTTGAGCCCCTAGCGAAATCCTCTACATAAGAAATATCGGGGGATAATTAAGGAGATTTTTGTCTTTTATCTTGTAAATGTATGCTGTGTGTACTCATTAGAATCGCCTCGATGAGGCGATTCTAATGCGTACACACAGCATACATATTCATTATAGAACACTGAAAAGATGTCTAAAAGTATCTCGATATGCCTCCTGACAGTAACCTCAGTGGCTCGAACTACCCCTGTCTCGAACAAATTTTCATGGTCCCAAAGGGGTTCGAGCCATTGAAGTTCGACTGTATATATATTCTTGTTCCTTATGATAAGACGCATTCAGTGACACCAACCAGGCGGTCCCCCCGGGTTGTGCCGGGGTCATGCCCCACCCCCTCCATTTCGTATGAGGCCCAATATCTCAGAAACCTTACAGATCCCCACCCCTAAACCCTGTATATTCTTGTTCCTTATGAAGAGACTCATTCATTGACACCAATTTGGGGGTCTTCCTGGGTGCGCCGGGGCCTTGCCCCACCCCTCCACTTCACAAAAGGCCTCCTCGCTTGGCACTCAGATTTACGGGGTAGAGCTAGGACTGGTCGACCCACTGTCAAGATAATGTGACTGGGTGCGGTATCATGTAATGTGTCTGGGACATGATGCTTCAGTGAGGCAGCACTATAAAAGTGAGCATTGAGCTCCTGTCGCAACCAGACACCGTCGTGACATGACTGAAAAATTGTTGAAAGCGACGTTAAACCCAAATTCACACACACACACACACCTGTCAGCATGACTCCTACCATATGTTGTACTTTACCATATGTATTTGAACAGACAAGCCTGAGCAAACAGTGTAGACCATGCTGAGACACCACAAAATGTGGCGTCTCATCAAGCTCTGCACTGTTTGCATCTCATCCAGCTATTTTAGACACAACTTTGGGTAGTAAATTGTATTTGTCAAATAATCAATTACCAGTACAAGCAAATCAGTAATGATAATCATTTTTGTAGAATTTATCAATCGATTATCCAATTAATCTTGTCAGCCTTAAACTGGACCTAAAATCATACTAAAGAGATATACTGGATGGTTACTTATTTCTGTTACATGTACCTAAAAAGTCCTAAAAATTCTGACATCTTGTGGACTTACTGTAATTCTCCTAAAATTTTTACAAATTTGTAAGGAGTACAAAAGGTGCAGACAGAATGGCAAACAATGTAGATATGTTCTATGAAAGGGTTATCCTTTGGAAGCAACGAATACACCACAGAACTGAAAAATATGGAGTGTATATGTTTTCTGGGCCAGACTAGCTAGTTTCGGCCAATTAGGCCTCATCAGTGACCCTCAGATATTTTCAAAATTCCACAATGGAATAATTGATCCCAAAGGACAAGAAAATATAATCTACACTATGATGTAGGACAGGGAGACGCTTTACTCAGATATTTTCAAAATTCCACAATGGAATAAATGATCCAAAAGGACAAGAAAATATAATCTACACTATGATGTAGGGCAGGGAGACGTTTTACTTCAGGAGCAGTCTGATCTGGGTCTGTACTGTTTGCTTAGGCCTGTATGTCCCAATACTTTGGATCATTTCAGTAGTATTGATTTACATAGAAAGTAAAACTACTGACAAAAGCCCATTTTATGGTAAATGTGTTCTAAAACATGGATTTTATTAACTGTGGTGCCAGATTTTCAACTGGACCAGCTAGCCACTGACCCTACTAGACCTGACCAGTTTTTCACTAGACAATGTCTAGGTCTTGGGTTAATGTTGAACCCTGGAAAGACAGTGGCTAGGGTGCCGGTACCCGGGCCCGAGACTCAGAGGTACTGGCACTCTAAGACTGGGTGGCTACAGTGCGGGTAGTGGCACTCCAGCCATTCCCACGTGGTCAGACTAGAGTGCCAGTAATATTATACTTGATAGCTATACTCCGCCAGATAACATCACAGATACTTGCGGCCTGGACTCAGGTGAGTGATCATGGGCCGAACTGACCTCTTGAAGTTCGTTTTTACAGAGTTTTTCCATAGTTAAACATGGCTGAGCAATAGCATAACATGTCCAAAAAGCTTAATCATGTCTAGAAAGCTTATAAAGAAAGTAGTTGTGATGGCTATAAGGCCCCTTTATGGAAAGATAAAAAACTTCGCCAGACCCAAATTCGACCAGTCCCAGACAAACAATCCCAATGCTGACATGTACCTTACATCCGTTTGTTCTGCATTCATTTACAAGTTTACAACAATACTAATCTCTTTCCTCTATCTTATTTATTTCTTCCAAAAAACGATTTTAAATTGTCTGACAGTTGTCAAAAGTCTTTTCAACACACAACCTTTCGCAACTGTTCTCGGCTTCGATATTACAACACCGCACACACCAGGAAATAAACTGGAAATTCCCATATTGTTAATTGTTTCAGACCAAAGAGATTCGGAGAGTTTTGAAGAATGACTTGAAATTGAGAATAGCTGAAATAACAAACCCTGATGCCCTGCTGGATGGAGGGGATGTGCTGTTTACAGGTAGTTTTGTTCACATGTATTTTTAAACCTCGATAGTTTAACAATTCATTATACCCCCGGCATACGAAGTATGCTATGGGGGTATATAGTTTTCCTCTTGCCGTTCGTCCGTCCGTCCGGTTGTCTGTCTTTCCGTCCGTCCGTTAACATTTTGGTTAAAGTTTTGCGTTAAAGTTTCTAAGAGATTGTATCTTCTGAACCCTTTGATACATTGAGTTGATACTTACAATGAAGTTACATACTGGTCTAAAGATTTCATTGATGCATGTCCCACCCCCCACAGAGACCTTGAGGTCAAGGTCCGTGTCTGTCTTCCCTTCCGTCTGTTAACATTTTGGTTAAAGTTTTGCGTTAAAGTTTCTAAGAGATTGTATCTTCTGAACCCTTTGATAGATTGAGTTGATACTTACACTGAAGTTACATACTGGTCTAAAGATTTCATTGATGCATGTCCCACCCCCCACAGTGACCTTGAGGTCAAGGTCACAGACTTAGAAATTTTATGACAAAGTTTATAGATGCCTGTATGTTCTAAACTCTAAGATAAATTCAGTTGATACTTGATTCAGTGTTGCATAGCAGTCCAAAGATTTCGTGATGCATGTCCCTTCCCACCCATGGTGACCTTTACCTTAAGGCCATGGACTTAGAAATTTTACATTTGGTTAAAGTTTTATGACAAAGTTTATAGACGGCTGTATGTTCTAAACTCAAGACAAATTCATTTGATACTTGGATTGATGTTGCATACCAGTCCAAAGATTTCATTGATGCATACCCACCCTGCTGCTTCAGTAACATTGATGCCCCCACCCATTCAATAACTTTGATGCCCTTACTCCCTGGGTCCATTTAGAAATTTAATGTTTGGTTGAGCTTTTACAAGTACATTTATAGATTCTTATAGCTTCTTCACTTCTTCATTCATATTACATACAAGCTCGAAAGATATATCAGAGGGTGGCCCTGGCCGGGGGTATATGTGACCCACTGGTCGCTTTCTCTAGTTTGAATACTATTTCTTGGAGAAACTTCATACCTGAATTAAAAGTTCCATGTGACCAGATGATTGACATAGAAATATATCCACATGTATGTCAGTGTGACCTATTTTCATAGTTCAATGATTTTGCCTTATAATTCAGACACTATCTGATTCTGAAATGTAATATCTGGAACATGTGTTCCATGTGACCTGATGATTGACCTCAAAATATATCTAGGTGAGTGTGACCTATATTGCATGGTTCAGTAATTTTACCTTATATCTTGGAGGCGTGAAACAGGCGAGCTAGCTGTCACATGACAGCTCTTGTATGACAAATGGACCTGTCCAATATATAGCATTGGAAGAGTCCACCAGTATACAATAGGTTAACCCATGTTATATCTAAAACTGTGCAGTAATGAAGTGTTGTAAAGAGATCAGACCGCTCATGTAGGAGCACCAGGCTGTTTGCCTGTTTGCAGAACTATTCCATTAAATTTTACAAGAAGAAGCAGCAGACGACATTAACAGATGACAATATCAGATGCAATTTTTCTCGCCAGCTTAGCCCTTAAGCTGCATAGAAAAAAATGTTGTCTGTTGAATTTTCTGGCAAACTTTTAAAAATATAGTTTCATAGAGGCAAACTGTGGACCCAGATCAGACTACTTCTAAAGGAGCAGTCTGATCTGTGTCTATAGTTTCAAACAAATGAATTTTTATGGTAACCAGCAAACGACAAAGCAGCCCACAATTGTTGTGATTGACATCTTATCCGTTAAGGGTTAAAATCTCTAAATTGTAGGCAAAGAGATCTTTGTTGGCATTGGTCATAATACCAATGAAAAGGGTGCTATAGCTGTTGCCGAGGCCTTCCCTGAGTACTTTGTGGTACCAATTTACATGGAGAAGACACAGGCCCTTCATCTGAAGAGTGTATGTTCCATGGCTGGAAAACAGGTTATTGCTATGAGTACTTCACCAGATGGAGAGGAAGTCTTGAAGGTAAGATTTTTTTTGAGAACAGTTTCTACAAGGTTCCGCATGTTCAGTATGAGGTAGGTTCCACATGTTCAGTTTGAGGTCTTTTAACAGTTTGCTTTTCATGCTCCCAGAAGGGAGAGCATATAGTTGCTGCTTTGTCAGTCTGTCACCCTTTTGTCTGGAGCATATCTTTAAAAGTATTAAAGATGATTTAGTGAAATTTGATATACTGAGAGAGCGCCATGAAGGGAGTGGCAGAATGCAAAAACCATAGCTCAGTCTCCAGTATTTATGGAGTTACTTCTCTTCTTAATTTCCTCAGTGAAAAGCTTGTCCGGAGCATATCTCTGGAAGTATTAAAGGTAATTTAGTGAAACACTGATAGAGGGCCATTGGGGGAATCATAGAATGCAAGAATCATAACCCTGTCAACAGTTTTTCAGAGTTACTTCCCTTCTTTATAAGGCCCCCGGCACAGTTGTGAGGGGCCTAAAGCAGAAACCATGTTAGTTAAAAACCATGTTATATCCAAAACTTTGTTGTAATGAACAGTATTATAATGAGGTTGTGTATTTATTTGGTGATATTTTAGCAAATCCGTGAGAGAGCCCAGTTTAGCTATGAAGTGTTGAAACTTGAGACAGACGCTGCAGCTAATATGTTATACATCAATGGTAGATTAATACACAGAACCAGGGAGGAGATCAACGAAAACAGTATGAGTGTAAGTACATCCTCTTTAACCCTTACATCATCAATCAGAACAATGGTTGTCTGCTGGTTATTTTAAATACCATTGTTGCAAACAGTGTGGACCCAGATCAGACTGCTCCTGTTGATCAGGGTCCACACTATTTGCCTGTTTGCAATTTTTTGTTCAAAAAGTTTGCAAGAAGATGCAGCAGACGACGGAAACAGGTGACATTTTCACATGCAGTTTTTCTTGGCTTCTTAAAGAGTAAAATCATTATTGTAAGGACCCAAAGTAGAAATTGCGTTTAAAAGTTAAACAACTGTGTTGTATCCAAACAAGATTTATACATTGCATAGAAATCAACCATTTAGGGTCATTTGTCTAAATAATCTGTTCATTTTTGGGATCCATGTTTAGCCATCGTCCTGCAGATCATGGCAAACCCTACCTTTGCAGAGTAGATCCAGATCAGATGGCTTCTAGAAGTCATCTGATCAGGATCTACACTGTTGTAATTCAGTTTGCGAATTTTAATGAACACATACAAAGCTATTTGATTGGTTGATAGACAGAAATTTGTGTGGCTGTTATTCAGCAAGACAAGGCTTAATCCTTCATTAATTGATTGCTTTTAAGGGGAATGGGAACACCTAACACATTTTCTGCCATTTTTTCAAAGGGAGACAATTTTCAGGACTTCCTGTTAGGTTTTCTGAAAACTCAGTCCCACTGAAAAAGGGGTCTACTCTTAAAAAAAGGAATTTGAGCAAAATATTTCCTTGAAGAGTTGACCCCTATTGACATAGGAGACAAAAATACTTTTGCAGGAGTTGCCTCCCCTTCCCCTTAATAGCTCTGGAATTGAAGATTCAGGAGCCGAAGATTTTGACCTGTCTGCCTGTTGTCCATCTGTCTATGACATAAATCTTCTAAAATTGAACCATTGCCCATACATCTTTCATATTTGGCGTGCATTTTGCCTACATGCATGTCAAAACCTTTCTGTTTGTCTATGACCTTTGACCTACTTACCTGCACTGTCTGAGGGGTATTCATTACAGTAACACACCTATGTGACATAGTGCATTCTTTCCTATCTCCATAATGGTTTCTTTATCAATGAAATTTTGTGATATCTTTCTTATTAATCTTCCAAATATAGGTTGTGTGTGAGGCGGTTCTAACGAGCACACACAACCTATGTCTTGGAGTAGAAATAAGAAAAGTAATGTCTCCCTCAGGCCCTTCAAATCCCAGTTTTCTCTGTTAAATCTGGGGTTTAAGGGGTGATCATGTCACAGACTTGTTTACGTGATGGATGTTTTTCAAAAAACATCTTGTTTTATTTTGTTCGTAGGTTCTAGATGAGAAGATTCTGTACCCAAAACATCAGGTGTCCATAACAGAGTTAGAAAAGGCTAGAGCCACACTGTCCAGTTTAGTCCTACTCATTCAGAAGGAGAAAAGGCCACGTAAAATAGTCTCCAACTTGAACGACGACGATATGGAAAAATATGCCACCATCAAAACCATGAAGTAACTTGTATAGAATGTGTTCACAATATTAATGAGCTTTGGCATGGCAAATCTATTTATGTGAATGTGTACTTTTAAAAAGGGAGATTTCTCATTCTGGGAAGTTTTTGTCTCCCTTTTCAGATTTTCATCCCTCTAATAGCACCTCTCGTCATCTGGGCCCAGTTGTTCAAAACTGACAATAACATTAACATATTGTTAAAACTTTGATCAATTAATATGGCAAATATGCTACTAATTTTGCTGAAAAAATGTGAGTAGCTTTTGCATTTGCAAAAGCTACTCACATTTTTTTTCAGCAAAAATACTGGAGTATTTGATATTGCACTTGCTAGAACAGTTATCATTTTGATCACTAAAGAGCTCACTAAGCTAGCAACCGCGACCTGACAAATAATTGATGATTATCCTGTCTGGCTGAAGATAAAGGGGATATATAAAATTTTCTTAAGTTCTTCATAAAAACATATTTTGTAACATCAGGTAACGAACTCCCCTGTATTAGTCATTTTGTATAGGGAAAACGGGTTTACAAGGGTATACAATATTTTTCTTATAACTGCTCCAAGACATAGGCTGTGGGTACTCATTAGAACCACCTCATCACTGCCTCGATGAGGCAGTAGGCAGTCTAATGAGCACCCACAACTTCTGTTTGGAGTATAAATAAGAAAAATATCACAAGTTTTCATCAGTTAAATAAGTGTTTCGGAGATATGAAAGAATGCACTTTGTTACATGGAGGTGTTATCGTAATGGATACTAGTTAGAATTGCCTCTGCGAGGTGTAGCCAACACATTACGAAATCATGCCTATATGAATACATTGTAACCTTTATTGCAGAAAAAAAATGAAAATTTTAAGATGAAAAAATGTGATAATTTTCTTATTTCTGCTCTAAAATATAGATTGTGGGTACTGGTTAGAACCGCCTCATCGAGGCGGTTCTTACGAGTACCCACAATCTATATTTTAGAGCAGAAATAAGAAAAATAAGGTATACCCCCGGAAACACCAGTTTTACTATATAAAAGTGGGGTTCAAGGGGGTCAAAATTATATAGGCTTGTTTTCATGATGGAATTGCCTCTGCGAGGCGTATCCAACAGATACTCAGAACATAGGTTTCTGTAGTGGATCAAGGAAAATTATCGCTGAATTATCCTCAGTAGTCATTACGGCCCCCGCACATAGGGGCTTGAAGAAATATATGGGCTGCATGAAGCTTCCACACAGAGCTGAATCCGGCTCGCACACTAGTACTGGTAAACCGCTTTGAGGATCTAAGCCTGTCCAGGAACCCCCGTGCGAGGTGGACCGTCAATGCTAATAAACCCTATTGGTGTCATTAGGCGACAGGGCTTGAGATGTCATTTCATCTCAATGTCGGGTAAAAGTCCCACAAAATTGGAACCAACGTCTCCAAAATGACCTTTACAGTGTTGACTGGGACGTTAAACCTCAAATCAAACAAACAAAACAAACATTACTGCCCCATATTATGTTGCCCCAATATTAAAGTTTTCAAATGCTTGATAAGTAACTCAGTAGAAGAACACAAAATCTTTTAGCTCCACGCAATCTCCTCAAGGTGATACAGTGGAACTTCAATGGCTCGAACACCTTTGGGCCCTCGAAAATCTGTTCAAGACAGGGGTAGTTCGAGCCACCGAGGGTTACTGTCAGGAGGCATAACGAGATACTTTTGGACATCTTTTCGGTGTTCTATAATGAAAATGTATGTTGTGTGTACTCATTAGAATCGCCTCATCGAGGCAATTCTAATGAGTACACACAGCATACATTTGCAATATAAAGGACTAAAATCTCTTAAATTTTCCCCACTTTTTCTTATGTATAGGATTTCCCTAGGGGCTCAAGAATGAGTTCGACTCAGCCATGGTAAACGAGCCATCGGTGTTTAAGCCATCGAAGTTCTACTGTACATCAGAATGAATTTGAATTTGCTGTCATGGAGACTCCATTCTGAACATAGGAGGTGGTTCCACTATCAGAATCCTTGTGAGAGTGGGAACGAAGATTTGTTTTTGTTTTGTTGGCTTTGCCCATTTCATACCTGAAACTCCAAAATTGCATACTGGCAAACAGTGAAGGCCCAGATCAGATGCCACATCTGATCTGGGCCTACACTCTTTGCAAAAAGTAAAGCTGTTTTCCAAATCAATTTTAAAGATAACACAACTTGTCAACGGGCCTCCGTGACCTAGTGGTTAAGAGCGCTGACTCTTGATCATTAGGTCTCTCACCGCTGTGATTCGAGCCTCTCTCAGGTCACATGTGAGATGCCAAGTTCTGCAACGGAAGGGTCAGGTGTTTTTTCTCCAGGTACTCCGGTTTTCGCTCTACTCTGATTAACGATCAGCTCGATATGAGTGAAATAATCTTGAAAGGGCCGTAAAACCCAAACTAAAAAAAAAAACAACAAAAAAAAACACAACTTGTCATTCCAAAGAAATAAGATAAAAAAATAAATTGCCATCTACTCTAAAATTTTACATAGTGCTTTAAGGGTTAACAGTTTTACATGTACATGTACGTAATGCACTAGTCATTTGTAACCACTGCCCCCCCACCTACGGGGATAGGCGGGGGATAGCGGGGCTAATGTGCGGGGTAGTTACCGTCTGTATTCCCCCGCAGTGCCGGGTTAATGCGGGGTTTTTGATATTATGCAAATATACCCCCAGTGGAATGAACTATTATAAACAGCGGGGCTTTGACCTTCTGGAGGTCCCCCGCAGTGCAGGGCTTCTAGCAGGGCTGTGAAAAGTCATTGTCCCCGCTATCCCCGTAGGTCTGGAGGCAGTGGTTACAAATGACTGGTGCATAATTAGGGCTGGCTAATTGGAGCTGAAAAGATAATCGGTTATCGTTCCTGTCATTGCGATCGATAATCGATTAGTAATTATTGAAGATTTGGTCATAATTTTACCTGTCTGGCTTTCTTTCTGGGCATGACTCCGACCATATGCTGTACTTTGCCATATGTATTTGAACAGACAGACCTGAGCAAACAGTGTAGACCCAGATGAGACGCCGCAAAACGCGGCGTCTCATCTTGGTCTGCACTGTTTGCCACTCATACAGCTATTTTATGCACAACTTTGGGTAGAAAATTGTACTTAACAAATAATCGATTGCAAGTAAATCAGTAATGATAATCATTTTTGTGAAATTTATCGATTGAATAATCAATTATCCAATTAATCGTGCCAGCCTTATACCTAATCAAACAATAACAAAAAAATTGCACACACACACACATGCACGCACACAAGCACGCACACACATACACACAAGGAGATGCGAGTGGAATACCCAACTGTAAGTTTCAGGCCAATTAGAATCCTTGTTGTTTCAACATTCATGTAAATAGTTTTTGTTATGTCTCTGCCAAGTTGTTATTTTTCCTAGGTTGTTTTTGAATATTATATGCCATAGTGTGGGAACAACCTAACAGTCAGCCTTCAGAAGTCTGACAAATTTCAGACTTCCATAACCCAATTACCATACAAAGGACCTTTGTTCTGTATTATATTGCGTTAATAACAAATTTGCTGTTGTAGATATAAATCCCAATAGAAAATATGATAGGCACTAAAGGGCCTTTTCCCTTTAATTACTCCAAGAAACAAGTTGTTAGAATCGCCTCGATGAGGATTAACAAATATCTATAAATTTGTTTCTTGTAGTATTACAGTCGAACTTCAATTGCTCGAACACCTTTGGGACCATGAAAATCTGTTCGAGACAGAGTTAGTTCACGCCAGTAAAGGTTACCTCCAGGAGGCATAACGTTTTTTTTTTTTGACATCTTTTCGGTATTCCTTAATAAAAATGTATGCTGTGTGTACTCATTAGAATCGCCTCGACGAGGCGATTCTAATGAGCACACACAGCATACATTCGCAAGATAACAGTCAAAAATCTTCTTAATTATCCAGCACTACTTCTTTTGTAGATGAATTCCACAGGGACCCAAAAATGGATTCGACTCAGCCATGGCAAACGAGCCATCAGTGTTCGAGCCATCGAAGTTCTACTGTAGTTCCACATTGTTTTAATATCAAATATAACTACCCATCACTACAATTATAGCCTTTTCACCAGACGCAGGTCTGGGACAGTCTGACACAAAAAAAAAATCTAGCCAGAAATGCCACTGGCATGTCCCTTTTCCCGTGACCTCCCCAGCGTCGAGTCCTGATTGGTCGCTGATGTCACATGACCTATCAGACCAATAGGCAGACGATACAGGTCACGTGACCGCGATTTTCGCGCCGAGAAGGTCATTATTTTTTCAGACTTGCTTGGGATAGGTCGTCAAACTACATTCCATGGAAGAATGAATAAACGGATAAGTGTTTTATTCTTTTTTGATTTTGCACTTACCTTGAGTTTCCACAACGTACTTAGGTTTTTTAAGCTTACTGTTTATTCCGAAATTCTTAGAGACTTTATTTCGCGTGTTTCTGCCGACATTACATGTGTAGTGGTTGTCCGCCATTTTGAATTTTCACTTGGAAGTTTTGTTTATCATGTGATCAACCGTTTTTGGTTTTTGATAAGCACCACACTTCTTTTCATGTTATGTGCCAGGGTATACGCTCGTATTATTCCTGGTAATGTTTTAATAGAAGTCGGCGTTGTGGAAACTTAAATTGCCAGAAAAGAGGACGGTTTTTGTGCGTGTTCCTTCCACTTCCGGTATCGGAAGACGTTGTATCGCTGAATAAAAATTCTCAGCATTTAGTTTTGAACATGTGCAAGACCCGTCTTCGTTTAGCACTTATAAATCCCACGATGCAGATGGATAATATTCAGGTCCCTTTGTGGCCTTTCTATAGTATCTTCTAAACAGAATCCATCCAATTCGTGTGGGTCACCTTTGCCGAATCAAGATGAGCCAGTCTATGTCCCCTCCTCCCATTTGGGCCTGGGTTGACTAGGATAGGTTCGTCGACCGCCCCGTAGAGACCCTGCTCATAATTGCGGGGACTCCGGGGTGCGGGGAACCTATGCCCAAAAATTTTTTCCGAATCCATGTTACATACGAATTTTGGTACGGTTCCGATCCCGGTTTTTATCGGGTAACTTTTCCGGACCTTCGGTACTTAGTTTACCTTGGTCATATGCTTCTTTCCTCTTATTATGATAAATTTTTGTTATCATAATCATTAAATTGGATTGTTTTCCCTTGTAAAACATACAGACTTGGGCATCGTTTATTGGAATACCGTGACTATTGCAAGTGAGTCCGGGACGTTTCGGTACGGAGTCGTTTCGGCCTGGGTCGTTTTCGACCCGAATTTGCACCTGGATCGATTCGGCCTATTTCGGTGGGTCGTTTCGGCCTTGTGTCGATTCGGCCTTGGGTCGATTCGGCCTTGATCGTTTTAGGCACGGCTCCTTGAATGCTCAATTTTGATTCGGCAATTTCGCATGTTCAGTGCACGATACACAATAAAGGGCCTAACACTGGGGAAGTTTAATTGAGCCTCGAGTGTTTTGCCCCTAGAGCTGAATCTGGGCCTAGTGAATTATCCTCTGGGGATATATCAATACTCAGAGGTTGGTCTTTTTTCGTCTTTACTAATTAGCCATTATGAGAAGGACATATTTAGAGCCTCATCACCTATTGATTCTAAAACTATAAGCGGACCATGTCTTCCCAACGTTTTCAGAATCAAGCTTCAAGACCGGGGGCACTCATGCGAAAAGAACTTGGAACATTGGTTCTAACAACAAAAAACATCAATTTTTTGTTCTTATGAAATTCCAAAATTCTACCCAGATTCAGACTCTGTATATATGACGTCAGGGAAATTGGCATTACTTCCTGTTTCGACGCTCTAACATTGGAGCTTCTTACCAGGACTATTATTAAGTGGGTTCTCATTATGACTGGTATTCTAATTCTACCCACTTTGCCTTCAAACAAGAGCATTCCGACCATATAGCTGCTATTCTAATGCTTTTGTTTATTTCCCGGTCATTTTTTCACATGCCATGGCTGTCTACCACCATGTTGCATGTTTGGCGCAACTCTGCTCTTGATAACTGGTTCAGTTTTTACTGAGCATAGTAAATGAAAACTTAGAGCCTCAGCGCCTCTTGATTCTAAAACTATAAGCGGACCATGTCTTCCCAACGTTTTCAGAATCAAGCTTCAAGACCGTGGGCACTCGTCTTTTTTTTAAGTCTTCGGAGAGCGTATCAAATACAGGTACCGCAACCAAGAGACGCTCTTCGACTACTTCCGATGACTTTTAAGTGCTTATCACCCTCGACTAGAAGATCTCAATCAGTCCTCGTCTACTAATAGATCATTCTCAGATCAGGGTACACGGTCCTTTCGTTCCAGAGGTCGGACTGGAACGAAATCTCCCAATAGAGGAAGACACAAGTCTAACAAATGACTTTCTTCCTTCCCCTCCTCTTCATCTTCTCCCAGTAGGAGCCGAGCTATTTCAGTTCTATCAAGCCTTGGCTTCTTTTATTAAATATTTTTTGAGTTTTATGAGTTGTGAGAAAGGGTTACTGGATTGCGTTCGTTAGGAATCCTTTCTTTTTCTCACATGCAAATACTATTTCTGGTAAATAGTATCAAGAAAAGAAATCTTTTTATTGGAAGAGGAAGGGTTCTTCTCCAAAAGAAAGCCGTGTAAGTAGAAAAATTTCTCCTTTCCCCAGGCTTCTACAGGCGGATCTTTCTGTTCGAGAAGAAAATGGGAAAATCGACTCATCATCGAGTTCTCACACTTAACACAGATGATGCAAGTCGATCATTTCAAAATGGAAACTTCGTCCTCGATTAGTCAGGTCAATTCTCCCAAATTCGGGGACGATTTCCGTAGTTTTAAAGGACGCTTACCTTCACATCTCCATCCATAGGTCATTACGCAAATTCCTTCGTTTCACCTTGGATGGAATTTTGTGTATCAGTCCGTTGCCTTTCCTTGGTTGGATTTGTCAACGGATCAATGAAAAGAAAAGAAGAAAATGGGAAAATCGACTCATCATCGACTTCTCACACTTAACAAGATGATGCGAGTCGATCGTCTCAAAATGGAAACTTCGTCCTCGATTAGTCAGGTCAAATTTCCCAAATTCGGGGACGATTTCCGTATTTTTAAAGGTCGCTAGCCTTCACATCTCCATCCATAGGTCATTACGCAAATACCTTTGTTTCACCTTGGATGGAATTTTTGTGTATCAGTCCGTTGCCTTTCCTTTGTTGGATTTGTCAACGGATCAATGTTTTCCCTGTTCACCAACTTAATGGAAATTAATTAAGCAGCTCTCATCATAGAATTAGGCCCCAATCTCGTGTAGTGTTCCGATGATGGGTTTTGTCATCATTTTTACAGATACTGTTTATCATACCTTGTCCTAACGTGTACAGGTTATTGTGAATTTAGATTTCATACACTTTATCGAGAAGTTGAAATTGACTCTACCTCAAAGATACTTCTCCAAATTTTTTTTCACGCCCCGAAAAACTTTCGATTTATGTCAGGGGTTTGTTTCCCCTTTTTAGAACTTAGTAATTGGATCCAGTTTCCCTGGACAATCTCATCTTAGACCTTTCCAGTTTATTTTTGCTAATATTATCTCTGGAAATACCATACGGTCTAAAGGAGCAATAAATTCCATTATCAAGATTGCTCTCTACGATTTATGAATCCCTCAGTATCAAATGGGGTCTCCTCTTTTAGAGACTATTCCCTATTTGTTTTTTTTTTTTTAGCATGACAGCCTTTCAGGTTGGTTTCCCACTTCGAACCTCAGGGATTAGTTGTTCAGAGAACGTGGGGCCTATATTAGGCGGGGCTATATATATATATATATATGTGTGTGTATGCGTATATGTATGTATATATGTATATGTGTATAAACATTCTGAAACTTCAGAAAAATTTCCTTGGTTTATCAGTTCTTCATAGCTCCAAACTGAGGAACAGCTTCATTATTGTTACTCCAGACAAATGAATAGTGTAGTTTTTAGCTCACCAGAGCCGAAGGCTCCGGGGGAGCTTATAGGATAGGCAGTTGTCCGGCGTCGTCGTCGTCGTCGTTGTCGTCGTTGTCGTTGTCGTCGTCGTCTGACGTCAACACTTTCAAACATCTTCTTCTCTGAAGCCACTGGACCGATTCAGCCCAAATTTTATCTGTAGCATCCTTGGGCAGGGGGATTGAAAGTTTGTGTTTTTTATGAAAATCGGCCCATTAGTTTGGTTGCTATAGCAACTTAGAGTTTCCATAGACTTATAATGGGGAAAATTGAAAAATGGCATTTACTGCCAAGTCATTGCAGATATTTGGACAAAACTTTTATAGAAATGTTTCTTGAGTAAAATTCTTTCAGCCATATGCTTTTATGCCAACCTGAGGGTCCCCCAGGTTGTGCCGGGGCCATGCCCCACCCCCTCCACTTTATAAAAGGCCATATATCTCAGAAACCATTCAGATCCCGACCCCTAAACCATATATATTCTTGTTCCTATTGATAAGACGCATTTAGTAACACCAACCTTGGGGTCCTCAGGGATGCGCCGAGGTCATGCCCCACCCCCTCCACTTAATAAAAGGCCCAATATCTCGGAAACCATTCAGATCCCCACCCCTAAACCATATATATTCTTGTTCCTTATGATAAGACCCATTCGGTGACATCAACCTGGGAGTCCCCTGGATGCGCCGGGGCCATGCCCCGCCCCCTCCATTTCATAAAAGGCCCAATATCTCGTAAACCTTACAGATCCCCGCCCCTAAACCATATATATGCGTGCTTCTTATGATAAGACACATTCATTGACACCAACCTAGGGGTCCTCAGAGATGCGCTGGGGCCTTGCCCCACCCCTCTACTTCACAAAAGGCCATATATCTCAGAAACTGTTCAGATCCCCACCCCTAAACCATATATATTCTTGTTCCTATTGATAAGACGCATTCAGTAACACCAACCTGGGGGTCGTCAGGAATGCGCACAGGTCAGGCCCCACCCCCTCAACTTTATAAAAGGCCCAATATCTCGGAAACCATTCAGATTCCCACCCCTAAACCATATATATTCTTGTTCCTTTTGATAAGACCCATTCAGTGACATCAACCTGGGAGTCCCCTGGATGCACCGGGGGCATGCCCCACCCCCTCCATTTGATAAAAGGCCCAATATCTCGGAAACCTTACAGATGCCCGCCCATAAACCATATATATGCTTGCTTCTTATGATAAGACACATTCATTGACACCAACCTGGGGGTCCTCAAAGACGCGCTGGGGCCTTGCCCCACCCCTCCACTTCAAAAAAGGCCATATATTTCAGAAACTGTTCAGATCCCCACCCCTAAACCATATATATTCTTGTTCATTATGATAAGACGCATTCAGTAACACCAACCTGGGGGTTCCCAGGGATATGCTGGAGCCATGCCCCACCCCCTCCATTTCATAATATCACAATATCTCGGAAACCCTACAGATGGCCACCCCTTAACCATATATAGTCTTGTTCCTTATGATAAGACACATTCATTGACACCAACCTGGGAGTCTCCCTGGGCCTTGCCCCACCCCTCCACTTCACATAAGGCCTTATATCTCAGAGAATGTTCTTAGCCCCACCCTAAACCATATATATTCATCTTTCTTATGATAAGACCAAGGTTGAGTGGCAAATTCCACCCCCGGTATTTACCAGTGGCATTTACCGGTATTTACCGGCCTGGAAAATATGCCCAAAGTGGCAAATATGGCAAATATGATTTTGGTCTTAAAATATTTTAGAAATCTCGACCAAGTCAGAAATTGAGATATAAAGCAGGTAAAAATAAAATCACAGGTATGCATTTAGCTGTGCCATTGACACTAATATTGATCCTAAGTTTTTGGATAGACAGTAGACAGGCCTCTTAAAGATTGTTCAGATCAGAACAGTCTGATCAGGTCCTTGACTGATTTGTCTGTTTACTTTCTCAACAACATGCTTTAACCTTTATCCTGCTCTTGGCGACAAGCCCTATCTTTGCAAACAGTGTAGATCCAGATCAGATGGCTTCTGAAGGATCTACACTGTTTGACATTCAGTTTATGAATATGTAGAAATTAATTGTAAACTGATTGGTTCAAAGTCAGAAATGGGTGTGGCTTAATTGAATATTCAGCAAGTTTGACACTATCCAAAGTTGCAAGGAGTTTTACATAAATTGTCAATTTGACATTACTTAACAACAAAATTAAGAACATGTTTATTTAGCTCTGCCAGTCACACTTGGTATATTGACCCTTAATCTTTGGATAGACACTAGACAGATAGAATTACAAAAACAACAAATTTAAGAAAATGTTTATTTAAAGTAGGTAGAGCATAGCCAGAGGCAAAGATGAAAACAAGAAGATGTCATAATTTGTTATTTGTTTATATAACTTAGATATTTAGTCTAGGTGGAATTGAAAAGAGGTATCTTAGGTGTGAACTGAGTAATTGTATGGCTTTAAGCTATGTATACCCTAGAAGTTAGAGCTTAATACTTTTGATTTTCAGATAATTAAGGTGTGTTGTTTAAACTACTTATACAAGTAATTTTTTGGAACATACTTGATGACCATCAATTGAATTTGCCATACTTGCCATATTTGCCATAAATGCCATAAATGCCGGTAAATGCCAGTGGCATGGAAAATATGATATTTGCCGGCATTTTTGCAACCTTGGATAAGACGCATTCAGTGACACCAGCTTGGGAGTCCCCGGGGCACGCCCAGGCCATGCCCCACCGCTTTACTTCATTAAAAGCCATATATATCAGAAATAGTTCAGATCCCCACCCCTAAACCATATACTTGTTCCTTATGATAAGACTCGTTCAATCACACCAACCTGGAGGTCTCTTTGTGCTGAGGCAATGTGCCCCGCCCTTCCATTTCATAAAAGGCTTTATATTTCAGAAACCATTCAAATCCCCACCCCATAATCATATATGTTCTTTTTCCTTATTATTAGCACACCTACTGTAGCGGGGTCCGCAGGGGCCATTCCTATTTCATAAAAGGGCCTCAAATCCCTGAAACCGGTCAGATTCCCAGCACTGAACCATATATATACTTGGTCCTTATGATAAGACACATTTAGGGACAACAGTTTGGGCTTTCCTGGGATCAACAGGGCATGCCCCAACCCCTCAACTGTTAAAGAGGCCTTACAGATCCCCACTGCTAAACCATATATAATTTTGTTTCTTATGATAAGACGCATTTAGTGATACCAACCAGGGCTCCATTGGGTCCATGCCCCACCCCCTCTACTTCATAAAAGGCCTAACTTTTCAGATGCTGAGTCCACATGGGTGCTCATTTGGACATGGGGGTTCATTTGGTGGATTAAAATGATATCATGTTAAAATACATGGCTGCCATTGGGCAGGATGGGCAGTGCCCACCTGAGCTCTGGTGAGCATAGTGGCCCATGGGCCTCTTGTTTCTACTTATCAGGGAGTGACTCATTACTCTTCCCTGTTGGCTTTTACATGGAAGATTATAACTTGGTGTCTTCAGGAAGGTATGTCTATCCTTGTCGGACACCTCCAGGGCAGATTATGTCATTGGGATCGCCCCTATAGACCAGTTCACCATCCGTTCTCTACAGGGCGTTTTCTCAAATGGAGAGAACCTTTATTGGGCCTTTTTTAATCAAATGTCCAAACAACTCGGTTCTCCAATCAACTTCCTTTGTGTTTCAAGTTTCAGATCACCTGGAACGTGCAGTTGATTTAAAATCTCTAGATTGGGGGAATCTTTTACATATGCGTTTACACCATTCAACTGAATTCCTCTAGTTCTAGGTAAAAATTCAAGCGTCCAAAAGCCGAGCCATTCTGATTACGCCTCCTATGGCCTCAGAGATCTTGGTTTTTTAGTCATTCTGAGCCTAGTCTCAAGACTTGCAACCAGTCTTCCAGTAGTTCCAGATCAAATATCTAAAAGGTGTGGGTCAGGCATTCCATTTCAATCCAGAAATGCTTTACTTACACATCCAGATGTTGTCAGGAATCAAACCAGAGGTAGACACTTTTCTGGTTTCTCTGCCGAGTGTATCTTCAAATATAGAAAGATCTCCACTCTCAAGTTTTACTCTGGAAGATGGAAGATATTTTCTAGTTGGTGTAGAAAAAGGGAAATAAATCCAGACAATTCCTCTAGGGAGGTTTTTTTACTGGATTTCTTTTTCTGTCTGTTCTCTACCCTTCAATTTCTATTTCATCTAAGAGAAGGGTACAGATCAGTAATCTCGAACATGTTAAAATTTTAGTCGGCTTCACACTTTTTCATTAAACCCTACCATCACCAGCTTATTAAAGGGGTTTTTCACTATGCCGACAGGTTTTCAGGACTTTGAATCCAAATGGAATCTTGCATGGGCGTTGTGGTCTTTTCTAAACCACCTTACGATCCGGTGAATTCAGCTTCTTTTATTCATTTGATAGTCAAGCTGTATTTCATTTGACATTTGCTTCAGTTCGTAGAAGTTATAGTCATGCTTTGCCAATTACAGAGGGTTGTTTTCAGGTATGAGAAGAACAATGACTTCTTTTTCTCTTCTCATTCAACCTATTTTTGTTTCAGGCTATAAATAACCTTGTCTGAAACTACTATTTGTCCTGTCATTTCCAGGATTCGTGGATTGTAGGCTAATGTGAATTTTTTGTATACATTAGAATGTTTAAAACGTTTCGAGATTATCATGAGAATTTTTTCTTTTCAATCAAGGGGTTTTTGGATATATTTCTAACCATCCTTGATTGCAAAGTGGATTTGTAAAGTGATAAAGCTTCTACCAGTATATGCTAATTTCACTTCTGCCCTATTATCATTCAGAATACAGTATGAGGTTAGAACCTTCTACATTTTGGGCATATTGGAACTCCGTTTTTTCTTCAGAATGTTTTTTTTTTTTCTTACTGCGTAATGGATGTTCCAACGCTACTTTTCATCCCTTCACCTAAGGTGCTTGGTTCCCATTCGTAGTGGTACTCATTCCTTGGGTAGTTTAGTAGCTTCTCAATCTATTATGAGCAGCACTTATTTTGGGATTTTATTTTCCTTGGTTGTTTGTTAGCCTGTTTGAATAGGTATGAACCTTCGATTTTGACTCCGGTTCCTGTCCATTTATCTTCTCCACTTGTGAATTTTGGATTTGGATCCCTTGCAGTCATGGTGGATACTCTCTTACATTACCATCATTGGATGGTTTTAAAAGGGGTATAAACAACCAAGGTTGGAGGAGTTAGGTATGTGTAACTTTATTTTTCATCCAACCCTCCACTTGCTTTGAATTCAGGCTATAATTGTAGTGATGGGTAGTTATATTTGATATTAAAATGATATTTTTAATGTAAAATTAATTTTAATTAATAATATACCTACCCATCACTACAATGGTATGTCCCGCCTCCCAGCCCCGCCTGAAATATTTGTTTTCCTGAAAGAAATAATGACCTTCTCGGCGCGAAAATCGCGGTCACGTGACCTGTATCGTCTGCCTATTGGTCTGATAGGTCATGTGACATCAGCGACCAATCAGGACTCGACGCTGGGGAGGTCACGGGAAAAGGGACATGCCAGTGGCATTTCTGGCTAGATTTTTTTTTTGTGTCAGACTGTCCCAGACCTGCGTCTGGTGAAAAGGCTATAATTGTAGTGATGGGTAGGTATATTATTAATTAAAATTAATTTTACATTAAAAATATCATATTGCATTTATAACAAATTTGCTGTTATAAAGAATCCCAATAGGGAATATGATAGGTAATAAAGGGCCTTTTCCCTTGAACTGCTCCAAGAAACAAATGTTGTAGACATTTGTTAGAATCCCCTCATCGAGGCGATTCTAACAAATATCTATAACATTTATTTACTATATTATTAGCATAAATGATTCTTTCATGAGTATAGCCTCAATATGGGCATTTCCAAGTGCCGATTAGAACCAGGGCTAAGCCTTAGGCTATGTAAGATTCATTCCATTGAAATTGTCGTTATAACGAGTTTTGTCATTACAAGGTTGGTTCAAAGAGGTTTTTCAGTCTTTACCTTAAATATTCTGACACTAAAAAGTTATGAAAATAGTGTAGACCATAATCAGAATGCTCCTAAAGGGAGCAGTCTGATCAGGGTCTACACTGTTTGCCACTGAGCAGAAATCTTTGCGGCCAAAATATGTAATGAATAATTTTGCTGCTGCATGTGTAAGGCTCATTTAAAGTGTCAAAATATTTAGGATAAATACTGTGTATCATAATATCACAAGAAATCATGAAGTTTTATGCAAGTATGAATATAGATATTAGAGCATGTAATGTGAAAATTTGTTAAGTCCAGATTTTGTATAAAAATCAAAATGTCACACTGGTTGTAACATGTTTACTATGTTTGTGTTTATACCAACATGTTTAATGTCTGTGAAATGAACGCCCAGGAAGAAAACTTTGTTAATAACAAAATAACGAGGAATGTATGGGCATGTTTTTATTTTACTGAGAAACGTAGATTGTTGATACTTGATAGAATTTCGAGGCTGTTCTAACAGACCTCTACAATCTGCATTTATAGCAGAAATAAGGTAAGAACAATGCCAGAGTTTAACATAAGAAAAGCCATAGCAACAGATGAGATAGATATTTGTGATAACTGAAGTATAATTTCTCTTCTTTCTCCATGCACACCTATGTCCTATGTTGTGGGTATTCATTAGAACCGCCTCAGTGAGGCGGTTCTAATGAATACCCACAACATAGGTTTTAAGGAGAATTGACAACATAGGTTTTAAGGAGAATTGACAAACATTAATTATCCTTCTGTTTTCAACAAATACCCACCTTATCTGTTGCTATGAACACCATGAAAGAAACTGTTATCTCACACAGATGTGTTTTTCTAAAGAACTGTGATCAGCATTGAAAAAGTTTTGGGAACATGGGGCCTAGTTTCATTGAGCAGTTTAATGTTATAATGAGCAAAGAAACTATCTGTACCCTTTATGCATGACAAAAAGTATCTGCATTGGCTGACAGTTGTTAAAAAAAGAACATTGTTTTTAAGCCTGCAGATTGTGTATTGGGCCTTGTTTATAGCTACGCGTGAAGAGGGAGACATTTTAAAGGCTTCAGCTTGCTAATAGAATTAGCTATTTTTGCTATGATAGGTAATATTGTCATTTGATAATTGCAGATAATATATATGCTCACCCACAGAGTGTTATTGGTTTTCTAAAAGCAGGATGGTTGAGAAAAACAAACGGTGTTCGCAAGGAGATCTCAACAAGGAAAATGCTTTCTTGATTTTCAGATAAGGTCAAGCCTTGTGACTTGCCTGAGATCAACTTGTATCTACCCAGTAGACACATTATAGATTATAAGTAGTAACAGCCTGTAGAAAATGTTTTCCTGGTGTTATAAATAGTAATATCCTATAAACAGAAAGTAAAAGAATAAGTTTTCCTGGTGTTATAAATAGTAACAGCCTGTCAACAGGAAGTGAAAGAAAATGTTCTCCTGGGGAGCTACAGGGATTGTTATGGTCCAACCTCAGAAGTTGTAAATAATCTCTAAATGCCAGCAAAGAAGCTATTTATTATACCCCCGGCATATGAAGTATGTCGGGGGTAAAGAGTTTTCGTCTTTCTGTCCGTTCGTTCATTCGTTCGTATTTCCGTCAGTCCGTCCATTCGTCAACCGTTATGTCAAAGTTTCACGTTACATCTTTTTGATTGCTCATATCTCTGTAACCACATGTTAGATTCTCTTCATATTTGGTAAAGGATATCTCTAAGCATTACCTTTCATATGGAAAGTCAAGCCCCTTGGTGGACTGTCCGTCAGTTGGTCAACTTTTACGTCAAAGGTTTGTGTTAAACCTTTTTCATTGCTCATATCTCTGTAATATGGATTCTCTTCATATTTGGTACAGGCTATCTATAAAGCATTACTTTTTATTTGGAATACCTAAGCTCCCGGGTCAAGCCCCTGGGTGGGCTGTCCGTCAGTCTGTCTGTCCATCTGTTCATCAACCTTTACGTCAAAGTTTTGCGGTAAACCTTTTTGATTGCTCATATCTCTCTAACCACTTGTTAGAATCTCTTCATATTTGATAAAGGATATCTCAATAGCATTACATTTCATATGGAATATCTAAGCCCCTGGGTCATGCCTCTGGGTGGGCTGTCCATCCATTCATCAACTTTTACGTCAAAGTTTTGAATTAATCTTTTCATTGCTGATATCTCTATAACAACGTTAGATTCTCTTCGTATTTGGCGCAAGATTTCTATATACCATTACCTTTTATATGGAATAAGGCCTGTATATGCAAAGAAACTTTTGACATTTCCATTTTCAGCCAAGGCGATGGCACTGGCCGGGGGTATACGTGCCCCACGGGGCACTTTGTCTAGTGTTGTATAGTTCTGTTATATCACTATTGATATTCACAAGATTTTTATTTTTGCTAATATAAGGTGATAGATTTTCTGGCAAATTTTGCCAAATATTAACCTTTCATGTGCTTCAGAAATTCAGGAGCAGATGCCAACTTTAATTTTTTTTTTGTTCATATAAAATAAAACATTGACATTTTCTGCTGAGCAGATGATTCACATCTAATATTATAATGTTATTAATCAAGTTATTTCGTATTGGCCCAGATACAGGTCCGAGGTCTGCTGTATTAATACAGCAGACCTCGGACCTGTAACTGGGCCAATACAGAATTACTTGATCAATGACAATTTTATTGATTGACACCAATAAAAACATATTTTTTTTTATTTTTGACCTTTGTGTTAATACGGATGACCTCCAAACAATACAGGATAGTCAATAAATGAAGTCCTTTTTTTTTCAATGAAAAATAAATCATCTGAACGAACAAGTCCGTGAAATGAACACTGCCTAAACGTGGCTTTGTTATACATAGAAAACTGGGGTTTTAGCGGGGTATACATCATTTTTTTATTTCTGCTTCAAAACAGGTTGTATGTTCCCATTAGAACTGCCTCATTGAGGTGGTTCTAACGAGCACACACAACCTATTTGTGGAGTATTAATAAGGAAAACATCACAAATTTTCATGAGAAAAACATCCATTTTGGAGACGTTAAAAAAATGCACTATGTCGCATGGGTGTGTTATCGTAATGAGAAGAAACAGTGCTATGAATATGCTGTCTGCGATAGTAATTAGCTCTTAAAAGGTTAACACACCCAGCAGCTGATCCACATGTCAAGCCTAATGAACAAATTTAGCCATACCCATTTCTGTCTTCCAGCCAATCAGATGAAATGATGAAAAATAGTTTACAAATTAACAACATGAATGTCAAACATGGTAGATACTGATCAGATGGCTTCTAAGCCCTGATCTGTATCTATACTGCATGTATTTGCAAAGGTAAATCATAACTGTGCTCAGCAAGACAAGTGTTAAAGCCATTTTCCAGATTGTGTTTTTTTCTGACAGAGTATTCATTTTGTGCTAACTGGCTTATAGAACAGTTTATTGTCAAACGTTCAGACCTTGATCAGTCTTGCACAGAGATGCAGGCTAAGATAGGCCTATTTTCTGGTGAAAGAATGTGCACTGTACTGGTTAACCGCTTACGTATAAGCCTGCCCAGGAGAGGTGTAGATGGTAAACGGACTGGCTAAAAAATGACCTAAAACAGTGTTGACTGGACAGTTAAACTCCAATACAAACAAACAAGCTAAGATAGGCCTACATTGTCCACATGTGCAGAAGATTTTACTATAGTGGTCATTTCAGATTAAATTTATGAAACTCACTTCTGGCGAGTTTAATAAATTTCATATGAAATTGCCATGATGTAAGATTGCGTTTATGATATGAATTTTAAATTGAATGTTTTTTGCAGAAGTCAGAAAACAAGAGGCCCATGGGCCACTACGCTCACCAGAGGTCATGTGGTTTATACCATATACAGGCAAGGTGCCCATCTTGGTCATGTGACAACAATACTACGAATAATGTTTAATTGCCTCACCCCCATAGAGGCTTTTCATGTAATTTGGTTTCAATCAGCACAGCTCTTTTATTGGAGAAGATAAAAATACTGAATCTGAGCCATCCAAGACAAAGGTCAGTAATGACCTTGACCTTTGGAATTGATAAACTTCCATTCAGCTAAATGCAAATATCATTTTTGATGTCACAGCCTACCAGGCAATCAGAAATATCCACTACTTTGCCATTTTTCCATACATATGTCTAAGTGACCACATTTGATCTTGACATAAAACAGGTCAATGTCAACCAAAGGTCATTATTTGAACAAACTTGGTAGGGCCAGAGTCCATGATGCTGCATACCAAGTTTCAAGATCATCGGCCATTCGGTTCTTGAGAAGAAGATTTTTAAAGGTTTTTCCCATATATGGGCATGGTGGCCCATATTGGTCATGTGACCCAGTCCTCACGAACAAACTTTCGTTACCTCATTCCATAGAGGCTCCACATGTAATTTGGTTTCAATTGGCCAAGTAGTTTAAGTGAAGAAGAAGATAAAAATACTGAATCTGGGCCGACCTGGACAAAGGTCAGTAAATGACCTTGACCTTTGAAACTGATAAACTTCCATTCAGCTGATTGTAAATACCATTTCTGATGCCACTAGCTAATATACAATCAGAAAAATCCACTGTTTAGCCATTTTTCCATACAAATATCTAAGTGACCAAATTTGACCTTGACGTAAACAGGTCAAGGTCAACCAAAGGTCATCATTTGAACAAACTTGGTAGGGCCAGAGTCCCTAATGCTGCATACCAAGTTTCAAGATCATCGGCCATTCGGTTCTTGATAAGATTTTTAAAGGTTTTTACCATATATGGGCATGGCGGCCATATTGGTCATGTGACCCAGTCCTCACCTACATACTTTCGTTCCCTCATTTCATAGAGGCTCCACATGTAATTTGGTTTCAATTGGCCAAGTAGTTTAAGTGAAGAAGAAGATAAAAATACTGAATCTGAGCCGTCCTGGACAAAGGACGGAAAATGACCTTGACCTTTGAAACTGATAAACTTCCATTCAGCTGATTGCAAATACCATTTTTGATGCCACTAGCTAATATACAATCAGAAAAATTGACTGTTTTGCCGTTTTTCTATACAAATGTCTAAGTTACCAAATTTGATCTTGACTTAAAACAGGTGAAGGTCAACCAAAAGTCATCATTTGAACAAACTTGGTAGGGCCCGAGTCCCTGATGCTGCTAACCAAGTTTCAAAATCATCGGCTATTCGGTTCTTGAGAAGAAGATTTTTAAAGGGTTTACCATATATGGGCATGGCGGCCATATTTGTCGTGTGACCCAGTCCTCCCCAACAAACTTTCGTTCCCCCTTCCCATAGAGGCTCCACATGTAATTTGGTTTAAATTGGCCAAGTAGTTTCAGAGGAGATGTTGTTTGAAAATGTTGAAGCAGACGACGACGACGGACGACGTACCAATACCTATACTATAAGCTCCCCCGGAGCCTTCTGCTCTGGTGAGCTAAAAATTCAATAGATAACAGGTTTGTCGTTGACTATCATATTGTTACCGGCAAGCTGTTATTTCAAGTGTGGTCATATTTTATGACGAGACTACCCACGGAATGCTGTTTATATATATATGAAAACATCTCATCTCATGGAAGAACATATCTGCAAATATATCAGCAATGACACAATCCGGGATATAAAAATCTTGTGAAATTACAGTGATTTACATTGAGTTTTATGGAGGTTCAAGGCAAAGCTTGATTCTCTTTAACCTGATGAATGTTAATTATCTTAGACCAGGGGCCAGTTGTTCAAAGCATCGTTAGCTGAACGAGCTCATTAGTGGTCAATGTCTAAAATATAGGTATTTTTGCTGAAAAATGTGAGCAGCTTTTGCAAAAGCTGCTCACATTTTTTCAGCAAAAATATTAGCATATTTGCCATAATAAATGATCAAAGTTTTAACGATCCGTTAACTAACAAGATTGTTAGTTTTGAACAACTGGCCCCAGTTGTTCAAAGTTCATTAGTTAATGTGACGTTAAAACTACAACTGTTCTTTATGGCAAAAGCAATACTCTTATTTTTGCTGGAAAAAAATGTGAATAGCTTTTGCATTGCAAAAGCTTCTCACATTTTTTTTCAGCAAAAATACCACTGCTTTAAATATTGAACTTGCTAGAACAGGCAGCGTTTTGGCCATTAACAAGTACATGTAGCAGGTTCGATAATCTGATGGGTCTTTGAAGAACTGGATTCAGCAGGTTATATTTATTCATGAAACCAGGCTGTCTCTTCCATCTGGATTATTTCTGTATGAGACACGTTTTTGAACTGCATTACCCCACCCTCACCCACCCACCCTTATGTGGAGGTATGTCATATGCATGTTCTGTCAGCTCAAGTGTGATCTGTTTAATTCAACAGACATTAAAACTAACTTCTTCTAAGCCCTGTATACATTAAAAAAACAAGAAAAACGCCAAAAGGCATTATGGACGGGTTTTTGAAAAAAAGGTTAACCAAAAGGTAAACCGGGCCGCCCGGCCGCCCGCACGGACATCGCTATTCTAAAGGACGGAATTTTTCCTTGAAAAACCTGTCCAAAAAGAATGAAAAAAGAAAGAAAAAAAAAAAAAAGAACACACAAAAAAAAAAAGTCTCCACCGGGGTTTGAACTCATGCCCCTCAGATTCAAAAAGAACCAAAAAAAAAAAAAAAAATGTCTCCACCGGGGTTTGAACTCACGCCCCTCAGATTCATAGTCAACAATAGGATTCGTAGTCCAGCACTCTATCCACTACACTGGCATTTGAAAAAAGGTAAACCTGAAAAACACAAGTTTGAAAAATGACAATTTCTGCCAAAATTTTAGTCTTTTGCACCATTTATGGATAATACATGAAAGCGGTACCTCCACTTATGCATCAGTCCTGATATTAAAACAATCTGCTACAGAATAGATGAAAAATATCACTTTGAAAAAAGGTTAACCAAAAGGTAAACCTGGGACAACGCCCGCCCGCAGGACGCCCGGACATTGCTATTTTAAAGGACGGATTTTTTTTTAAAAACCCGTCCAAAAAAAAAAAAATAAAAAAAAAAATGTAAATTAAATTCAGCAGGTTGAGGTTAAGATATATTTTTTCTGTCCATATTGGTTGTAAAAAATACTTCTTTTGCATATGTATATATTGTGCTAATGTTATGTAGATGTTTAGGTACTAAAGGGGCTTGAGACCATTTTATACTTGTTTATACTATATTTTATCAGGCAATAAAATATTTACACATTCTTTTTAATTATTTTTATGCTTATCATCATATAATGCTTGTTTTTCATTTTGTTACTTTCATTATTATATACATTTTGCATTTTGGAGGTTAGACCATTTTATACTAGTAACCCAGTAAGCAGGTCATTGGTTAACAGTGCTGGCCCAAATCAGACACCACTGAACATGACATCTTATCAGGGCCTTCACTGTTACCATTTTCCTAACAATTTCTAAAAATAGCTGGAGTGTACATCCCCTAAATTATGCAACTGCTGTTGTATATTAGAGGAAACAAAATTGGTTGAAATGCTGTTAGGTAATGTTGCGTATCATGCTAGTGTAGTAACTTTTAATTACTATGCAATGTATCATCACATTATGCTGGTAGCAACACATTGTTGACCAATGGCATGGATACAACTTTGGCAAGAAAAAATACATATGAAACTCAATTTTCACATAGCAAGAGATGAGTTGCGTATTTTGTGATAATTGAAGGATAGTTTTCCTTGGTTCTCCATAAAAAATTGACAAAAACTATCCTTCAGTTATCACAAAATACGCACCTAATCTGTTGCTATGTTTACAGAAATACGGTATACACAGTTTGTCATTCATGTTCATTTCATACCATACCCATTACGATAACTCACCCCTGCGACAAAGTGCATTTTCACATCTCTAAAATGGATACTTTCCTGATGAAAATCCGTGATATTTTTCTTATAAATGCTCAAAACATAGGTTGTGGGTACTCGTTAGAATCGCCTCAATGAGGCGGTTCTAACGAGTACCCACAGCCTATGTCTTGGAGCAGAAATAAAAAAAATAATGCATACCCCCCGTAAACCCCAGTTTTCTCTCTATAAAGAGGGGTTTAGTGGGAGGGGGGATCTTCATTTCACGGACTTGATCACGTGATGATATACAGTAAAACTTCAGTGACTCGAACACCATTGGCTCATTTACCCTGGCTGAGTTGAACCTGTACTTAAGTCCCTAGGGAATTCATCCAGATATTAGTGATGGGTAATTTGGGGGTGATTTTCTTCTTTCATCTGACAAATGAATGCTGTGTATACTCATTAGAATCGCCTCATCAAGGCGATTCTTATGAGCACACACAGCATGACCTTACATTATAGAACATGGAAATGTAATGCCAAAGTTACTACCATGATGCCTGCTGTCAAGCCACTATTACTAGCCCCTCAGTGGCTCGAATTACACCTGTCTCAAATTTTCATGGTCCCAAAGGGGTTCGAGCCATTGAAGTTAGACTGTATATTAAACTTGTTTAATAAATTTCATTTTTTCCTCATCAGTGCATGCAACTGATAGAGTTCATTATTAAACTTGTTAAATAAAAACAATGAAATTCCGCTATTAAGACCACTTAAAATTAAGACTAATTCTGCTTTAAAAGGCTTTAATATTTAGAAGAATGGAGTTATTCTTTCTTTATGTTTTCTGCGTACAATGTCCTCTGGTCAGAGACCACATTTGGGACTGTTTGAAAAAGGTCTTTAAGACCATTTTTGGACAGTCCCAAAGGTGGTCTTAAAAGAGGAATTTTACTGTATTGGAAAAAACTACAACTTTTTTTATAACACTCTTGTTGTGGCCTCATGTGTAAGAGCGCTGACACTTTATCATTAGGTCTCTCACTGCTGTGGGTTCTAACCTCACTCAGCTCAAGTGAGATGCTATGGAAGGTCGGGTGATTTTTCGCCCACCTCTGATTGATGATCGGCTCGAAATAAGTGAAATAATCTGTTAGTTAACATATATCATATACAGAAAAATGTTGCCCCCGCCCATCGGGGCTTGGAGAAATAGATTGGGCTGCATGATGTTTCCACGCATAGCTGAAACCGACCGCACACGAGTACTGGTAAACTGCTTAGAAGGTAGTGCGAGTTGGCCTGTCCATGCATATAAACCCTATTGTTTCATTGAAAAACAGGGATTGAGATGTCATTTCATTTCAATGTTGGGTAAAAGTCCCACAAAATTGGAAGCAATGTCTCCAAAATGACCTAAATAGTGTTGATGGGAACGTAAAACCTCCAATCAAACAAAATATACAGAAAAATGACCATAAATAGTCATTTTTCTTTATAATCTATACATTTTTGAGATCCAGTTTTGAACAGTGTTATGTCCAAAGCAGTGTTATAATGAACTGTTATAAAAACGCATGATTGGTTTTATCATGTTGAGCCTCAAAATTATCTTATATTAGGCATATATCTGT
The DNA here is from genome assembly GCA_963580285.1 of Lucinisca nassula. NCBI lineage: Eukaryota > Metazoa > Mollusca > Bivalvia > Lucinida > Lucinidae > Lucinisca > Lucinisca nassula. Next base: position 181,293,966 of record OY757010.1, read on the forward strand.
TCCACTCTTTCAGTGTTACTGTTATGTTCTCATTTTTCAAGTCTGAATTTTGGTCTTTTTATTTGAACCATATCAACATGTGCAGGCCAAAGTTGGACAAAAATGTTCTATGGTGCCTGTGTTAACCCATTTTGTACCGGAAACACCAAAACGGGTAGTTGGCAAACAGAGCAGGCCCAGATCAGACGCCGCAGAATGTGGCATCTGATCAGGGCCTACACTGTTTGCAAAACTTGCAGTCAACTTCCAAATAGATTTTGAAGACAACACAACCTGACACCCCTAAATTTTGAAATGGACTCCAGTATATATAAGAAGGAAGATTCCATTTGGTACAAAAAGGGTTAATGTTTATACAAAATTAACCCTCATCATGTTGAATATTTCAGTTTACTACACTCCTCCCCCATTTGTCAGCCATTTGCAACTCCTGATTTCATTTTTACCATAAATTCAAATGCAGAATGGAAAACGGTATAGATCCTGATCAGCCTCTGAACCCAGCTGATCAGGGTCTATACTGTTTTCAAAAACGGATATATCCAGGTTCAACATGGTGAGAGGTACTAAGTGATGCCATCTTTGTTTCTTGCATAGCAAATCATTATATAGGTTAAGACAAGAGAAAAAGGCCCTTAGTTTTTTTCTGATTTAAACCATATATGACTGGAATGTTCTACCTATTGAGTTGGGACTGGTCCCTTTCCCATTATAGGGGTGTCAGGTTTGTTTTGTGTGTTGTAAGTTTTACAAAATTGTACTTGCTTCAAGCAAAAAGTGAGTACTCTGATCAGAAGCCGAATTCTGTAGCATCTGATATGGGTCTACACTGTTTGCCGTAGTCCATATGCATATTATAACCAGTTAACCCATTCAGTACCAGAAACCCCTAAAGGGGTACCATGGCAAACAGTGCAGGCCCAGATCAGATCAGACGCCGCAGAACACGGCGTCTGATCAGGGCCTCCACTGTTTGCAAAAATTTAAGCCAGTTCCCGAACTAAATTTTGAAGAAAACAACCTGACACCCCTAAGTTTCGAAATGGACTCCTGTTCTGTATATAAGGTGGAAGATTCCATTTGGTACAAAAGGGGTTAATAGGGCTAAGTACATGACTTCTTGCTTGCAGCTACATGTACTTCAGTATCACCTTAACATGTCTGCGAACAGTAAAGGCACGTGAGACTGAGCTAAAGCGCAGGATCGCCTGAGTCTTTGCTGATCGCATATGTAATAAGTAACCTACCCTTTTTTCATGTGCTTACTCAAGTAATAGTATAGACATTGCAGTTTTTGAAACCTGTTCTGGCTTTTTAATGTAGCATCCAAGAATCTCATATGAGTGTATATGCGATGGCTTAACCCATTTTGTACTGAATAGAATCTCCATAGCCTAATGGGTAACAGTGCTGGCTCTTAATCATTGCGTCTCTCCTCTCATGTCGGTGGTTTGAGCCTCGCTCGGGCCATACGTGAGACATCAAGCTCTGCATCAGAAGGACAGGTGGTTTTTCTCCAGGTACTCCAGTTTTTGCCCACCTCGGATTAATGATGGGCTCGAAAAAAGGGAAATAATCTGAAAAATTCAGTAAAACAAAAAAAAAAAAAAAAAAAATGGACAGGATCCTTCACCTTTTATTTAGCAGGAGTTCATTTCTAAATTTAGGGTTACCAGGTTGAGATAATTTAGAAATAAATTTAAAAATGCCTTAACTAAACAGTGAAGGCCCTGATCAGATTCTGATCTGGGCCTGCACTGTATGTCGGTGACTTGTTTTGGGGTTTCTCGTATAAAATGGGTTAAGGGTCAAGCATAAAATACAACCAGAGCAGACAACTCTTTAAAATACCTTTAAAATCTTTTATTACCGGTATTGTTTTTCAATTTATCAAAGAAAATAAGACTTGTCATTTCTTTGGAATCGTCTGTCTAGCTGTGTCTTCTTTGATAGCCAGACAATTGAAATCAAATTGTCAAACCTAATTTTCTTTGAAATGTAATGCACCATTTTTGCATTATTTGCTAGCTCCCAGCTTACACATTATCAATATTCGAAAAACAGGTAACCAGACCCTGCCAACACTCATAACCTTCAGACTAGGAATCAGCAGATAATGGAAATAAGGTGAATAGAGAAAATAAAATATCATCTGCTTTGATTCTGTTTGTTGCTTTATGGGTTGACAGCGAAACAGATAGATGAAATGGATTTTGAACCAGCAAGGACTCGAAACAGCCTGTATAAGCATATATAGTCTACCCCTTTCTATACTGTCATTGGATATAACAACAAAATTGGCTTTAACCTTTCTACTGTCTAGGGCCGGCTTCGGTAGCTCAGTCGGATGCGCGTCTGACTGGTGATCTGGAGGATGCGGGTTTTGTTACCTGCCGGGGTTGGCAACTATCTTGGAGATTGATTATGAAATCTTTTCTTCAGTCATTTTCTCCCACTGATTCAAGAAGGGCAGTTGACAGGTTCTGGGGAAAGAATGTTCACTGTACTGGCTAACCGCTTACGTATAAGCCTGCCCAGGAAAAGTGGTGATAGATAAACTGACCGGCTCAAAAATGACCTAAATAGTATTGACTGGGCCACTTAACTCCAATACAAATACACAAAACCACTCTCTAGGCTAATTTAGTAGACAACAAATGGATGCCATTTTACTTATTTTTCCCAGAAAACAGGACTTGACATCTCGTCTCCATAGGAGGCAATTTGCATGAAATGTCGAATCCTGTTTTCTGGTAAAATAAGAAAAATATTTCAGAATGTTGTCTGCAAAAAACAGCATGCAGAGTTAAGGACAGTTTCAGTGGATCAGATTGTTAGATGAATACAAGACTGACTACCGGTAATGAAGATACCAGGGGTCAGTTGTTCAAAGCATCGTTAGCTTAACGAGCTAGTTAGTGGCCAAATTGTTAACTGTTCCAGCAAGAACAAGATAAAAAATTTTGGTATTTTTGCTCACATTTTTTCAGCAAAAATATATGCATATCCGCCATAATACATGATCAAAGTTTTAACGATATGTTAACAAACGACGTCGTTAGTTTTGAACAATACTACATGTACAAGAAACAGAAGTTGTGGATATCTGTTAGAATGGCCAAAAGTTTTGCAAGCAGTGGAGGGCCTGATCAAACACTGTCTTTTGGTGACCTCGGATCTGGCCCTGCATTAAGAAGTGATGACAACTTTCACAGAGAGATCAGAGTCTACATTTGTTGTCACTTCCACAGTCTGGCTCATATAAACTAAATTAGGCGAAAATGTCTTCAGACAGGCAGTCATTGCTGACTACAATAAACCTGGATTTGCAGTCAGTCATAGCATTGCCTACCATATTTACTCAAAGTATTCTGGCATCATGACTCTTTACCAAATTCTGCATGGTTTTACTCCAGATACTCCCGATTTGCTTGAAGTAAGTGAAGTAATCTTGGAAGGGCCGTAAAACAAAAACAAAAAAACAATTACCTGTCAGATCATGTTGTGCGTAAAAATAGCTGAATGAGTGGCACACTGTAGACCCTGATGAGACGCGTTTCGAGTGGATCAACTCTGTTTGCTCAGAATATCTGTCTGAATACGTTTGGTCAATACGATAACTAGTCTGCATGAAAACATTTTAGGACAACACCCCACCCATAGGGGCTTGAAGAAATATATGGGCTGCATGATGTTTCCACGCAGAGCTGAATCCGGCCCGCACACTAGTACTGGTAAACCGCCTAGAGGATCTAAGTCTGTCCAGGAACCCCGGTGCGAGGCTGACCATCCATGCTAATAAACCCTATTGGTTTCATTGGGCGACAGGGCTTGAGATGTCATTTCATCTCAGTGTCGGGTAAAAGTCCCACAAAATTTGAAGCAACATCTCCAAAATGACCTTTACAGTGTTGCTGGTGACATTAAACCTCAAATCAAACAAACAAACAAACAGCCCAATCTGAGCCACGCTGTGAAGAAGTCTGTAAACGCCACGTTCATTGAAATTACCGTAATGATCCCTAGTATTGGGACAGATAGACCTAAGCAAACATTGCAGACTCATATCAGACTGCTAAAAGTGCAGTCTGACCAGGGTCTACACTGTTTGCCATTCCATCTGCACCTTTTGGACTCCTTGCTGGATTGTGAAACAAATTTGTTAAAATTTTAGGAGGATTACAGCAAGTCCAAATTTGTAGGAATTTTACAGTAGAAACGGTCTGGAAAGTCTGAATGGCATCTTATATAGATCACTGAGGCCAATCGTTTAAAACTGACGACGTCGTTAGTTAACAAATTGTTAAAACTTTGATCATTTATTATGGCAAATATGCTAATATTTTTGCTGAAAAAATGTGAGCAGCTTTTGCAAATGCAAAAGCTGCTCACATTCTTTACAGCAAAAATATCAAAATTTTAGATATTGAACTTGCTAGAACTGTTAACAATATGACCACTAACGAGCTTGTTAAGCTAACGAGGCTTTGAACAACTGAATCCTGCCCGCCGGATAAGAAGGAATAACGAGGATAATTATGGGATAATTTTCCTGTTTTCTTGTCAGCAACATATGTTGTGGATACTGGTAAGAATAGCACTAGTACCCACAACCTTTGTTTTTATGGAGAAGTTAGGAAAATAATTATCTTTAAATTACCCTCAGTTTTACCCCCTTATCTGGAGGAATTCAGGGTGATGAAGGGGTAATTTTCTTTATTTTTTTGTTGGAAACATATGTTGTAGGTACTTGTTAGAATTGCCTCGATGAGGCAATTCTAACAAGTACCCACATCATGTTTTATGGAGAAATAAGGAAAATTATCAATAACTTTTCCTCTTTCTCCCCTCCTTATCTCTGGCTATGAGCCTTTGCTTATCTCAATACTGTATTACAATTTGTGCCATTAGTTGCTTGCATCACACTGCATACAGTGAGTGTCCTGAAATATTTAATCCTGTATTGAACAGCTTTGAATATATTTTTTTTTCTTCTATGTGTGTGTCTGTTTGTTTTTCTTAAAGCCATATTTCTGCTCAAAATGACACCAAACTATTGCGGTATTGGTAAAAAGACTGATTAAACTTTACCTTGGCCACCAATCCATTTGGTGTAGATGTCCTCATCTTCCTATTTCCTTTATCAAGAAAAATCTACACCTGTCTGAAGAGCCTGAAGAGAAATCGGAATAACTCTGAAGACACTGTCACGGATACCACACGGTTTTCGACATCTCCTCGTCAGATTAAGCTGATACCTAGTGGGAAGCATCCTGGTGACATGGAGAGTCAGGTTTGCTAAGAGGGTTCCATTCGGATTTCCTAGATGGCCCCCATGGTGGCCATCTTGAACTTCTTCCAACAGCATCTGAACCAAGGGTTGAATTGAGCTGAAACTTGATGGGAGGCATCGGGGTGACATGGAGATTCAGACTTGCTAAAATTGTTCTGTACCGATATCCAAATGAGCCGCCATGGTGGTCATCTTGAAATTCTTTCAACGACATCTGAACCACCAAGGGTCGAATTGAGCTGAAACGTGATCAGGGTGACATGGAGATTCAGATTTGCTAAAATCGTTCCGTACCGATATCCAAATGAGCCGCCACAGTGGCCATCTTGAAATTCTTTCAACGACATCTCCTGAACCACCAAGGGTCGTATTGAGCTGAAACGTGATGGGAGGCATCAGGGTGACATGGAGATTCAGATTTGCTAAAATCGTTCCGTTTGAATGTTCCGTTCGGATATCCAAGATGGCCATCATGGCAGCCATCTTGAAGTCTTCAAATGACATCTCCCGAACTAAAGGTGGAATTTAGCTGAAATTTAATGGGAGGCATCAAGGTGACATGGAGATTCAGATTTGCCAAAATCGTTCCGTTCAGATCTCCAAGATGGCCACCATACCATCTTGAAATTCTTCAAACGACATCTTCACCCAAACCAAAGGTCGAATTGAGCTGAAACTTGATGGGAGGCATTGGGGTGACATGGGGATTCAGATTTGCAAGAATGGTTCTGTTTGGATTTCCAAGATGGCAGCCATTGTGGCCATCTTGAAATGCTTCAAACGACATCTCCTCCCATACCAAAGGTGGAACTGAGCTGAAACTTGATGGGAGGCACCGGGGTGACATGGAGATTCAGATTTGCTAAAATGGTTCCACTCGTATTTCCAAGATTACCGCCATGGTGGCCATCTTGAAATTCTTCAAATGGCATCTCCTGAACCAAGGGTCGAATTGAGCTGAAACTTGATAGGAGGCATCAGGGGTGATGTGGAGATTCAGATTTGCTAAAATCATTCCGTTCCGATATGCAAATGGCAGCCATCTTTAAATTCTTCAAATGACATCTCCCAAACCAAAGGTCGGATTGAGCTGAAACTTGATGGGAGGCATCGGGGTGACATGGAGATTCAGATTTGCTAAAATCGTTCCGTTCAGATATCCAAGAGGCCGCCATCTTGAAATTCTTTCATATACATCTTCCAAACCAAGGGTCGAATTGAGCTGAATCTTGTTGGGAAGCATTGGGGTGACATTGAGATTCAGATTTGCTGAATCGTTCCTTTACGATATCCAAGATGGCCACCATGGTGGCCATCTTGAATTACCTCCCGAACCAAAGGTCGAGTTTAGTTGAAACTTGATAGGAGGCATCGGGGTGACATGGAGATTCCGATTTGCTAAATCGTTCCGTTCTGATATCCAAGATGGCTGCCATCTTGAAATTCTTCAAACAACATCTCTTCCTTTACCAAAGAAACTTTAGGGGAGGCATCGGGGTGCCATGGAGATTCAGATTTGATAAAATCATTTTACTCCGATATCCAAGATGGCTACCTTGACGGCCATCTTGAAATTCTTCAAACGACATCTCTTGAACCAAAGGTCAAATTGAGCTGAAACTTCATCTTGATGGGAGATTCAGATTTGCTAAAATCATTCCATTCAGATATCCAAGATGGCCACCATGGTGTCCATCTTGAATTCTTCAAATGACATTTCAACCCGAACCAAAAGTCGAATTGAGACGAAACTTGATTGGAAGCATTGGGGTGACATGGAGATTCAGATTTGCAAAAATGGTTCTGTTTGGGAAAAGACATTCTAGATGGGCTGCATGATGCTTCCACGCAGCGCTGAAACCAACCCGCACAAGAGTACTGGTAAACTGCTTAGAGCATCTAAGCCTGCCCAGGCAAAGCGATGCGAGTGCCGGACCGTCCATGCTTAGGGTTGGCGACAGGGCTTGAGATTTCATTTCATCTCAGTGTCGGGTAAAAGTCCCACAAAATTGGAAGCAATGTCTCCAAAATGACTTTTACAGTGTTGACGGGGACGTTAAACCTCAAATCAAACAAATAAACAAACCAAGATGGCCACCATGGCAGCCATCTTGAAATTCTTAAACAACATCTCCCCTGGACCAAAGGTCAAATTGAGCTGAAACTTGATGGGAGGCATCGGGGTTGACATAGAGATTCAGATTTTTATGCCCCAGCCATTCAAAGAATGGTGAAAATGGCATATAGCGTTGCCCCTGTCCGTTCGTCTGTGCGTCTGAAACTTAAACGCGGTCAATAACTTCTTAATTTCTTGATGGATTTTAAAATTACTAGGCACAAATGTTAACCATCATGAGACGACGTGTCACGTGCAAAACCTAGGTCCGTACCTCCAAGGTCAAGGTCATACTTAGAGGTCAAAGGTCCAAAAAAGGGTCCCAAACTTAAACGCAGCCAATAACTTTATTATTTTTGGATGGATTTTGAAATTACTTTGTAGAAATGTTAACCTTCATGAGGCGATGGGTCACGTGCAATACCCAGGTCCGTACCTCCAAGGTCAAGGTCATACTTAAGAGTTCAAAAAAAGGGTCCGAAACTTAAACGCAGTCAATAACTTACTTATTTCTGGATGGATTTTGAAATTACTTTGAAGAAATGTTAACCATCATGAGACGATGTGTCACATGCAAACCCAGATCTGTACCTCAAGGTTAAGGTCATACTTAGAGGTCAAAGGTAAAAAATGGTCCAAAACATAAACACAGTAAATAACATTCTTATCTCTGGATGCATTTTGAAATTACTTGGCAGAAATGTCGGCCATCATGAGACAATCTGCCTCACACAAAACCAAGGTCCTTACCTCCAAGGTCAAGGTCATACTTAGAGGTCAAATCTGGAAAAAGGGTCCAAAACTTAAACACGGTCAATAACTTTCTATGGATGAATGCAAACATAGACATATTTTCAGGTGGGGGCATCCGTGTTCTGTGGACGCATTTCTATTTTTAAAATATTTGATTTCTGTATGGAGTTGCGGATTATGGTGGGGCTGAGACTTAAAGTTTAAGATAAACTGAAAGTGCGATAACCCACCTAGAGAAACTGACTTTGCCTCAGTATCATTTTGAGACAGACTGATACTGGCCGAGGGGTCAGACATTCATAGTACAAGAGTATTTTCCCATATTAATGAAGCTGACCAAGGCTCAGACATTCATGATACTATATGTACATATTGTGATGAAACTTTTGACGTTCTGAATACTTGACACATTAGTGGAACTGGCCAAGGCTAATATGCTTTGAATATTACACATACTGGCCAGGCATTCAATACTGCACATAACAGTGACTCTGGCCAAGTCTCAGATATTAAAAAACACTACATTCTGAATACTTCGCATATAAGTGACACTGGACAAACCTCAGACATTCATAATACTACATGTACACATTGTGATGAAACTCAAGACATTCTGAATACTTCACATTGAAACTGGACAAACCTCAGACATTCATAACAATACATGAACAAATTGTGATGAAACTTCCGACATAAATTCTTTTTGACAGTTTTATGGTTTTGCTTGATGTAAGTGCAGTGGCAGACATGATGAAGTGCTTGCAGCATTTTTATTTTTATTCCTCCGCCTAAGAATGGTGGAAAGGGCATATAGTGTTACCCCTGTTCGCCCGTCCGTCCGAAACTTAAACACGGTCAATAACTTTCTTATTTCTGGATGGATTTTGAAATTATTTTGCAGAAATGTTAACCATCATGAGACGATGTGTTGCACGCAAAACCCAGGTCCATACATCCAAGGTCAAGGTCATACTTAAAGGTCAAATAAAAAAAAGAAGGTCCGAAACTTAAACGCAACCAATTTCTGTCTTAATTATGAATTGATTTTGAAGTTACTTGGCAGAAATGTGCACCACCATGAGATGATGTGTAGTGTGCAAAACTTTGGGACGTAACTCCAAGGTCAAGGTCGTACTTAGAGGTCAAGGGTTAAAAAAGGGTTTGAAACTTACACACAGTCAATAACTTGATTATTTCTTGATGGATTTTGAAATTACTTGGCAGAAATGTTCGTCATAATGATATGATGTTTTGCTCACAAAACCAAGGTCAGTACTGCCAAGGTCAAGGTCGTACTTAGAGGTCAAAGGTAAAAAAGGGTCTGAAATTTAAACACGGTCAATAACTTTCTTATTTCTGGATGGATTTTGAAATTACTTGGTAGAAATCTTCTCCATCATATGAGACTATGTGCCACGCGCAAAACTCAGGTCAAAGTTGTACTTAGAGGTCAAAGGTTAAAAGAAGTAGTAGGGGAAGCAGTCTGATTTGGGTCCACACTGTTTGCAGAAAGAAGATTCAGCAGATATCATAAACAGACGACACTTTCAGATGTAAGGATTAATACTTGACAGCCAGGTATGATGGCTGTTCGATATATAGTTCAGCATACCCAGTCGGTATACACCGTTACATCAACGTCATACCAAGGTCTATTCATCATCGAATCAATGTTAGTTCGACGGCGTGTGCCTACTGGGTAAAATCTGTCAGGCATTAAATACGGACAGGATCAAAGATCGGTTGTTTATTAATTGACTATCCTGTATTGTTCAGAGGTCATCCATATTAACACAGGTCAAAACTCAATAAAATCGTGTTTTAATGGTGTCAATTAATAAAATTGTCATTAATCAAGTAATTTCGTATTGTCCCAGTTACACGTCCGATGTCTGCTGTATTGGCCTCGGCCTTCGTCCTCGGGCCAATACAGCAGACCTCGGACCTGTAACTGGGCCAATACGAAATTACAGGTCCGATGTCTGCTGTATTGGCCTCGGCCTTCGTCCTCGGGCCAATACAGCAGACCTCGGACCTGTAACTGGGCCAATACGAAATTACTTGATTAATAGCATTATAATAGTGATGAAACAAGTTGATATTACAAGAACAAAACTATATCAAATTTTGTCATTTCAATCTATCAGTCCAAACAATCTTAGACTATTCCATTATTTAATCTTTTAAACCTACATTTTTCATAGTCTACATCTGGTTTTGGGAACGGAATGAAGGTCTATGGTGGCCATCCAGAAATTCTTCAAATGACATTTCCCGAACCAAGGGTTAGATTGAGCTGAAACTTGATGGGAGGCATTGGGGTGACAAGGAGCTTCAGATTTGCTAAAATTGTTCTGTCCCAAGATCCAAGATGGCCATCTTGTATTTCTTCAAAAGACATCTCCCGAACCAGAGGTCAGATCTAGCTGTAACTTGATGGCAGGCATTGGGGCGACATGGAAATTCGGATTTGCTAAAATGGTTGCATTCCGATATACAAGATGGCCACCATGGCGGCCATCTTGAAATTGTACAGAACCCATAACTCCGAATCAAGATGAAAGTCAAAAGTATGGGTCACGAGTTTGAGACTTGAATTTCGTGTCCACTGTACATCTCATTTATCCCTTGAAAAAAATCCTTAGACTTTGGTCAAATATTTGCCACAGTGGGCTAAATGTTCAGAACCCAAAACCACACATGATGACTCAAGGTCAAGGTCACAGTTCAATGTCACTGGTTTTATCCTTGAATTTTGTTTCCGTTCGAGACCTCCTTTACCCTGGAAAGGAATTTCATTTAACTTTAGTCAAATGTTGACCTAAGTGAGATGATTTGCACAACCAATAACTCAATCACACGGGCTCATTTGAAGGCCTTCATTTTCATGCCCGCTCTATATCTCTTTTTATATCTGGAAAGGGTTTCATTAGACTTTAATTAATTATTAGTCAAAGTGAGATGATGAGTAGAACCCGTATCTCAACCATACTGGGCCATACTCAAAATTGTATGGGGCGCCGTGTTACTATTCAATCCGTATTTATAGATATCCATAATTATTTATGGATATCCATAATTCGAATTATGGATATCCATAATTCGAATTATGGATATCCATTATTATTTATGGATATCCATAATTATTTATGGATATCCATAATTCGAACTGAATTAATGATATCCATAAATTGAACAACTGATATCCATTATTCGATATCCAAATTATGGATAACCATAAATCGAATTATGAATATCCATAAATCGATTTATGGATATCATTAATTTAGATCGAAATATGGATATCCATAAATATAATTATGGATATCCTTAATTCGATGTTGGATATCCATCATTCGGCTGATTTATGGATATCCATAAATCGAATTATGGATATCCATAATTCTCCTCTGCAAATAAACCTAAAGAATAATGACTGCTCCCTATTCGACTATTCGCGTCAGATTTCCGATTAAGGTGTGTAATCAAAGCCGGATGGAGGTGGAGGTAATGTAGGGTAGGCTTAGTGGTGGCCTGTGGTGTGGGAGAAATATGTTTTGTTTGATATGAGGTTTAACGTCTCCTTCAACTATTTAGGTCATATTGGAGACGTTGCTTCCAATTATGTTGGGCATTAAGCCTTCATTGAGATTAATTGCCATCTCAATCCCGCCGGCCTCGGTAGCTCAGTCGGATGCGCGTCTGACTAGTGATCAGGAGAACGCGGGTTCGATACCTGCCGGGGTCGGCAACATTCTTTCGTGGATATTGATCATGAAATCTTTTCTACGGTCATTCTCTCCCTTCCGCTGATTCAAGAAGGGCAGTTGTCAGTTTCTGACGAAAGAATGTGCGCTGTACTGGTAAACTGCTTACGTATAAGCATGCCCAGGAAAAGTGTGGATAGTAAACTGACCGGCTCAAAAATGACCTAAATTAGTGTTGACTGGGCCGTTAAACTCAAATACAAACAAACAAACAAACATCTCAATCCCTGTCGCCCATTGACTCGCACGACTTTGTTGGACAGGCTCAGACCTTCTAAACTGTTTACCAGTACTCTCTGCTCATGCAGCCGAATCTATTTCTCCAAGCCTCAATGGGCGAAGGCCAGGAGATATATCTGAATCTGCCTGGTACTCCATATATCTCAAGTAGAGTATTATATGGATATTAGGCGAGGTACTTTAATTAATTTTTTATGGTGCAACTAATTCCTTGAGAAATTCTTTTAACACCAAAACACAGGGCTGTTATATTAATTACCAAAAAAAAAAGTCCTCAAAATATATCTGTGCCAGTTCTGAGAAAATTAGGATATAATCCGCAGAAAAAACATTAAATATGTAATGGCCAGATAACAGCACCATACACTGTTTTACCGGCTTTAAGGCTCCTCACGCGCAAACAAATGACGTCATCAAAAACAAAACTTACGTCAGAAATTGATAAAGGCAGTCTTTCTACATTCTATTTTTTTTTAATACATGCCATTTATATTTTCCTTGTGTGCTATTGATAAACAAAGATCTATGTTCAAGTTGTAAGAATAAACTTTTTTTTTTGGTCGGAAAATACATTTGTCAATGTCTCATGACAAAATTTTAATGTATGGAAGCACATTTGTGCCATCTGAATCAAATGAATTAATATCGTGAACACGTGCTTACGGTGTATTCCGGTAACATGGCGCAAATTGGATTTTGACAGCTATGTGTGACTTTGTGGAAGCAACCACTCAAAAATCACAATCAGAACAATTGCAACACTGTCCTATCTACTTACTGCAATAGAAATTGGCTGCTGACTTTTTAACAGGCAGGAAAAATAATAGGGGTGTACCCCCTTGAAATTGATTTACAAATTTTGTCTCCCAACATTGCGCCCAATAACTGTTTTGAGCTGATTGAACACAAAGATTGTCTCAATTAACCTTAAAAGGGGCAAAATCTGGATGAGAAAAATATCTTTCAGCTAATTTGCCATGAGGAATCCATATATGAAATTTCAAAACCCTGGCATACAAGGTTCTAAAGTTTTGCTATGCATCACAAAGCTGAGGCCTACAATGTACCCAAAGTGACAAAGGGCCATTAGCAACAAAGTATTTTTCGGAATTTAGTCAAAAGTTTATCAGGACATCTACTCGTCACCAACTTACAAGGTTCTAGCTCCAATAGATTTTGAGATATTTTGCTGACAAGATTTTATAAAAAAAAATTCAAAGGGCAATAAATTTTGAAAGGGGCATAATCCGGATAAGAAAAAATACGCGTTAGCTAATTTTCCATGAAGAATAGATATATGAAATTTCAAAACCCCTAGCATGCACGTTTCTTGCGTTATGCTATGCATCAAAGGCGTGATGGAAAGTCGGATGGACGAACCAGAAGCAATATGCCCCTCCAACTTTTTTAAAGTTGGGGTCATAAAAAAACATAACGAAAACACGCATATTCAAATCTATTGGAAGATTTGATCCCCCCCCCCCCCCCCCAAAAAAAAAAAAAAAAATCAAGAGACAAATTCTGAGGTTTTTCTTTTTCATCACGAAAACGAGACGTAGCTTCCAAGTTTATGGGACTTTTACCTGACATTGAGATGAAATGGCATCCCAATCCCTGCCGCCCAATAAATCCAAAAGGGTTTACATGCATGGACAGGCTGACTCGCAGCAACTTTTCTGGATATTCTCAGCGGTTTAGCAGTACTCATATGCGGTCGGTATCAGTTCTGTGCGGAAGCATTAGCGGCCCAATCTATTACTCCAAGCCCAGATGGGTGGAGTCAAAAAACACGCCTATATAATTTTGACCCCCCCCCCCCCCACCTCGAACCCCACTTTTATATAGTACAGGGATAACTATTAAATTTGTTATATCAGCTCAAAAACATAGATTGTTGGTACTCGGTAGAACCGCCAAGTTCAGGCGGTTCTGTCGAGCTCCGCAATCTTTGTTTTGAGCAGAAATAAGAAAAGCATCATTTTTTTTTATCGTAAAATTCCATTTTTGGGCTGGGCTGAACAATTGACAATGTTTTTGTTTAGGCGTGTTTCGTAATGTCTGCTCAAAAGCATAGATTGTGGGTACTCGATAGAAACCCCCTCCTATTGGAGTTTTAGTTTATACTAATTTTAAATTTTAGTTCGATTGCGATGAATGTGTGTGTGTGTGTGTGAATTCGGGTTTAACGTCGCTTTCAACAATTTTTCAGTCATATCACGACGGTGTCTGGTTGCGACAGGGAGCTCAATGCTCACTATCATAGTGCTGCCTCACTGAAGTATCATGTCCCAGACACGTTACATGATACCACACCCAGTCACATTATCCTGACACTGGATTAACCAGTCCTAGCTCTACCCCCTAAATCTGAGTGCCAAGCGAGGAGCAGCTAGTACCATTTTTAACGACTTTGGAATGTCGCGGCCTGGGATCGAACCGGTGACCTCCCGTTCCCCGGAACGGACACTCTACCAACCGAGCTATCGGGGCCGGTCGATTGCGATGAAAGCCTCAAGCTTAATTAATCGCTCTCGAACACTCATTCCGGATGTTTTCACGCGCACGAGGGGGGGGGGGGCAGTTGACTTTTACACCACTGCTACCCATTTACACCTGGGGCAGTGGGGAATTATAGGGGATGTACATGTACATTATTTTTCTTATTTCTGCTAAAAGAAGCCTCCATGGTGTATTGGATAAGCTACTAGCCTCATAAACCAGGAGTCGTGGGTTCGATCCAAGGGCTTCCCCAGACTCTCAGATGAGTCTTTAAAGCGAGGTCCGGTCTCCGTATGCAGGGGTTTCATCAATAGACGGGTAGTGGGGATTTTCCCGTTTACTTAGACATTATTCCCGTGCTACGCTTGATAAATTTGGAAGGGCTTTATTCAGATAACATTGACAATCACACTCCTATCTTTCCCTGAAATGTAGATGCCGAAATGTTTTTGAAACCACTGCATATGACATTTGCTGTTGACGTGATGTAAACCTCAAACACACTCACTCACTCATTACAGCTCAAAACATAGATGAGGCAGTTCTATTGAGTATCAACAATCTCAGAAGCTATGTTTTTGAGCAGAAAAAAAAAAATAAAATATAACCCCTAAACCCCAAGTTTTTCAAGTATATAGATAAAAGTGGGTTAGTGGGGGTCAAAATTATAGGCATGTTTTCGTGATGTGTTTGCTTTTGATTTTCCTTCCACATCCAATTCTTAATGTTTTCATTTCTAGACGGCAATCTTTGCAGATTGTTTTTCATGACGTTAACCTAGAATGTGAAATGGAAGTTTAAACTAGAATGCGAAATGAAGAAACCGTAAATGTAGGCAAGTAGTACAATTAGTTGTAATTGATAGTGAAAAAAAGATCGGAAATTTTGTTTTATGTGACATTGGTGATAAGATTTCGAAATCCTCATTTGATATGTGACTTTTTTACACTTTGTGGTAACTGGCACATTTTAGTTCTACAAAAATTAATGTGTGCTTAGCATAGACTCAAGCTTTTTATAAAAGCTAATTCTTGTTTTTCGAAATTTCACACACAAAAAATATACAAAAAAAAAAAAATTAAAAGAAAACTTTTATCATCAGAATTTTTAGTATTTTTCCCCAGATTGAAATATTCATTTTGGATGATTTAATGAAGTCAAGTATTAATTGTTTAACATAGGCCTGGTTTTTGTAATTTTTCTTCATTTTTCGTATTTTTTTCACCCCCCAAAAATACCCTTTCCCCTCGGATTTTTTTTGAGGACTTTTTTTTCTATAAATCAGGACACCTTCCTGATACTAAAACTGCTGATAACATTTCTCAAGGAATTAGTTGTGCGTCAAGGGTCATTTCCGGCTAAATGTACTGGCCTATATATGTTAATACTATATATAACGACCATGTGCATTTTTCTCCAGAAAGCATGCACGGATTGCCTGTTTGGATCATTATAATCTTACGACCGACTTTCAGTGGCCTTAGGTGCGCAGTCGTCAAAGAGGTGATTCCAGAGGGACCGGATGCGTTGGCCGGAATTTCCAGATCTTACGGCTGGTTCCGATATTTAACTGCACATATGGCGGGCGTTCAGCGTATGCCGTAGCCTTACGGGCTGAAAAGGCTGCACGGCAGATAGGTCCCTTTGACCGACCATCATCTTCCAGCGATGATGAAGACCTTGAAGATTTTTTACAATAAACAAGCACGCGTTTTTGGGAGAAATCATTAAACCTTTGGCGGTGATTTGTGGATATCCATAGTTCAAATTATGGATATCCATAAATCGATCTGAATTATGGATATTCATAAATCGAATTATGGATATCCATAATTCGAAGTATGGATATCCATAAATCAGAGGAATAATGGATATCTATAAATCGAATTATGGATATCCATAATTCGATTTATGGATATCTATAAATACTGATTAAATAGTAAAACGGCGCCCAATACAATTGAAGGTCAGGAGTTTCAGCCTTGAATTTAGTGTCGGCGCCATATCTCCTTTACCCCTGGAAGAATTTTTATTAAACTGCGGCGGGGGACATAGGTGTTCCCCAGACTGCTTTCTTGATATTGTTATACAGTTAAGACCACTTTTGAACAGTTCCAAAGGTGGTCTCCCACTAGTCAAAGACACTCGGTGTAGAAAACACAAGGAAAGAAAAACTGAAACTCTTAAATATGTTTTTAAAAAAGAATAATTTTTGATTTTAGCTGGTCTTAATTGCGTAATTTTACTGTGGCCTCGGTAGCTCAGTCGGATGCGCGTCTGACTGGTGATCAGGAGGACGCGGGTTCGATGGCTGCCGGGGTCGGCAACATTCTTTCGTGGAGATTGATCATGCAATCTTTTCTACCGTCATTCTCTCCCTTCCGCTGATTCAAGAAGGGTAGTTGTCAGTTTCTGGCGAAAGAATGTGCACTGTACTGGTTGACAGCTTACGTATATGCCTGCCCAGGAAAAGTGTGGATAGGTAAACTGACCGGCTCAAAAATAACCTAAATAGTGTTGACTGGTAACAAATTCGTCTTTGCATGTACATACATGTATTGCTAATATCTTTATGTGGGAAAGTAATTGTCCTCGTGACTTCAATATGCTGAATTTTATGTTGGCGTTTCTTTCTCTTTGGTTTCTTGGATTCCTGATATAGGGGCTGCATGATGCTTCCACGCAGAGCTACATCCGACCCGCACACGAGTACTGGTAAACCGCTTTGAGGACCTAAGCCTACCCAGGCAAAGCGGTGCGAGTCGGGCCGCCCATGCTTATAAACCCTATTGGTTTCATTGGGCGACAGGGCTTGAGATGTCATTTCATCTCGATGTCGAGTAAATGTCCCATAAAATTGGAAGCAACGTCTCCAAAGTGACCTTTACAGTGTTGATGGGGACGTTAAACTTGATATCAAACAAACAAAACCGATTCCTGATCATTGCCTTCACTTTTATGTTGTGATCGGAAAAAGACCGTTTAAATTAGAAACAGTGAAAAGTTGACCTTGTCTATTGAGTTAAACCCCATCACGAAAACACGCCTATATAATTTTGACCCCCTTGAACCCCACTTTTATATAGTAAAACTGGGGTTTCCGGGGATATACCTTATTTTTCTTATTTCTGCTCTAAAATATAGATTGTGGGTACTCGTTAGAACCGCCTCATCGAGGCGGTTCTAACGAGTGCCCACAATCTATATTTTGAGCAGAAATAAGAAAAATATCACAATTTTTCATCTTAAAACTTTCATTTTTTCGGCGATATAGGTGGTGATGTATTTGTATAGGCGTGTTTGCGTAATGCATTTCTGATTGTCAAACAATCAGATTACTAGATACAATTTATTCTCTCCAATTCGTAAACGGAATGACACATTGTGCACAGAGTCGATTCGAAAGCCATCTGATCTGGATTGACAATTTTAGTAAAGGTACGGCAGCATATCCTGTTCAACATGGATAGTTGATCTGTATTTTTGTTGATGAATTTTTGGATGATTTGTTTGTTTGATTTGAGATTTAACGCCCCCGTCATTTTGGAGACGTCGCTTCCAAATTTGTGAGACTTTTACCAGACATTGAGATGAAACGACATTTCAACCCCTGTCGCCCAACGAAACCAAGGTTTTATAAGCATGGACGGTCTGACTCGCACCGCTTTGCCTGGGCAGAGCGGTTTACCAGTACTCGTGTGCGGTTAGTTTCAGCTCTGCGCGGAAGCATCACGCAGCCCATCTATTTCTTCGAGCCTCGATGGGCGGGGACCGAACTTTTTGGATACAATCTGCGATAAACCATGTGCCCATGATACATTTTGGGCAGTACAGTGATAGAAATAGTTAGAAAATAAATGTGACGATCAAAAAATACCTAAATGGAAAAGATGCAAATAATTATTCACCAAAACTTCCAACTGCACTGATATTTACTGTATGGCTAGGAGGAGGCTAGACCAGGAAATACCAGCACTCCGAGATCTGTACTCGACCTCTCTGGTTTTTAACAGTATGAAAATATGTGAAAATTAACTCATATATGACGTACATTAGAATTAGCAAGAATATGCAAACTGAGCTTATGTACGACTCGTAAAAGCCGAACCACAGAAGATTTGTGGAAATAAACGCATTTAGCACGTTTTGTTTGTTTGATTTAAGGTTTAACGTCCCCGTCAACACTGTAAAGGTCATTTTGGAGACGTTGCTTCCAATTTTGTGGGACTTTTACCCGACATTGAAATGAAATGACATCTCAAGCCCTGTCGCCCAATGAAACCAATATGGTTTATAAGCATGGACGTTCCGACTCGTGCGCACAGCTGTGCCTGGGCAAGCTTAGATCCTCTAAGCGGTTTACCAGTACTCGTCTGCGGGTCGGATTCAGCTCTGTGTGCAAGCATCATGCAGTCCATATATTTCTTCAAGCCCCGATGGGTGGGGGCCGACATTTGGCACGTACCTTGAAATTAGTAAGAATATAATTAAAAATACTTAAAGCCCTGGTGGATCGATTGTCTCTGAGTGTAAGCCGTTGTTATTTCCTGTACATTGAACAAACAGTGTAGACTTTGTTCAGACGCCGCATTTTGGCTCTTCACTGTTTGGCAAGCCCAACACATGAGACCAGTTCTGAACCTGTTTACACAACACTTTGACCTCACAACGAAAAGCGCGTCAATAAATGAACGACTATTCGCATAAGCGCTTCATGTCATTGCAATTTATACATGTACTGTTGTTTGTTTGTATTGGGGTTTAACGTCAAGTCAATCCTATTTCGGTCATTTTTGAGCCTGTCAGTTTACCTACTCACACTTTTCCTGGGCAGGCTCATACGTAAGCGGTTAATCAGTACAGTGCACATTCTTTCGCCAGAAACTGACAACTGCCCTTCATGAATCAGCAGAAGGGAAAGAATGACTGTAGAAAAGATTGATTTCATGGTCAATCTCCACGAAAGCATGTTGCCAACCCCAGCAGTTATCGAACCCGCGTCCTCCTAATCACATGCAATGTTGCATCTTGCCTATTTGTTGAGAATGAATAAATTTTGTTTAAACCAAATAAACCGTACGCGGATTTCCGACAAGAACCTTAGGATCGATCGACAGTCGACCCAGAAACTGAGCATATGAAGCTAGTATTAAGCTAACACATTATATGTTTAAAACCTTTTTCACCCTTAACCCATGGCCCCCGCCAATCGGGGCTTGAAGAAATATATGGGCTGCATGGTGCTTCCACGCAGAGCTGAAACCGACCCGCACATGAGTACTGGTAAACCGCTTGGAGGATCTAAGCCTGCCCAGGCAAAGCGGTGCATGTCGGCCCGCCCATGCTTTATAAGCCCTATTGGTTTCATTGGGTGGCAGGGCTTGAGATGTCATTTAAACTCAATGTCGGGTAAAAGTCCCACAAAATTGGAAGCAATGTCTCCAAAATGACCTTTACAGTGTTGACGGGGACGTTAAACCTTAAATCAAACAAACAAAACGTGCCAAATGCGTTTATTTCCACAAATCTTCTGTGGTTCGGTTTTTACATAAGCTCAGTCGGCATATTCTTGCTAATTCTAAAACTCCAAAATGACCTTTACAGTGTTGACGGGGACGTTAAACCTCAAATCAAACCCTTAACCCTTTTAGTACCAAATGGAAGCTTCCTCCTTATATATAGCAGGAGTCCATTTCAAAGTTTAGGGCTGTCAGATTTCATCAAAATGTATTTGGAAAATGGCTGAACTTAGCAAACAGTGGAGGCCCTGATCAGACGCCGCGTTTTGCGGCGTCTGATCTGGGCCTGCACTGTTTGCAAGGGTACCCGTTTTGTGGTTTCTGGTACCAAATGGGTTAAAAGGCAAAAGTCATAAAACTTTACAAAAATATTTTCTTGATGATAGCTGGGTCAGAACCGAAAAGTTTACTTCTGCAGTTCATTTTCCATGCTTCTTGGAACTGCTTTGTCATTCTAAGTAGTTTACAACTGCAGTGAAAACTGTCAACAGCTAGTTGTGACTCAATAGAATTTGTAAACATTTCATTTTCAGTCTTCAGAAAAGAATGTTGTCGCACCGGGCAGGGATCAAACTCATTGCCTCCTGATCACCAGTCAGACGATCACCCAACCGGATAGTTTTTCAACCGGATAGTTTTGTATTAAAACTTTATTACAAAGCAAACCGATATGAATGTAGCAAAAACAAAGACATTTTTTTGTAGCATACTTTATTACAACTTTATTTTTACTGAATTATATGTATTTGCACCATTTACAAATAACAACAAAAATATTATGCATAACAAGAAAACATTCTAGAAAAAATCTACCTTCGAGTCGCAATTTTTCAAAAGAGTTCATTGGTATACTGAAAACTGTAAGTAGTCTGACCTTGCAAATGAAAAAAAAAAAAAAATGAATACAATTTGTAGCAAAAAAACCATATCATTATATATTGAAGCTGCTTAAAAGAGTTGAAATTTTGACCACTGACAAGCTTGTTAAGGTGACAAGTGCTTTCATCACGAAAACAGGCCTATATAATTTTGAACCCCACTTTTATATAGTAAAACTGGGGTTTCCGGGGGTATACCTTATTTTTCTTATTTCTGCTCTAAAATACAGATTGTTGGAACACGTTAGAACCGCCTCGATGAGAGGGCGTTTCTCACGAGTGCCCACAATCTATATTTTGAGCAGAAATCAGAAAAATATCACAATTTTTCATAATAAAATTTTACATTTTTTTCGGCGATAAAGGTGGCGATGTATTTGTATAGGCGTGTTTGCGTAATGTGAAGACCCAGGCTCCTTTAAAAAAAAAAAAAAAAAAAAAAAAAAGAGAATATTTGTCTTAACTTTTTCCATACTATTTTATTTGACTGAAGTGTCACCCCTGCATTACTGTTTACTCCGGCATCCCCCTAAGAGCAAGGCAACGCATCAAAGCAAAACGCCCCTAGAATATCTTGCCTCGAGTCATTCTAGGAGTAAATTATGCCCCGCCTATCAGGACTTAGTGAACTAGATTTGGCTGCATGATGCATCCACGCAGAGCTGAAGCCGACCACACACAAGTACAGAGGTCTAAGCCTGCCCGGCAAATGGGTGCAATAAAAAGGGAAGGTCTCCCGTTTTACTGTGCATATGAACTCTGCTGCATCTTCTATAGGAGTAGCATAAATAAGCAAATCTTCAATGCCTGGCCAAGTCCTCGAATTCGACATTTCTGTCTTTAGGCGCTGCTTTTTTATGAAAAAGGCGCATCAGCTTTGATTTCATACTACTTTTGTTAGTATTTTGAGTGGCATTAAGTTCCGTACTTTCTTCTGGATTAGATTCATCCCTCTTAAGAAAATGTCTGATCTTGGATATGGAAGATGAAGCAGGCAATGAAGATGTTCGTCTGCAATTAGAAGTAAAGGTGTTCCGTTCTTCTATAAACCCTTCTGCTTTTGTCCTGAACTGTGGATGGTCCATCATCCTCTTGAACAGTTGAACAATATTGTGATTTGTTTTAGCTGAAATCTCGAAATAGGGGATCTCCCAGTCAATACTGACAACGCAGTCGGCAAGTGCATAATGTACCTCCCTGATGGAGAGCTCACTTTTGTTTCCTGCTACAACTATTGGAATGGTTTCTCCTCGTGCGGAAATAATTACTTCCCTTAAATCTGTTATATAATCAAAAGACGCCATATCATCAACAGAAAAGACCAGAATAAAAGCATCGCATGCAGGCAGGGAAGATCCGTTAGGAATGTTGGGATTCGACGCATCTGTACTAATGTCAAGAATCTCCAGAACATAACCACCGGCACGCTTTTGATACCTCTGTTCGTGGCAGCTACCATCCTTGAAGCGCTTTTGAGTGTATCTTTGCGCTATAGCGGTCTTTCCGACATTTTTGGCTCCCATCAGTGCAATTCTTATCTTTGTTATACTGTCAGACATACCCCTGTCTCGAAGTGGAAAAAACTCCAGCGCCATACTGCAAAATAAATTAAACACGGACAAGTATTTTAAACTGACATATCTGGTATTTATATCTGTAATAAACACACACACACACACACACACACACACACACACACACACACACACACACACACAGAGAGAGAGAGAGAGAGAGAGAGAGAGAGAGAGACTGGAATTATCGGTTGATAAATCGCTGCGAAAAAGATTTTTCCCTGGTATGTGGATCTTGATTTTATAAAATTGGTTTGTAAGTTATAAGTAAAGCTGAGTGAGACACTGTCATCAACCATGGTATGAGTGAATCGTACGCCATACTGTGTAACCCAGCAGACACACTTCGCTAGGGAAACGCCAAATCGAGGTCGGTGCAACGTCGTGGCACCGACGTAGATATCACGTTGCATAAACGTCATGACGTTGTACCTACGTTAATGTGTCGTCAAAATTACGTCATGTGCCTACTGGTAAGGGACACGTCATAAATAAACCTCGTCTAGGGAAAACACGCTTACGCCATTTGTGAAGTACTCCGGTGGATACCAGCGTGCACAGCTTAGATAGTGTAATACCTGTAGATTCTATACAAAAAAAAAATCAAGAGTCTGGTAGCTGAGTAGACAGGGTTGAGAATGACCTGGGACCAATTATTCAAAGCATCGTTAGCTTAATGAGCTCGTTAGTGGTGAAATCTTCAACTGTTCTAGCATATAAATGTGTTTCCAAGCAATACCATACGGGACACTGTCATTAAACCAAAATATAACTGAGTTTCTAAGCAACCATTGTTTAACTGATTTTGTAAGCAATACTGTACGGGTCACTGCCAACTAGAGTTTCCAAGAAACCGCAGTATAACTGATTTTCTAAGCAATACTGTACGGGACACTGTCATTAACATAGTGTGTCTGATTTCCAACCAATACTGTATGGAACAGTGTCATACACTGATTTTACAAGTAAAACTTAATGGGGACGTTGTCATTAATAAAAGTTAACTGGATTTTTCTTATCCTTTGGGATCATTGATTCCATTGTGGAATTTTGGAAATATTTGAGGCTCACTGATGAGACCTAAATGGCCGAAACTAGCTAGTGTGACCGAGAAAACATGTACACTTCATATTTTCGAGTTCTGTGGTGTATTCCTGGCTTCCAAAGGATAACTCTTTCATAGAACATTTCTAAATAAAACTGTACAGGACACTGTCATAAACCATAGTAGACTATATCTCAGTTTCTGAGCAAAACTGTCATTTGCCTTTGGCCTCGGACCAATACAGCAAACCTCGAAACTGTAACTAGGCCAGTACGAAAATACTTAATTGATAATATCAAATTATAACTGACTTTCAAAGCTATACTGTCATAAGCTATAGTTTAACTTGGTTTTTAAATAATACCGCATGGGAAACTGTCATAAACCAAAGTAGGCTAAAACTGAGTTTCTGAGCAGTAGTGTCATACTGAGTTTCTAAGCAACATCACGAAAACACGCCTATATAATTTTGACCCCCTTGAACCCCACTTTTATGTAGTAAAACTGGGGTTTCCGGGTGTATACCTTATTTTTCTTATTTCTGCTCTAAAATATAGATTGTGGTTACTCGTTATAACCGCCTCGGTTCTAACGAGTGCCCACAATCTATATTTTGAGCAGAAATAAGAAAAATATCACACTTTTTCATCATGAAATTTTCATTTGTTCGGCGATAAAGGTGGCAATGTATTTGTATAGGCGTGTTAGCGTAATGTGTTGTCACAAACCATAATTTAACTGAAACTTTAAGCAATACTGCATGGGGCACTATGGAAAGCCATGGCTGTCTTAAGGTCAGTATGTGAAAGTTGGTAGACGCAGTGGTCAATATATTTGACCAAATGCATATTTTACGAGATCAGTTTTATAAATCATTCAGTGGCGGAGTCAAAGTATTGGGTGCAAACAACAAACTACTGTGTGCATTGGTTATGATATTTGGTCAGCGTAGCATATTATCCAATGAACTGCATATAGCAGTTGATGGTGGTGCCATAATACTGGATTCAGCGGATAAATTATGGCATGTACAAATTATGATATTTGGTTTAAATAACACAGTATTAGACTCATTCACCATTGCACTCAGTGCAATAAATATAACAGTTGGTAAATTTTTAAGCTGGTATACGTAAAGGTCAGACTATATTATTCGTTTAATATTTTACTGGGTTAAATGTATAAAATATTGGGTAGTGGCGTCATAGTATTTGATGCAGCCAACATACTGGTGTATAGACTGGTTACAATATTTTGCCAGTTTTGCATTTTATTTGATCCAACACATAAAACACTTGGTGTTGGTATCAAAGTATTGGATGCATTTGTCATAATACTGAGTAAAGTGTATACAGGGATTGGTTCGAAAGGCACTTTATTTGGTCAAAACATTTAATTGGACATGGGTGATATGAATGTTACTGGGTGCAAGCAACATATTAATATGTGCATTGATTATAATAATTGGTCAGCAACAATTTTTTTTATCAAATGCATACACCAATGGCTGTTGATGCCATGATACTAGTCCCATCAGGCAATCTATTTTGTGTTATAATAATAGTATTTGATTTAAATACAAAGTATTTGATTCATTTGTCATACCCATCAGTGTAGTGACTATAATATTGGATTAGAAGAGCAATTTATTTAGTGGTAAAATATATCAGTATATATGCTCACCATATTATTGGAGTGTTTCAGCATAATAGACGTCTAGTCAATGTAAAAGTCATAATATTTGGTCGTTTTGTCATAGCATTAGCAGCGCTCTTCATAAAAGCCGGACTGGACTAAAACCCGGAACCGCAACGGTTTCTGGGCAACTCGTACCCAAGTCAACTCGTACCCACACACAAAATTGATGATTTGTTTAATGAACGGACAGACGGACGGACAAACAGACACACGGGCGGGTGGAGATGAATGAATGATGAATGAATGAATTAATGATAGATAGATAGATAGATAGATAGATAGATAGATAGATAGATAGATAGATAGATAGATAGATAGATAGATAGACAGATAGATAGATAGATAGATAGATAGATAGATGGATGGATGGATGGATGGATGGATGGATGGATGGATGGATGGACGGACGGACAAATGAGCGGGTGGACGACAGAGAGAGAGAGAGAGAGAGAGAGAGAGAGAGAGAGAGAGAGAGAGAGAGAGAGAGAGAGAGAGAATGGTTAAATGGATATTAGTTTGGTTACTACTTTTGATTTAATTAGCACTTCGGCTAAACACAACACCTTATTTCTGCTCAAAAGCATAGATTGTGGGTACTCGTTAGAACGAGTACCCACAATCAATGTTACTGAGGCGGTTCTAACGAGTACCCACAAACTATGTTTTGAGCAGAAATACGAAAAGTAGCCGATTTTTTTTATCTGAAAATTTTCATTTTTTGGCGGTAAACTTTTCAATATATTTGAATAGGCCTGTTTTCATAACGAATCTTTCAGATCCCCACCCATAAACCATATATATTCTTGTTCCTTACCACCAGCCGGGTGGTCCCCGGGGGAAAAGGCCCACGCCTCACCCCTTTACTCCATTAAAAAGCCATATAACTCAGAAAACGTTCAGATCCCCACCCTAAAACTTATATATTCTTGTTCCTTATGATAAGATGCATTCAGTGACACCAGCCTGGGGCTCCCCCAGGCCATGCCTGGGCCGCCCTGCCTCACCCCCTCCACTTCTTAAAAGGCCTTATATCTCAGAAATTTTACAGAGTCCCACCCGTATACTATATATATTCTTGTTCCTTATGATAAGACACATTGAGCGACACCAGCCTGGTATTCCCCCGGGATGCGCCGGGCCATGCCTCTCCCCTTTATTTCATTAAAAACCATATATCTTAGAAACCGTTCAGATCCCCACCCTAAACCATATATATTCGTGTTCCTTATGATAAGACTCATTCAGTCACACAAACCTGGGGTCTCTTTGTGCTGGGGCAATGTCCCGCCCCTCTACTTCATAAAAGACCATATATCTCAGAAGCCATTCAAATAATCCCCACTCGCCGGGATCTAGAACGTATACCTCAGGGTCGGTCCAGATCCAGGGGCGCTGGAATGTTTGATTATACTTTATGGTGGGACAGAGGACCACGATGTGCCGAAAGAACTCCCGGTAGGGGTCTTCGAGCAGATCGAGGATAAAAACGGGTTTTCCGCATCACGTTTGCCCGCATATTGTCGCCGAATGGGCCGTGCGCGATAGGAGATTTATTAATCGTTCCTCAGGAACATTTATTAATCTTTGAGACGAACCGGTCATTTTGGATGTTAAGATGTGCATCCATGATGACGTAGAGGTAAATGTTCAATGCGCAAGCAGCCTCGGCTCTTTTCGTTATCTGGATGGTCACACCTTCGCTGGCATTCTCTATCCGCCTGCCGGAGCCGGTCGTCGTCGCTTGTCCTGAGGTCAAGCCACAGCGCGTACTTGCTGGTGAGGTATTCCGCAAGGCTGACGTCGGCTATTGCAAGGTCTTTTTCGACCGTTGCCACTTCAGGGTGGCGCTTGCTACCGGCTGCGAAGAGCTTCCTCGCTTCATCAAACATCTGGTAAGAGCGCATCCCTTGGCTGAAGAGTTGGCTGGGGATCCCCTCGATGGTGACCTCGACCTTGGCGATTTTCGGGTAATAGAAGGCCTCTGTGTCGCGAGCGAAGGGCTGTTGCGCGGCTTCATCCTCAAAGAGCATCAGGATGCCCTCCATGCTGCGGGAGGGCACGTTGAGATTGATATTCCAGAGGATGTCGCTCTTGTCTTTACCGATTTTGCGGTGCCGCAGTACCCTGTCGTACAGGATCGAAATGCGGCTTCTGTACTGGTTGTTGATCATTTGGGCCAGCTGCGGCAGGGTGACCATGTCATACTCAAGACAGATGTTTCCAATGTCGAAAGAGGCACCTCTGCCTGTGGCCTGGATCATACGGTTGTAGTCGTTGAACGTGAGCTCATACTCGAGTCTGTCGCCCAGCGCGCTCTGGTAGAATGGCATGTGGCTCTCGAGTAGCTCGAAGTCTAGTGGGATGTAGAAACGCTTGCCGAAAGCATCGGCGACGGCTTTGTCCGCTAGAACGGACTCATCTTTGTTCCCAGCATTGATTCGGATCCTCGTCGTATTTTGGTTTTCCGACGTATCAATGCCTTGGTACTGGCCATTTTTCCTCTCTGAAGCCGTCCTCCAGAGATCGCGGTAGCAGTGGTACACATCACTATCGTTGATGCCGAGGACCTTATTTCCCGAAATTTTAATGACAGTCTTTTTTCACGAGGGAGCGGCCTAGGTTCTGAACCAAGGTCCGATTGGAATCTTCGCCTTGCAGCGTTATCGTGAAGGCCAACCTCGCGGTCCCGGGGACGATGACATCATGTTGGCCGAGGTTGGGGAATCGAACGAGAAGCTGGTTCGGGCCGATCGTGCTGGGGTTGTTAGTTGTCGACACCGATTGCCCCACCCCTTTCACCACAAGGGGTTCGCGGAGACACCGGTAGGGGTCAAGCTTTCGCCCGTACTAACTTGATGACATGGTGTCAGCTTCGTTGACACTCGACAAAGTCTATTTTAAAGATGCGCGTCAACCTTCAAATGCACATACATGTACTTGTTACATATATATGGCTGACTATGATTTCGAAAACCCAACGTTTGACCCAGACGGGCCTGGAATAGACGATGATTATGATTTCGACCTCCCCGACCCCCCCCCCCCCCCCCCTGTGGAGCCACCACTGCCCGTCCAGCAAGATCTAAACACATCCGGGGACAATTTGCAGAATCTGCAGGGCGAGTTGAAACAGGCAGAACTTGAGGCTCAGAAAAAGCGCCTGGTTGACACTTTCTACAAAGAAGTGAACCGTGCCTATGGGTTACGCCCCGAAGGTAGGATCGACTATAGCCAGTTTGGGATTGATGCCGACGGCAAAACACTCTACTGGACCCTAGGCGACAAAAAGATCCCTATCACTGCGACGAGGGGACAATTCCGGTTTCTGGCCCTATCAACACTGGCCACAAGATACGGAGAAGGCGGCATACATGCACTGCGAAGTTCACTGGGGTTCCCTGAATTCACATCGAAGACGCAGCTTTTAAGTAGCTCCGCTGTGAAAGCTCTCCAGCAGGCAGATAAAACCCTCCCGAGCGGTGCGAACCTTGAATATATCAAACTTCAGGACCTCCCCGGCATAGCCGATAGCGCGCGCCGCAGCGCAGAAGACGTTGAGACCGTATTCAAGACAATTGATGATCAGCCTATCGACACCGCGTGGGTCACCCAGGCCAAAAGAGAGCTCGCTGGGCTTGAAAAGGCTATGACTCCAATCCGAGATGAGCTGGCGAACAACCTGGCGAAACTGTCAAATGTCGACGAGGGAAAATCCCAAGTTGAAAAACACTTGGCCAGGGAGCGGCGGAAACTGACGGAAACGGACGACCCCGAGATGCAGCAGGAGATTCAAGACCGAATCAGAAAACTGGAGGGTGAGCTCTCTGACATCGAAATCGAAAGACAGTCGAGGTTCGAAGCCCTCTCTACGAACAGAGAAGCTCTCCGGTCCCAGATTAACAGAATTCGTGAGACATTCAGGCGGCTCCTTCATGAAGACAAGACACTGGCTGAGCGAATACGGACACTCTTCCGCGAGCAGGGAATTACCATCGTGAGCATCCTTACAGCGATTGGGATGGCAATCTCGACCCTAGTGCTTGCGCTAACCGGCGGCGGGGGAGTGTACCGGCTCCGGCTCCAAGGCCACCCGGCAAGGGCGGGGTCAAGGAGTGGGTAAAAAAGCACCTACAGTCCCTCGGGCGTGCCCTGGCCAATTTGGCCGGCAAGGCCGCGGCTGCCCTGCCCGGAATCATCGGTTCCATCGTCTCTTGGCTCTTGAGCACGCTAGGGAAGGCCGCTTCATGGCTCGCAGATAATTTGTTGGCCTTGGTCATCGGCGTGGGGGCCCTTCTTCTCGTGGCTGCACGGGACTGGCTAGCGCGCGACCAACCAAAGCACCACTAAGCCAACCCCGATCCCTGCGACTATGAAAGCTGTTTTTTCTTCTTCATGGTCGAGACCGGATTTCCAGTCTGCTTGCGGAGCAACCGCGGCAGACGTATGCGACTCTTCGGGAGGTGGCCCTGCGAGTACTCGCGGGTCGGTCCCGGCTGGTGCGGCAGTTTTCCCTTGGAATGTCCTATCAACTTTAGAGGCAGGATTGATCAGTGCCGCCTTGTTTATTCCTGGGTTGTGGCCGATGGCAGCGTCTGACCCCGCTATTTGGATTTGGTTATTATAACCTGGGACATTGCCCGGATGGAGTGCCATGTCGCTCGGCATCAAGTAGAGCCCTCTCCCGCAGACGTAATCCAGTGATGTGGATGCATATTGCAACGTCTTTTGATAGCGATCTATGCTGCTTGGGATGTCGACGGGTGAGACGATGGCGTCTTCGAGATTCGCCGTAAACTCATTTTGGGCGTCGAACCCGGCCCCGACTTTGAGAATGTTGGAACGGTTCTGAGCTTGCGCTCCCAATATTGCCCAAACGTAAGGTCGAGAATTGAACATCGTCCACGCCTTTGAAATATCCCGATTATGTCTGATTGAATCCTTGGGGTTGAAGAAAGGCCCCTGTGCTTGATTCTCCATCCTATATTTACCAGATGGTTTATATGAGCTGAGCCCTTGACACCCGTGGTCTAACTTCTGCCTCCAATCCATATCAGATGAAACGGCTAACTCCTCGCAACGCCGCTTGTAGGCCCTGGAGTCATACTGGTTATTGAACCATGAATTGGACTCATCCCCAGGGAGGGCGACTTTTAGCTCTTCAAGCAGACGCCTCGTCGTATAATAGACATGAAAGCAATACAGGCTTGCAAGAAGAGGTTCCTATACTTGGAGATGGTTCTGGAAAGAAACACCACACCCGGTGGTTGCGCACCAAACCGCAAAGTTCAGTTGGCACTGCCACCAGCTGAAAAGGGCGTGCTGCCAGTTGTCCCACGCCTTGTTTGCCATATTGACGTCCCCGGTAAGTAGAGGATTTTGGACGTCCGGGAGCTTAGACTTAGAGTCACTTCCCTTATCGTTGACCAGGCCGGCAAGGCCTATCGCTAGGTTGGCCAAGGCAGCCCCGCGGTCTTTCCGGTCGTCTTTCGGGTGGTGAAAGTCGGTAAGCGGAGGGTTTTGATAATCGGCGAAGATGTCGGGGTACTTGGAAAGGAACTTACTTCCCTTATCGTCGACCATTATGACTAGGATGGGCGCCCCTGCAGCTGACTCTTTATATTTGAAATGGCCGCCTGTCTGATATTTTGTCGAGCTATTAAACGTAAACGCCTTTGTATCCATACCCATTTTGGTGTTCAAAATGATGTGCCAATCCATCTTGCCAGGACCCTGTCTGCGGGTGAACGGAGATTGCTCTCTGCGAGTTGACGTATTATCACTGGTGGTACAACATATGCACGGCGAAAAGGAATAAAAAGGTCTCAAATAACAAGACTGAAAAAACAATACCTGACGGGTATTATCACGCCTGTGAGTTGAACAAAAAGGTGTTTCAACGGTTGGGCGCCGAACTCACTCTAGATGAACCCTCTGGTCAACTGCAATTAACGGTAAAGCCCGGAGAAGTTATAACAATGAATCGCGAATTAGCTAATATCTAAGGCTTTTCCGACAATACTTTCAAACCCCCTCCTGTGGCGCTGATCAATAACAATGGCCATTACTTGGAAGAAGGCCGCACCAAGACGTTCACTGCAAATGAGCCACACAAGCTGGCCGTCCATCGTGAGGTTAACTTTCATCTTGCTGAATTAAGTACGTCAGACAATCTGCATAACGGTCGCCCCTCTACACTGCTTAGATCTGTCCCTGTCGAGGACGAAAAGTGTGGAGCTGGTAGAACTGAATCATTTCCTGTCTTACAGTACAAAAGGTTATCGTCAGGGCCTATTTCACAGCTAACTATCTCGCTTAGAGACACCGACGGGGAGATGTTACCATTTGAGTATATGAGTGCAACCCTACATATAAGGAATGGTTGACGCAAGCGGCCCCGGTGGGGTCAGAAAATGCCATAGGGTGGCTTTGGCTGATCTTGGTGACACTGAGGGGTTCGATAAGGATGGGAAGGAAGATCGATTGTAGGCCTTCCAGCTCTCTGAGGGAGTCTACAAAAGAAATGAGGTCGTCCAACCGGGGTCATTGAAATTTGGTGATCTCGGCGATGTAGATACCTCACATGCCGTTCCAAAGCGGGTTCATACGCTGGCCTTCACTGGGAGCAAGTGGGTTGCTTTTGCAGACCCCGTCCAACAAACAGGGTGGCTTATTGACATACAAATCTCGTCTCCGTAACTGGACTGGAAAGCAGCACAACGTTAGGAAGGTAGTGAATAGTGGCACTCGACTGTGCTCGTATATCCCCGGGACGATGAACATTGTCGTTTCCGAAGATAAAGTGCTAAAGACAAGCAACAACCGGCAGGGAATCCTGAAAATAGTCTTCGAATTCCCCCCAGCGGGAAACATTGGTATGAACTTAGCAACATCATCGATCATCCTTGTTCTAATTCTCGGAGATAGACCCAACGACTTTGTTGATGTGTTACCCGGCCTCAAGCTCAATTGGAGTCAAGCAAATGCTAATAAAGAAGTTGGGATTGATATACAAGTACAAGAAAAGCCTCGAGTGCAGTTCACTCTTGAAGGAATCCAACACCAAGTTGATTACCGTCATCTAGACCTACATAATATTTTTATAGGCCCAGCGTCTCTTAAAAGACTGCGATTTACGCCCGGTGCGCTCACACCAGACCAAGCTATAGTCATTATTAGCCAGTAGTCTATTTAAACCCACACAGCTCGAGGGGTAGTACATGATGGGCTTCAACCCAGGACTTGAAACCGGTGACAAACACCGCCTTCAGCACTTGGCCGAGGTCAAATTCCGTCTCGAAAAAGAACGAGACTTCAGAGCCTCGCTGTACAAGAAATACAGACGCGGGGCTAATGCTGTTGATGGGATTGATACCGCGCTTACTGCGACTAGCGTAGGGCTGGCTGCTTCTGGCGTCGGGCTCTTGTCAATTATCATCGCGACGCCTGTCGCCATTTGCCTTGGAGCTGGGGCGATTGTGTGTGGGTTGCTGGGTGTTGGCGGGAAATGTATTGGACGAAAACTCCAAACAAAAGCCAAAAAAACACGACGAGATTCGTATCTTGGCTCAGTCGAAGCTAAACTCAATCGCCGACCGCATTTCTATCGCGCTGAACGACGATAATATATCTGAAACGGAATTTCGCCTGATTCTGTGTGAAATCGAAAAGTTCAATCAGATGAAAGAAGAAATTCGTCAGCGCCAGAAACAAACTGTTGGTTTGTCGGAGGAGGAAAAAAAGAAGTTGTTTCAACGTGCGAGAGACGAGGCGTTAATGACGGCCCGTACCAAGCTGTTAGAAGATTTGGACAAATCTGGTCACTGTGGCACCTGAATATTTCTTGCTGGTGAGCTTAAAAGAGTGCAGGCTGCCTAGACAAGCAGTTGTTTCCGTTAGAGACTTAATGCAACAATAAATACATGAATCGGCGCCTTGCGGATATTTATTACAGCCCTAAGGGTAACTGGAGGGGTCTTGAGGCCATAAAGAAGCTTGCTTCTGAGGCTAAGACCTCAGAAGATGTGGCCCGAGCTTGGTTGAAGAAGCATGCCATCTGGCAGATCTACCTCGCCGCCCCGCAGCACGTTCCACGACCCAAATTCGACATCACCAAGCCGAACGAGGTCCATCAAGCTGACCTGCTCTTTCTACCACACGACCGTGTCCGCAAGCGCATGTTCAAATACGCCCTTACCGTGGTTGATGTAGCCTGACGCTTCAAAGAAGCTGAGCCTCTGACCACTAAAGAAGCCAGAGAGGTTGCTGAAGCTTTGTCTCGCATCTATAGGCGAGGCCCGTTGAGGTGGCCCAAATTGCTCCAGGTCGACCCCGGTCGTGAGTTCATGGGCTCTGTCAGCCAGCTGTTGGCAAAGCACTCTGTCCGGGTTCGGCGCGGTCGGGTTGACATCCATCGGAACCAGGGCATTGTTGAGCGCATCAATCGTACCTTGGCTGAGCGGCTCTTTTGGCACCAGTACGCACAGGAGATGGTGCAGCCTAGTCAGCGGTCTACGGAGTGGGTGAAAAGGTTGCCTGCTGTTGTGGGAGCCTTGAATGGCGAGGTCACCCGACTGACCGGTAAAAAGCCCTCTGAGGCTATAAGGGCGCGATCGGTGGCACAAAAGCCCTCCTCTGTAGTTCTTGGTCGTCCTGTTGGTCTCGAGGAGACAATAATCCCCTCCGGCGTCGGCGTTCGTTATTTGTACCAGCCTGGCGAACTTGAAGGTGGCCGTCGACGCGATACAGACCCTGTGTGGTCTCTTGATGTGTACCGGCTGGGACGTTCGGTGACCATGTCTGATGAGCCCGTGGTGTATTACTTGCAGGATGGACTTCAGCGCGGCTTTGTGCGCGAAGAACTTCTTGTTGTGCCTCGCGACACTCAGCTTCCTCCGGATGGGGTTCTCAAGCGCTGAGCGCAGCCGCTCCTCTTTTTCGGTTGCACTCGAGACAGGTCAACCCGATGTTGTCGCGGACGTGGCCCACGGAGTTGTCTAACCGGTCAACGTTGAACTGCTGGGTGTCCTTTGGTTGGTAAGCCCATAGGAGTTCATTATCGCACGCGGCACAGTGATTGTTCTCTGCCTCCTTGAGTTCTAGGATTTGACAAACCTTCAGGTTAAACCGGAGCCCCTTGGCTTGGTCCTGTCGCTTGTGGGCCACAAGCTTCTTTGCATTAACTTTGCGGAGCTGCAGCTCGGTGAGTATGGGTGGCCCCTCAGAACCCTCCTCTGGGGGACAGACTACCCTTTCGAGCTGGTGCATGTACTCCACCCTTGACACTGCCAAATATGCGAGATTGGACCACTGCAGGAAGTCATCAATAATCCAGACTTTTTGGGAGTCTGCGATGGTGAGACCTTGGCTTGAG
The DNA here is from genome assembly GCA_963580285.1 of Lucinisca nassula. NCBI lineage: Eukaryota > Metazoa > Mollusca > Bivalvia > Lucinida > Lucinidae > Lucinisca > Lucinisca nassula. The sequence continues at coordinate 181,328,718 of OY757010.1, forward strand.
TGGACTGTGATGGCATAGCCAAGAGCTCAGTCCTGACCCATATACCGTCGAGGACCTCTCGGGCAGTTTGCAAGGAAACATTGACAACGTCGTTCAGAACGAGTTCCTGCTGGTCTCGCTCTCTATCCAGCACCTAGGGCCCAGGGATGGTGACCATTACGGTTTGCTGCCGAGTATCCTTGGGACGATATAGCAGAGGAACGGGGAGGTCGGGGAAATCTTTCTCATGGCTCTCGAATAGCCGCATCTGGGCCCGGTCACGAACCTTCTGCCTCGAGGTCAGAATCAAGTCCCCCGGCTTCCAAGCTTCCACGAATCTGTCCCATCCAAGGCAGGCTGGTAGCGCTTGTTTCATAGCCCAACATTGTACTCGGTCTGGTTGGAGACGGATCTCCATTTTAAGAGCTTTCAGAGCCGGTTCTTTTGCCCTGTGGTCGGTCAGGACCTCTTCATAGTAATCGGCTCTCCGTTGCAACCAGTTGTGCGGCATTTCTCCGGCGATTGGGGGCGGCTGCCCCTGGTCGCCACAACAGAAAACCTGGACCATCGAGCCAGTCGAGGAAGGTTTCCAGAGTGGGGCGGGGCACTGTGCAGATCTCGTCCCAGATTATCACGCGGGGAATGAACTTCTGTCCCATCCTTTCGGTTGTCCAGTCTGTCTGGCCACTCAAGCGGAAGAAGCTGTGATAGGTCTGGGCCTGGACGCCCCTGGCCCGCATCTCTTTGGCCAGGCGATGGTCGGGGTGAAGACGAGGGGGTTCTTGCCGAGGAAGAGCTCGATCGCTCGGGTGGTCTTGCCGCTACCTCCACCACCATTTAGGTAACTTAGCTGGTGTCGGGTCAGGGGATCGTCATAAAGTGGCGCGAACGAATCGGGCAGGTCTTTGATGTTTGCTATATATTCAGGGTCGGGCGCGTAGACCACGTGCATTAATGGCATGTAGAGTTGTTCACCCTTGTCACGCCACTGAGCTTGGGCAATCATGTCTCGTGGTGGCATCGGTTTCTCCTCCTCGTGGCGGGTGTAACAGATGCGACATTTTCCTTTTGGGTGGATTTCATGAGGTTTGAAAGCCTCGACACCCTCTAGTTTATAGAGCGCCGTTTTCCGGACATAGATGGAATCGGTTGCCACTCGGACGGCCTCGTCAGGTTCAAACCTCGAAAGCAAGGAGAGGAGGTTGATGTGGGCGTAGGCCAGCATGCTCGCCCTCAGGTGGGCGTACTGTGGTTGGGAGCCATCATAATACGTGAGAATATAGCCTAGAGGACACTTTTCGGGAGCTCCGACCAGGGTACCGCTTTGGCGGGTGTCTCGCACGAGAAAGTCGAGTTCTCCCTGGTCAGTCACAAGCCTTCGTGTCAGCCTTTTACCACCAACTCCGTTGGTAGCTCCATTGGCACCTTTGGCGCCCTGGGTGAACTTGCCGATAACACTGCAGCATTGATCACGGTCTTCTGGGAGCCACACATCGGTTTGCTTCTTAAAGGCGAAAATGGATTCCCGAACCTTGAAGCTCTTCAGCAAGCCAGACTCTGTGAGGAAGGTAAGGAGCTGTGTCGGGGTCCACCCACCATTTTCGGAGGCGAAATGCTTCCCGAACCAGGCAGGGATGACAGGATGGCAGGTCGCATCAAACTCCCATTCTTGAATCTCGGCGAAGCCTGTGCCTATGTCTTTGGGGAGAGCGCCATTGATGGCTACACGGACCATACGGTGGGTTGGGTGTCCCAACCGCTCGAAATAGAGTTTGGCTTCACCCATGCCCTGGAAGGATGCCGGATAGCAGGCCTTCATGTCGATGCTGACGACTTCCTTCGTGTCATATTTCATAGAGTTCCAGAGGCCGCCGTGACCGTGCTCCACACAGGCCTTCTCGACGTCTGGAAGGATGTTGGCTGGGGTTGGCTTCCAACCGTTCCTTTCCTTTGCCACAATACTGGCCGCGTGATTATCGCCGAAGGCTCTTTCAGCGAGTTCAGGGTTGTCAAGTTTGGCGCAGATTTCTTGGAGTCGCTCTTGAGCCTCTCGCGTCCTGTAAGTACGTCGATCCCGGAGCACGAACTGGTCATCTGAGAGCTGTCTGTCTTGGCTGCCCAGGAGCCAGACCGCAATCGGCTCCCCACGGGTTGCTTCCCGAATAGCCTGCCAGACGTCGCCCTCGTAGATGTGGACCTATCTACTCTGGGGGAAGTGGAGGTCGTTGGACCAAGCGTGGCCGTTGTGGCAGATGAGTTCTACTTTGCACCTAATGGCTTGTCCTGGACCCTTACCACCCTCTGGTACTTCGCGCTGTTATATATGTCTTCACCAGCGATGTCTCGCAAGATGAATGCCCGCTTAAGAGTTTTCTCTAGGTCGGCCACATCTTCAACCGGGGCTCCAGTCTCATGGACCCTCTCTTCCCACCCCTGTATTTTCTGGCGGCGCTCAGGCCTTAATCCCTGACCCCTCAGGGCACCTTCAAAGTGCTCAACAACTCTCTGGGCCACACAGTTGAGGTCGCCATCTCTTAGTGGGGCGAGGTTGGCCGGGTCTGGGTCTCTGATTGGGTAGAGGCCGTAGGCGACTGCAGTGACAGGGTAGGCATTCTGGTAGAAGACTGTCGATTCCAGTCAACACGCCAGGTTTTGTGTCCCGTGAGATGTCGACGACGGCCTGTCCCTTCCTTCTCTCCGCACGGACTGGGTCGAATTTATCTTCAACGACCCAGTCGCCATCCTGTAGCTCACGGAGAAATTTGAGTTTCAGAAGAAACCCGCCCTCCGGAAGGCTGCCAAGCAGCCTTGCCGCTCTCTCGTCTGTCATACTGGCATCCACAGCCATCCGACCCGCTCTGGCATGCATACCGTCGACCCACTCGATATCACCGACGTCAAATGGGTCTTCTTCTTCCACCCTCCATGTAGAGAAGACCGCAGCGGCACCATCAACTTCGAACTCTCCTTTGGCGTCGTTAAGAATCTCGACCCATCGGTCGGCTGGAAGCCCCACCGAGTGAGGGACCTGACCATCCAGGTCGGTAAATTGTTGACCCTGTGGGACGGGGTCGGGTATTTCTGCAAGAATCTCATCGATCAGTTCATCCATAGTTGCGGATAGGTATACCAGTTATCAAATTATTCTCTAATTAAAAATTATCATTCTCTTAATTAGGTATTGGGATAATCACTATTCTTTAAGTGGAAATGTCGATGGCGGCTAGACGCTTAAATTACTTCTGCACCGCTATGGTTGCCTGGGACTGGGTCGGACTCTGCAAGGATTTGATTGATCAGTTCTTCCACAGTTGCGGATAGGTATACCAGTTATCAACTTATTCTCTAATAGGAAATATCGATATCAGACAAACGCTTAAATTCCTTCTTCACCGCTATGGTTGCACGGCTCCACACACTTGCATACCCATGCGACCAACAAAGTCGGTGTTTGTTTGTAACCCCAGCCCCACAAACCTCGCATGGCCGTGTGCAAGAACCCTTGCGGAGACGCATGCGGGGGGTTTTACAGTACTCTTCCGTACAACTCTTACCACAGGACTCAACCGAGCCCAAAGTCAACCACTTACAATTGTTGCGTCCCTTAGGCATGATTAAGAATGAACGTTAAAACCGGTATGTCTTTTGTAACTACTTGTCTAAATAGGTTACTCCTTTATCCCGGAGGCCAAAGCCGAACTCGGCCCCAAACTCCTCCGCCAGCCAAAGGATCGCACCGAGCCCTGCGCACTGGGCGTCCGGAAGAGGCTTGAGACCCACCAGCTCTGTCCACCGGGAGTTGACCAGGACCGAAAGATATTTGTGGATAACCCAGGGGGGGGGGGGGGGGCTTCGAAATCTCGAGCCCCCAGAATATTGACCTTCCAACGGTAAAAGATGTTGACCCGAACCTTTTTTGTTTTGGCCTCCCCGGTGGGGCACACGAACTTGAACGAAATGTTCTGACCGTCCTGGGTGGGCCTTGATTTCACGGATCGGGTACGGTCCCCTCCCTTCTTCTTTGACGCGCCCGAGGTGTTCGACGATGCGCGCCTGGTTGAGGACGACTCGCTCGCTCTGGCAGTTCAGATGGAACTTGAAGTTCACCATGATCGGCCGCGACCCGACCACGGCGACTGGGCTGGCAGGATCTGTCCCTACCCCAGCCTCCGTCAAGAAGCGAGCCCACAGGGCCGCAACAAAAACGCCGTCTGAGAAGTCGGAGCAAACGACCCCTGGGACTTGTACGTGCCCTGTCGTTGGGAAAGATTTGACGGCGTAATACTTTCCAGGAATCTCTTCGAGAAGGGTTCTCACCAGGGCGGGGGGCGCATTCTCGAGGCTGGGGACGATCGTCGTCTCGAGGGCGGAGTTGAAGCAGGTCTCGTCGCCCTGGGGTTTCCGTTGGCAACCGCTGCCAGCTGGCCGCCAGCCGGCCTGGGGTGGGGCCTTCAAGAACTGCTCGAAGCCGGGGGCACAGAAGTGGCCATAGTTGCTGTTTAAGGCCTTGACGGCCCCTCCCAGACCCGCGGCGATCCGAGAGCCGAGGATGTCCATGAGCTCATCTGGTCCGTGGGGGCGGCCGATGTTGCTGATCAGGGCTTCGAAGGTGCACATGAACTACGTCAGGGGTGAGAAGGGCTCGGTGGGCCGCCCGGGGGAGCGGGCGCCGCTGGGGCAGAGATGGGCCATCGTTTAGTGGACGGCTTTGGCGCCTTCAGTTTGCGCCTAATTTACCTGTATGTCGTTTGCAACTACTTGTCTAAATAGGTTACTTCCTTATCCCGGACACTATCCCCAAGGCCGGCGAGGGTGGTGGGCCGCCCCCTGGGGCTCTGGGGTTTTGCCTATACGAGGCACTCGCCGAGTGCCCTTGGTATGTCGCAGCCAGTTGGGGTGGATTTTTTTAGAGTTGGGAGGCTTAATTTGCCAAATGGAAATATTGATGTTTTGGTTGGGTGGCTTAATTTACCAAAAAAAGAATATATTTGGGTCAAAGTGAGGTTGGAGCCCTAATTGGCCGAATGGGCCTTTTATGGTTGAAACATTTGCTGTATTCACCCTCCCTGCTGCTAAAACACATAGATTGACGGTACTCGTTTGAACCGTACCAAAGCCTAGACTGTAGGTGCTCGTTAGAACCGCCTCAGTTTGGCGGTTAAAACGAGTACTGCACATATACTCGTATTATGTACTCATTAGAATCGCCGAATTCAGACGGTTTTAACGAGTACTCACACTCTATTTATGCTCACAAAGTATGTTTTGCAAATAAGAAAAAAATAATGTATACCCCTGCGACCCCACTTTTCCCTATATGAAGTGGTCTTACCCGGGTACAGATTTCACGGCTTTTATTCGTCTAAATCGCGACGGAAGGGCGAGGATTGTGGCCACGTAAAATCGATTTAAGCCCCCCAGTGGAAATCATTCCACTGACCGTTCCAAGGCGGTTCTTCTGTGGCGGTTTATTTATGGTGTTGTTTGTTACTTGCTGTTTGTATCACTTGTGTCTTTTTATTTTGGATGGCCATATGGCCATTTTGTGGGAAAGTAGCTGTCCTTGTGGCCTTCCTTTGTTTAGGTTTCCATTGTGGTCTGGTCGCTTGATGTTTGCGATTCTTTCCCTTTGGTGTCTTTGGTGGGTGGGGTGGGTTGGTTGTGTCGGTTCCTGGTCTTTGTTTTACTTCTACTTTCCAACGTAAAGGCTTATTGAGAATGAGAGAGATCTAATTCAAGGTTATGTTGGTTGGTGCCTGATGCTCTGTCTCTGGTCGGGCCCATCGGAGACTAACTGTTGGTTTTCTTTTGCTCCAGCATTTCAGTGATTTCTTGCTGTCGAATCCTCACCGTTGTCTCACCTCTGTGGTTCTTTGATTTTTGTGTTCACGGAGATGTTGCACTGATGAGTTAGGAGGCCTTCATGCGGACTGAACAAATTATTTGTCTAAATCGCGACGGAAGTAAGGGCGAGGATTGTGGCCACGTAAAATCGATTTAAGCCCCCCAGTGGAAATCTTCCACTGACCGTTCCAAGGCGGCTCTTCCGTGGCGATTTATTTATGTTGTTGTTTGTTACTTACTGTGTGTATCACTTGTGTCCTTTAATTTTGGATGGCCATATGGCCATTTTGTGGGAAAGTAACTGTCCATATGGCCTTCCTTTGTTTAGGTTTCCATTATGGTCTGGTCGCTTAATGTTTGTATTTCTTTCCCTTTGGTGTCTTTTATGGATGGAGTAAGTTAATTGTATCAATTCCTGATCTTTGTTTTACTTCTACTTTGTTACTTGGTGCATCAGAGTTATGTCAAAGGGGAATGGAGAAACATTCTATGTAGTTAGAATATTGCTCTAACGACAACTGGTAGTTTTCAAATGCACTATAGCAGGACAGTACTTTCTCTATTGTGTTAAAATCCCTTTGTTGAAGTTGGCGACCCACTGGAGTATAAAAAAACAGAACTCGGATGGGCACTGCCAAATGGCAGCCATATATTTTAACATGATATGATTTTAATCTACCAATTATAATGTGTACGAAACGAGCCCACCCCCCCCGCCCCCCACTCCAACCCATATCCAAATGAGCACCCATGTGGACTGTATCTGAAATATTAGGCCTTTTATGCATTAGAGGGGTTGGGGCATGGACCCATTGGAGCCTTGGTTGGTATCTCTAAATGCGTCTTTATCATATTTTGAAAAAGACTGTATATGGTTAAGAGGTGGGGACCTGTATGGTTCCTGAGATATAAGGCATTTTAAGCATTGGGAGGTTGGGGCATGGTCCCGGCGCATCCAAGAAAGCCCAAGAGTGTTGTCACTGAATGAGTCTTATCATAAGGGCCAAAAACATATATGGTTATAGGGTGGGATCTGTATGGTTTCTGAGATATGAGACCCTTTTATGAAGTGGAGGGGAGATGAATGGCCCCTGCATATCCCCCACCCAACACCCGCCCAAGTTGGTGTGACTGAATGTGTTTAATAACAAGGAACAAGAATGTATATGATTATGGGGTGGGAATTATTTGAATGGCTTCTGAGATATATGGTCTTTTATGAAGTGGAGGGGCGGGACATTGCCCCAGCACAAAGAGACCCCCAGATTAGTGTGACTGAATGAGTCTTATCACAAGGAACACGAATCATATATGGTTTAGGGGTGGGGATCTGAACGGTGTCTAAGATATATGGCTTTTAATGAAATAAAGGGGAGAGGCATGGCCCGGCGCATCCCGGAGGATCACCAGGCTGGTGTCGCTCAATGTGTCTTATCATAAGGAACAAGAATATATATGGTTTACGGGTGGGACTCTATAAAAGTTCTGAGATATAATGCCTTTTATGAAGTGGAGGGGGTGAGGCAGGGCCCAGGTATGGCCCGGGGGACCCCCAGGCTGGAGTCACTGAATGCATCTTATCATAAGGAACAAGAATATTTATGGTTTAGGGTTGGGATCTGAACGGTTTCTGAGATATATGGCTTTTCAATGGAGTAAAGGGGTGAGGCGTGGGCCTGGGGACCACCAGGCTGGTGTCACTTAATGTGTCATATCATAAGGAACAAGAATATATATGGTTGATGGGTGGGGATCTGTAAGATTCATTATGACAACAGGCCTATTCAAATATATTGAAAAGTTTACCGCCAAAAAATGAAATTTTTAGATAAAAAATTCGGCTGCTTTTCGTATTTCTGCTCAAAACATAGTTTGGGGGTACTCGTTAGAACCGCCTCAGTAAATCTATGTTTTTGAGCAGAAATAAGGTGGTGTGTTTAGCCGAAGTGCTAATCAAATCAAAAGTAGTAACCAAAATAATATCAATTTAACCATTCTCTCTCTCTCTCTCTCTCTCTGTCGTCCGTCCGTTAATTTGTCCGTCCGTCCGTCCATCCATCCATCCATCCATCTATCTATCTATCTATCTATCTATCTATCTATCTATCTATCTATCTATCTATCTATCTATCTATCTATCTATCTATCTATCTATCTATCTATCTATCTATCTATCTATCTATCTATCTATCTATCTATCTATCTATCTATCTATCTATCTATCTATCTATCATTTATTCATTCATTCATTAATCAGTCATTCATCTTCACCCGGCAGTGTGTCTGTCTGTCCGTTCATTAAACAAATCATCAATTATGTGTGTGGGTACGAGTTGACTCGGGTACGAGTTGACCAGAAACCGTTGCGGTTCCGGGTTTTAGTCCGGTCCGGCTTTTATCAAGAGCGCTGCTGCTAGTGCTATGACAAAACGACCAAATATTATGACCTTTACTCTGACTATTATGCTGAAACAATCCAATAATATGGTGAGCATATACAATGATATATTTTACCACTAAATAAACTGCTCTTCTAATCCAATATTATAGTCACTACACTGAAGGGTATGACAAATGAATCATATACTTTGTATTAAAATCAAATACTATTATTATAACACAAAATAGATTGCCTGATGGGACTAGTATCATGGCGTCAACAGCCATTGATGTATGCATTTGATAAAAAAAATGTTGCTGACCAATTATTATGATCAATGCACAGTAATATGTTGCTTGCACCCAGTAATATTCATATTACACCTGTCCAATTAAATGTTTTGACCAAATAAAGTGCCCTTCGAACCAATCCCTGTATACACTTTACTCAGTATTATGACAAATGCATCCAATAATATGATACCAACACCAAGTGTTTTATGTGTTGGATCAAATAAAATGCAAAACTGGCCAAATATTGTAACCAGTCTATACACCAGTATGTTGGCTGCATCAAATACTATGATGCCACTACCCAATAATTTATACATTTAACCCAGTAAAATATTAAACGAATAATATAGTTTGACCTTAACGTATACCAGCTTAAAAAATTACCAACTGTTATATTTATTGCACTGAGTGCAATGGTGAATGAGTCTAATACTGTGTTATTTAAACCAAATATCATAATTTGTACACACAATAATTTATCCGCCGAATCGAGTATTATGGCACCACCATCAACTGCTATATGCAGTTCATTGGATAATATGCTACGCCGACCAAATATCATAACCAATGCACACAGTAGTTTGTTGTTTGCGCCCAATACTATGACTCCACCACTGAATGATTTATAAATCTGATCCATTAAAATATGCATTTGATCAAATATATTGACCACTGCGTCTACCAACTTGCACATACTGACCTTAAGACAGCCATGGCTTTCCATAGGGCACTCATAATCCGTAGCAAGCTATAAATGAGGTTCTAAGCAATATTGCCACAAACCATAATTTAACTGAAATTTTAAGCACTACTGCATGGGACACTATAATAATCCGTAGCAAGCTATAAATGAGATTCTAAGCAATATTTTCACAAACCATAATTTAACTGAAATTTTAAGCACTACTGCATGGGACACTATAATAATCCGTAGCAAGCTATAGATGAGATTCTAAGCAATATTGCCACAAACCATAATTTAACTGAAATTTTAAGCACTACTGCATGGGACACTATAATAATCCGTAGCAAGCTATAGATGAGATTCTAAGCAATATTGCCACAAACCATAATTTAACTGAAATTTTAAGCACTACTGCATGGGACACTATAATAATCCGTAGCAAGCTATAGATGAGAGTCTAAGCAATATTGCCACAAACCATAATTTAACTGAAATTTTAAGCACTACTGCATGGGACACTATAATAATCCGTAGCAAGCTATAGATGAGATTCTAAGCAATATTGCCACAAACCATAATTTAACTGAAATTTTAAGCACTACTGCATGGGACACTATAATAATCCGTAGCAAGCTATAAATGAGATTCTAAGCAATATTGCCACAAACCATAATTTAACTGAAATTTTAAGCACTACTGCATGGGACACTATAATAATCCGTAGCAAGCTATAAATGAGATTCTAAGCAATATTGCTACAAACCATAATTTAACTGAAATTTTAAGCACTACTGCATGGGACACTATAATAATCCGTAGCAAGCTATAGATGAGATTCTAAGCAATATTGCCACAAACCATAATTTAACTGAAATTTTAAGCACTACTGCATGGGACACTATAATAATCCGTAGCAAGCTATAGATGAGATTCTAAGCAATATTGCCACAAACCATAATTTAACTGAAATTTTAAGCACTACTGCATGGGACACTATAATAATCCGTAGCAAGCTATAAATGAGATTCTAAGCAATATTGCTACAAACCATAATTTAACTGAAATTTTAAGCACTACTGCATGGGACACTATAATAATCCGTAGCAAGCTATAGATGAGATTCTAAGCAATATTGCCACAAACCATAATTTAACTGAAATTTTAAGCACTACTGCATGGGACACTATAATAATCCGTAGCAAGCTATAGATGAGATTCTAAGCAATATTGCCACAAACCATAATTTAACTGAAATTTTAAGCACTACTGCATGGGACACTATAATAATCCGTAGCAAGCTATAGATGAGATTCTAAGCAATATTGCCACAAACCATAATTTAACTGAAATTTTAAGCACTACTGCATGGGACACTATAATAATCCGTAGCAAGCTATAAATGAGATTCTAAGCAATATTTTCACAAACCATAAGTTAACAGAAATTTTAAGATGTACTGCACGGGACACTGTAATAATCCACAGCAGGTTAAAATGAGTCTCTAAGCAATATTTTCATAACCCATAGTTTAAATTGAAAGTTTAAGCAATACTGCATGGGACACTGTCATAATCCGCAGAAGGCTATAAATGAATTTCTAAGCAATACTGAGTGAGACACTGCCATAAACCGTATTTGGCTAAACTAAGTTCATACACAATATTGTATGGGACAGAGTCATAAACAAACAGTACAACTGAATTTCAAAGCAAAACAACATGGAAAACGCTTACTATCCTTAGCAGGCTACAAATGAGCTTCTAAAGAAATACCGGCCCCCGCCCATCGGGGCTTGAAGACATATATGGGCTGCATGATGCTTCGACGCAGAGCTGAAACCGACCCGCACACGAGTACTGGTAAACCGCTTAGAGGAGCTAAGCCTGCCCAGGCAAAGCGGCGCGAGTCGGCCCGTCCATGCTTATAAACCCTATTGGTTTCATTGGGCGACACGGCTTGAGATGTCATTTCATCTCAATGTCGGGTAAAAGTCCCACAAAATTGGAAACAACGTCTCCAAAATGACCTGTACAGTGTTGACGGGGGCCTTAAACCTCAAATCAAACAAACAAAAACTAAAGAAATACTGTTTCGAACACTGTTATAAACCATAGTAAAATAGGAGTGAAGGCAATAAGTTTAAGCAATACTGCAGGAACATTGACATGAACTAACGTCCCCGTCAAAACTATTTAGGTAATTTTGGAGACGTTGCTTCCAATTTTGTGGGACTTTTGCCTGACATTGAGATGACATCTCAATCCCTGCCGCACAGTGAAACCAATAGCATGGACGGACGAACTCGCAGCAATTTTCCTGGGCAGGCTTAGACGTTCTAAGCGGATTACCAGTACTCATGTGCGGTCGGTATCAGCTCTGCGTGGAAGCACCATGCAGCCCAATCTATTTCTCTAAGCCCCGATGGGCTGGGGCGGTAGTAGGCTATATAACTGAGTTTCTAAGCAATACTCTATGACACATAAATCGAAGCGGTTCTAACGAGTACCCATAACCTTTGCCCCGGAGCAGAAATAAGCAAGATAGTGTATGCCCCTATTAACCCCAGTTTTCTCCATACAAAGTGGGGTTTTGTGGGCTGTTCATTACATGGGCGTGTTGACATGATGAAATTAATGCAGAATTCAAAAATTCTTATTCTAAGAACTAAATATCCAAATTTCAAGTAGGGTTTGCGATATCCTTGAAGACACGAATCATAAATAAAAAGTAAAATCATTTTACCTGTGTGTTAGTTGGACACCTTTAGCTCCTTGCAAAGCTAGTCCTCTCTTTTAATTCTGCCTCAGGCTGGGGAAATTCTGCCTCTATAGTGTCTATGGACGGCGAGACACAAGAATGACAAGGTGAGCTTTCTTGGAAGTTATATTAGTAACTAATGATTTGTTTATGAGCAAGCGCACAAGAAACCTATAATACGACTTGCCCGAGCAACGAAGATTCAGATCAGCCTGCGCATGCGCGCAGTCTGATCAGAATCTTCGCTGATCGCATACACCTTCCACAGCCTCCGGGCATTGCAAAGAGAGATAAAAGAAAACTCGGATGTGTGGGTTGATCAGAGTTCTTGCGTGAAGCCCTGGTCCTAATGTAGTTTTGTAGTTCACTGGCTCGTTAATATTTTTTCCATTAGCACTTTCAGCAACTCTTTGGATTGGATTGGCTGAAAACATTTCTTTGGATTGGCTGAAAACATTTCTTTGGATTGTTTGAAAACATTCTTTGGAATAATCTTTATAACCCCATACACCCTCTAGGATAAACAAAGCCAAGCAAAATATCATCAGAAAGGTTTTTTTTTCCTGGAGTCTGATATGGGTTTGGCAAGGTTATTGGACCTACATATTCAACAGCCGGGCCGTAACATAGCTGTCTAGCATATGCGATATACAAGTTGCCCTTGACTACCCAGGCAAATTCCAATTCAGTCGGCACACGACGGAATCTCGACCAAAACATTTGCGACCGGCAAAGAATCAGATCAACCTGCACATCTGTGGCCAGAGCTGTCTTTTATTTCTCTTTGGAACGACCGGAGGCTGCAGAAGGTCCATGCTATCTGTCAAGACTCTAATCTGACTGCAAGTATTGCAGTACTTTTGGCCATGTACTAGCACAATTTACAGTGGTGATTGATGGAATATATTATAGGGTGGGGGTGTCGTTATCATTCAAGATCAACAGTCCGAGACCCAATATCCGACCGAAGTCTCGCGCGAGGTCCAATATCGGCCGAGGACTGACTGATAATTCGGATGTTGGTGCTTCCACGCAGAGCTGAAACCGACCGAACTTGATCTCTGGTAAACCGCAGGTCCAAGCCTGCTCAGGTAAAGTTATGCGAGACGGACCGTTTTTTTTTGTTTTTGTTTTTTTTTGGAAGGTAGCGGTTTAGACAAATAATTTGTTCAGTCCGCATAAAGGATTCCTAATCAATGCAACATCTCCGAGAACATAAATCAAACTAATACAGAGATGAAACAACAACGATGTCCTAACAGCATAAAACAACTGAAATGCTGGAGGAAAAGAAAACCAACAGGTGGACTCCGCCATGCCCGACCAGAGACAGAGCACCAGGCACCAATCGACATAACTTAAGACCAGCCAGCCGCAAAACCAAAGAAGGAAGCAAAGCTACCAACCGCGACAGAAACTTTGACAGAAGTGCCAATCTTGTTGTCGTCGTCCTTGTTCTGACAGTCTACGTTTGTGTGCAGGCTGATCTGATACATCGCTGAATGCACATGTTCAAAAACCGTTCTTTGCCTGTCGCGGCCCGTATGATATTAGTCACCCTTCTTTGTACCGACGTTCTTTTTTCGCGCAAAAACGACAATTTAAATAGAACCAATCCTTTGCTTAAGATTAGCCGAATTGATGGACATTTTCAAGAATATCGTATCTCATGTTAAAAAAACAACAACAAATGCTGTTTATATTTGTTAGAATCGCGAGGCGATCCTCGTGATAGGGTGTTGCAGTATATAGAGAAAGAAAGAAAGATTCAAACAAATGCTCACAACATTTGTTTATTGGAGTAATTAAAGGAAAAAATGTCCTTTATTGCATATTTAAGCAATAGCAACGTAAGCTTCGGGCACTATTAAGGTTTATAGACTACCTAAGGGTCAGGGCCTGGACCACCGGGTTGATATGGCCCGAGCCACAGGCGAGGGCCATATCAACCCGGCGGTCAAGGTCCTGGTCCGAGGGTAGTCCATAAACTTTGATAGTGCCCGAAGCTTAGGTTGCTATTGCTCTTAGTGCATTGAACTTAAACAGTGAAGTTCCGCTATTAAGACCACCAAAAATTAAGACTAATTCTGCTCCAAAACTTTATTTAGTAGGTTTCAGTTATTCTTTCTTTGTGTTTTCTGCATATAGGTCCTCTGGTCAGGGACCACCTTTGGGACTGTTCAAAAGTGGTCTTTAAGACCACTTTTGATTAGTCCCTAAGGTGGTCTTAATATAGGAATTTTACTGTATATATTGAGCAATCTGAATGTCTATACGTTTCCGAGCCAATTTTACAGTAAACTTTGTCTGTTAGGACATGATGCCAACGAAAGAAGAGAAATCGTGAATATCCGTAAAAAATGTTCCGGTTATCTACGGACACTATCACACTGGACTTGGACCGGTCCCATTCAAATGTGGTAGTGCCTGCTGTGCCTCTACCGCAGATTAGCGACTAGCATGTGATGCGTTTCTGGCCAATGAAAAAACGTGTTTCATTTGTTATATGCAATAACAATGACTGCTTACTCATTCTCATTCTGAGAATGCTTCTTGTTGCTGTTTTTTTATAGCGGCAGTCTTTATAAAATTTTCGGGAACAAATGCTGTCGTTATAACGAGGTTCCTCTGTGTTCACTGCTCGAACACCAGCAGATGGCTCGTTTATAATGGCTGATTTGTACTCGGAAAATTCTTCTTATAGCCCGAGATATTTTTTTAAATCATCTTGAATAGGTTAGTTATGTGTTCTCATTAGAACCCTATATAATTTCCGTGAGGATTAGTTAGTTTATACTAATTTTAGTTCGATTGCGATGAAAGCTTCAAGCTATCGCTCTCGAACACGCATTCTGGGTGTTTTCACGCGGGCGCGAGAGGGAGAGGCACTGGCTTTACACCACTGCTACCCATTTACACCTGGGTGGAGTGGGGGTTCCTGTCCTATTGCGGGGGTGGTTGGGTGATCATGAGGCAAAGGTATCGTGTATCTCACGACACTGGGATGCCCAACTGATATTGGCTTACAGTGGGACAAGGTCTGTTTCCTTACAGCAGGCAAGGGTAGAGTGGGGTACCCTTATTTCTTCCGTTTCATCACATTCATTCATTTTCCTCTTTCTCCTCTATTTCCACCTTCATCTCTTCTGTCTTTTCTTCCTTAGGAGTAACGTGTTAAATCCGAACACAATAAAAACCCTGTCCTACTGTATGGGCTAACCTGACTGGCTCGAACTAACCCTGCCTCGAACAAATATTCATGGTTCCAAAGGTATTCGAGCCATTAAAGTTTGACAGTTTACAGTACAATTCCTATATTGAGACAACCTTTGGAACTGTTTAAAAGTGGTCTTTACGACCACTTTTGAACAGTCCAAAAGGTGGTCCCAGACCAGAGGACATTTTAGAAAGAATAATTGCACCCTTCTTATTAAGCTTTTTAAAGCAGAATTTATCTTAATTTAAGCGGAATTTCACTGTACATGGGATATTGTCACCTAGCCTTCTTATGGACCATTTTATTAGTCTGCAATTGTCGTTTGGCATCAGGGCATCCATCTGATATTGGCTTACAGTTGCCTGCTGGCTGTCCTTGCAACAGGAATGAGTTGGTTTTACAATATTTTTGTAATTATACGTTTGTGGTCACAGCTAGTCTCCCGCAACCTGTACATAAATATGGAAAATATCAAATATTTCGCTTCTGGAGATATGAAAGAAAGTACTATGTCATATGGATATGGCATCTTAATGTTTTTATTCTCTTCCGTTTCTCCACTTTCATTCCCTATTTCTTCATTCCCTCCCACCCCTATCTTTCATCTCTTCCCTTTTTCCATTTTCTTTGGGCCTTTTATGTTGGAACAATAAATAACACACACGTGCTGACAAGGTAATTGTACTCTAACAGTTACAGTAAAATTCCTATATTAAGACCACTTTTGGGACTGTTCAAAAGTGGTCTTAAAGACCACTTTTGAACAGTCCCAAAGGTGGTCCTTGACCAGAGGGCACTGTGGGCAGAAAACACAATGAAAGATTAAGTGCACCCTTCAAAATAAGCTTTTTAAAGCAGAATTAGTCTTAACCCTTGTCCTGCTGAGCCCGGATATGCCTTATCTTTCAAACAATGTAGATCCAGATCAGATGGCTTCTGATCAGGATCTTCATTGTTTTTCATTCAGATTGTGAATTTGCTGCAATAATTTGCATCAAGTAATCTGACTGGCTGATAATCAGTAGTGGGTGTGACATATTGAAATATTCACCAGGGCAAGGGTTAATTTTAGGTGTTGGTCTTAATAGCGGAATTTTACTGTACTTGGACGTAAATCACACTTTATCCAAGCGTTTACTCGCCTTTCCATGAAAATGACATTCTTTTGAACCAATGACATAGCACGAAAATAAATTGTATCGACACGAAGGAAATTCTAGAAAAAAAACACTCATTTTCACTGCCACTGAACTTAAAAGATTCCAAGAAAAAAAAAGCAACATATTAAAATGTTTTTTATGTCGTCTGCTGGTTTTGCAAACTTTTCAAACTTTGTATATGGGCAAACAGTCTGGATCCGGATCAGACTGCTAATACTATCTCTTCTATCTCTTTTCTCCCTGATTCTGGGAGACGACACAAAATTGCCCACAAGAGTTGACGCGTTGTTAAAACCAACTCAATTGCTGCTCTGTACTTTTGGTACCATTTTATTAGCGAATTTACAAATACATTATTGCATTGTAATAAACTTTCCAAATCATGTTCGGTTGTCTCTATGATTTGACGATGTGAGACTACAGTTAGACTCCAGTTCCGGATACCGGTTCCGATCCAGGAGCTATCGAACAGACATGGACCAATTTTTGTGCATGCAATCACAAGGTCTCTCACCGAGTCTGTCTCGGGTCACCTATGAGAGGCCTGCAAGGGAAGGCCTAGTGGTTTTTCTCCGGGTACTCCGCGTTTCGCAATCTCTGATTAACGATCATCGAAATAAGTGAAATAATCTTGAAAGAGCCGTAGAAAAAAAAAAAAAAACAAACATAAATGAGCAAAAGGGTAAGGATATGCATGGGAGGATGCATTATGCCGTCTCACCTATGACACATACGAGGGAGAGTCGATAAAAAACAGCCTAACTTATTTCTGGGTGAGATCGATCTCTTCTTTTTCGATGTAATTGCCCTCTAGAATGATACACTTGGACCAACGCTGTTCCATTGCCATCAGCCCAGAACTGAAGAAGCCAGGGTCATTCCTTAGCCGCCACTTCTTCGTTGGACCGGGAATGACGTCCACGGATATCCTTTTTCAAGTTTGGGAATAGGAAATAGTTAGCAGGAGCTAAGTCCGGAGAATAGGCGGGTGTGGTATTAGCTCATTCCCATCCCGCTCAACAGCATCCATGGAAATTTTGCAAGAAAGGACCCTTGCATTGTCCTGTTTGAGCAGAATCCCTTTGGAGAGTTCAGTCGAGTACATTTGCATAATACGCACCTGCTATTGTACTTTTTGCTGGAAAGGCGAACGATAGCGTCCCAAAGCACAGTTGTCATCGCCTTGCCAGCAGGGGGTTCGTTTTGAACTTCTTTTGCCTCGGAGACCCCGCCCTACCCTCTGGCGACTTTCAGTTTTATTCTCTGGCTCATAATAATGGATCAAGATCTCATTTACATTCACCAGACGTGAAAGAAAATCACCTTCCTTTGACCTAAACCGCTTCAACAATGCGCTGCAACTGATGCTCTGGTTGCCATTTCGGGACCCAACTGGCTGTTAGCTTGCGCATACCCAAGCGATCGTGTAAAATTGTTGATATGCTATCCTGTAAAATGTGTAATGTATTCGCTATTTCTTCCATCTTAATTTGCTTATCAGAATACACCAGATCCCGTACTTTGTTACACATTTTTTCATGGGTATCCAGACCTTGGTTCCTCTTCTAAAGACGTACGACCGCGTTTGAATTCCCCAACCCAGAATTTAACTTGCGCATACGATGGTGCAGAAGACCCATAAACATTGGCCTTCCTGACATGTTTTCCCTTCCAAATACAAGTGCCGATTTACAGCGAGGTACTTAACATTTGACGCAAAGCTTGCTTTTGCATCGCTAGCCAAGTTTGACGTTCAATATCTTATGATGAGGGTGCTATGTTGCCCTCATGCCTAAAACATGTACATGTATTGAAGCAAGGCATGAAAATCTTGGTTGTCTCAGTCATTTGGAATTGGGATAGGCTGGCTATTTATTGACTTGCCCTCGTATATATGACATATACGAGGTTATGTCAGATCACGACAGCCTGTACTTGTGCATGCTTGTCGGACCAACGTCACCGGAAATCTTTCTCAGTAGTACTCTAAACCCCCAACTGCAATCGACAGTACAGTAGAACTTCGATGGCTCGAACACCGATGGCTCGGGCACCATGGATGTGTCGAACCCATTCTTGAGCCCATAACGAAATCCTCTACAGAAGAAATAGTGAGGGATGATTCAGGAGATTTTAGTCTTTTATCTTGCAAATGTATGCTGTGTGTACTCATTAGAATCGCCTCGATGAGGCGATTCTAATGAGTACACACAGCTTACATTTTCATTATAGAACACAGAAAAGATGTCTAAACGTATCTCGTTATGCCTCCTGGCAGTCACCTCAGTGGCTCGAACTACCCCTCTCTCGAACAGATTTTCGAGGCCCCAAAGGTGTTCGAGCCATTGAAATTCGACTGTAGTTAGACTACCCATCCAACTCGTTACCGACTGCAGTAAGCAGCCAGACAATCCTGTTTCGAGTCTCGGTCGATCGTGTTGTTTGTTTTTTCCTCTCCCTATTTGTGTAGGGAATGGGGAGGCGGCACATTTATCGAATATCCAGTGGAATGGACGGGGCTTGGAAGTCCTGTATTATAAAAATCACAAAAAATAATCTCTCTCTCTCTCTCTCTCTCTCTCTCTCTCACACACACACACACACACACACGCACACACACACACTGGTACAAGGTGAACAAATGCCAGGTTTGGAGGACAAAGTTCACCACAATAAATTTGAGTTCCGACAATCAAACACTGGCGACCAGCGATGGGTCAGATAAATAAATGATTTGAAATTTTGCAGCAAGGGGTAGAGGGCCTTAGCAACTTTCCTACGAAGTTTGAATGAAATTGGCCCAATGGCATAGATGTCGTTTAAGATTTGTTTTTCTATTTAAGCTTTGGTGGCCATCTTGTTCATCGGAGCGGAACAAGTTTAGCTTTTTAGGCAGGGAGCCACCTAGGCAACATTGCTGTGAAGTTTGAACTAAATGGCCCAATGGAGTTGTTGACGCACAAACACACAACACAACAGGCACAACACACGACGGACATTAATCAATCACAATAGCTCAAACTTGACCGACATTTTGTCAAGGACACCACTCTAAGAAAGTTTGAAGTGGCTTAGGCTGAAATCGTGGCCTGTAGTGTTTACTGGCAATCTTGAAAATCAAAGGGACATAAGTCTGCCGCCATCGCTGGCCCAATTTGCCCTATTTTCAAACTCGTCTGAAATTCTATCTAGGTCATTATTATTTGCACATTTCATGAATTCTCCCTGTACATCAATGATATTTCCACAAACATTGACTCGGAAATAAGACTGTTCGCAGACGATTGTGTTTGCTACCGGGAAATCAAAGATACTGAGGACTCAATGAAACTTCAGAAGGATCTAGATAGATTAGAATGTTGGGCACGAAAATGGGGCATGAGATTTCAACCCGTTAAATGTAATATTATGCAGATAACTAGGAAAAGAATAAATAAAATTGAGACTTCTTACACCATTGAGGGAACGGTTCTCGAAAATGTGAATTCCATTAAATACCTTGGTGTGACAATCACTCACGATTTGAGATGGAATACACACATTAGCAACATGTGTACAAAGGCCTATAGAACACTTAGTTTCCTGAGACGAAATCTTCTCCAGTGTCCCCAGGATGTGAAAGAGACAGCATATAGGGGACTTGTTCGCCCAATCTTGGAATATGGTAGTTGCATCTGGGACCCAATCGGAGTGGTCCTCAATGAAGAAATTGAAAAAAGTTGAGAATAGAGCTGCAAGATTTGTAACAGGAAATTACTGCTTTGAAACTGGGAGCATGACTGGAATTCTAGAAAAGTTAAGATGGGAGTCTCTCAAGAAAAGGAGAAGAGACAGTAGGCTCATACTCTTCAAAGGTCTAAAGGGTGCTGCCAGCATCCAAACAGATGACCTTGTTCCCCCCAGCTAGGCACTGTAGAAAGCACCATTCAATGACGTTTCTTACTGCAAGAACGGACATTTATAAAGAATCATTCTTCCCCCGAACCATTAAAGATTGGAATGCCCTTCCCGATTCGATTATTTCGACGGCTGAAGGTGCTGAGGATTGTGTAACTAAGTTTAGAGGTAGGTACTAACTTCCCATATATCAGGTCCTGGTGTATGAATGTCATTTGACGTGTCACCAGTAACAATTCTGATTCTGATTCTGAAGATTCAACAAAAATGAAGAAACAACGCTGTTCACAAGGCCGATAAGGGCCATTCTGACCATCAAGGGGATGTAACCCTGCTACTATTGGGCCAAATGATCCATTTTCGAACTCGTCCGAGATTTCTGCATGTCATTGTTATCTACAAGTTTCATGAAGATCCAACAAAAATGAAGAAGCTATGCTGTTCCGGCACAAGGTCACCAATGGCCATTTTGAGAATAAAGGGCACATAACACAGCTATTGTTAGTCCGATCGGATAAATTTTTTGAACTCGTCCGAGACTTAATGCATGTCAATGTTATCTGCAAATTTCAAGCAGATCGAATAAAAAACGAAGCTACACTGTTCACAAGGTCAAAAATGGCCATTTTGAGAATCAAGGGGATGTAACTCTGGTATTGTGGGTCCGACCTGATCCATTTTCAAACATGTCTCATTGTTATCTGCAAGTATCCGCTGTTCCCAAGGTAAAAATGGCCATTTTTGAGGATCAAAGGGACGTAACTCAGCTATTGTTGGTCCGAGAGGGAGCATCACGTAATAAACAACCCCATGTTATATACAGGGGTATACTTTTTTTTTGCTTATTTCTGCTTCAAGACGTAGGTTGCAGGTACTCAATAGAACCGCCTCAGTGAGGCGTTCTAAGAAATATCTGCAATTCATGTCCTTAGTAAAAATAAGACAAATATCAGTCATTTTCGTCAAACAATGTACTACATTTATGTCACACTGATGCTGTTTTTATTTTCTTCTGTATTCTCCCTCTTTCATCTCTTCTCTTTCCCATTCTTGATTGGACACAAAATGACACATACGTGCTATGTTATTGAACCCTAAACCATTAGGAAAACACGCTTATAAAATGCATCGCTGAAAAAATGAAAATTTTAAGATTACATTGTGATATTTTTCTTATTTCTGCTCAAAATATAAATTGTCGGTACTCGTTAGAACCGCCTCGATGAGGCGATTCTAACGAGTACCCACAATCTATATTTTAGAGCAGAAATAATAAAAATAAGGTTTACCCCTGTAAACCCCAGTTTCACTATATAAAAGTGGGGTTCAAGGTGGTCAAATTTATATAGGTGTGTTTTCGTGATTTTTGTTGTTGTTTTTTTTTTCTGTTTTTTTTTCCTGTTGACATTCTTATCTTCTTTTTTTGATTCTTTTTTTTTCCTTATGCGTCAAACAGGTGAGTTCCATCTATGCTGTGGATCACACTTTATCCAAACCTTTTCTCGCCTTTCAAAGAGAATGACCAACCTTCTTTTGAACCAATGGCATAGCACGAAAATAAATTGTATGGACTCTGAGGAAAATTCTAGAAAAACATTCATTTTCACTTCAACTGAACATTATCATATTGAAGAATTTCTTGGTTTTTCCTGTTGATGTTCACAACTTTTTATCAGTCTCTATTTCCTTCTGCGTAAAACATGTGGGTTCTACCTATGCCGTGGATAATACTTTATCCAAACCAATGGCATGGCATGAAAATAAATTGTATAGAAACAAAGAAAAGTTATAGAAAAACACTATTTTCACTTCCACTGAGCTTTAGCCCTTTAGATGTCAAGAAAAACGCCACATAAAAATGATGTTTTTGTTGTCTGCTGGTTTTCTTGCCAATTTTTAAAAAAAAAACTTTGTTTGCGAGCAAACAGTGTAGACCCTGATCAGACTGCTCCTGGTATGGGTCCGCACTGTTTGCAACAATGACTTCTAAAGTACCAGCAAACAACAAAGCAGATGGAACTTGTTAGGATTCGCATGCTAAGGGGTTTAGCAGTCAAGTACTCTTCAAACCCTATCGGCCGCGCATCTATGAGTGTAGCAGCCAACATTGTTGCTAGCTGCTCTGCACTTTTGAATGATGGGAGGACACATACCTGGTATATATCATATAACTATGCAAGCCTTTGTGGCTTAGAGGATAAGAGCACTGACTCTTTATCATTAGGACTCTGAAATCACACCGTACAACCGGCTGCGTCGAAGACAGATTACTGTCTCTAAGACAGATCGCGGAAAACGTTCCATAGAAAGGGTAGGTGAAGTTTTTTTGTTTGTATAAATCGAGAAGGCAATCTGTTGACTTTTGCTACTATTGGAGAAGAAACTAAATGCCTGGAGATACCGCAGCAAAATTCTGACTATATTTCAAAGCCAGATAAGGCTTTTCCAGTTCGTTGAAAAATATTTTCATCGAAAATTTTATGAATTTTTGTTTTCGGCGTCAAATGTACGTCTACGGAAAAAAAATATGTTACATTCACTTACTCATGCTAAAACTACGATTATTCAGCAGCATTTCTGCCAAATTGGACCGTATAACTCGGTTAAATAAACAAACTACGCCCCACTAAAGAGACCAGGTGTCCAAAAAAAAATGCTGTCTCTAACTACAGATTGTTTTTTATACGACTGTCCACAAACACAGATCAGAGATTTTGAAGGCTAACATTGATGACAGATCAGAATTTCGGTTACATCTTCAATAAAGACGAATTCTGGATGACTTAACACCGGCAACTTCGGTGGAAGCTATTTCATGCCAGCTCCAGGGCATTACTTGTAATAATGCTGCAAATGAGTAATATAGAGGCTGCTCTATAATCACTTATATTTCCTGTCAGCACACAAATTGTGCAATCAGTAGAAGCCTCCGTGGTGTAGTGGTTATGCTACTTCCCTTGTAAACCAGGATTCGCGGGATGGATCCCGGGCTTCTCCAGACTTTCGGATGTGTCTTTAAACCGAGGTCCCATCTCCTTAGGTGACCTTAGCTGTTAGTGAGACGTACAACTCTCTTTCTCTCTCACTCTCTTGTGCAATCAGTAAACATCTGAGGCGTTATTTGTTTAATTTTCTTTGCCTGTACTTACTGCTCTCGGAAGATAAGTTGACAGTGACGTGAAAGAATAAACCACCACAGGCAGGTTTGACAGGTTGTACCGTTATCATCATCATACCCATCATTGGCTGGCAGGACAGACTATACCGTTATACTTATCATTACCGAAGCGCCGTTACCCTTTGGCAATAGTGGACAATGCTTAATAACAAAAGCATTCGCTGACGTCACTCTCAACTTATCCTCCGACAACAGTACCTAGATGTTACACGGCTCAGCGATTTCTGTGTTGTAATTTGTTTGTTTATAACAACACTACGCTGATTGAACCTTTAACATGAACTGTAAACAGTCAACTGAACAGGAATTCAGATCCCAAAAGTCAAGATCCAAACTGTCCTAAAAATCTATGGAAGTGAATGATTTATTTGATTTGCGGTTTAATGTCCCCGCCAACACTGTAAAGGTCATTTTGGAGACGTTGCTTCCAATCTTGTGGGACTTTTACCCGACATTGAGATGGAATGACATCTCAAGCCCTATCCCCCAAAGAAATCAATAGGGTTAATTAGCATGGACGGTCCGCCTCGCACCGCGGTTCCTGGACAGGCTTAGATCCTCTAAGCGGTTTACCAGTACTAGTGCGCGGGCCGGATTCAGCTCTGCATGGAAGCATCATGCAGCCCATATATTTCTTCAAGCCCCTATGGGCGGGGCGACACTGTGTTGTAATTAGTTAGAAATTCGATATTGAAAGTAAACAGCTGACGTTCGTGCGAATATCTGGTTGTGCCATTTTTTTAACATCAAACGCCATGTATTTTTATTGCACGAACAAGGTTGCACAATGGAATGATGAACATTAAATAGGTCGTTATGCAAACGGTGCAGAGGCGACCATGAACAACAAGATGGTACGTGCGTCTGTATTAACAAATTCAGTACCAGAATCCCCTAAAGAGGTACCTTTGCAAACAGTGCAGGCCCAGATCAGACACTTCAGAATGCAAACGGTGCAGAGGCGACCATGTACAACAAGATTGTACGTGCGTCTGTGTTAACCAATTCAGTATCAGAAACCCCTAAAGAGGTACCTTTGCAAACAGTGCAGGCCCAGATCAGACACTTCAGAATGCGGTAATGCGGCGTCTGATCAGGGCCTACACTGTTTTTTTTAAAAAAGCTGAACCATTTTCTGAATAAATTCTGAAGAAAACACAGCCTGACACCCCTAAATATCGAAATGGACTCCTGCCATATATAAGGTGGAAGATTCCATTTGGTACAAAAAGGGTTAACTTTAATTCACTCGGCGCCGCTTGTGGGTTATATTCCCGTACAAGACAAGAGCCATAATCTGAGTAACACTGAGGCTGTGGTTCTTATCACGTTAAGTCCGTCTAATGAACACCCCTCTACAACTTGCTTATATAGAGAAAACCTTTGTTTACAGGGGGACACATTATTTTTCTTATATCTGTTTAAAGACATAGGTTTTGGGTTCTCGTCATACCTTCTCAATGCAACAGTCCTCACGAGCGCCCTCAACATATTGTTTGTTTGTTTGATTTGAGGTTTAACGTCCCCGTCAACACTGTAAAGGTCATTTTGGAGACGTTGCTTCCAATTTTGTGGGACTTTTACCCGACATTGAGATGAAATGACATCTCAAGCCCTGTCGCCCAATGAAACAAATAGGGTTTATTAGCATGGACAGGCTTAGATCCTCTAAGCGGTTTACCTGTACTAGTGTGCGGGCCGGATTCAGCTCTGCGTGGAAGCATCATGCAGCCCATAAATTTCTTCAAGCCCCTATGGGCGGGGGCTTCCCTCAACATATACTACTCAAAATTTGATAGGGATCACTTTTTTAATGCAAAATAATTTCTTGGCTAATCAATAAGCTTAATCCAAAATAATTACAAAACATTTGTAAACATGTCCTCTGTAAAGTGCTATGGTTCATCTTCTGAAAAGTCACAGGATTCAAGCGTAGCAACAGCAAACGTCAGGGCACCCACAAAATTTGACGTAACACACAGAATTTTTGCAGACTGACGTTTCGCAGTTTTTGGATTTCGTGCAGAAAAAATGACTAATAACGGGTATGACGTCCACGGGCATCAATCACAGCACGACATCGCCCGCGCATGCTCGTTATCAGTGTCTGTATCCGATTTTGTGGAATCAGCCTCCATTCAGCAACCAATGCGTCCTTGTACTCTTGCAAAGTCCTTGGCTGTACAGGTCGGGCCGAAACAGCACGCTGAAGAATGTCCCACGCATGCTCAATCGGATTTAAGTCCGGAGATCGAGCAGGCCAGTCCATACGGTCAATTGCCCCACGTTCCAGGTAGGCGTCAGTGACGTGTGCGCGGTGGGGACGTGCATTATCGTCCATCAGAATAAAGTCTGGGCCTATAGCACCGGCATATGGTCTCACAAACTGGTCCAGAATCTCCTCACAGTACCTCACTGCCGTCAACATCCCATTTTCAACGACGTACACGTCAGTTTTTCCGTTAACACTAATGCCTGCCCAAACCATCACTGAACCCTTGCCATAGCGATCATGCTCTGCCACATTTAAGTCATCAAATCGCTCTTTTGACATCCTCCACACTAACTGGCGTTTATCAGTGAAGTCTAGACAAAATCTGGACTCGTCAGTGAACAGCACTGGCGTCCAGTCACGAATCGTCCACCTGACGTGAGTTCTGGCAAAGTCCAACTGGTCTTGCTCATGCTGTCGCGTCAACGGAACACGTACAGCGGGTCTTCTGGCATTAAGTCCGAACTCATGGAGTCTGTTTCTGACTGTTTGAGTAGAAATGCGTACCCCAGTCCCGTTTCTAAAGTCGTTATTCAAGTGCGTAGCGTTCATAAACCGTTGACGTCGAGACTGAATCAACAGAAACCGGTCCTGACGTTGAGTTGTAGCCCTTTCTCGACCCCCGCCGTGTCTGTGTGAAGGATCGCCGTGTGTTTGATGACGATTCCACATTCGGGATACCACGCCCTGAGACACATTAAGAATCCCAGCAACCCGACGTTGGGAGACGCCAGCTTCCAACATTCCGACGCCACGGTTCATTTCTTCGGGGATAAGACGGTTTCTTAACTGTCTCCGAGGCATTTTTAGGGTTCACAAACCAAATGAAATCCTTTTTGCGCTTAGAGAATGAGAAATGACAATTCTGATTCTTCGGTTGGAATGCAGTGTTATGCAAGAGTTTTGGGGTGCATGAATTCAATTGCAAAGTGTGAGAAGTGTGCAAGTTCATGAGCACGAAATTTTGCATGAGTTTAAGCTTAAGATAATCATCAATGTACTGAGTGCAAATTCTGTCAAGAAATGGTATATTTTCATTGCAAAAAATGACTAGTAAAAAGTGATCCCTATCAAACTTTGAGTAGTATATGTTTGGAGTATTGAAAAGAAAAATATCACACTTTTTCACCAGAATATACCGTTTTGGAGGTATGAAGAAAGCACTATATCACACGGCTGTGTTATAGTAATGTGATATGTTTGTGTAGCTTTGCAGTTTAGTTTCGCACTTGTTATGTGAAGTGCTCCATGTTAGTGTGGCTGAATCAAATAATGTACTACTTTCCTCTATATTTGGCATTAGGACTGTTGTTTTACGCTTCACTAAAATGAAAACGTAAACTCTACAAGTTGGTCCGTGTTTGAATGGAAAAACTTCTTTTGTATGATTAAACATGATGATAGTAATAGGTTTTGGTTTGTTTGATTTGAGGTTTAACGTCCCCGTCAACACTGTATAAGTCATTTTGATGACGTTGCTTCCAGTCTTGTGGGACTTTTACCCGACATTGAGATGAAATGACATCTCAAGTCCTGTCGCCCAATGAAACCAATTGGGTTTATGAGCATCGACGGTCCGATTTGCACCGCTTTACCTGGGCAGGCTTAGATCCCCAAAGCGGTTTACCAGTAGTCGTGTGCGGTCGGTTTCGGCTCTGCGTGGAAGCATTATGCATCCCATTTATTTCTTCGAGCCCCGATGGGCAGGGGCACTTGCGCGTGCGTGCGTGCGTGCGCGCGCGCGCGTGCATGCATGCGTGTGTGTGTGTGTGTTCCACCAACAGCTAAAGTCATACGGTTTAAAGACTCAGCCGAAAGTGTGGACATAAAGAAAACACGCTTATAAAAATACAATATAACCCACAAGCGGCGCCGAGTGAATTAAAGTTAACCCTTTTTGTACCAAATGGAATCTTCCTACTTGTGTATGGCAGGAGTCCATTTCGATATTTAGGGGTGTCGGGCTGTGTTTTCTTAATTTACTCAGAAAATGGTTCAGCTTTTTACAAACAGTGTAGGTCCTGATCAGACGCCGCATTAACGCATTCTGAAGTGTCTGATCTGGGTCTGCACTGTTTGTAAAGGTACCTCTTTAGGGGTTTCTGGTACTGAATTGGTTAAAACAGACGCACGTACCATCTTGTTGTACATGGTCGCCTCTGCACCGTTTGCATAACGACCTATTTAAGGTTCATTATTGCATTGTGCAACCTTGTTCGTGCAATAAAAATACATGGCGTTTGATGTTAAAAAAATGGCACAACCAGATATTCGCACGAACGTCAGCTGTTTACTTTCAATGTCGAATTCCTAACTAATTACAACACAGAAATCACTGAGTCTCTGACATCTGGGAAAGAAAAAAGTACAGGCAGAAGAAAATTAAACAAATAACGCCTCAGATGTTTACTGATTGCACAAGAGAGAGAGAGAGAAAGAGCGAGAGAGTTGTACGTCTCACTAACAGCTAAGGTCACCTAAGGAGACGGGACCTCGGTTTAAAGACACATCCGAAAGTCTGGAGAAGCCCGGGATCCATCCCGCGAATCCTGGTTTACAAGGGAAGTAGCATAACCACTACACCACGGAGACTTCTACTGATTGCACTATTTGTGTGTTGACAGGAAATATAAATGATTATAGAGCAGCCTCTATGTTAC
This sequence comes from Lucinisca nassula, assembly GCA_963580285.1. Classification (NCBI taxonomy): domain Eukaryota; kingdom Metazoa; phylum Mollusca; class Bivalvia; order Lucinida; family Lucinidae; genus Lucinisca; species Lucinisca nassula. The sequence continues at coordinate 181,357,040 of OY757010.1, forward strand.
TCAATTGCAGCATTATTACAAGTAATGCCCTGGAGCTGGCATGAAATAGCTTCCACCGAAGTTGCCGGTGTTAAGTCATCCAGAATTCGTCTTTATTGAAGATGTAACCGAAATTCTGATCTGTCATCAATGTTAGCCTTCGAAATCTCTGATCTGTGTTTGTGGACAGTCGTATAAAAAACAATCTGTAGTTAGAGACAGCATTTTTTTTGGACACCTGGTCTCTTTAGTGGGGCGTAGTTTGTTTATTTAACCGAGTTATACGGTCCAATTTGGTAGAAACGCTGCTGAATAATCGTAGTTTTAGCATGAGTAAGTGAATGTAACATATTTTGTTCCGTAGACGTACACTTGACGCCGAAAACAAAAATTCATAAAATTTTCGATGAAAATATTTTTCAACGAACTGGAAAAGCCTTATCTGGCTTTGAAATATAGTCAGAATTTTGCTGCGGTATCTCCAGGCATTTAGTTTCTTCTCCAATAGCAGCAAAAGTCAACAGATTGCCTTCTCGATTTATACAAACAAAAAAACTTCATCTACTCTTTCTATGGAACGTTTTCCGCGATCTGTCTTAGAGACAGTAATCTGTCTTCGACGCAGCCGGTTTTACGGTGTGGAAATGGCTATTGAAATGCCCTTCCAGATTCGGTTATTTTATCCGCGGTAGGATAATGAAGCTAACTTTACTTCTTTGGCAACAGCTAGGGACTAACTTCCCTTTTCACAGGTCCTGGAAAATGAATGTTATTTGATGTGTCACCAGTAACAATTCAGATTCAGATTCTCTTACCGCTGTAGTTCGAGCCTGGCTCGGGTCACACTTGAGACGCCCAGTTCTGCAACGGAAGTTCATGTGTTTTTCTCCGGGTACTCCGGATTGGCTCCCATCAGAAACACCAAGATTGGCTCAATATGCGTGAAAAAATCTTGAAAGGGCCGTAAAACCAAACCAAAAAAAAAAATGTCCAGATGAGAAGACTAGTGTGTGTTGTCTGTTCTTGCGCAGGCAGTGACCTAAACTGACAATGCACCAAACCAGTGCTCGAAACTGCAACCGTATATAGCCTGGCTCTGTGGTTATGAGTTGAAGAATTCTAAGAAACTGACTATTTTCCCTCACATATTAACTCCCTTATCTGTTAGAAACTCATGGTCTGTACATAAGAAATCTTCCCAAAGCAAAGGCAAAAGGTGATCATTTGGCTGATCTGGGGCCAGTTGTTCAAAACTAACGACTTCGTTAATTAACGTATCGTTAAAACTTTGATCATTAAAAATATGGCAAATATGCTGAAATTTTTGCTGAAAAATGTGAGCAGCTTTTGCGGACGCAAAAGCTGCTCACATTTTTTCAGCAAAAATAACAAAATTTACGATATTGTACTTGCTAGAAGAGTTAACAATATGACCACTAACGAGCTCGATAAGCTAACGATGCTTTGAACAACTAGGCCCAGATGAGTGAGAAACCCTTTGCCTTTGCTTACGGAAGATTTCTTATATAACTAGAACTAGAAATGCGTCCATAGGACACGGATGCCCCCGCCTGAAAATATGTCTATGTTCGTATTCATCCATAAAAAGTTATTGGTCGTGTTTAAGTTTTGGACTCTTTTTTCACATTTGACCTCTAAGTATGACCTTGACCTTGGATGTAAGGACCTTTATTTGTGTGAGGCACATTGTCTCATGATGGCCAACGTTTCTGCCAAGTAATTTCAAAATCCATCCAGAGATAAGAAAGTTATTGACTGTGTTTAAGTTTCCGACCATTTTTTTTACCTTTGACCTCTAAGTATGACCTTGACCTTGTAGGTACGGATCTGGGTTTGCATGTGACACATCGTCTCATGATGGTTAACATTTCTTCAAAGTAATTTCAAAATCCATCCAGAAAAAAAGTAAGTTATTGACTGCGTTTAAGTTTCGGACCCTTTTTTTTGACCCTTGACCTCTAAGTATGACCTTGACCTTGGAGGTACAGACCTGGGTTTTGCAAGTGACACATCGTCTCATGATGGTTAACATTTCTACAAGGTAATTTCAAAATCCATCCAGAAATAAGAAAGTTATTGACTGCGTTTAAGTTTCGGACCCTTTTTTTGACCTTTGACCTCTAAGTTTGACCTTGACCTTGGAGGTACGGACCTGGTTTTGCACCTGACACGCCGTCTCATGATGGTTAACATTTCTGACAAGTTATTTTAAAATACATCAAGAAATAAGGAAGTTATTGACTGCGTTTAAGTTTCGGATGCACAGACGAACGGACGGAATGAAGGGGGCAACGCTATATGCCCTTTCCACCATTCTTCGAATGGCGGGGGCATAAAAAGTGTCCATAGGACACGGATGCCCCCCCCCCCACAAATGCCATTTATAAAAAATATTACAAATGTACTTCAAATCAATCATAAAATATATGCATCAAGGGCAGATAATCCAAAAACCAAAAATGCAATAGTTGTCTTCCTTGTTCATGTCACATTGTCTCAATGTGATGAATGCACCTGTGAAGTTTCATGAATATATTCCATACGGTTTAGGAGTTATGGCCCGGACACAGTTTACTATATGGTACTAAGTCAAGGGCAGATAATCATAAAACCAAAAATGCAAGAGTTGTCTTCCTTGTTCATGACACATCGTCTCAGTGTGATGAATGCACCTGTGAAGGTTCATGAATATATTCCATACGGTTTAGGAGTTATGGCCCGGACACGGTTTACTAAATGGTACTAAGTCAAGGGCAGATAATCCAAAAAACAAAAATGCAAGAGTTGTCTTCCTTGTTCATGACACATCGTCTCAGTGTGATGAATGCACCTGTGAAGTTTCATGAATATATTCCATAAGGTTTAGGAGTTATGGCCCGGACACGGTTTACTATATGGTACTGAAGGGCAGATAATCAAAAACCAAAAATGCAAGAGTTGTCTTCCTTGTTCATTACACATCGTCTCAGTGTGATGAATGCACCTGTGAAGTTTCATGAATATATTCCATACGGTTTAGGAGTTATGGCCCGGACATGGTTTACTATATGGTACTAAGTCAAGGGCAGATAATCCAAAAACCAAAAATGCAAGAGTTGTCTTCCTTGTTCATGACACATCCTCTCAGTGTGATGAATGCACCTGTGATGTTTCATGAATATATTCCATACGGTTTAGGAGTTATGGCCTGGACACGATGTCTGGACGGACGGACGGACAAACGAACGGACAGACAGGGGTTAAAACTTAATGCCCTTCCACTATTCTCCGAATAGGCGGGGGCATAAAAATAATTAAACATTATGCAGTGATTAAACTATCCGTTAGACGGGAGCCAGTCTACTGCAAAAAATGTAAGTTAGACTACCTGTACAACTCAATACCTACTCCAGGAAGCAGCCCAGCATCCAGGGTTCCATCGGAAGGTAGTTCCTCTCCCAAATTGTGTTTGTTTGTTGGATTTAAGGTTTAACGTCAGCACTGTAAAGGTCATTTTGGAGACGTTGCTTCCAATTTTGTGGGACTTTTACCCGACACTGAGATGAAATGACATTTCAAGCCCTGCCACCCAATGAAACCAATAGGGTTTATTAGCATGGACGGTCCACCTCGCGCCGCGGTTCCTGAACGGGCTTAGATCCTCTAAGCGGTTTACCAGTACTTGTGTGCGGGCCGGATTCAGCTCTGCGTGGAAGCATCATGCAGCCCATATATTTCTTCAAGCCCCTATAGGCGGGGGCCGAAAATTGTGTACGGGATGGGAGGTGGGGATGGCACATTTATTCAATGGAACTAATAGGACTTGATTTAATTGAATGGACATTCATAGCGAATGACAGTGTATGACAGAGTCTTCATGATTTCCCTTTCCACTGAAAACCAATCTGAAATCATTGAAGCCTTTAGCTTGACTTCTAGATATTTGAAAGATTTATTAAATATTGACAATACCTATTTCGATATGGTTTGATCAGTCAAATCTACACCCTAGAACTTCAGTTAAATAAAGCAAATTCTTTTGATACTGAGACCCCATTATTGGATTTACATATATCTATTGTAGACGGGTTTATTTCTTGCAAAATTTATGACAAAATTCGATGACTTTGATTTTGAGATTGTAAACTTTCCTTTCTTGGATGGGCATGTTTCTTGTGTGGCATCCTCTTGCGTTAAAATTTTGCAATTAATTTGATTTGCTAGAGTGTCTAGTCATGTAACAGACTTCAACACTCGTAATAAATTGTTAACTGCTAAACTTCTTAATCGGGGTTATCGGTATCATAAACTAGACAAAGCCTTTTCTAACTTTTATAGACGTCATTCCCATTTAATTTCAAAATTCAATGATAGACTTTTTATCTCTTCTGCAAGAGGGTCTATCGGAACACGAATTTTATGGTGACTTAGTATATAAATTTTAAAAATATATACTTGCAATGATTTCAGTACCAAATTTCGTAAAATCATTCTTCAAAGATTGGATACAACATAAATATTATACGACAGACTGCATGCATGACACAGTTGATAACTTTGCTTCCCTCTTTAATTGCACACTGGTGGGCCAGGCCGCAGATTCTACGTCAGTTCCAGCATAAAGGCTTACTTATGTAATGTTGGTTTGCACCTGATGCTCTGTCTCTGGTTTGACCAATTGGAGTCTAACTGTCGGTTTTCTTTTGCTCCAGCATTTCAAAGGTTTGTTGCTGTTGAGTTCTCACCTTTGTTTCATCTCTGTGGTTGTTTGATTTTGGTGCTCTCGGAGATGTTGCACTGGTGAGTTAGGAAGCCTTCATGCAGACTGAACAAATTATTTGTCTAAATTGCGAAGGAATCAAGGGCGAGGATTGCTGCCGTGTAAAATAGATTTAAGCCCCCAGTGAAATTCTTTTCACTGACCGTTCCAAGGAGTTTCTTCTGTCGTGGTTTATTTTTGTTATGGTTTGTCTTTGAGTGTGTGAATCCCTTATATTATTTTGTTTTGGTTAGCCAATTGGCCATTCTGTGGGAAATTAACTGTCCTTTTGGCTTTCTGCTATTGATATTTTGATTAGTGTCTAGTAATTTAATGTTTGTGTTTCTTTCCCTTTGGTGTCTCTGATGGGAGCTGTGGGTTAACTATTTTGATTCCTGATCATTGCCTTAACTTGTATATTGGAAGCTCTGCATTAACAAAATGAGTTATTCTCTTCCTCTCCCTCTCATATGCCTGATGCACAACACCCATATCTACATGGAATGTGCACTGTAATGCTTAATGAATAAGCCTGCCCAGGAAATGTGTATTTAGATAAACTAACATGCTTGATACGACCTAAATGGGGTTGACCTTCAGCAAACATATAAACAAACTAAGAGATTTTTGTAACTGTTTTGATGTACATATTGCGCCAAGAATATATCTTTCTATCAAAAAATGTGTATCTGTCTATTTTCTTATGCATAATTCTTTCCCTGTGCATTACATGTTATCCAGTCCTTCTCCAATCTTTTCACATGATAGCAACACTGTATAATTAAATACTCTTTTTATGGCTCTGTAAAGGACATTTGAAGCGCCGCTTAGTGTTCACTCGACGCTTAGTGTTCACCATGGACACTAAGCGTTGATGGTGAACACTAAGCGTTGCCACTGTCAACGCTTAGTGTTCATTTTTTCAAATGAACACTAAGCGTTGATCATGTAGATCGGAATGCAGTATCAACCGCTAGTGTTCATCAATGTGTCACATGGAACTAATGATCAAGGTATGATGTTTCTCTGTCACGTAGTATTCAAGATATAAGGCAAAATCACCGAACCATGAAATATATGTCACACTGACCTAGATATATTTGAGATCAATCATGGGGTCCTATGAAACAAATAATCCCAGGTATGACACGTCTCCATCAAATAGTATTGAAGATAAAAATCACTTGACCGTAAAATGTAGGTCACCATGACTTTCATCCTTTCACACTTGAACGATGTCGCATAGTTGGCTGGTGTATTATCAATTGAGTTTGTAACTTGTTAGCACAATGGAAATGTATTTAACACATTTCTAAGGTGTCCTAGATTTTGACCCCCTAACCCCACCAAATGCATGAAACCGGGGGGGTGTTCTTTTGGAATCTCAAAAGACACTCACAGGTATTCTCAGAAGAAACCCCCGGGTATCAAAGTTGTAAATATGAATGCTTTCTGATGTGTGATTGTTGAGATATAAGCATTTCAAAACCTTAAACACAGTTTTACAGAGATGTTCTAGATTATGACCCCTAGCCCCACCCCTTGACATGCACCCTGGGGTCTGTTCTCTTGGAACATAAGAAGACTCTCCCAGGTACTTACGTCCAAAATATGAGTACTCTGTGATGTGTGACTGTGGAAATCGCAAACGCAAAGGAGTACGACCGATGGGACAACAATAGCTCTCATTGTACTTCATTGTATTTGGCGAGCTAATGTCATGGTGAACAATAAGCGTTGGGATCGCACACAGTATCGACAGTCGCGACGCTTAGTGTCCATGGTGAATACTAAGCGTTGATTGTGAACACTAAGCGTTACTACTGCAACGCTTAGTGTCCATGGTGAACACTAAGCGTTGCAGTGGTTTGCAGTGGCAACGCTTAGTGTTCGCTATCAAAGCTTAGTGTCCATGGTGAACACTAAGCGTCGAGTGAACACCAAGCGTTGTTATAGACATTGTTACTTGCAGTCTTTTTCTCATGCATAATATTTCTTTCATGTCCTTGTGAGACACCTACAGGGGTGGAATCCTTTTCTGATTGTTGCTGTAGGTGTGTGGCTGACGACTCGGATTGGTCGCGCCATGGTCTTGCTCATTGTGACTCGTAGCGAATAATTCCTAACTAGTTTCTGCCTAATAGTAGGCTTTCATCAGAGGATGTGTGCGCTTGTCACAGATTTGTGACGAGCTGTGCGATTTTCGCTCTTTATATACCCTCTGGGTCACCCATGGTTACCCATCATTATGTATGTAGACCGGCCCTTTTGGGGCTGGTGGGCGGTTTTTGCCTTTGTGAAGACTGTCACCGGCCCTTTGGGGGCCGGTTGACGTTATTTCCATTTAGTTGTTATGGAGAGAACGTCGTCACCGGCCCCTGGGGGCCGGTGACGTTATAATCCATTGTTGTTAATGGGCACAAGACGTTCACCGGCCCCTATGGGACCGGGCGACGTTTTCCTTTACTATTATGGTTAGGATTGTGACGTTATTGGTCCGTTTGGGGCCGCTTTGTATTATCGGTAGCCTATATACATGTATTTATATGTATCGTATGTATCTTATTGTCGGCACCGGTACCGATTTTTGGACAGTCTTTGAAAGGGAATACATTTTCGCTGTTTATTTACAGGCTTTGTGGGGTTACTGAAATGAGGCGCATTTGCAATGTATTGTTAATTTATGTTAATTGACGGGTGGGATGGGGGAGAGAATGTTTGTATAACATGTATAAGATGATTGTTTACATGCAAAGGTATGAAATTGTTTATAATAAACGGTCAAATGAAACTTATTTGTTTTCATTTACATACCTTTATTTCGAAGTTGGCCACTGTGAATTTTCTATTGTGAAGTCCCGTGTGTTCGGGTCCTTGACACTTCGACTTTCCCCTGTAATTCCTTCGTGTTTGTTACGAATATGCTCACACATAGAGTCTTTTCTAGTGAATAATAGCCCACAATGCTGACATAAGATACGGAGTCGTTTGTGTGCCGTTTCCAGGTGTCTCCGCAGGCTTTTTGGGTGTTTGTATGTCATGTTACATTCCAAACATGGATGCATTTCCGTAGTTTGTTATTTGTGCGACAATCGTGCGACGTTATGACGTCCTCTTAATGCCAGTTTTTGGGCGTCTTTGCCCCGTAATTGCAAACGTATTAGAGCTAACTTATAGGTTGCATGTTCGGGATAGAGAGAGGAGTAAGGGGACATAAATGGGAAAGGTGCATGGCTGAAATTTCCTGTCTCTATCCCTGAACATTAGTCCCGACCGGTCGGAGAGTGTGTAGCTGATAGATCCAGTACAATTCCTCGATTTTTCGGGGGTTTGTACTCCTAAGGTCATCAGGGTCTGATGGTAAGATTTCAATAATTTGAAATATCATTTGTTCGAGGGCATGGTCAAGGAGGTTGAAATGGTTTGCCACCGGCGTATCCCGTTTTTTCGGGTGTCGCGCTGGTGTTCCGTCATTGGAACCTTCTTGATAAGCCTCGATAGGATTCTTCTGGCTTCTTTATAGGCCGGTTGGATCTGTGCCGGTAACTTTAGCGTCTTCCTTCTTAGACGGCTCCTCTTCCGAAGTGTTCTCCCTGGTCCTCTTCTTGGAACTCTTCTCTTTGGGAACAACCGTAATTCGCGACGAACTTGCTGACGCAGACGTCAGGGTCAGGTTGCTCAGGCTTGAGCTAACTGACATGTCGCTGTTGGTCTGTGTTGGACTTATCGAACAAATGATATTCAGCGTTCCATGGGAGAAGTCCAACACAGACCAACAGCGACATGTCAGTTAGCTCAAGCCTGAGCAACCTGACCCTGACGTCTGCGTCAGCAAGTTCGTCGCGAATTACGGTTGTTCCCAAAGAGAAGAGTTCCAAGAAGAGGACCAGGGAGAACACTTCGGAAGAGGAGCCGTCTAAGAAGGAAGACGCTAAAGTTACCGGCACAGATCCAACCGGCCTATAAAGAAGCCAGAAGAATCCTATCGAGGCTTATCAAGAAGGTTCCAGCACGACACCCGAAAAAACGGGATACGCCGGTGGCAAACCATTTCAACCTCCTTGACCATGCCCTCGAACACATGATATTTCAAAAAATCTTACCATCAGACCCTGATGACCTTAGGAGTACAAACCCCCGAAAAATCGAGGAATTGTACTGGATCTATCAGCTACACACTCTCCGACCGGTCGGGACTAATGTTCAGGGATAGAGACAGGAAATTTCAGCCATGCACCTTTCACCTTTTCTGATTGTTCCAGAAGTTAACAACCCAAATGATTTTTTTTGGCTCCTTAACCCTTATCCTGCTGTTCAAAACAACCATACTTTTGAAGAAACCATCTGATAAGGATCTACACTGATATTCATTGTGTGAATTTGTAGGAATAAATTACATCAAGTAATTTGATTGGTTCAAAGTCAGAAATGGGTGTGGCTAAATAATTATTCAGCAGGATAAGGGTTAAGTGGTTTTGTTTTGGCAGTATATTTCCCTTTAACTATAATTTATTTTAATTCCTAGTGAGCTGCCTACTCCTGTTGACTGTACTTAATCTCTAGGAGCAGTCTGATCAGGGTCTACACTGTTTGCCTGTATGCAAAAATATTTTTAAAATGTTGGCAAGAAAATTGCAGCAAACATACATGTATTAACAGGATATTCTCAGATGCAGTTATTCTTGGCATCTTCAGTGTATAAAGTTTGCTTCAGTTGTAGAAACGAAAAAATTACATGAACAAACTCCTTTAACAGATCAATCTGAATATATTTCATTTATGCATCAAGCACTTTCAGTATATTTCACAAACAAAATCAGTATGAGCCAATGCAAATAAAACCTACAAACAAATAGTTTGCGTGCAATTTGTACTTGCATTATGCACTTGTGATCTGATCAACTTTACAACTGATTGAAAAAAACAACAAAAAAACAGTGATTTCTTTCTTAACAATTCACTGCTAGTACTGGTCTGTTACTTGGTCTATACCACTCTCTAGGCTAATTCAGCAGACGACACATTGTTGATATTTCCCAGAAGACAGGATTTGACATTTCATGCAAATTGTCTCCTATGGAGACAATTTGCATGAAATGTCAAATCCTGTTTCCTGGGAAAAAACAAGAAAAATATTTCGAAACATCATCTGCTGAAAAAATACCCAGCATGCAAAGCATTAAGCAACATTTATGATCTCTGTCACAAAGAAGACTGTCTTAAGGGTTTGTGACTAGGTAACACATGAACGGGCCTGCTCAGCTACACAGACTAGCAAGCGTCTTCTATTTTTAGAAATGGAAACTACAGGTAATGAACTAGCCAATCAGTGAAAAATAAGGTACTGATCAGACTGCACAAATGTGCAGGATGATCTGCATCTTTATTGCATGCAGATAACAGGTTTTCTCATGATGTGGGTCTTATTTAAGATGCCAATCATAGCAATTGTCATCCGCTCTGTTGTCTGCAGGTTACTTAAATATGTTCTATAAAAGGGTTATCCTTTGGAAGCAAGGAATACATCACAGAACTGAAAAATATGCAGTGTACATGTTTTCTGGGCCAGACTAGCTAGTTTCGGCCAATTAGGCCTCATCAGTGACCCTCAGATATTTTCAAAATTCCACAATGAATCAATGATCCCAAAGGATCATTGTTGCAAACAGTGTGGAGCCAGATCATACTGCTCTTCTAGGTGCAGTCTGATCAGGGTCCACACTTACTTCTTCAAAACTATTCTTAAACAAGAGGCCCAAGAGGGCCTGTCGCTCCACCGGCTAACTTCAGACAATTGTCATATTTATTATATTAACCAATTGTATACTAGTGGACTCTTCAATTGCTATATGTTGGACCAGTCCATTTGTCATATAAGGGGTGTCAGGCCTATTTTTTTCTATTGTTGATGGAAAATTCTGTTAGCAAATAGTGCAGGCCCTGATCAGACATGGTGTTCTGTGGGGTCTGATCTGGGCCAGCACTGTTTGCCAAGGTACCCATTTAGGGTTTTCCCGCATGCAATGGGTAAAAAAGAAACAAGTGATCCACCCAAGGAATGTCCATTCTATATTTTTTGGACCCCAGAGCCATGGTTGGCAGGATTTATCTGAGTGACCATTTGGCATTGCTCCGTTCTAAATATCTAAAGCTCTGGGCCTTATGGTTTCAGAGAAGAAGACTTTTTTAAGTTTTTCCTATTATAATTCTATGGGAACTAATATGCCTCTGGGCGTGACCAATTTTTTACCCCAGGAGCATTGTTGGCAGGATTTATTTGAGTGACCACTTGACGTTGCTGCATACTTAATATCTAAGCTCTGGGCACTGATGGTTTCAGAGAAGATTTTTGTCAGTTTTTCCCAGTATAAGTCTATGGGAGCTTATGGGCCTCAGGGTGTGGCCAATTTGGACCCCAGGGGCATAGTTGGCAGCATTTATGCAGTTGAATACTTCAAGTTGCTACATACTAAGCTCTTGGCCTTATGGTTTCAGAGGAGAAAAGTTTCAAGATTTTGTCATTATTAGTCTATGGGAGCTACTAAGCACCGGGGCGTTGCCAATTTGGACTCAAGAGTCATAGTTCGCAGGACTTAGTAGGTGACCACATAATTTTGCTACATACTACAGTTCAACCTGTATTAAGCAAGTGCCTAAGGGATAGTCAAAATATGCTTGCTTAAGACAGGTTCTTGCTTAATACAGGTGAAATTTAACACATCTGCCTTTCTTGGGAACTGAATGCCTGCTTGCTTAAGACAGGTTGCTTGCTTAATAGAGGTGGCCACTAAGACAGGTTTTACTGTAAATGTCTTAGCTTTAGGCTTTATGGTTTCAGAGAAGAAGTTTTTCCGTTTATTGGTCTATGGAAGCTAATGAGCCAAAGGTGGTGGCCATGGTGGCCATGTTTTTTGTCTGATCAAAATTTCTTCAATGAATCTGACAATGGTAGACACACGTAACATTCATGAAAATTAAGAACGAAATCCATTTAGCGGTTTTGGAGGAGAAGATTAAAAAAAAAAAGATCCCTTTATGAGTCTATGGAAGCTAATTAGCCAGTTGGCGTGTCCATGGCGGCCATGTTTTTTGTCTGATCAAAATTGCTTCAAGGAATATGACAGAGGTCCACCCAAGGAACATTCATGCAAAGTAAGAATGAAATCCATTAAGTTGAGCGGTTTTGGAGGAGAAGGTTTTTAAAACTTTTCCCCATATAAGTCTTTGAAAGCTAATGACCCAAGGGGCATGGCCATGGCAGTCATGTGGGGCATGGCCATGGTGGCCATGTTTTTTGTCTGATCCGAATTTCTTCAAGGAATCTGACAGAGGTCCACCCAAGGAACATTCATGCAAAATAAGAATAAAATCCATTGAGCGGTTTTGGAGGAGAAGATTTTTCAATATTTTTTTTTTTGGTTTCGATGCCATTTTGTTCTGCATGTAACAAAATTCTTTGAAAGAATTTAAAGGAGGACTATGTTAGAAACATTCCTGTGAAGTTTGGTTACAATCGACCAAGTAGTTAAGGAGGAAATGTTTAAAGAAAAAAGTTAACGCACGGATGCACAACCGCACAGACGCACAACAGACACAGGGCCATAACATATAACATAAGACCCGCCGGTCTTTGGCCAGTGGAGCTAAAAATGAACAGATTTATGTTTTTATTTCTTTATTTATTAATTTTTTCCTTTCCTCCGTCGGATTCGGTATGCCTCCCTTTTCAACTAACCCTCAGGGATCTGGAGAACTGTTGACACTGTAGTATAATTAGGTCTAATAAATCAATTTCCCTCAGTATTTTGAATTTATTTTGAAACATCAAGTCGTATAAATAGAGTTTGTGTTGAAAACATCAGTTCTATCACCAGTGTGATGGGCAAGTGAAATTTCTGATGTTTTGAATTTTAGAATGACAATTTGTAGGTGGACCTCTATAGATATGTGATAGTCAGCAAAATTGGAGGAGATTAATTCAGATACAGGAAGGTACTTTTAAATAAATAAATAAATAAATAAACAAGAACTTTTGTTATATAGTGAAAATAAACCCCGCCCACTGAAGCCATGTTTTTTGTCGGATCAAAATTTCTTCAAGGAATCTGACAGAGGTCCACCCAAGGAACATGCATGCCAAATAACTATGAAATAAAACAAGAACTTTTGCAGAAAATATTTTCAGCATTACACCATATGTTATAAAGTGAAAATAAGCCTCGCCCATGGCGGCCATGTTTTTTTGTAAAATCAAATTTTTTTCAAGGAATATGACAACAGTCCACCCAAGGACAATTCATGCAAATTACAATGAAAACCCACAAGCACTTTTGCAGATGAAGATTTTTTAGCATTACATTATATGTTAAATAGTGAAAATAAGCCCCGCCCATGGCGGCCATGTTTTTTCAAGGAATCTAAAAGAGGTCCACCCAAGGAACATTCATGCAAAATAAAAACAAGGCATCGCATGCGATACAAATCCCCTCGCACTAGACAACTTCGTGTGTGGAAAACACTGAAATGGCAAAAGTCCAACTTGCTGGAGATATTATCATATGCAACATTTGTGAAAAGTTTCTTTAAAAATCCTCCAATAAATGTACATTCTAGAGTGATGACGTTTCTCTAAAAATAGCCATAGTGACCTTGACTTGAGGCCATGACCACGAAAGTAGATCTTGCTCAAGATATTATCATAAGCATCTTTTGTGTGAAGTAATATTAAAATCTGTTAATAAATGTAGGCGGTAGAGCGATGACAAAGTTTTTCTAAAGATAGCCACAGTGACCTTGACTTTGAGGTCATGACCTTGACAGTCGAAGTAAGTCGAGATATTATCATAAGAAACATTTGTGTGAAGATCTATTACAATCCATCATTAAATGTAGGCGCTAGAGCAATGACAAAGTTTTTCTAAAAATAGCCACAGTGACCTTGACCTTGAAAGTCTAAATAGCTCGAGATATTGTCATAAGGAACATTTGTGTGAAGTTATATTGAAATTGGTGAAAAAATGTAAGCACTAGAGCAATGACAAAGTTTTTCTAAAAATAGCCACAGTGACCTTGACCTTGAAAGTCAAACTCGCTCGAGTTATTTTCATAAGGAACATTTGTGTGAAGTTATATTGAAATGGGTGAAGAAATGTAAGCGCTAGAGCCATGACAAAGTTTTTCTAAAAATAGCCACAGTGACCTTGACCTTGAAAGTGGAACTCACTAGAGATATTGTTATAAGGAACATTTGTGTGAAGTAATATTGAAATTGGTGAAAAAATGTAAGTGCTAGAGCAATGACAAAGTTTTTCTAAAAATAGCCATAGGGACCTTGACATTGAAAGTCGAAATGGCGAGATATTGTCATAAGGAACATTTGTGTGAAGTTATATTGAAATCGATGAAGAAATGTAAGCGCTAGAGGGATGACGAAGTTTTTCTAAAAATAGACACAGTGACCTTGACCTCGAAAGTGGAACTCGCTAGAGATATTGTCATAAGGAACATTTGTATGAAGTTATATTGAAATTGGTGAAGAAATGTAAGCGCTAGAGCGATGACAAAGTTTTTCTAAAAAATAGCCACAGTGACCTTGACCTTGAGGCCTTGACCTTGATAGTCGAACCTGCTTGAGATATTGTCATAAGGAACATTTGTGTGAAGTTAGATTGAAATCAGTGAAGAAATATAGGCGATAGAGCGATGACAAAGTTTTTTCTAAAAATAGCCAGTGACCTTGAGGCCATGAGTTGGAAAGTCGAACTCGCTGGAGATATTTTTATAAGGAACATTTGTGTAAAGTTATATTGAAATTGGTGAAGATATGTAGGCGCTAGAGCGATGAAAAAGTTTTTCTAAAAATAGCCACAGTGACCTTGACCTTGAGGTCATGACCTTGAAAGTGCAACTCGCTCAAGATATTGTCATAAGGAACATTTGTGTAAAGTTATATTGAAATCAGTGAAGAAATGTTGGAGCTAGAGCGATGACAAAGTTTTTCTAAAAATAGCCACTGTGACCTTGACCTTGAAGCCATGACCTTGAAAGTGGAACTCGCTCGAGATATTTTTATAAGGATCATTTGTGTGAAGTTATATTGAAATTGGTGAAGAAATGTAAGCGCTAGAGCGATGACAATGTTTTTCTAAAAATAGCCACAGTGACCTTGACCTTGACCTTGATGTCATGACCTTGAAAGTCAAATTCGCTCGAGATATTTTTATAAGGATCATTTGTTTGAAGATATATTGAAATTGGGGGAGAAATGTAGGCGCTAGAGCCATGACAAAGTTTATCAAAAATAGCCAGAGTGACCTTGACCTTGAGGTCATGACCTTGAAAGTCGATCTTGCTCCAGATATTGTCGTAAGGAACGTTCGTGTGAAGTTATATTAAAATCGGTCTAGAAATGTAGACGCTAGAGCGATGACAAAAGTAAGTACGTACGTACGTGGCGCTAGAGCGATGACAAAAGTACGTATGTATGTGGCGCTAGAGCGATGACAAAAGTACGTACGTACGGGACAAATGCTATATCCCCCCTCACAACTATGTTGTGCGAGGGGATAATGAAATCCAACAGGTGGGTTTGGAGGAGAAGATTTTTGAAGATTTAAATTTTTTTGTGTGGTTTTGTTGCCATGGCAACAACAGTTCTGGGTGTAACAAAATTCTTTGAAGGAATTTAGAAGAGGACTAAGTAAGGAACATTCCTGTGAAGTTTGGTTACGATTGGCCCAGTAGTTTAGGAGGAGAAGATGTTTTAGCATTACACTATATGTTAAATAGGGAAAATAAGCCCCACCCATGGCGGCCATGTTTTTTGTCGGATCAAAATCTCTTCAAGGAATCTGAAAGAGGTCCACCCAAGGAACATTCATGCAAAATAAAAATGAAATCCAACAGGTGGTTTTGGAGGAGAAGATTTTTAAAGATTTTTAATTTTTTGTGTTGTTTTGTTGCCATGGCAACAACAGTTCTGGGTGTAACAAAATTCTTTGAAGGAATTTAGAAGAGGACTAAGTAAGGAATATTCCTGTGAAGTTTGGTTACAATGGGCCCAATAGTTTAGGTGGAGAAGATGTTTTAGCATTACACTATATGTTAAATAGGGAAAATAAGCCCCGCCCATGGCAGCCATGTTTTTTGTCGGATCAAAATTTCTTCAAGGAATCTGAAAGAGGTCAACCCAAGGAACAGTCATGCAAAATAAAAATGAAATCCAACAGGTGGTTTTGGAGGAGAAGATTTTTAAAGATTTTTAATTTTTTGTGGTTTTGTTGCCATGGCAACCAGAGTTCTGGGTGTAACAAAATTCTTTGAAGGAATTTAGAAGAGGACTATGTAAGGAACATACCTGTGAAGTTTGGTTACAATTGGCCCAGTAGTTTAGGAGGAGAAGATGTTTAAAGAAAAAGTTAACGCACGGACGCACGACGGACACAGGGCCATGACAATAGCCCCGCTGGCCTTCGGCCAGTGGAGCTAATAAAACTGCAAGCACGGTATGATGCCCCGCCACTACAATTACTTCAAGCAAAGGAAGTATCACAGTGAAAAAGGAATTCAAAGTAAGGATGCATTACTATTTCCCTTAATAAAGTTGAGAGGAATACATGACTAAGATGACTATTTTCAATGTTCAAAGAGCCATGGCTCCAAAAGAAAGTCAACCAGAATTAAAATTCTCATTTTCAGTTTTTGGGGGCCGGTGCCCTTTAAACTAAAGTCAAGGTCTTCAAAATCTGGTCAAATCTTTGATCAATTGCAATGATAATTTGTACCATGTTAGACCAGATTTCATTGATGTGTTCATGAGACTGGGTGCAGACAAGTCATCTTTGGTCATCCAAAAGTAGGAAAATAAGAGTTATGGTTCATGTGTTCTGCAGATCGTTTCCTTCTGCTCTACATATCTGTGAAGTTTCATGGAAATATCTAAAACAGCATCGAAGTTATGGAGCGGACACGAAACTATGACAGAAATGGCTATGTTCAATGTTCAAATGGCAACAACTCCAAAAGTAGGAAAATCAGAGTTATGGTTCATACGTTCTGCATGTCATCTTATAGTGCTCTACATATCTGTGAAGTTTAGTGAAAATATCTCAAATGGTATCAGAGTTGTGGAGTGGACACAAAACTGATAGCAGCAGCTATATTCAAAGTAGAAGTAAAACAAAGATCAGGAATTGATACAATTAACTTACTCCACCCATAAAAGACACCAAAGGGAAAGAAATACAAACATTAAGCGACAAGACCATAATGGAAACCTAAACAAAGGAAGGCCATAAGGATAGTTACTTTCCCACAAAATGGCCATATGGCCAGCCAAAATTAAAAGACACAAGTGATACACACAGTAAGCAACAAACAACAACATAAATAAATCGCCACAGAAGAGCCGCCTTGGAACGGTCAGTGGAAGATTTCCACTGGGGGGGGGCTTAAATCGATTTTACATGGCCACAATCCTCGCCCTTACTTCTGTCGGGATTTAGACAAATAATTTGTTCAGTCCGCATGAAGGCCTCCTAACTCATCAGTGAAACATCTCCGTGAACACAAAAATCAAAGAACCACAGAGGTGAGACAATGGTGAGGACTTGACAGCAAGAAACCACTGAAATGCTGGAGCAAAAGAAAACCAACAGTTAGACTCCGATGAGCCCGACCAGAGACAGAGCATCAGGCACCAACCAGCATTATCTCTCCAATTCTCAATAAGCCTTTACGTTGGAGCCATCATAGAATCTGAGGCCTGACCCACCGGCGTTCAATGACTCCAGAAGTAGGAAAATCAGAGTTATGGTTCATATGTTCTGCACCTCGTCTCATCATGCTCTACATACTTGTGAAGTTTCATGGAAATATCTTGAATGGTATCGAAGTTATGGAGCAGACACTAAACTATGACCAAAATGGCTATGTTCAATGCTCAAAGGGCAATAACTCCAAAAGTAGGAAAATCAGAGTTATGGTTCATATGTTCTGCATGTCATCGTCATCTGTTAAGTTTCATGAAAATATCTCAAATGGTTTCAGAGTTATGGAGCGGACACGAAACAGATAGCAGCACCTATATGCAAAGTTCAAAGGGCAATAACTCCAAAAGTAGGAAAATCAGAGTCACGGTTTATATGTTCTGCAAGTCGTTTCATGGTGCTCTACATATCTGTAAAGTTTCATGGAAATATCTCAAATGGTATCGAAGTTATGGAGCCGACAAGAAACTATGACTGAAATTGCAATGTTCAATTTTAAGGTCAACAACTCCAAAAGTAGGAAAATCAGAGTTACGGTTCATATGTTCTGCACGTCGTCTGATAGTGCTCTACATATCTGTGAAGTTTCGCGAAAATATCTCAAACAGTATCAGATTTATGGAGTGGACACGAAACTATGAAGTGCTGGCGGACGGACACTCAAAACTTCGGAGGGTATAACATAATACCCCATCATTTTTTGAATGGCGGGGCATAAAAATTGCAAGAAAATGCAGAAGATAACATAAACAGATGACATTTTCAGATGCAGTTTTATTTGGCATCTCAAGGGTTAATCATCTCATCCATAACAATTTAATGTACATGTATTACCAATTTGTACAGGGAAATTCAATGCAAAATGTTATTACGATAAAGAGAATCTCCACTTGAGGTCATTTCATATTAAGTTTATTACAATCCTCAATAGCTTGTTTCAAAAAATTTCGTATAATATGACCAATCATGTAAGATCCTTAGTAACACTAAAATCTTTATAATTCAGACTAGTCAATTACTTAAATTGCATATTCCCAACCACATTATTGTGCCAAAAGTATTCAGCCACTTCCAAAGTTCTTGGTCACTTCAGTGTTGTTTTTGCAAAACTATCACAAATAAAGTGTGCAACAATCTTTCACAAAAGTAATTTGTGAGGAAACCATATCTGTTTAGCTTCTCCAGAAAAGTGTTCACACAAGGCAACATTAATGTCATATTTCTCTCACAGTCTCTGTTGTTTTTTTATATCAATGGAAGTTCCTGTTTATATTTCAAATATGTGGATTTCATATAAAAAATAGAATCTGTTGCTTGTGGCAACAGTATGCCAATGGCTAATAGTAGCACACATTCAGAAACCACTTCTGAAACCATAATTTCTAATTTTCTACTGACTAGAAACAGAGTCCTGTGACAAGTTTGGAGTGACAAGAGCTGGTGTGTGAACTGTGGTTGTCATGGTAGCAGAGGAAGTTGCAATGCCTTCTGGGATAGAAACAAGTTGTTCTACTTCCTCCATCATGGCTTCTGCTTTCTCATTGAGGAGAAGCTGAAACATACAAAGTATATGCCCAAGTGAATAAAATATCACATATCACTCAATAAATAAAACATCATGACTGCAAATACCGTAACGATTCTAAGTATTGGGACAGATAGGCCTAAGGAAACAGTGAAGACCCAGATCAGACTGCTCAAGGAGCAGTCTGAGCAGGGTCTACACTGTTTGCTGTTCTGACAGCACATTTTCAACTCTTTGCTGCATTGTGAAACAAATTTGTGAAAATTTCAGGAGAATTCTGGCAAGTCCTTAAGGTATCGGATTTTTTTTTATTTTTACAGTATTCTGAACAAATTTAAAAATGTAGGTGAAAAAACTATTTCAAAGAAAAATGAACTTTGTCACTAGAAAACCTGCCTTCAGGGTTTGCAAGTAAAAAGTAAAATCAAACCAGCTTGCTCAGCTACACAGACCAGCCACAGTCTTGAAGTTTTATATATAATACTATCCAACCAGCAAACACTAAGGTGCTTGCGATTGGAGCAAAATATTTCCATTAAGTTTGTGACTCCTGTTCATGATTAAGAGCTGCCTCTCCTGAAAGTTAATTATCCTATTGATGAGCCAAAAACAAATAATTAAGAATGGTCTCCCCTGAAAGTGTAATTATTTACCTTAGCAGATGCTACAATCTGTTTTGCCACTTTTCTTGGCAAGTGCTCCACTGATCTAACAAGAACCTCTGGATCTGAATTGGCTACAGCACTCAATGATCTGA
This sequence comes from Lucinisca nassula, assembly GCA_963580285.1. NCBI lineage: Eukaryota > Metazoa > Mollusca > Bivalvia > Lucinida > Lucinidae > Lucinisca > Lucinisca nassula. The sequence goes on from OY757010.1 coordinate 181,376,827, forward strand.
ATCCAGCATTGTACATCAGCTTGGCACGGCCCTGTCAAAATGAAAACAAAATCATCTCAAAACACGTGAATCAAACCAACTAATGTATTTGAAGAATCACAAACAGGAGAATTCTAAGAGTCAGTTTTGTTGTGGTTGACCCAAATATCAACACAGAAACATGACTGTATAATACTAATCACTAACTGGAGAGTACAATTAGTTTCTGATGGTTTTGTGCTTGTCAGAACTGGCCCCAAATCCAAGCTAGGACCGATGCAAATATAGACAGTTTGATCGTCAGTGTAACCTTTTTTGGGGAAACCGTAAAATGGGTCACAAAGCTACCAGAAGGTCTGGTATGTCTGTTCTTATTCAGTCAATATGATATTTTTAATGTAAAATTAATTTTAATTAATAATATACCTACCCATCACTACAATTATAGCCTTTTCACCAGACGCAGGTCTGGGTCAGTCTGACAAAAACAAGAGGACCAAGCTAGGTCCTGTATCGCTCACCTGAGCTAACAGATTCAAAGTTTAAGGAAGTGCCAACCTTTACTGAAGGCTTTATAGGAGGACATGGTGATGACAGGGTAAACATTTTCTGAAAATCAAATAGAAAGTAACTCTATGATAAACAGGCTGACCTCACCGGTTTTCAAACTCATTCAAGCTTTTATTCCTGACTTGCTAAGAAGATCCGATCTAAACTGAAGTGGCTATGGTGATGACAAGTTCAAAAACAAGTTTTCAAACTCCTCCAAGCTTTCTGCCTGACTTCCTTGTTTGTAAGTTTCATCAAGATCCGTTCAAAACTAAAGGGGCAGCAGTGATGACAATGTCGAAAATAGGCATTTTCAGCAATCAAAGGCACATCACTCTATGATAAATGTGCCGACTTGGCCGGTATTCGAACTCACCTGAGTTTTTTTTCCCAGCCACCTTACATGTAAGTTTCAGAAAGATCCGATCAGACTTGGCCAGTATTCAAACTCATCCAAGATTTTATTCCCAGCCACCTCACATATAAGTTTCAGAAAAATCTGATCAAAACTGAAGGGGCTACAGTGATGACAAGGTCAAAATTTGGCATTTTTAGCAATCAAAGGGATGTTACTCTAAAATAAATGAGCCGACCTGGCCAGTTTTCGAACTCATCCGAGGTTTCATCCCCAGCCACCTTACATATAAGTTTCAGAAAAATCTGATCAAAACTGAAGGGGCTAGGGTAATGACAAGGTCAAAAATCAACATTTTCAGCAACAAAGGAACATAACTCTACGATAAATGGGCTGACTTGGCCTGTTTTCGAACTCATCCAAGATTTTATCACCAGCCACCTTACATATAAGTTTCAGAAAGATCCGATCAAAACTGAAGGGGCTACCGTGATGACAAGGTCAAAAATCGGCATTTTCAGCAATCAAAGGGACGTAACTCTATGATAAATGGGCCAACTTGGCCGGTATTCCAACTCATCCTACTTTTTATCTCCATTCACCTTACATATAGGTTTCAGAAAGATTAGATCAAAACTGCAGGGGCTACGGTGATGACAAGGTAAAAAATCGACATTTTCAGCCATCAAAGGGACATAACTATATAGTAAATGGGGCAACTTGGCCGGTTTTCGAACTCATCCGAGGTTTTATCCCCAGCCACCTTACATATAAGTTTCAGAAAGATCCGATCAAAACTGAAGGGGTTACAGTGATGACAAGGTCAAAAATCAACATTTTCAGCAATCAAAGGGACCTTACTCTATGATAAATAGGCCACCTTTGCTGGTATGCGAACTCATCCGAGGTTTTATCCCCAGCCACCTTGCATATAAGTTTCAGAAAGATCCGATCAAAACTGAAAGGGCTACGGTGATGACAAGGTCAAAAATCGGCATTTTCAGCAATCAAAGGGACGTTACTCTGTGATAAGTGGACCAACTTTGCTGGTTTTCGATCTCATCCGAGATTTTATCCTCAGCCACTTTACATATAAGTTTCAGAAAGATTCGATCAAAACTGAAAGGGCTACAGTGATGACAAGGTCAAAAATCAGCATTTTCAGCAATCAAAGGGACGTTTCTCTACGATAAATGGGCCGACTTGTTCAGTTTTCAAACTCATCCGAGATTTTATCCCCAGCCACCTCACATATAAGTTTCAGAAAGATCCGATCAAAACTGAAGGGGCTACGGTGATGACAAGGTCGAAAATCGGCAATTTCAGCAATCAAAGGGACGTAACTCTATGATTAATTGGCGGACTTGGCCGGTTTTCGAACTCATCCGAGGTTTTATCCCTAGCCACATTACATATAAGTTTCAAAAAGATCCGATCAAAACTGAAGGGGCTACGGTGATGACAAGGTCGAAAATTGGTATTTTCAGCAATCAAAGGGACGTAAGTCTATGATAATTGGGCCGACTTGGCCGGTTTTCGAACTCATCCGAGTTTTTATCCCCAGTCACCTTACATATAAGTTTCAGAAAGATCCGATCAAAACTGAAAGGGCTACGGTGATGACAAGGTCAAAAATCGGCATTTTCAGCAATCAAAGGGACGTTACTCTGTGATAAGTAGACCAACTTTGCTGGTTTTCGAACTCATCCGAGATTTTATCCTCAGCCACTTTACATATAAGTTTCAGAAAGATTCGATCAAAACTGAAAGGGCTACAGTGATGACAAGGTCAAAAATCAGCATTTTCAGCAATCAAAGGGACGTTACTCTACGATAAATGGGCCGACTTGTTCAGTTTTCGAACTCATCCGAGATTTTATCCCCAGCCACCTTACATATAAGGGAAGGAAGAAAGTCATTTGTTAGACTTGGATCTTCCTCTATTGGGAGGTTTCGTTCCAGTCCGACCTCTGGAACGAAAGGACCGTGTACCCCGATCTGAGAATGATCTATTAGTAGATGTGAACTGATTGAGATCTTCTAGTCGAGGGTGATAAGCACTTAAAAAGTCATCGGAAGTAGTCAAAGAGCGTCTCTTGGTTGCGGTACCTGAACTTGATACGCTCTCCAAAGACTTCAAAAAAGACGACTGCCCACGGTCTTGAAGCTTGATTCTGAAAACGTTGGGAAGACATGGTCCGGCTATAGTTTTAGAATCAAGAGGCGCGGAGGCTCTAAGTTTTCATTTACTATGCTCAGTAAAAACTGAACAAGTTATCAAGAGCAGACTTGCGCCAAACATGCAACATGGTGGTAGACAGAGCAAGTGCTAATCTCCCATAACCATGGCATGTAAAAAATGACCGGGAAATAAACAAAAGCATTAGAATAGCAGCTCTATGGTCGGAATGCTCTTGTTTGAAGGCAGAGTGGGTAGAACTAGAATACCAGTCATAATGAGAACCCACTTAACAATTGTCCTGGTAAGAGGCTCCAATGATAGAGCGTCGAAACAGGAAGTAATGCCAATTTCCCTGACGTCATATATACAGAGACTGAATCTGGGTCGAATTTTGGAATTTCATAAGATCAAAAAATTGATGCTTTTTGTTGTTAGAACCAATGTTCAAAGATAACAACTGAAAGGAGGGTTGTTTCCTTAGAATCTTTAATTAACTAATCAAAATACTTAGACCTAAATATGTCCTTCTCAGAATCGCTAATTAATAAGGACGAAAGAAGACCAATCTCTGAGTATTGATATATCCCCAGAGGACAAAGCTCTAGGCCCAGATTAAGCTCTAGGGGCAAAACACTTGAGGTTCATTTAAACTTCCCCAGTGTTTGACCCTTAATTGTGTATAGTGCACTGAACATGCGAAATTGCCGAATGAAAATTGAGCATTCAAGGAGCCGTGAGATGGCAATGATCGTCTTACAAACATAGCAGAAAGCGTAATATTGTCCCGCCCTCGATGACTTCAGTACGGGTCACAGATTGAGTAACCAGCGATGAATTTATGCATCTCTCTACACTAGGCATGGAAAGCCATTATAATTGTATGACGTGATGGGTTCGCCATCTTGCAATAGTTACGGTATTCCAATAAACAATGTCCAAATCAGTATGTTTTACAAGGGAAAACAATCCAATTTACTACCGGTGTATAGGAAAACACAAGTTCCGTTAATTTTATCAGGAACCGTTTTAGCCGTAATTTTGATGTCCGAAATCGAAAAGTGGAAATCAGACCTGAAAATCGGTATGATTCCGCAAAAATCAGAATGGTTGGCATATCTGCCATATAAAAATTACCCCGAGGAATAAAAAGCCTTAACGGGAGAAAATTAATGATTATGATAACAAAAATTTAACATAATAAGAGGAAAGAAGCATATGACCAAGGTAAACTAAGTAACGAATGTCCGGAAAGGCTACCTGATAAAAACCGGGATCGGAGCCGTACCAAAATTCGTATGTAACATGGATTCGGCAAAAAATTTGGGCATAGGTTCCCCGCACCCCGGAGTCCTCGCAATTATGAGCAGGGTCTCTATGGGGTGGTCGACGAACCTATCCTAGTCAACCCAGGCCCAAATGGGAGGTGGGGACATAGACTGGCTCATCTTGATTCGGCAATAGTGACCCACACGAATTGGATGGTTTCTGTTTAGAAGATACTATAGAAAGGCCGCAAAGGGACCTGAATATTATCCATCTGCATCGTGGGATTTATAAGTGCTAGACGAAGACGGGTCCTGCACATGTTCAAAACTAAAATAATGCTGAGATTCTATTCAGCAATACAAGGTCTTCCGATACCGGAAGTGGAAGGAACACGCACAAAATCCGTCCTCTTTTCTGGCAATTTAAGTTTCCACAACGCCGACTTCTATTAGAACATTACCAGGAATAATACGAGCGTATACCCTGGCACATAACGTAAAAAGAAGTGTGATGCTCATCAAAAACCAAAAACGGTTGGTCACATGATAAACACAACTTCCAATTGAAAATTCAAAATGGCGGACAACCAATACACATGTAATGTCGGCAGAAACACACGAAATAAAGTCCCTAAGAATTTCGGAATAAACAATAAGCTTAAAAAGCCTAAGTACGTTGTGGAAACTCAAGGTAAGTGCAAAATCAAAAAAGAATAAAACACTTATCCGTTTATCCATTCTTCCATGGCATGTAGTTTTGTCACGATCCGACCTCATGTGAGTCTGAAAAAATAATGACCTACCGGCGCGAAAACAGCGGTCACGTGACCTGTATCGTCTGCCTATTGGTCTAATAGGTCATGTGACATCAGCGAGCAATCAGGACTCGACACTAGGGAGGTCACGGGAAAAGGGACATGCCGGTGGCATTTTCTGGCTAGATTTTTTTTGTCAGACTGACCCAGACCTGCGTCTGGTGAAAAGGCTATAATTGTAGTGATGGGTAGTTATATTTGATATTAAAAAATCACTCAGAAATATCAGAAAGGTTCCTTGCAAAATGCATAGATCACATAGACAAATGTCATTTTTCTATGTGATCTATACATTTTATATATGATTCTTTCTTTCTTTCTTTCTTCCGGTTTCGCCTTAACCCCAGGAGGGGACACAGACGGTGTACATTACATACACTCCAGTTTTGCAGGGTGGTGGTGCGCATTGGCGCGAATTGTGCGCTTCCCTATTTTCAGGGACAAATTTTGGATTTTTTTGGAATAATTAGGAATACCCTGGATGAGTTGTTTAGCTATTTATCTTAACTTATTTATTGTCCTGAGTCTTCTTTTTCAGCTCTAGCTTTTTTGTTTGGTGAATTGTAAAGTGCGTAGCCCGGTCATTTTTGTAGTGGTAATTTTCTACCCTGCACCGATCACCGGAACTTAATTTAGTTCCGGTTCGCGGATTGGACACAAATAGGTAAACAACAATATAATGAAAATATAGAATAAAAGTTATTCATTCTGATATTGCCCACCAGAGGAGATTTTCCAAGACACACACAGTAACTTTTGCCCTTCATACCCCAGGAAGTCAGTACTCAAACCATCCATGATGTGTCATTTTGTATTTGACATCCTATTTGGAGTGTGTTGCTTGCTGTTGGCAACACGGTTTGTTTCACCTTTTAACTGCAGTGGACAAGACCTACAGGAAATTCCAATTGACTTCTACCCTGTTTACACTGACTCTAGAGGTACAACAGCTAACCAGCATAACCTTTCGTTTCATGTACCCCAGTTGTGCACAGTATCAATTCTAAAGAAATCTTTTAGGTTTAAGGAATTTCCTGGCTCAAATAAACTTTGTTATTTATACATATTTACAGTGATGATAGGAAATGCTTGGGATGTTGAAACTAATCCTGGTCCAGATTCCCGAAGTAACAGTACACATTTCCCATGTGGGGTCTGTACTGAAAGTGTTGGTTGGGATGACCGAGGAATTTGTTGTGATACTTGTAATGTCTGGTATCATATAGGCTGTCAAGGCATGTCTTCAACTATGTATAGCATTTATACTAGTCCATTGAGTACAAGCATGGCATGGGATTGCTTGAAATGTGGAATGCCTAACTTTTCCACATCGCTATTTGGTGATTCAGCAACTTTAGATACTCATAATAGATTTGATCCATTATCATTCCTGTCCGAGCCTGATAGTCCGATACCAGACAATATTAGCCCACCTACTGCAGCTCCTTCGCCCATTTTTCATCTCACTGTCGGGTAAAAGTCCCACAAAATTGGAAGCAACGTCTCCAAAATGACCTTTACAGTGTTGACGGGGACGTTAAACCTCAAATCAACCAAAATCCTTCGCCCATTGTGCAGCAACCAAGAGGAGCTAAACCGAGGACCAAAAAAGCGGTCCTCAACCACCCCCTCAGAATCTTGATTATGAATTGTCAGTCAATTAAGAATAAAAGGGCTAACATTCACACAATTATCGACTCGGCTAAACCAGACATCATTTTGGGGAATGAGTCTTGGTTAACCCCAGATATCAAAAACTCGGAGATTTTCCCAGATTCATTTGAGGCCATCCGGAAAGACAGAGTTGAAGATGCCCATGGTGGTGTCTTCGTGGCATTTAAAAGAGACATGCTCTGCACAGAAACTCAGGAGTTGGACACCGACTGTGAAATAGTTTGGTGTAAGTTGAACATTACTGGGTGTAGGACTCTGTACCTTGGATCTTTTTATCGTCCACCAGATCAGATTGACCCAGATTATCTTGAGGCTTTCAATACATCCTTGGCTAGGATAATGTCAAATGGAAATGCACACATATTGGCAGGAGGGGACTTCAATTGTGGTGATATTGAATGGAGCAACCAGCAGGTACCACATGGGGTGTCGAAAAGGCAAACACAACAACAGCTTTTGGATATAGTAAAAGAACATTGCCTCTCTCAAGTCGTAAATATACCCACCCGGCAAGAAAAAACCCTAGATTTGCTATTTACAAATTCTCCATCCCCCGTTAGTCGTGTCAAAGGGATGCCCCCGATCGGCAAGGCTGATCATGATATAGTTTATAATGAGTATGACATAAAAGCAAAGCGAATCCGACAGGTCCCGCGTAAAATATATTTATATAAGCGTGCGGATATGGATGGTCTGCGAGACCATATGGCGCGATTTAAGGATTCCTTCCTTTCCTCTGACCTTTCTCGCATGTCAGTAAATGACTTGTGTGTCAATTTTAAGACCGAACTTACGACGGCCATGGAAAGGTACATACCAATAAAAATGACCAAAACAAAGCATAGTGTACCATCGATCGATAACACGATCAAACACCTAATCAGAAGACGTGACAGAATGTACTTTCGTGCTCGTAAGTCTAGCAATCCCGACGTGAAGAACCATTACAAAAGGTTCAGAGCACATGTACAAAAGGTAATAAGAGATGCATACTGGAAGCATGTTTCCAGCATCTTTACCTTTGATGATGAAAATATTGATCCCGAGGGCCCCCAGAAGAATGGAAAAGTTAAGAAATTTTGGTCATTTGTAAAGTCCCTGAAAAAAGAATCATTTGGGATCACTTCACTTAGGGAAAATGGAATTTTGAAAACTGAATCGCGCGAAAAGGCAAATATATGTAATAAGCAGTTTCAATCGGCGTTTACACGTGAAGCTGACGGTGAGCTACCATCAAAAGGTACAAGTCCGTTCCCCTCTATGGGGGACATAACAGTTGACCCCAAAGGGGTCGCAAAACTGTTGGACAAGCTCAACATACATAAGGCATCTGGGCCTAACGGTCTGCATGCCAGGGTGCTTAAGGAATGTAGTGCTGAAATATCTCCCCTGCTGGCCTTTATTTTCAATGAATCGCTTGCTCAGGGCACTGTACCAGATGACTGGCGACAAGCAAACATAACCCCGGTCTTTAAGAAAGGAGAAAAATATGATGCTGCGAATTACAGACCGGTGTCGCTCACATGCATCTGTTGCAAAACCCTGGAGCATATATTAGTTAGCAACATTAACAAGCACCTAGCCTCTGAAAGCATTCTTGCTGACTGCCAGCATGGTTTCCGAAGTCGAAGGTCTTGTGAAACTCAATTAGTTCAGTTCTACCATGACATAGTGAGCAATCTGGATGGGGCCATTAATCGTGGCCACAAACAGACTGACCTGATTATCATGGATTTTGCCAAGGCCTTCGACAAGGTACCTCACAGGAGGCTATTGTACAAACTAGATCATTATGGGATTAGAGGATCCACAATTAAGTGGGTTAGCTCATGGCTCTCTGGACGCACACAACAAGTTGTACTTGACGGCCAAGCGTCGGATCCAGTCCCTGTTTTGTCCGGTGTCCCACATGGTTCGGTACTTGGACCGGTCCTTTTCTTGATATTTATTAACGATCTTCCTGATAATATCAGGTCATCTGTTCGCTTGTTTGCTGATGATTGTGTTTTGTATAGGAACATATATACTACTTCTGACTGTCTTATCTTACAAGATGAGCTGGATAGCCTAGCACGTTGGGAGGCCGATTGGCAAATGAAGTTCAATGTGGCCAAATGTCATTCAATGAGGGTGTCACGGCACCCTCCAAGACAAGCAGATTAAATTCAACTACTCATTACATCAGCATACTTTGGAACATGTCCAATCCGCAAAATATCTTGGTATCACCATTACTGATAATCTTGATTGGGGTCAACATATTTCTGAGATTACCTCTAAAGCAACTAGGACATTAGGGTTTCTTAGACGTAATTTGGCTTTTGCACCTAGGCAGACAAAGGGTGTTGCATACAAAACCTTGGTTAGACCTCAGTTAGAGTATGCATCACCTGTTTGGCATCCCCATGTTAAAACTCAGGTTCAACAGGTTGAGAACGTTCAGAGGACGGCTGCCCGATGGACCTGCAGGCGATGGCGTAACAGAAGCAGTGTTAGTGAAATGCTCGATGAGCTGGAGTGGCCATCCTTGGAGGCCCGTCGCGAGCAGTCCTCTTTAACCTAAATACTTGACCCCTGTGACTACTTCAACTCAAACAAGGGCATCAAAACTAAACAACAGTCAATATCGTAGGTACCAGGCCTATAGTGATGCCCTGAAGAATTCTTTCTTCCCTAGAACTATTCCTCAGTGGAATAGTCTTCCCTCCTCTGTGTTCAAAGCCCGCATGGTGTAGATTGGGATCCAGAGGTGTGCGTTTTAGTACACCTCTGAAAGCAGATTGTAAATAGTTTTAAGAACTCATCCAGTGGGTGTGTTTTTTTTTTTTTTGCTAAATTCTAAATTTAGCGCACCACCCAACTGAGGTAATGGCCAAGTTTGACCGACTCAGTATATGAAGATAGATAGATAGAAAGCCTACACAGTAATCATGTAATTACGGTAGGGTTCTTTAACCTGCACAGGGGATGGTTCTCCCTGTACAGGGGGCCTCCAGTTAATGTCCCGATCCGAAGGACGGTGCACTTTATGACATTCATCCCTGCAAATGATGCCAATGGAGCGTGTTCGGACACCGAAATTTTTCACACCGCTGCCGGGGTTCGAACCCGGGACCTCTAGCGTCAGAGGCAAGTGCACTAACCACTGTGCTATGATTTATGGTAATTTTATGTGATCTATACATTTTATGAAGCCCACCTCGGCAGCTCATTCAGATGCACGTCTGACTGGTGATCAGAAGCCAGTTTGATACCTGCCAGGGTCGACAAGGGTCTTTCATGATCATTGATCATGAAATCTTTTCTATGGTCATTCTCTCGCTTCCGCTGTTTCAAGAAGGGCAGTTGTCAGTTTCTGGCAAAACAATGTGCATTGTACTGGTTAACTGCTTACGTATAAGCCTGCGCAGGAAAAGTGTGGATAGGTAAACTGACTATCTCAAAAACGACCTAAATAGTGTTGACTGGGTCATTAAACTGCAATACAAACAAACAAAAACAAAATACATTTTATGTATGATTTATGGTTATTTTTATGTGATCTATACATTTTATATACGATTATACCCCCGGCATACGAAGCATGCAATGGGGCTATATAGTTTTTGTCTTTTCCGCCTGTCTGTCTGTCTGTGGGTCCGTAAACAATTATTTTGTGTCAAAGATATCTCAGGAACTGCTTTACATAGAAACTTGAAATTTTGCACACATGATCAGTATGACTACTTGTATTGTGGGAAAGAAAAATAAGGGCCAAGGGGTCAGGGCTTTTAGAGTTATTTCCCTTTGTAGTTCTTGCTGTTTAATAGTGTATATTTTTTATTTTGTGTCAAAGATTTCTCAATAACTACTGTACATAGAAACTTGAAATTTTGCAAACATGATCAGTATGACTAGTTGTATTGTGGGAAAGAAAATAAGGGCCAAGGGGTCAGGCCTTTTACAGTTATTTCCCTTTGTAGTTCTTGCTGTTTAATAGTGTATATTTTTATTATTTTGTGTCAAAGATTTCTCAATAACTACTGTACATAGAGACTTAAAATTTGGTAGCAACAACCAGTATGACTACTTGTTTCAGCTGAGGTGACTGGCCGGGGGTGGGCACTTTTGTCTAGTTTTGTTTGTTTGTTAGATTCAAGGTTTAACCTCCCCGTCAACACTGTATAGGTCATTTTGTAGACGTTGCTTCCAATTTTGTGGGACTTTTACCCGACATTAAGATCTCAAACCCTGCCACCCAATGAAACCAAAAGGGTTTATAAACATGGACGTTCCGACTTGCACTGCTTTGCCTGGGCAGACTTAGGTCCTCTAAACTTTACCAGTACTTGTGGTCGGTTGGTTTCAGCTCTGCGTGGAAGCTCCATGCTCCATGCAGCACACCTAATTCTTCAAGCGCCGATGGGCGGGGGCCATTTATATATGATTCATGGTAATTTTTTATGTGATCTATACATTTTATGTATGATTTATGGTTATTTTTTTATATGTGAGCTGTACATTTTATATATGATTTATGGTCTTTTTCTATGATTTTATATTTATAAGCTTATTCACGTTCAGTAGTGCCCATAAATTTTCTATCAACATTATATAAGCTATGTCTATACAAACAAAACGTCAAACAAATACAGAAAAGACAGGCCAATTATGTACTCATCTAAACAAGAACATATGCTCATCAACTGCAAGTTATTAAGCTGTTAGCCTAAATGTTGGATACCCTTACCTTACTTATCAAATGACTGACTATTATACGATAAATAAGCTGAAGGTCTCTATGAGTTATGATGAACATTTTTTATATTACCCACTACAAGAAATGCCTCGGCCATCGAGAAGAAAAAGATAAGGCTGCATGATGCTTCCACACAGAGCTGAAACCAGCTGCACATGAGTACTGGTAAACGGCTTAGGGGTCTAAAACTGCCCAGGCAAAGTGGTGCGAGTCGGACCATCCATACATATTAACCCTTTTGATTTGTTTGGCCAGCAGGGATTGAGATGTCATTTATTTTTTATTTTTATTTATTTTTTTTTTTATACTAATTTATTTTAGTTCGATTGCGATGAAAGCTGTAAGCTTATTGAATCGCTCTCGAACACTCATTCCGGGTGTTTTCACGCACGCGAGAGAGAGAGGCAGTGGCTTTTACACCACTGCTACCCATTTACACCTGGGTGGAGTGGGGCAGATGTCATTTCATCTCAATGTCGGGTAAAAAAGCCACAAAATTGGAAGCAACACACCAAAATGACCTAAATAGTGTTGACAGGGACATAAAACCTCAATTCAAACAAACAAACAAAACCCACTACAAAACCAACCTAGCTAATCAGGGGTAGTATAGATTCCTTATATATCCTAGGTATTCAGACACCTCAACTCCTTAACATTCTTTTTATAAGATCTGAACAAGATTATCTGTCTAACACTAACTGGATGAGTGGCAACAAAAAGTGCAGACCCTGATGAGAAGCTGTACTCTGTTTCATGTTTTTCAGGCCTATCTGTCCAAATACATATGGCCCCCAATCAAGTGATTTTGGTACTTATCGCCTATGCGGGCAGTGAAGGTGCAGGCGAGCCTGCGCTTCTGAGCAGTCTCGCCAGAACCTTCGCTGCTCGGTCATACAAGCAGTGAGTCAAGAGGAACCTTCAGACAGAAAGCCATATCCCTGGCCCCTCTGAATGGCTGGACATGGGCAGTTAAAATTTGTCGTGAAGGAATGCTCGAAGACACAAGTTCGCTTGGCGGGGCTCATATGATATTCACACTATGATACTGGTCTATGGTGAAGTCTCATCTGAGTTTACACTTTTTGCCCAGGATGGATGATACGGTAACCGCCAAACCACTAGAACTTACCAGTTTCACTCCAGGAATCTCCATCAAGGGAATTAACTCTGCTGTTACACAGTATGACAGTCTCTTCACAAAATTTCCCATCAGGTCTTGGTACGCCCAGAATTCCTCCATTTCCTGCAAGGGAAAAAACAGCCTGAAACAATATTGTCCTTAAACCGTAAGATGCCCATCACAACAATTGTTGTCTGCTTTGTAATCTGCTGGTAACTCTACAATCTGTTGGAAACAATGTGGACCCTGATCAGACTGCTCCTCTGCCTGTATGCAAAAATATGTTTGAAAAGTTTAAAGATTGCAAGCATCTTCAGCAGATGACATCAACAGACAACATTTCCAGATGCAGTTTTTGTGGATTTTATGGGTTAAACCGACGCTAGGACCATAATGATTTGATCGAGACAGGGGTAGATTGAGCCAATGAGAGTTATTCATACCACCAGGTCAAAATGTTATAAAATGATTCAGGTATATCTTTTTGGTTCGATAAGCTAAAAGTATACTCTGTGTATTCATTACAATTGTCTCATGGAGGCACAAAGCATACCTTAGTGAGATCAAATAAGAAAAAAAAAAAACATCCAAATTATCCCTAAATAGGTGTTACCTGGTGCTAAGGGAAGATGGATGGACAGATGTTTCATTTAAAGACCATTAACTCTTAAAGGGCATACAGCATGCTAAGCATCTAAAAAGAATCTTATAAACAACTGTATTCAATTAAAATAAAAGACACATACAATATGAAAACAAAAATAACAAAAATTAATTTTTAATATAGAGTTAATTTCTTTAAGAAATTAGAAGTTATAAGAAGAATCTTCTAGGTACTCAAGAAGGGGTTTGAAATAACCACAGAAAATAATCTATAGTGCTGAAGTCATTGAAGTTTTAGGGTGTATAATGCACAAAATGCAGGTGTTAATCATCTGAGTTTTTCTTGTCAGAATATGGGGATCATGCACTTATATCAAATAAGTGCCATAACACTCAAAATGAATTCAATATTTTATTGAAATTTCTTACAAATGTAAGGCACCATGAGACAACATGCAGAACACAAGAATGGTAACTCTGTTTAACTTACTTTTGGAAGTTCATTGAAAATATCTGTTATATTGCAGATCTTCTATCGCATTTTATTTTTGTTATATACTGACCGGAAATAAAAACTATACACTTTTAAATTGTCTTGCCTGATAAAACAAGTGGATAAGTCAGTTAAAAATTACTGATTAAGGATTTGACAAACTATCGACATGAATCCAGTAACAATTTAAAGCAAATCTGGTGTTCAAAATAAAAGTTTTTGGGCAAAATGTAAAAAAGTGCATTTTTCACAAAATCTGTTTGTAATCGAATTTAGACTTCAGCATTTTTGCGTATATGTTTCAAGTTAAAAGCAAGAGATAAAAAAATAACATAACATCTAAAAATTATCGATAAACAAACATTTTATTGAAATCTCAAAAACTACTTTTTTCAGCGAAATTTTCAAAATAATGTTTCAAGCCAAAAATCGACCCAAAAGTGCCTTCAATCGTTTTACCATCTTCAGCTGTGTCTTAAATATTGATAAAAACAAAAACCGCAATCAGAAATGCCATACTTTTCGCTCACTTCCGGTGGTTTGGTTCAATATTTAAACGTAGATAACATTCCAACCATTGTGAAAATTTTCATTTTGTAAACAATATTCCCAACGGTAGATGACGCGTAATAATTGGTAGAAATGGGAATCACATTCGCGACACAAAATGTTTGACTCAATGGAAACTTGAACAGCAAGATTTGGACCCTTGCTTTGAACCTGTGGCTCTACCCGTTAAATCGTAGCTATCATTAAGCATTTTATTCGATAGGCCTAAATCAGACATGCCACTGATGATAATTTATATAATTGGAATTCAAATTTCATTAAAATATTTCGCCAGTGACAACTTAAAAATGAGTGTATAGTTTCTATTTCCGGTGAGTATAGTTTGTCTTTGCATGTGTGTATTACTTATATATATATTTTTTATTCTGGATAGCCATTTGGCCATTTTGTGGGAAACTGACTGTTCTTTTGGCTTTCTGCTGTTGGTGTTTCCATCAGGGTTTAGTTACATGTATTTCATGTTTGTGTTTCTTTCCTTTTGGTGTCAATGATGGAAGATGTTGTGTCACTATCGATTCCTTATTATTGCCTTCCCTACAGTGTAGATACAAAAATCTTGAAGAAATTAAGTTGAAAAAAAAGAAGACCAGAACTGGACTCAAAACAGCGACCCCTAACTTACAAGGCAAGTGCTCTACCGACGGAGCTCTCTGGGCAGGGATAACATTTCTTCAACTTCCAAGTTTTATAAACTTAGTAAATAAAGAGCACTATTGATGAAGTTTATCATATTGAGCACTACTGATGAAGTTTATCATAGACACCATTATTTTCCATGTTAAAAGTGCCATAACTCAAAAGAATTGTTAAACCAGACTTATGGTTCTTGTTCTACAATTGTCAACAGTTTTGCAAGGCTGCAAGAAAATCTCTGAAACAATTTTCAAATTATAGAAAGGACACAATAAAGTCATGTATGATTTGGATCACTGAGTTATGGTTCTTGTCTTCTGCAAATCATATCATGGTGATGTACATTTGCATACATTTTTATGAAAATATCTCAAACAGTTTTCGAATTACATAGCAGACACAAATATGTTATAGAAATAACTTTTTTTTCAATGTTCAAAGAGCCATAACTCCAGAACCAGATTATACAGTTCTTGTGTACTGCCCCTCATCTATTGAATTATTATGTTCATGTAATAAGGTTTCATCAAAATAGCTGCAATGGTTTCCAACTCAGAGTGGACACGAGTACAATTTGTAGAAATGGCTATTTTTGAATATTTACTGGGTTCGAAGGGCCATAACTCCAAAAGTATGTTAACAGAGTTACCATTCTTGTGTTCTGCATGTTGTCTCATGGTGCTTTACATTTGTGACAACCAAGAAACATCTCCAATGGTTTTTATTTTACAGAGCAGACATAAGTACAGGGTAGAAATGGCTATGTTCAATGTTAAGATCAATAACTCCAAAAGCAGGCAAACCAGAATTATGGTTCATATGTTCTGCATGTCATCTTATAGTTCTATACATTTGTATGAAGTTTCATAAAACTATCTCTAATGGTGTCAGAGTTATGGAGTGGACAGGAGTACATAGTAGAAATGAATATTTACAAAATTCAAAGTGCAATAACTCCAAAAGTAGGAAAACCAGAGTTAGGGTTCATATATTCTGCATGATGCTTTATATTATGTCTGAACTTTGTAAAAATATCTCAAACTGTATGAGAACTATGGAGCAGACGCAAAATTGTGAGGCTGTGACGTATGGGAGCCATTTTACTATTTAATATAATTTCAAGATATCTATAAATAAAATTCATGATATCTATAATAAAAATATTGGATATCCATAAATATTATTAGATATCTATAAATAATATTAGATATCTATTATTCATTTTATGATATCAGTTATATGTTAAATGATATCTATAATTCCAATTATAGATAACTATTATTCGATTTATAGATATCTATTATTCGATTCATAGATATCAAACATTAAAGAAGATTTTATGATATCAATAATTACATTTATTGATATCCATAATATATTTTTGATATCAATTATAGAAATTGTGATATCTTTAATTCAGACCTTTGAATGATATCTATAATTAGATTATAGATATCCATAAATCTAATTACTGATATCATTAAAATTAATTTTAGATATCCAAAAATCTCAGAATATTTGATATCTTTTAATACAATTTCAGATGCTTGCGTATATGGATCTTCTAGTCAATAACACTTTAACAATGTCAAGTAAAATTTGTTGTCTTTCATCTGTGCCCAGTCCCGAAACTTCAGAACACTTGTGACTCCCAGGGAAGGGGTGAACTCTGAATTTTTCTTTTTACATGGACTGGAAGTCTTAAGGGCACATTGTCAGTCTTGGTATTGTTTCGGGTCACCTGTACATGCCGGGGCCCAACCTATGTAGCAGGCAAAATTCAATGTACACCCCACCCCCCGCTCCACACACACACACAGACACAAACCACCACCCCACAATGGGATGTGTCCAGAGTTAGTGACTGTTAAATCCATACTTGAAGCCATAAGGCCAAATGATATGTATGTATGTATATGTATGATATGTCAGGTTTCAACAAACAGCACAACTCATCAAGAGCAACCCTATCATTTACAAAAATGTGCAACACTCTATTTTAGACATCCTAGTTCTAATTTTAATTGAGCGACAGCCGTCCAGCGGGTCTTGGAGAGATCGATTGGGCTGCCTGACATTTCCACGCAGGGCTGAAACCGACAGCACATTAATGCCGGTATTAAACCACTAAAATGGTCTATAAGCCTACTCCGGCAGAGTGGTGTGAGTCAGACCGTCCCTACATATAAATTTGGCAGGGGTTGAGACGTCATTCATCTCAATGCCGGATTGAAGTCCCACAAAACTGGAAGCAATGTCTCAAAAATAGTGTTAGAATCAGAATAATATTTAACATTAACCCTTATCCTGCCGTTCACGATAACCCCTATCTTTGCTAACAGTGTAAATCCTGATCAGATGGCTTCTGAAGAAGCAATTTTATCAGGATCTACAATGTTTGTGATGCAGTTTGTTAAACCAATGACTATAACATATCAAGTAATCTGATTGGCTGATAGCTAATAATGGGTGTGGCTTATATAACCTATTCAGCAGGACAAGGGATAAATGACATATTTACAGAACTGCTCCCCGCCCTTAAAGAATTATGGATATCAATAAATCAGATAATTGATATCCATAATTCGAATTATAGGTATCAATAATTCAAATTGATTTATTGATATCTTAAATCTCAATCATTGATATCAATTAATCTATTTATAGATATCATTTATTCAGATTATAGATATCATTTATTCAGCCAATTAATTGATATAAAAAATTCTGATTATTGATATCATTAAACAGAATTAATGATATCAACAATTCATAATAATGATATCCATAAATCCTTTAGATATTTAGATTTGAATTTGAATAAATGATATCAATTATTCGAATAATAGATATCAATAATTCGGCCCATTTATTGATATCAATAAGTCTAACCATTTATTGATATCAATAAGTCTAATTATGGATATCTATAAATAATATGTGCATCAATACTTGAGTCTCCATGGAGAAATTTGGATATCACTAATTCCAATAATGGATATCAATAAGTAAGTCAGATTTATATATATCATTTATCCTATATATGGATATCAATAATTTGAATTTATGATATCAATAATTAAAATGATTTATGGATATCCATAATTCATTTGTTGATATCTATAATTTGACTTAATGATATCAATAATTGAATTAATGATATCAATAAATAGGACTGAATTATTGATATCTATTATTCGATTAAATGATATCAATAATTAGAATTATGGATATCTTTAATTTGAATTATAGATATCAATTATTGGGCTGAATTATTGATATCATTAAATCGAAACATGGATATCCATAATTCGAAATATATATTTATAAATAGAAACTGTATCCCACAACTATACTATCCTGAAAAGTTTATAAATTATGGTCTGGCCAGATTTGAATAGAGTCCAAGGCAAAATATGGGGTGGGCGTACATGGGCTGGGAATATTTTTATTGTTTTGATTTTCATTTTTTAGTGTTTCTTTGGGTTTTAGAAAAAAAGATTTTTAGGTCAAGGCCATTTAGCCAGTTACATGAGCTTAAATTCTGGGGAAACATTGTCAGTCTTGGTATATTTTGGTTGTCATTAGATGCCGGGACAAAGCTTGTGTAGCAGGCAAAATTCAGAATACCATCTCCTGACCCCACTATGCGATGTGTTTGTTTGATTTTGTTTCATTTGAGGCTTAACGTCCCCATCAACACTGTATAGGTCATTTTGGATATGTTGCTTCCAATTTTGTGGGACTTTTACCCACAGTGACATCTCAAGCCCTGTGCCCATCCATCTAAAAATAAGGAAGTTATTGACCGAACACAAATTTGCCCCTTTTTAACCTTTGACCTCTATGTATGTCCTTGCCCTTTGAGGTACCAAACTGGGTCATGCACGCAAGGCATCGTCTCATGGTGGTGAACATTTCTTCCAAGCAATTTCAAAATCCATCTAAAAATAAGAAAGTTATTGACCAAACACGAAAAAAGGCCCCTTTCTTGACCTTTCACTCATATGTATGACCTTGACCTTTGAGGTACCAACCTGAATCATGTGAGCTACATATCGTCTCATGGTAGTTAACATTTCTGCCAAGTAATTTCAAATTCTATCTGAAAATAAGAAAGTTATTGACAAAACACGAAAAGGGTCCCTTTTTACCTTTGGCCTCTAAGTATGACCTTGACCTTTGAGCTACCAACCTGAGTCATGCAGGCCACCCATCGTCTTATGGTGGTTAACATTTCTGCCAAGTAATTTCAAAATCCATCTAAAAATAAGAAAGTTATTGACCAAACATGAAAAAAGGCCCCTTTTTACCTTTGACCTCTAAGTTTAACCTTGACCTTTGAGGTATCGACCTGCCTCATGCGCGCCACATATCGTCTCATGGTGGTTAATATTTCTGCTAAGTAATTTCAAAATCCATCTAAAAATAAGAAAGTTATTGACCAGACACGATTTGCCCATACATACATACATACATACCGACAAACTTCCAAGGAAGATAACTAAAAAAGTATAAATGCGAGAGTTATAGTTCTTGTGCTCTGCACGTCGTCTAATACTGATTAATATTTATATGAAGTTTAAAATAATAAATAATAATCAACCTTATTTATAGAGGGTAACACATTTAGTACTAGTACTAATCTTCCATGTGACCCTTTTTTCCTGGGTAGGAACCAGTACAAAGCAATGTGGATAAAGTTTCGTGCTGTGGCGCTTGTGAGGATCAAACCGGCCACCTTTCGATCTCAAATCTGATGCTTTACTGCTGCACCACAGTGCTCCACTTTTTCGTGAAGATAGCTTGAACGGTTTTCAAGTTATAGGGCGGTGACGGACCGATATACGGACAGACAGAAAGACGCCCGGGGGGAAAACAATTTGTCTCCCCGAAAAAAAATTCGGGGAGAGACATTACTATTCAGCAGGACGAAGGATAAATGACATATTTACAGAATTGCGCCCCGCCCTTGAAAAATTATGGATATCCATAAATCAAATAATTGATATCCATAATTCGAATTATAGATATCAATAATTCTAATTGATTTATTGATATCTTCAATCTCAATTGTTTATATCAATTAATCTATTTATGGATATCATTTATTCAGATTGTAGATATCATTTATTCAGCCAATTAAATGATATAAAAAATTCTGATTATTGATATCATTATATAGAATTAATGATATCAACAATTCATAATAATGAAATCTATAAATCCTTTAGCTATTTAGATATCTTTAATTTAAATAAATGATATCAGTTATTCGAATAATAGATATCAATAATTCGGCCCATTTATTGATATCAATCAGTCTAATTATGGATATCTATAAATAATATGTTCATCAATACTTGAGTCTCCGTGGAGAAAATTTGATATCACTTTGTTTGATTTGAGGTTTAACGTCCCCGTCAACACTGTAAAGGTCATTTTGGAGACGTTGCTTCCAATTTTGTGGGACTTTTACCCGACATTGAGATGAAATGACTTCTCAAGCCCTGTCGCCCAATGAAACCAATAGGGTTTATTCGCATGGACGGTCCGCCTCGCACCGCGGTTCCTGGACAGGCTTAGATCCTCTAAGCGGTTAACCAGTACTAGTGTGTGGGCCGGATTCAGCTCTGCGTGAAAGCATCGTGCAGCCCATATATTTCTCCAATAATGGATATCAATAAATATGTCAGATTTATAGATATCATGTATCCTATATATGGATATCAATAATTCGAATTTATGATATCAATAATTAAAATGATTTATGGATATCCATAATTCAATTTTTGATATCTATAATTCGACTTTATGATATCAATAATTGGAATTAATGATATCAATAAATAGGACTGAATTATTGATATCTATTATTTGATTAAATGATATCAATAATTAGAATTATGGATATCTATAGATATCAATAATTGGCTGAATTATTGATATCATTAAATCGAAATATGGGTATCCATATTTTTTATAAATAGAAACAGTATCGAACAACTATACTATCCTCAAAAGTTTATAAATTATGGTCTGGCCAGATTTGAACATAGTGCGTGAGGTGGGGAGTAAGGCAAAATCACGGAGGGGCGGGGAGTACTCTGAATTTTCCTTTTTACATGGGCTGAGAATATTTTTATGGTTTAGATTTTCATTTTTGAGTGTTATTTAGAGTTTTAGAGAGAGAAAGATTTTTAGGTCACGGCCATTTAGCCAGTTACATGGGATTCATCACGAAAACATGCCTATATATAATTTTGACCCCCCTTGAACCCCACTTTTATACAGTAAAACTGCGGTTTGCAGAGGTATACATTATTTTTCTTATTTCTGCTCGAAAACAGATTGTGGGTACTCGTTAGAAGGCGAGGCAGTTCTAACAAGTATCCACAATCTATGTTTTTGAACAGCCTCGGTTCTAATGAGTACCCACAATCTATGTTTTTGAGCAGAAATAAAAAAATTTCACATTTTTTTCATCTGAAAATTTTCATTTTTCTGTGGTAAAATTTACAATGTATTTGTATAGGCGTGTTTTCATAATGTTGAATTCTGGGGGTACATTGTCAGTCTTGGTTTATTTTGGTCGCCATTAGATGCTGGGGCCCTGCTTGTGTATCAGGCAAAATTCAGAGTGCCATCCCCCGACCCCACTATGCGATGTGATCATAGTTATTGACTGTAAGATGCATACCTGAAGCCATGAGACCCAAAGGCTATATGAATGTTTGTTTGTTTGATTTGAGGTTTAACGTCCCCTTCAACACTGTATTGTTCATTTTGGAGACATTGCTTACAATGTTGTGGGATGTTTACCCCAGATTGAGATGAAATGACATCTCAAGCCATGTCCATCGCCCAATTAAACCAATAGGATTTATAAGCATGGACGGTCCGACTCAACCCGCTTTGCTTGGACAGGCTTAGATCCACTAAGCCGTTTACCAATACTTGTGTGTGGTAGGATTCAGCTCTGCATGGAAGCATCTTGCAGCCCATCTATTTCATCAAGCCCCGATGGGCGGGGGCAGTATATGAATGTTTCAGGTTTCAACATGACAAATGAAACAAACAGCAGAACTCATCAAGAGCTCTACCATGTGGCAAAAGTGCCTATCATTTACAAAAATGTACCACAGTCTATTTTAGACACCCTAGTTCTAATTATGTAGCGACCCCTGCCAAATATGGCTTGGAGAAATAGATTAGGCTACCTCGTGTTTCCTCGCAGAGGTGAAACCGACTGCACACGAGTACCGGTAAACCAATTAGAGGCACTAAGCCTGCCGAGGCATAGTGGGGCCAGTCGGACCGTCCCTGCATATAAACCATTTTGGTTTGTTTTGGCATGCAGGGCTTGAGAAGCCATTTCATCTCAATGTCGAGTAAAAGTCCCATAAAATTGGAAGCAGTGTCTCAAACATTATCTAAAAAGTGTTGAGGGGGTGTAAAACCTCAACTCATACAAACAAATCTAATTACTGACATCCATAAATCGGATGGCATATGAGATAGCAATATAATTACACAACTTATTTTAGATATCAATAATTCTTTACATTTTAGATATCTATAAACTGAAATATAGATATCAATAATTATAATTATAGATATCTATAATTTGATTTTAGATTTCTATATATGCAATATGCAACAGATTAATGGATATCAAAAAACAAATTTATGGATATCAAGAAATATTTATTACATATTACATATCATTGATAATTTTAGATATCAATAATGTTAATTATAGATATCTATACTTTGATTGATAGATATCTGTATTTTGAATATAGATATCTATAATAAAATTTTAGATATCTCGAAATTGTACTAAATAGTAAAATGGCACCCCAAAGTGAAGGACAGACAGACACACAGCATACATTTTCATTATAGAACACTGAAAAGATGTCCAAAAGTATCTTGTTATGCCTCCTGTCAGTAACCCTCAGTGGCTTGAACTACCCCTGTCTCAAACAGATTTTCGAGGTTCCAAAGGTGTTCGAGCTGTAGAAGTTCAACTGTATCGAGTTTCAGCATGGCAAGGGTTAATCTAAGTGACAGATATTTAAATAAATACTTACCTGACAGAAATGAGCAACACAGCTGGCAAAACTTGCAGCACTAGAGAGAAGATTCTGTATGAATCCTCGTGGTTGTTGAAACTTTTCTGCTACTTCCCAGATGGTCTTCTGTTTCCAGAGGTCATACAACATCAAGGTTAGATAGAATCTGTTTACAACAAACTCGTCCACCTTCTAAAGAAATAAATAAGAGTCGCAGCATGCATCATAGAAACTTCTTATAAATATACCATATAATATTTTCTAAATACTCGATTCAATTTCTGCTGATAGATTCTATCTTTCATTTTTGAATGTGGATTTTAATAATGCAAGCATTTCGATTGCTGATGTCCATCATATGGGCCCCGTCAAGCGATTTTGGTACTTATCGCCAATGCAAGCAGCGAAGGTTCAGGCGCGCCTGCGCATCCGTGCAGTCTCGCCAGAACCTTCGCTGCTCGCGCATACAAGCAGTGAATCAAGAGGAACCTTCAGACAGAAAGCCATATGCCTGGTCCCTCTGAATGGCTGGGCATGCGCAGTTAAAATTTGTCATGACGGAATGCTCGAAGACACAAATTCGCTTGGCGGGGCTCATATTGTAATGACATTACAGTGACATCATTAAATTCAGTGAGGTCAACCTTAACAACAACATACATGATGTCTTATACATCTGGTGCAAACAAACAGGTTAGGATAAGCTTGTTAACATAAGAACTTCTATCCAAGGATAAAATTCCGGATTTCCTTATCTGGTGTGGAAGAAATAAGAGTCACCCTCACCAAAGAAATCTCATTTAACTACACCACAACCTCTTTACAACCCTACTGTTGAGGTGCAAAGCGGAAGCCATATAGGTAAGCAACCGTGTTATATTCAAACAAAAATTGTATAGATTCCATAGAAAAATTACCATTTAAGGTCGAGAGTCAATATAATCTATTCAAGTTTTGGATTCAATTTTTTACCATATGAGCCCCGCCAAGCGAATTTGTGTCTTCGATCATTCCGTCATGACAAATTTTAACTGTGCATGCCCAGCCATTCAGAGGGGCCAGGGATATGACTTTCTGTCTGAAGGTTTCTCTTGATTCACTGCTTGTATGAGTGAGCAGCCAAGGTTCTGGCGAGACTGCGCGGATGCGCAGGCTCGCCTGACATTCGTTGCTCGCATACACGATAAGTACCAAAATCGCTTGACGGGGCCCATATATGGTCATTTTTCTATAGAATCTATACATTTTTGGGATTCATCCTTAAACCATAAACAGTCATCTTTCTATATAATCTATATTTTTTATCAATCTTTAAACCATGTTATACCCCTAACTATGTTATAATGAAAAGTATTATAAAGAGGTTTATGTGTAAAAATAGCAAATTCTTTATTAACCATTATTCTGCTGAACCTGAAAACCTCTACCTTTGCAAATATTGTAGATCTGGAAAAGAGAGAGAGAGAGAGAGAGGGAGAGAGAGATCTTCCACACATCCAGTGTTTTTCAAACAAACAGAAAAGTTGTGTCAAATTAAGATCTTGACAGTTTTAATAGCACTCCTCAGGCCTTCACAATTACAGGTAGTTTACTTACCAGTTTTGATTTCTGCTGTGATGCTTTTCTAGCCAGGTATGATTCTGGTACTCCAATAAGAGCTGGAACTTTCATTTCAGCTGCTGATAAAGTGTTCACCTGTAAAGAGCATAAGTGGTTTATTTTACACTTTAATCAACTTTAAAATGACATAATGATAATAGCCATTGTTGTGTTCACTGAAATCCATCCTTAGTTTTGAACAACTGACTCAGGGACTAAGTATTCAAACTCTGGCACATTTGATTCATTGATTACCTTTTAAAAAATTATCTAAACCTGGCCATCAATTGCTGAAAATTTGCTTAACAGTTTTTAACACTATCTAAATCATGTCAGTAAGAGTATTCATACAAAAATCATTACCCATAAACTCAGACAAGAATTCTACCAACAGCTTTGTCACATCCAGGGTCCAGTTGTTCAAAACTAATGCCATCATTAGTTAATGTATTGTTAAAATTGGGATAAATTAATTCTGCAAATATGCTAGTATTTATGCTGAAAAAATGTGAACAGCTTTTGCATTTTGCATTTGCAAAAGCTGCTCACATTTTCCAGCAAAAATGCCAAAATTTTAGATATTGTATTTGCTAGAACAACTAACAATATGACCACTAATGAGCTTGTTAAGCTAACGATGCTTTGAAAGAACTGGTCTGGAACATGCACTGACACCAATGTTGATGGATTGACACACAGATGAGCAGTAAACGAACAGACGGAAAACTGGCCCTGCTGTTGTAAAACTTTTTTCATGCTCAACTTAGCTGAGTATGGAATTCATAATGCTCATAAATTTTAAAATACAAATGGAAGAGGCAGTTTTCCTGCTCTCCTGCTCAGATCAACACAGAATGGTACATGTATTTGTTCAACTTATAAATTTTAAAATGCCAACAATTTACAAGCAGGACAAATTTCATGCTCAACTGATTTGAGCATGAAAAAAGTTTTACAGTTCGGGGCATGAGCTCCTATATGTTGCTGTTGTTTACTACCCATTGGTTTCAGTGTCTGTTGTAAATGACAGACCCAGTACACATGTTGAAATACAAACTCACCTGAGTAAAATATATGAGCCAGGAGGGTGCAATATCCTTGACCATATCATAAGGTGTGACCAGATAGAGGAGATGAAGGTGTGTTGATAGTACAAGTGGTTCTTCGGCTTTCTTCAGATCTTTGTACAATATCCCTGCATAATCTGGGTCTATAGGTCCTGAAAAATACAGGATTACAGTTGAAACTCAGTGGCTTCATGAAAATGTGTTTCAGCTAAGGGTAGTTCGAGCCACTAGAGGTTTATAATAGCAAGGCCAGAGGGGGTGAAGGGGGTGCAAAATGGGAGTGAGTTACAGATATATATTTAATCTTCTATAATAAATGTTAAATGATGTTGTGTATACTCATTAGAATTACCTTGCTGAGGTGATTCTAATGAGTATACACATAATACATTTTCAAGAGTCATCCTATAAAAGTATCATGCATTGTGTACAGAGGCTATCATTCAGTCACTGAAGTTTTACCATATTTTAAATTTGGAATAACATTATTATAAACAGGGATGGACATACACAGAATACAGAATCCTTGTGCCAATAACAACTAGTTGTCCACAAAAAAGAAACAAACTGTAGGAGGAGTTATCCGGAAAGAAAATGTTTACAGAATTTTTCAAAGGGGCATAACTGTATTTTATTTGGTGGACAGTAACCTCAAAACAATATGCGCTGCCCCACATCATGATCTAACTATTTATAAGTTTCAGTTTAATCAGATGTAAAATGTAGGAGGAGTCATCCAGAAACGAAAAAGTTCCAAAAAATTTCAAAGGGGCATAACTCTATTATTATTTGGTGAGCCGTAACCCTGAAACAATATGCGCTGCCCCACATCATGGTCTAACTATGTATGAAATTTCAGCATGATTGGATGTAAACTGTAGGAGGAGTTATCTGGAAATGAAAAGCTTACAAACGGACAGATGGACAGACAGACGGATGGATGGACGACAGGGGGTATAACATAATACATCCCGTCTTTCAAACGGGTGTATAAAAATCCTAAAACTTTGGACATCTTGAAGACTTGCTGTAATTCTCCTAAAATTTTAACAAATTTATTTCATGACCCAGCAAGGAGTCCAAAAGGTGCAGACGGAATTGCAAATAGTGTAGACCCTGATCAGAATGCAGTCTGATCTAAATCTGCACTGTTTGCTTAGGCCTATATGTCCCAATACTTAGGATCATTAAGGTACACTGTTTGCCACTCATCCAGCTATTTTAGACACAAAGTTTGGCATTAATTTGTACTTATTCAAATTTTTTAACAAGTTATGGTGAGGTATCCAAATGTTAGGTTAAATATAGTAACTTCTCTGTGCATGAATGCCACCTTAACTGTTTTGTTTGTTTGAATTAAGATTTAACATCCCCTTCAACACTATTTGGGTCATTTTGGAGACATTGCTTCACCGAGGTAAAATGACATCCCAAGCCCTGCTGCCTAATAAAACCAAAAGGCTTATATGCATTGGATGGTCTGACTCACATCACTTTGCCTGGGCAGGCTTAGTCTGTCTGAGCAGTTTACCAGTACTCATGTGTGGTCAGTTTCAGCTCTGTGTGGAAGCACCATGAAGCCCAATGTATTTCTCTAAGCCTCGGTGGGCGGGGGCGAACCAGCTTAACTAAGCTTGTTAAGTTAAAACCCTTACCATGCTCTGAGCTAATTCAGCAGATGACAAATTGTTGATCTTTTTCTTATATATATTTCTCAGAAACAAGACTTGACATATATACATATATCATACAAATGGTCAAATCCTGTTTTCTGGGAAAAATAAGAAAAAAATATTTCCAAATGTTGTCTGCTGACAAAAATATCCAGCATTCAGAGTGTTAAGTCTACATACCTTTAAAGGTTGCTCTTCCAAGCTGTGTAACCTCAAGCTTGTGTATTAGAGTGTCCCCAGACTGTGACTTAGTCTGTAGCACCAGTCCAAGATCTATGAGCTTCTGGAGAGATTCTTTGCACATTTCAATGATATCAACACTCAGGTAGCTCTGCTGAAGTCTAGCAAGAGACCGACTCATGAAGGAGAAAATATCCTCAGTTGATGCAGCAATCTGTAGAGGAAAACACGGTGCCAATAAGTTGTACTACAATTAGCCTGGAAATGCATGAGGTGCCATATGTTACTGGATTGTAAATGAGCCCGTGCAGGAACAAGCCTGCCGTAATGATCCAGTCCAGACCCAGATCAGCAGTCTGATCAGGGTCTACATGGTTTGCCATTCTGTTTGCACCTTTTGGACTCCTTGTAGGATGAGTATTTATGATCAGATTCCTTCCTATTCCCCTTAAATATATCTTCACTGATAGAATTTTATATTATTTTTGGACTGGATGGTTTGGAGTTTAACAGCCTAGTTAACATGGTTGAGAGCCTGCCTGTTTACCAAGCCATACTCTCCTGGGCAGGCTATACCTTATAAGCAGTTGACGAGCAGAGGGTGCATTCTTTCCCGAGAAACTGACAACTACCCTTCTTGGAATAGTGACTGTAGAAATGATTTCATGCCAAGTCTACAGGGATCAAACCCGTGACCTCAAGCATGGTCACCAGTCAGACATGCATCCGACTGAGCCACACAGATTACCTTTTATTTTGCATTATTGAAAAAAAAAGTGTTTCATAGCACACTGTCGCCATAGTCTTTGCCACGCAGATATGTCAGGAACAGTAATTCTTCAATAACCATAAAAGTTAGCGGAACTACAGAGGGGTAATCACTGCACCAGTCAAGAGACATTTAGTTGCATGGCCTGCACCAGTCAAGAGGCATTTAGTTGCATGGCTTAAGGGGAATGGGAACACCTGGCAAATTTTTCCGTCATTTTTTAAAGGAAGACAACTTTCTGAACTTCCTGTTCGCTTTTCTATAAGTTCTGTCCCATTGAAAGAGGGGTCTACTCTTAAAGGAAAGAATTTGCTCCTGAGGAGCAAATTCTTTCCTTTAAGAGTAGACCCCTATTGACATGGGAGACAAAAAATACTTTTGCAGGAGTGGCCTCCCCTGAAGGTGTTCCCATTCCCCTTGATGATATCTTTTTGATTTTCAACAAAACAAAGGCATGTTGTGTGTACTCATTGGAATTGCCTCACTGAGGTGATTCTAATGAGTACACACAACATACATACCTTTCAAGGATAAAATCAGGAAAACCTCGCTAAATTATTTAAATACAGTCAAACTTTAATGGCTCGAACGCCTTTGGGACCTCGAAAATCTGTTCGAGACAGGGGTAGTTCGAGCCACTGAGGTTACTGTCAGGGGGCATAACGAGATACTTTTAGACATCTTTTCGGTGTTCTATAATGAAAATGTATGCTGTGTGTTCTCATTAGAATCGCCTCATCGAGGCGATTCTAATGAGTACACACAGCATACATTTGCAATCGCCTCATCGAGGCGATTCTAATGAGTACACACAGCATACATTTGCAAGATAAAAGACTAAAATCTCCTTAAATATCCCCCACTATTTCTTATGTAGAGAATTACGCTAGGGGCTCAAGAATGGGTTTGACACAGCCATGGTAAACGAACCATCGAGCTATCGACGTTTGACTGTACATGGCTATCTAGAGAAAATGGATGAATTCTCAAGGAACTCAGGAGTGAGTTTGAATTAGACAAGGTAAATGAGCCATCCATGTTTGAGTTTTTGAGGATTCACTGAATATATCAAAGGCAGACCACTCTCATCTGAAAGTACTTTCCTCTCTTGTCAGTGAAATAACTAACTGCCCCAAATCCATTCCAACACCATTTTCATTTACAGCAGCTATCCTGAACCCTTTAGATGCCAAGAAAATCTGAATCTGAAAATGTTGTTTGCTTATGTTGCCTGCTACATCTTCTTGCAAACTTTTCAAACAGTGTGGATTCTGATCAGACTGCTCCTAAGAGGAGGAGTCTGATCTGGGTTCACACTGTTTGCAACAATGACTTTCAAAAGAGAACTTGCAAACAATAAAGCAGACAATAGTTGTTGTGGTTAGTATCTTAAGGGCTAACCCGCATATATCTAGCACCAAATACCATAATGATTTTAAGTATTGGGACAGATAGGCCTAAGCAAACAGTGCAGACCCAGATCAGACTGCTCCTGAAGGAGCAGGAGCAGTCTGATCAGGGTTTACACTGATTGCCATTCTGTCTGCACCTTTTGAAGTCCTTGCTGGATCATGAAACAAATTTGTTAAAAGTTAAGGAGAATTACAGTAAGTATTCAAGATGTCCCAATTTTCAGGGTTTTTAAGGTAAACAGGATAAGACCAAGATCAGGTGCTGCAGAACATGCTGTCTGATCAGTATTCAATGTTTGCTTAAAAACTGGGACTTTTCGTAAAACTTACAATAATTATCAAACAAATCCAACCCTGATAACCCTAAATTT
Organism: Lucinisca nassula; assembly: GCA_963580285.1. Lineage (NCBI taxonomy): Eukaryota > Metazoa > Mollusca > Bivalvia > Lucinida > Lucinidae > Lucinisca > Lucinisca nassula. The sequence goes on from OY757010.1 coordinate 181,406,955, forward strand.
GAAAATGACCTCTTCCTAAGATATTAGGTATCGTATATGTGTCAAAGAGTAACCCATCTGAAAAAAGTATTTGTTATATGGGCCAGCTGCATGCCAAGCAAAAATGTGTCTTTGAATATTAAGGTGCAACAAAAAGTCAGATCAGCCTGCACATCATGGCAGTATGATCAGAGTCCTCACTGTGTACTTTATGGATAGTCACTGACACGTGTGTGTGTGAATTCGGGTTTAAGGTCGCTTTCAACAATTTTTCAGTCATATCACGAAGGTGTCTGGTTGTGACAGGGAGCTCAATGCTCACTTTTATAGTGCTGCCTAACTGAAGTATCATGTCCCAGACACATTGCATGATACCACACCCAGTCACATTATCCTGACACTGGGTCGACCAGTCCTAGCTCTACCCCGTAAATCTGAGTGCCAAGCGAGGAGCAGCTAGTACCATTGTTAACGACTTTGGTATGTCACGGCCCGGGATCGAACCTGTGACCTCCCGTTTCCCGGAGCGGACACTCAACCAACTGAGCTATCGGAGCCGGTAGTCACTGACACATAGCTTCTTCATACAGTCAGGGAAAACAAATTGTTGAAATTTTAGGAGATTTACAACATGTCCTCAAGGTGTCCAAATTTTTGGGATTTTTATGGTATATATTTAAGGATCCATCTAAAAACCATGTTATATCCAAAGCAGTGTTATAATGAACAGTTATAAAAAGATCTGCTGCAGAAAGCCAACTGGTGACAATAAAACCAAGTCTCCGATTTTTGTTCTTTTACGTGTTCTTTGTTTCCAAAGGCAACGTTTTAGCTTTTTATTTTACCTGCAATCCAACAGTTGACAGCATGAGGTTTCTGAGGCCTTTCCCTCCATCATATACAAGGCTACTGTGACAGCTCTCTAATGGACCAGCTAGTAACTCACAAATCTGAAAATGTAAAATATGGAGTGACCTCTAGAGGACAAGTTAGTATTTAAATTCACAAATGTGACAATGCTTAAACAAGAAGGTTTAAAAGCTGCTCACCCTATTTTTCTGCAATAATACTTAATAATCAAAGTTATAACGAGACAAAAACTATCAACTTCATCAGTTTTGGACATTTTGGCTATGGTAGAGAAACTAGATTATTCCAATAGGTTCAGAAACTGCAGGCAAAAACCTAGTTTTCAGATATGTGAAGGACAGGTAACCCAAGATCTGAAATGGCCAGAGTAGCCATCCTTGGCCACAATATGCAACCTTTACAATTCTATATACCTGTTAAGAATTCTATATACCTGTAAAGTTTCATCAAGCTGTTCCATATAGTATACAGACCAAACTTATTTTTCAGACACATCAAACGCAAACAACTCGTAAGTGAAATGGCCAAAGTAGCAGTCCTTAGATACAGTATGCTACCAAAAGCACTTGATGTATCTGTGATGTTTTATCCCAGTAAACTACATAGTAAAAGGAGCTATGGGCCAAAAATCATGTTTATTTATTCAGAGGACCCTTGCTGTAATGACAGTATATGTTCCCTAACAATTTGCCGCTTTAGCGAATTCGCCGCTATAAGGTATTCAAATAAGGAGTAGTATAATAGGTAATAAAGCACTGTCTCCCTTAATTACTCCAAGAAACAAATGTTGTGGACATTTGTTAGAATCGACGCATATTGTAGCTAAGGACTGCTACCCTGGCCATTCCACCATCAGGTTATTTGTCTTTGATGTGTCTGAAAATATCCACAACATTTGTTTCTTCGAGTAATAAAAATATTTAATATTCTTGATTATCTTTGTTAATCTATCTTATCTTGAGCTAAGGATTCGTTCCATTGAAATTGTTGGTATAACGAGTTTTGTCTTCATATCGAATGTCAGTCAGAGGGTTGACTGTATCATGGAGAGACAATTTCTATACATCAATAAATTTTCAAGATATTCTATTCTGTTGTGAAGAAGCAGAGTCAGGCCAAAATTCATTCCTCGGATACATCAAAGGTAGATAACTCAACTGGAATGACCAAGTTAGTACTTCATGGCCACAACATGCTACCTTTAATGGTCAATGTATCTGTGAAATTTCATCCATATATTCCATACAGTAAAGGGAGAACAGGCTGAAGACAAAACAAAAATTGACGGATTTTGCCCTTGGACTAGGTCAACCCACACATCCCCTATAGAATTGTTTGTGCAAAAACTTGGAAAAATAATCTGGTTCACAACCATAAATGAAATGCAGAAGGATGGATACAGACAATGAGATGACACACCTGAGGGTGAAGCATATTGCCCTGCCACCATCATGTTGGCATAATTTTACATAAAGAAGCATCAAACTAATTGCAAACTTAAGCATCCAAAACAAGTTAGTGACAAAAAGTATGAAAAAATGAATAGGCAAAATAGCTTGACATAAGGCAGATGATTTACTCTTGTCTTGCTGAATAAATCAATGTCCCACACCCATGGCTGACTCTCTACCAATCTAATTACTTGATAGGTATAATGTATTGGTTCAATTCACAAAATGAATGACAATTTAGATCCTGATCAGATGCTTTTGGATCTACACTGTATGCAAAGGTAGAGGTTGTCTTGCTCAACAGGACAAGAGTTAGGCCTTATTTTCTGTGTAAAATGGTAAAATTTAGATTGTCAGCTGCTCTAAAATTTCTCATAGTGCTTTAACCCACTGTATTATATTAGTGGACTCTTCCATTGCTATACATTGGATATTAAAGTCCATTTGTCATATAAGGGGTGTCAGGCCTATTTTTTTGTTTTTATTCTATTTTTGACGGAAAATTCTGTTAGAAAACAGTGCAGGCCCTGATCAGACCACATTATGTGGTGTCTGATCTGGGCCTGCACTGTTTACCAAGGTATCCCTTTAGGGGTTTCCCGCATACAATGGGTTAAGATTTTACCAGGTGTTGTGCTATTGAATAAGGTCTAACCTTTTCTCTGTCTGAAGTTTTACAGATGAGGATACTTTCACCGGTGGTGTCAATTCCTGCTCGACCAGCTCTTCCTACCATCTGCTTATACTGACTTCTACTGATAAAATACTGGCCAACATAGGGGCACCGCAATATCACTCTGTTTATAAAGGCATGGTAAAAGAAAGTCAAAATATGTGCTGCATCGTACATGGCAGGCCCTTAGCACATATGCAAACAAGAAATGCTCCAACCAGACTGCTCATCTGAGCCATTATACTGTTTCCTTTTATAAGGAAGCCAAAGTAACATTTAAGAAATGAATGTAATTTTTTAATGTTCGTTGAAGTATGAACAACATCGGGTCACAAGCAAAGTAAGTGAACCCATTTCTGGGTTCACTTACTTTGCTTGTGACTCGACGTTGTACACTTCAATCAACACCAGGTCACAAGCAAAGTAAATGAACCCAGAAGGGGTTCACTTAAATTTTGCTCCTGACCCAATGTAGTTCATGCTTCAATGAAAGTTAAATAAATTACCTTTATTACTTAAATTTACATCTTTTTCTGTCCATTATTTGTCAAGAAGTTCTGGTTTGAGCACTGAAAGCAATTGCACACATATTTCCTATTGACAGCAGATCAGCATTATTGGCCGAATAACTTCGCCATTGCCAATCCCACTCCAGTGAACGATTGTTTGTTTTGATGTCAGTGACATCGTGTGATTCAATGTATTCAAAGAAGAATGAACTTAATTATTAGTCATTTTGAGCCAAAATTAGCCTTGGTAAGCCAAAATTAGCCTTGGTGAGCCAAAATTAGTCTTGGTAAGCCAAAGTTAGGTTTGGTGAGCCAAAATTAGCCTTGGTAAGCCAAATTTAGCCTTGGTTAGCTACACTTAGCAAACAAAATTAGCCTTTGTAAGCCAAACTTAGTCACAATGACCAAGTTTAGCCTTGTTAGCCAAAGTTAGCCTTGGTGTGCCAAAACTATGCAACTAATTCATAGACTTTATATGGTAACAAATGTCTTTCTAAAGACCCTTTTCAGTTATATTAACCCATTTTAGGCGGGAAACCCCTAAAGCGCTACCTTGACAAACAGTGCAGGCCCAGATTAGACGTCTGATCAGGGCCTACAGTATTTGCTAACAGATTTTTTTGTCAAAAATTGAATCAGAACGAAAATATACGTCTACCACCCCTTATATGACAAATGGACTTGTCCAACATATAGCAATGGAAGAGTCCACCAGTATACAATGGTTTAAAATTATGCAATAGAGAAATACCATTTCTCTATGTTGTCCTTTGGCTTTACTATATATCACAGACAATATGGGCTACATGTATTCTGACATGTGCTTCAAGCATCCGACTTCACTATATGCTATATGGATCTCTGCTAATCAAAAGCTTGTCAGTGAATTTAGATCTTGTTCTGCTGAACCAGAATACACACTATATTTGCAAATAGTGTAGATACAGATCAGATGGCATCTGATCTGTAACTACAATATTTGACATTCGTTTTGTGAACTTGTAGGAATAACTTACTACTTGCCGGCCTTGGTAGCTCAGGTGGACGCGCATCTGACTTGTGATCAGGAGGTTGTGGGTTCGATATCTGCAGAAGATTGATCATGAAATCTTTTCTACAGCCATTCTCTCCCTTCTGCTTATTCAAGAAGGACTGTTGTCAGTTTCTGGCAAGAGAATATGCACTGTATTGGTTAACCACTTATCGGGTATGCTTAAGCCTGCCCAGGAAGGTGTGTTTAGGTAATATGTCTGACTAGATAATAACTTACATTGTGTTGACTGGGTCGTTGAACACCAAACAAACAAACATCAAGAAATCTGAATGGTTGAAAGTCAGAGTGATTATGGCTAAATTAATCTATTCAGTAGGACAAGAGTTAAACAGGTAGGACTATATAATTCCCAGTGCGTGGACACAGAGGGAATTTTGAGTCGTCACTGCGAATACATGTCAAAAGACAGTTCTGCTTACTGCAGCCCACCATTTTGTACAACATTCTCAATGTAATCATATGATTTTGTTTGCTTCGGTTCAGAGTTGATGGCCCAGTCAACATGTTTAGGTCATGTCAGGTTGGTTTGTTCACCTAAAAACATGTTTCTTGAACAGGTTTATATATAAGTGGTTAAACAGTATAGTGCACATTCTTTCACCAGAAATTAACAAGCTGGTCCTGTATCGCTCACCTGAGCTAACAGATTCGAAGTTTCAGGAAGTGCCAACCTTTACTGAAGGATTTATGGGCTACATGGTGATAGCAGGGTAAGCATTTTCTGCAAATCAAGTAGAATGTAACTCTATGATAAATAGGCTGACCTCACCATTTTCAAACACATTCAAGCTTTTTTTTCTGACTTACTAAGAAGAGTCGATATAAACTGAAGAGGCTATGGTGATGACAAGTTCAAAGATAAGCGATTAACTGCTGAAATCAAAGGGACGTTACTCTGTAATAAATAGGCAAAGCTCATGATTTTCAAACTCCTCTAAGCTTTTCTGCCTGACTTACTTGTTTGTAAGTTTCATGAAGACCCAATCTAAACTGAAGGGGCAGCAGTGATGACAAGGTCGAAAAAAGGCATTTTTCAGCAAGCAAAGGCATGTAACTCTATGATAAATGTGCAGACTTGGCCGGTATTCAAACTCCTCTGAGGTTTTATCCCCAGCAACCTTACATATAAGTTTCAGAAAAATCCGATCAAAACTGAAGGGGCTAAGGTGATGACAAGGTCAAAATTTGGCATTTTCAGCAATCAAAGGGATGTTACCCTATGATAAATGGGCCGACTTGGCCAGTTTTCGAACTCATTTGAGGTTTCATCCCCAGCCACCTTACATATAAGTTTCAGAAAAATCCGATCAAAACTGAAAGGGCTACAGTGCTGACAAGGTCAAAAATCAACATTTTCAGCAATCAAAGGGACGTATATCTATGATAAATGGACCAACTTGGCCGGTATTCAAACTCATCCGAGGTTTTATCCGCAGCTACCTAACATATAAGTTTCAGAAAAATCCGATCAAAACTGAAGGGGCTACGGTAATGACAAGGTCAAAAATCAACATTTTCAGCCATCAAAGGGACAGAACTCTACGATAAATGGGCTGACTTGGCCTGTTTTTGAACTCATCCAAGATTTTATCCCCAGCCACCTTACATATAAGTTTCAGAAGGATCCGATCAAAACTGAAGGGGCTATGGTGATGACAAGGTAAAAAATCGGCATTTTCAGCAATCAAAGGGACGTAAATCATTGATAAATGGACCAACTTGGCCGGTATTCAAACTCATCCTAGGTTTTATTTCCAGTCACCTTACATATAGGTTTCAGAAAGATTCAATCAAAACTGAAGGGGCTACGGTGATGACAAGGTAAAAAAATCGACATTTTCAGCCATCAAAGGGACATAACTATATAGTTAATGGGGCAACTTGGCCGGTTTTCGAACTCATCTGAGCTTTTATCCCAAGCCACCTTACATATAAGTTTCAGAAAGATACGATCAAAACTGAAGGGGCTACAGTGTTGACAAGGTCAAAAAATCAACATTTTCAGCAATCAAAGGGACCTAACTCTATGATAAATAGGCCACCTTTGCCGGTATGCGAACTCATCCGAGGCTTTATCCCCAGCCACCTTGCATATAAGTTTCAGAAAGATCCGATCAAAACTCAAAGGGCTACGGTGATGACAAGGTCAAAAATCGGTATTTTCAGCAATCAAAGGGATGTTACTCTGTGATAAATGGACCAACTTGGCTGGTTTTCGAACTCATCTGAGATTTTATCCCCAGCCACTTTACATATAAGTTTCAGAAAGATTCGATCAAAACTGAAAGGGCTACAGTGATGACAAGGTCAAAAATCAGCATTTTCAGCAATCAAAGGGACGTTACTCTATGATAAAAGGGCCGACTTGGTCGGTTTTCAAACTCATCCGAGATTTTATCCACAGCCAGCTTACATATAAGTTTCAGTAAGATCCGATCAAAACTGAAGGGGCTACGGTGATGACAAGGTCAAAAATCGGCATTTTCAGCAATCAAAGGGACGTAACTCTATGATAAACCAGCGGACTTGGCCGGTTTTCGAACTCATCTGAGGTTTTATCCCCAGCCACATTACATATAAGTTTCAGAAAGATCCGATCAAAACTGAAGGGGCTACGGTGATGACAAGGTCAAAAATAGGCATTTTCAGCAATCAAAGGGACGTAACTCTATGATAAATGGGCCGACTTGGCCGGTTTTCGAACTCATCCGAGTTTTTATCCCCAGTCACCTTACATATAAGTTTCAGAAAGATCCGATCAAAACTGAAGTGGCTACGGTGATGACAAGGTCAAAAATCGGCATTTTCAGCAATCAAAGGGACGTAACTCTATGATAAACCAGCGGACTTGGCCGGTTTTCGAACTCATCTGAGGTTTTATCCCCAGCCACATTACATATAAGTTGTAGAAAGATTCGATCAAAACTGAAGGGGCTACGGTGACGACAAGGTCAAAAATCGGCATTTTCAGCAATGAAAGGGACGTAACTCTATGATAAATGGGCCGACTTGGCCGGTTTTCGAACTCATTCGAGTTTTTATCCCCAGTCACCTTACATATAAGTTTCAGAAAGATCCGATCAAAACTGAAGGCGCTATGGTGATGACAAGCATTTTCCCATAGTAAGTCTATGGGACCTTATGGTTGCTATAGGAACCAAAGTTTTAGAGCGATTTCAAAAAAATGTTTATGGCATCAATGCCCCACCAGAGGCATGCTACAGGTGAGAAATGATTGAGATCAGCCTGCACGATACAGAGATATAGCTGCTCAAAAGTGTGGATGGACGACGGACGGACGGATGGACGACGGACGACCCACTATACTATAACTGACATTCTTAAATCAGCAGAAGGGAGGGAATGATTATAGAAAAGATTTCATTATCAATCTCCACGAAAGAACACATGACTTGATCCACCAGTCAGATGTGCATATGCCTGAGCCACCAAGGCTGGAAGTCATATGATGAGATGAGTAAAGGTACCAGAACATTTAGAGTTCTGAGTAATAAAAGTACAGTCAACCATCTTTATAACACAACAAAAGTCATCATAATGACAATCAATGGCAATTTAAATGGAACAAATCCTGAGCTGAAGTTGAGACAAGTCATCATAATGACCATTTAAATGGAACAAATCCTAAGCTGAAGTTAAGACAAGTCATCATAATGACAATTTCAGTGGAACAAATCCTGAGCTGAAGTTGAGACAAGTCATCATAATGAAAATTTCAATGGAACAAATCCTGAGCTGAAGTTAAGACAAGTCATCATAATGACAATTTAAATGGAACAAATCCTGAGCTGAAGTTTAGACAAGTCATCATAATGGCAATTTCAATGGAACAAATCCTGAGCTGAAGTTGAGACAAGTCATCATAATGACAATTTCAATGGAACAAATCCTAAGCTGAAGTTGAGACAAGTCATCATAATGACAATTTAAATGGAACAAATCCTGAGCTGAAGTTTAGACAAGTCATCATAATGACAATTTAAATGGAACAAATCCTGAGCTGAAGTTGAGACAAGTCATCATAATGACAATTTCAATGGAACAAATCCTAAGCTGAAGTTGAGACAAGTCATCATAACGGCAATTTCAGTGGAAAAAATCCTGAGTAATGACAATTTAAATGGAACAAATCCTGAGCTGAAGTTGAGACAAGTCATCATAATGGCAATTTCAATGGAACAAATCCTGAGCTGAAGTTAAGACAAGTCATCATAATGACAATTTAAATGGTACAAACCCTAAGCTGAAGATAAGACAAGTCATCATAATGACAATTTAAATGGAACAAATCCTAAGCTGAAGTTGCGACAAGTCATTATAATGACAATTTAAATGGAACAAATCCTAAGCTGAAGTTGAGACAAGTCATCATAACGGCAATTTCAGTGAAAAAAATCCTGAGTAATGACAATTTAAATGGAACAAATCCTGAGCTGAAGTTGAGACAAGTCATCATAATGGCAATTTCAATGGAACAAATCCTGAGCTGAAGTTAAGACAAGTCATCATAATGACAATTTAAATGGTACAAAGCCTAAGCTGAAGATAAGACAAGTCATCATAATGACAATTTAAATGGAACAAATCCTAAGCTGAAGTTGCGACAAGTCATTATAATGACAATTTAAATGGAACAAATCCTAAGCTGAAGATACGACAAATCATCAGAATGACAATTTAAATGGAACAAATCCTAAGCTGAAGTTGAGACAAGTCATTATAATGAACTTAACCGAGATTTTATGTCTGTCCTCGTTACCTGCAAGTTTGAAGCTGATCTGAAAAAAATTCAAGTCGCTATCGTAGTCGCAACATTTTCCCTAATTAAGTCTATGGGCAAATTTTTTGTCGCTCAAGGTCACGTAACTCCGAGGTCAATATTCCGATTCGGCCCAAAATTGAACTTAACCAAGATTTTATGCCTGTCCTCGTTACCTGCAAGTTTGAAGCTGATATGAATAAAAATAAAGTTGCTATCGTGGTCACAACGTATTTTTTTATGCTCAAGGGCAGGTAACTCCAAGGCAAATAATCCGATTCGGCCCAAAATCGAACTTAACCGAGATTTCATGTCTGTCCTTGTTACCTGCAAGTTTGAAGCTGATCTGGAAAAAATTCAAGTCGCTATCGTAGTCACAACATTTTCCCTATGTAAAGTCTATGGGCAAATTTTTTGTCGCTCAAGGTCATGTAACTCCGAGGTCAATATTCTGATTCGAACTTAACTGAGATTTTATGCCTGTCCACGTTACCTGCAAGTTTGAAGCTGATCTGAATAAAAATAAAGTTGCTATCGTGGTCACAACGTATTTTTTTATGCTCAAGGGCAGGTAACTCCAAGGCAAATAATCCGATTTGGCCCAAAATCGAACTTGACCGAGTTTTTATGCCTGTACTGGTTATCTGCAAGAATGAAGTCGATCAGAAAAAAATTGACGGAGCTAGGATGATGACAAGCTTTTTCCTATGTGAAGTCTATGGGAGCTAGATGTTGCCATGGCAACCAGAGTTCCACTCAGATCTGCCTGAAAACCTAATGAAGCCTTTCCACTTGCCCAATAATGCGACACATGAAATTTGATCAAAGTTGGCCAAGTAGTCTTTAAGATATACATTTTTGAAATTCCCATTAACCCTAATGCAAAAACACACAAGGGCAGGTAACTCCTAAGTGAATGATCCGATTCTGCCAGTTATCGAACTTGGCCGAGATTTCATGGCTGTGCTGGTTATCTGCAAGAATAAAGCCAATCTGAAAATAATTGAAGCAGCTACGGTGATGACAACATTCTCCCCATGTTAAGTCAATAGGCAATTTTTTCAACGCTCAAGGGCACGTAACTCCTGAGTGAATAATCCGATTCAACTCAAAATCGAACTTGATTGAGATTTCATGCCTGTCCTCCTTATCTGCAAGAATGAAGTCGATCAGAAAAAAATTGACGGAGCTAGAGTGATGACAAGCTTTTTCCTATGTTAAGAACGCTCAAGGGCACGTAACTCCTGAGTGAATAATCTGATTCAGCCCAAAATCGAACTTGATCGAGATTTCATGCCTGTCCTCGTTATCTGCAAGAATGAAGACAATCAGAAAAAAATTGACAGAGCTAGAGTGATGACAAACTTTTTCCTATGTTAAGTCTATGGGAGCTATTTGTTGCCATGGCAACCAGAGTTCCAATCCGATCTGCCCGAAAACAGTATGCAGCCTTTCCCCCTACCTGATAATGCTTCACATGAAATTTGATCAAGATTGGCCCACTGGTTCTGGAGATATACTTCTTTGAAAGTGTGGACGACGACGACGACGGACGACGGACGCAGGCTCGTGGTATACTAATACCTCACATGAGCCTTCGGCTCAGGTGAGCCAATAATGCGACACATGAAATTTGATCAAAGTTGGCCAAGTAGTCTTTAAGATATACATTTTTGAAATTCCCATTAACCCTAATGCAAAAACACACAAGGGCAGGTAACTCCTAAGTGAATGATCCGATTCTGCCAGTTATAGAACTTGACCCAGATTTCATGGCTGTGCTGGTTATCTGCAAGAATAAAGCCAATCTGAAAATAATTGAAGCAGCTACGGTGATGACAACATTCTCCCCATGTTAAGTCAATAGGCAATTTTTTCAACGCTCAAGGGCACGTAACTCCTGAGTGAATAATCCGATTCAGCCCAAAATCGAACTTGATCGAGATTTCATGCCTGTCCTCGTTATCTGCAAGAATGAAGTCGATCAGAAAAAAATTGACGGAGCTAGAGTGATGACAAACTTTTTCCTATGTTAAGTCTATGGGAGCTATTTGTTGCCATGGCAACCAGAGTTCCAATCCGATCTGCCCGAAAACAGTATGCAGCCTTTCCCCCTACCTGATAATGCTTCACATGAAATTTGATCAAGATTGGCCCACTGGTTCCGGAGATATACTTCTTTGAAAGTGTGGACGACGACGACGGACGACGGACGCCGGCTCGTGGTATACTAATACCTCACATGAGCCTTCGGCTCAGGTGAGCTAATAAGACAAGTCATCATAATGACAATTAAAATAGAACAAATCCTAAGCTGAAGATAAAGACAATGTCAATGGAACAAATCCTAAGCTGAAGATAAGACAAAACATCATAATGCCAATGTCAATGGAACAAATCCTAAGCTGAAGATAAGAAAAGTCATCATAATGACAATTTAAATGGAACAAATCCTAAGCTACAGATGAGACAGACTAATTGAGATAGTCAATGGCACTATATTAATTTTAATACTCCAAGAAACAAATGTTGTGGACATTTGTTAGAATTCCCTGTGGCAAATTCTAACAAATGTCCAGAGCATTTATTTCTTTGGGCATTTAAGGGTAAAGACCCTTTGTTTCCTATTATACATCTCATCACTGAGACTTTTTATCGTGGCAACTTCTTAAGAACAGCAAAATGTTAGGAAACAAATACTGTTATTATAACAAGGGTTCTCTGTACCTCTTTGCAGGTAGGTTTACACCAGCAGCCAATGTTGATGTACAGGCCAGTAAACATAATGTCCCATCAATGTATGCCTCTTCTATCAGCTTCCTCTCATCCATGGTGAGCCCACTGTGGTGGTATGCAATACCAAAATGTATGGTGTATTGCAACACCGGGCAGATTTTACCAGCAGCATCATTGTACAGTTCCTTTAGTAAATCCTTTCTCTCTTTCTTCTTCACATCTGATAGTTCTCTAAAATACAAAATCAATCAAAACTATCTACAAACTCTCTGAATTTCAGTTTCTTTGCTTGAAAGAGTATCATACAGTGTAGACTCTAAGACTGGCTGTTAACTGTGTTTTCTCCCTTTCAAAGCCATCTTCTTTCAATTGCTTTCCAAAAACAAACTGATAAATTTTTCATGTAAATTTGAAATGGCTTATGTGTTGTTGTTTTTGGTTTGCTTTTCCTCTTTAACATCTCAGTAAATAACTACAATTATGGGCCTTTTCTGTTTAACATTTCAGTAAACAACTACAATCATGGGCCTTTTCTGTTTAACATCCCAGTAAACAACTACAAATATGGGCATGTCGATACAGTCAGTTAATGTAATCACTTTTTTCCTGGTCAGGCTCAGACTAAGCAGTAAACAAATACTTTAGGAAATTGGACACATCCGGCATACTTTCTGGCATACTTTCTGCCATTTTTATAAGGGAGTCAACTTCTTGTACTTCCTGTTCATTTTTCCATCAACTAACCCTTTAAAAAAGGCCACTCCGAAAGGAAAGAATTTGCTCCCTATGAGAAATTCATATATGAAATTTCAAAAACCAGCATTCATGGTTCTAAAGTTATGCTTCAAAAAGCATACAATGTACAAATACCCAAAGTGATAAAGGGCCATCACTCACGAAGTATTCTTGGGAAATTAGTCAAAAGTTAATCAAGGTCATCTACTCATCACCACTAATCTATTCACCAACTTTCAAGGCTCTAGCTCCAATAGTTTTTGAGATATTTTGTTGACAAGATTTAATTAAAAAAATTTCAAAGGGCAATAACCCTTGAAAGGGGCATAAATTGGATGAGAAAAACAATATGTCCGCTATTTTTCCATGAGGTACATGAAATTTTAAAACCATAACATACACTGTTCTAAAGTTATGCTATGCATCAAAAACATAATGGCTGGACGAACAGACGAACGACCCAGAAGCAATATGCCCCTTCAACTTTTCTGAAGTTTGGGGCATAATAAGACAGTCACTTGTGGATAACATTATGATTCCCTCTGTGACTACCCTATTTTTTCTACTGGAATTGTTTTGAACTTCTTCAGCAATAAAATCTGATTTAAATTTGTTATGTGATAAACAGAATCTTACACTCTTGGTCATTTCATATTTAATTTATGAAACATACCTGAGGCGACCATTCACGTCAGGTTCTCGATTTCCTAAGAAATTGCTAATCTTACCTTTTGAACTTAACCATCATCTTGGACAGCATCATAGCTACATTTTCACAATTCTTCTTTGTAGGACAGAAGACCAGGCATGAGTTATCTGGTATCACTTCTAGGACCAATCCAAACAGCTGATCAGGGTCCATCTTCTCCATCTCAGGCTTATACTGAAATTAAGAAAATGCCAATCGGTACAATGATCATGGTCAACTGATAAAGTATCTAAGGAAGATCTTCAATGGCTTGAACACAAATAGCTCACCAGAACCTTCCCTGCTCGCTCATACAAGCAGTGAATCAAGAGGAACCTTCAGACAGAAAGGCATATCCCAGGCCACTCTGAATGGCTGGGCTTGCGCAGTTAAAATTTGTCATGACGGAATGCTCGAAGACACAAATTCGCTTGGCGGGGCTCAACTAATAACGCATCTACAGGAGAACTTTAATGGCTTGACATAAATGGCTCATTTATCACTGCTTGATTCAAACTTGTTCTTTAGTTCCTAAGAAATTCTTCTGACAGCTTCACTTAACTTATCTAGGAATAATTATGAGAAATGTTTTCTAATTTCATCATGGAAATGTATGTTTTGAGTAATCATTAGTGTGTGTGTGTGAATTCGGGTTAAATGTCGCTTTCAACAATTTTTCAGTCATATCACAACCGTGTCTGGTTGCGACAGGGAGCTCAATACTCACTTTTATAGTGCTGCCTCACTGAAGTATCATGTCCCAGACACATTACATTATACCACACCCAGTCACATTATCCTGACACTGGGTTGACCAGTCCTAGCTCTACCCAGTAAATCTGAGTACCAAGCGAGGAGCAGCTAGTACCATTCTTAATGACTTCGGTATGTCGCGGCCCGGGATCGAACCCGTGACCTCCAGTTCTCCAGAGCGGACACTCTACCAACTGAGCTATCGGGGCCTATAAACTATTTCTACTATGCCTCCTGATATGTCTCTAACAGTAAACCTTGGTGGTTGAACTCGTAAGAAATCCTCAATGGGTCAAACTGTATGGAAGAAATTTTCATCTCGCATGTGACCCGAGCCAGGCTAAAACCACAGCAGTGCGAGACCTAATGATTGAGAGTCAGCACTCTTCCACGAGGCCATGGAGGCTCGTTGGGGTTTAATGACACATCAACACTTGTATGTCATTTTGTGTCGTCTCCCAGAGAAAGGGAGAAAAGTTTGTTTGATTTGAGGTTTAACGTCCCCGTCAAAACTGTAAAGGTCATACGTTGCTTCCAATTTTGTGGGACTTTTACCCGACACTGAGATGAAATGACTTCTCAAGCCCTGTCGCCCAATGAAAACAATAGGGTTTATAAGCATTGACGGTCCAACACTCACACCGCTTTGCCTGGGCAAAGATCCTCTAAGCGGTTTACCAGTACTCGTGTATGGGTCGAATTTAGCTCTGCGTTAGAAGCATCATGCAGCCCATATATTTCTTCAAGCCCCGATGGGCAGGGGCTGAAAGGGAGAAAAGAGATAGAAGAGGTAGTAAACGAGATGAAAGAGAGGGGACAGGGGAGGAAGGGGGAAATGAATGAAAGAGAAGAAACAGAATCATAACACCTTTCCCCCTCTTCCTTCACCTGCTGCAAGGACAGCAGGCCTTGCCCAACTGTAAGCCAATATTAGTTGGACACCCTAGTGACGTAAGATAGTAAAGATACTCAACACCTGCTCCTCACCCAACCACATTTATCTCCATTACCTGAAAACATACTATTCTGTCATGCAGAAACTGGTCTTCTGGACATTTAGCTTTAGTATTCACAGAGTAGATGTTGTCTGACAGCTTGATGGTCTCTGTCAACTGTACCTACAATAGTCAAGAGCCATAAAAAAAAGAAATGTAATACAGTCAAACCTCTTTATACAGATACTGATTATAGAGATCGCTTGAATGAAGGGTGGCCTAAACCTTGTGATTTGATGAACTTGGCCAAAACTGCTGACAAGACAAATTTATTATGTGTAACATGGGCACTGCACTAGCCTGCTTAGATGCACGCAGTCACATTTCTGCAGAGCATGCAGAAAAATGTATGTAATTCTTCCTGATGGCAGGTATGCAAGCAGCAGAGAATTCTTTTTATTAACAGCAAAATTCTTTAATACTTCATTCATCCCCATCATTGGATTTTTTATTAACCTGCAGGTACATGGGAAACATCCACATAAGTGGGCCTCCTTCCAGATAGTTGGCTTGATGCACGCATGGCAAATCTCACACCAGATCTCCAGGTATTTCTATCATGAGGGTCAATAGCCGAGAGCTTCCAATCTCTGCAATCTCTCTATGTCAGGTGCTTCCAGATCATCTTGGCCCTCCCAGGCCCCCTTTTTCCATCCACACACTATTTAATAAATCATTTTATTCGGGTTTATAACAAGAGGGCCATCATGGCCCTGGATTACTCACCTGATCCATAGTGCAACAAGTGGGCCCTGGGGAGGGCCATTATTGGCCCCAGGACTATAATTTGAGGGAGGTCTAAAAGGTGAAGCTTCACACCAAATATCAAAGATCAGAGCTTCTGGTTTCAAACAAGAAGATTTTTAAAGGTTTTCCTTATATAAGTCTAAATAAAACATGTGGGCTCCGGGGCTGGGCCATTTTTGGCCCCAGGGCTATAATTTGAACAGTCTTAAATATCAAACACCTGAGCCTTCTGGTTTCGGACAAGAAAATTTTTTAAAGGTTTTTCCCTATATAAGCCAATGTTAAACCAAAGGGCTTCAGGCGGGGGCATTTTTGGCCCCAGGGCTATAATTTGAACAATCTTGGTAGAGGTCAACTAGATGAAGCTACACACCAAATATCAAAGACCTGGGCCTTGAGGTTTCAGAGGAGAAGATTTTTTAACACTTATCTGGCTGAATAATCAGTTTAGCCACACCCATTTCTGACTTTGAACCAATCAGATTACTTAATGTAATTTATTCCTACAAATTCATAAATTGAATGTCAAACAAACAGTGTAGATCCTGATCAGATGGCTTCTTCTGTATCTACATTGTTTGCAAAGAAAAGGGTTGTCATGAACAGCAGGATGAGAGTTAAGATTTTTCCTATATAAGTCAATGTAAAACCAAAGGGCCCTGGGGCAGGGCATTTTTGGTGTCAGGCCTATAATTTAAACAGTCTTGATAGAGGTCCAATAGATGAAGCTTCACACCAAATATCAAAGACCTGGGCCTTGCGGTTCAGAGGTGAAGATTTTTCCTATATAAGTCAATGTAAAACCAAAGGCCCAATGTCGGGGGCATTGGTCCACTAGATGAAGCTACACACCAAATATCAAAGACCTGGGCCTTGTGGTTACAGAGGAGAAATTTTTTTAAGATTTTTCCTCTATAAGTCAATGTTAAACTAAGGGGGCCCGGGGCGGGGGCATTTTTGGCCCCAGGGCTATAATTTGAACAATCTTGATAAAGGTCCACAAGACAAAGATTCATACCAAATATCAAACACCTGAGCCTTCTAGTTTCAGAGAATAAGATCTTTAAAGGTTTTCCCTATATAAGTCAATGTAAAACCAAAGAGCCCCGGACTGGGGGCATTTTTGCCTCCAGGGCTATAATTTGAACAATCTTGGTAGAGGCCCAGAAGATGAAGCTACACACCAAATATCAAAGACCTAGGCCTTGCGATTTCAGGAGATTTTTTAAGATTTTTCCTATATAAGTCAATGTATAACCAAGGGGCCCCGAGGCGGGGGCATTTTTGGCCCCAGGGCTATAATCTGAACAATCTTGATAGAGGTCCACAAGACGAAGCTTCATACCAAATATCAAACACCTGAGCCTTCTGGTTTCAGACAAGAAGGTTTTTCCTACATAAGTCAATGTAAAACCAAGGGGCCCCAGGGCGGGGGCATTTTTGGCCCCAGGGCTATCATTTGAACAATCTTGATAGAGGTCCACAAGAAGAAGCTTCATACCAAATATCAAAGACCTGAGTGTTGCGGTTTCATTTTTGGCCCCAGGACTATAATTTGAACAATCTTGGTAGAGGTCTAGTAGATGAAGCTACACACCAAATTTCGAAGGCCTGGGCCCTGCGGTTTCAGAGGAGAAGATTTTTCATTAAAAAATCTATTTTTTGCTCCCATGACCTTGATGTGCAATCGACCGGAACCATTTGGACAGCTTTTAAAGGGGACCACCGAAGGATCATACCATATCATAAGTTTGATCAAAATCCAATCAGTGGTTTAGGAGGAGATGTCGTTTGAAGAAATTGTTTACGGACGGATGGACGGACGGGAAACAGACGAAAAGTGATCCCAAAAGCTCACCTCGTCATTACATGACAGGTGAGCTAAAAATGAGCTTGATTGTTATGAATTTGCATTTATTATAACAACTAATTCAGTTGAATGTCAAAATTTTGGGAATGTCCTCATTGTTAAGAGGTATCATCGTATACAGTTGAATTTTAATGATTAATACAGGGATGACTCCCAGGGATGACTCATTTTACTCTGGATTCTGGAGTCCCTAGAGATATTGCCATACCCCCAGATAAGGCTTTCTGGGGATTATTTAGGGAGATTTTTTTTACTGATTTTATCTTGAAAATAAATGTTGTGTGTATTCATTAGAATCACCTCAAGGCGATTCTAACGAATAAACACAAAAAATGTCTTTATTTAAAGGAAGAGACATCAGTAAATTTCTGTATTATGCCTCTTGACCTGGTGCAGTGTCTTAAACTACCCCTATCTGGAATAAATTTTCATGGCCTCAAGGTGTTGTAGCCATTGAAGTATGACTGTACATAGTTACAAGTATTTGAAACTTCAATATTATTGTCTTTTCATCTGTCCAATAACAAATGTACAAAGAAATCCTGTATTTCCAATTAGATTATGGTGATTCTAGAATTAATATGGATTATGAAAAAAAAATGTGCTTTTTGAAAAAAAAAAACACTTCCTGTCAGGAAATCCTTCGCTTTGGTAAACACATACAAGTATTGGGCATACCTAATAACCCAGAAAAAATACTATATTTACCTTATGTATACGGACAGAAAGGCCTGAGCAAACAGTATAGACCTAGATGTTTCCTCAATATCTACTCTGTTTGCCACTCATTCAGCCATTCTGACACAACATCTGATAGTAAATTGTTCTTGTTCAAATTTTAAAACAAGTACATTGGTTAGGAGGTGTAAAAATCCTAAAAAAATTCGACACCTTGAGAACTTGCTGTAATTCTCATAAAAATTTAACAAATTTGTTCCACAATCCAGCAAGGAGTCCAAAAGGTACAGATAGAATGGCAAACGGTGTAGATCCTGATCAGTCTGATCTTGGTCTGCATTGTTTGCTTAGGCCAGTCTGTCCCAATACTTAGGATCATTACGGTACTTACAGTAAATATGGTAGGCTTAGTACCTCACATATAGAGGATCTTACATGAGTGATCATGTATTATTGAATTTATTAAACGAGTTGAGGAAAAGGGATAAAATGCGAGGCTTTGCCGAGCATTTTATCCCTTTTCCTCAACGAGTTTAATAAATTCAATAATACACGAGCACGAATGCAAGATTCTATTTATCATATGACATTTAAAACGCATTTTATTCTCGATTGTTTACAAAAATATTAATATTCCGCCATTAGTAAACGCGACGTCGTTAAGGACGTCGTACATGTAACGTTACGGGACGTATCTAGCTGATTTGCATATTTAATCCACCAGTGGATTATCGAAAATATTACATGGCGTTATTACACTCTCAGACGCGACGTCATATGATAAATTATGTTAAAAACTCCTTCGTATAGACATGATATGAAATAAATCTAAAGTAACTTAAAGTAATAAGTTTTATTTCTCTGTCAAGCAGATCTATAAAATTTATAAACTGTAAAGCTCTAAAGCTTTTAAGGTTTCTTTGACATCTGAAACAACTTCATTGACATTGTAATCTGTATTTTCCTTCATTTTTCCAGACATATTTATTTATTTATTCTTCTTTTGTTAATACTTTCATGTCTTACGGATACACATCCAACTGTTTTCTTGAATCAGCAGAAGGGAGAGATATAATGTTGAAAAAATTTCATGATCAGCTGCCAATGTTGCAGGACGTATGGATTAAACCTGTGACCTGATCACCACCCAGATGGACATCTGACTGGGCATCAGACTGAGCCATTGGGCACGACCCTCAATAACATGTTAACTTACAGGCCTGAAGTCATTTGTATAGACCTCAGCATTCAAGAACTGTTGGAGATCTTCTAGATTGTTGAGAGTAGCACTCATTCCTATGATCTGGATGCTTTCTGAAACACAACAACTTCCATGTAAAGAGTGGGAAGCTTATTTTCTTCTTCCCTTATTATTAGTCAAAGATAATGAAGAGTACACAGCAACCTCATTATAACATGGTTTGTTATAAACACGAACTTGGATATAATATGGGCGGAAGAGGGATCCCAAAAATGCATAGATTATATAGAAAAATGACCATATATGGTCATTTTTCTATATAATCTATACATTTTTGTTAGGCAATAACACGGTTGTTTAACTAACATGGTTTTTGCTTTGGACCCCAATAATAGTGTCATGGTTGTAATAAGGATAATTTGAGGATAATTTTCTATGTTGCGGATACTTGTTACAATCACCTGATTCACATATCAGGCATTTCAAACAAGTACCCACATCATGATTTCTAATCATTACGATAACACATCCGTGTGACATAGTACATTCTTTCATTTCCCCAAAATGTTTTTTTTTCCGATGAAAATTTCTGATATTTTCTTATTTATACTCCAAAAATAGATTGTGGGTACTAATTAGAACTGCCTCATTGGGGCAGTTCTAATAAGTATCCACAACCTATTTCATAGAATGGAAATAAGCAAATAAACTCCAGTTTTCTCCAAATTCAGCAGGGTTTAGAGGGGTATTCATGTGTGTGTGTGTGAATTCGGGTTTAACGTCGCTTTCAACAATCTTTCAGTCATATCACGATGGTGTCTGGTTGCGACAGGGAGCTCAATGCTCACTTTTATAGTGCTGCCTCACTGAAGTATCATGTCCCAGACACATTACATGATACCACACCCAGTCACATTATCCTGACACTGGGTCGACCAGTCCTAGCTCTACCGCGTAAATCTGAGTGCCAAGCGAGGAGCAGCTAGTACCATTTTTAACGACTTTGGTATGTCACGGCCCGGGATCGAACCCGTGACTTCCCTTTTCCCAGAGCGGACACTCTACCAACTGAGCTATCGGGGCCGGTTAGAGGGCGTATTCATTTCACAGATTTGACATGATGAATAGAAAAGAAAATCCTCTCTTTATTATTCTTCTTTATTCCCCCTTATCTGCATATATACACCGTAAAAAGAACCAAACAAAACAAAAACTTATAATGAACTGATCCTAGTTTTTCCTGATCCAAATTAGTACAGAAATCAGTAAAATATTGTTATTTTGGATAACCACAACTTTGAAAATAGAGCCATAAGCATATCCATTCACCTGAAAACTACTCATAGCCTTTTTTGTGACTTCTCAGTCAGAAAGAAGTAAACGTTACCAGCTCTATATGCCCCTCAAGGTACAAATTATAAATATACAGCCTCATGTCTACATACTATTGCTTAAGGTGCAAAACTTTTCATTTGCATGTCCTGATGCATTTTAGACTGGAAACCTCAAAATGAGACATATGCAAACTGTGATCAGCCATTGCAGAATGCTTGAGAGATTAACCCTTATCTTGCTGTTCACCACAACCCCTATCTTTGGAAACAGTGTAGATCCAGATCAGATGGCTTCTTCAGAAGCCATCTGATCAGGATCTACACTGTTTGACATTCAATTAATGAATTTGTAGGAATAAACTGCATCAAGTAATTTGATTGGTTGATAGACAGAAATGGGTGTGGCTTAAATGAATATTCAGCAAGAGAAGGGTTAACACAGTGCCAGATCAGAAGGCATAATAGGATACCTTTTCAATTTTCATTAACATAATGGTATGTTGTGTCACCTCTCTGAGGGGATTCTAATGAGCACACACCAGATGCATTTTCTACATAAAACCAGAAAATTATCTCTTAACCCTTCTCTTGCTGAATATTCAGTTAAGCCACACCCATTTCTGTCTATCAACCAATCAAATTACTTGATGTAATTTATTGCTACCAATTCATAAACTGAATGCCAAACAGTGTAGATCCTGATCAGATGGCTTCTTCAGAAGCCATCTGATCTGGATCTACACTGTTTCCAAAGATAGGGGTTGTCGTGAACAGCAAGATAAGGGTTAATTATCCCAAATATATAATCTGCAGTTTTTGGATTTTTTTTTCCACAGACTAAAGAACCTGTTTGAAACAATCATAGTAAACGAGATGTCAGCGTTTGAGCCATACAAGTATTAAATAGAGGATCTTGAATGAGTATTCATGTATTATTGAATTTCTTAAACAAGTTGAGGAAAAAGGATAAAATATGAGGCTTTGCCGAGCATTTTATCCCTTTTCCTCAACCAAAAAGGATAAAATGCAAGGCTTTGACGAGCATCTTATTCAATAAGATATGATTCTATTTATCATATGGCATTTAAAATGCATTTTATTCACAAGTTTTTATAAAAATGTCAATATTCTGCCATTAGTAAACGCGACGTTGTTAAGTACATGGTACATGAACATTGCGGGGCGTATCTAGCTAATCTGAATATTGAATCCACTAGTGGATTATCAAATTGATTACATGGCATTATTATACTCTCAGACGCGACGTCATATGATTAAATGGGTTGACCCATAAAATGCCAATCATGACAATTGTTGTCTTCTTTGTCTTCTGCTTTGTCGGT
Organism: Lucinisca nassula; assembly: GCA_963580285.1. Classification (NCBI taxonomy): domain Eukaryota; kingdom Metazoa; phylum Mollusca; class Bivalvia; order Lucinida; family Lucinidae; genus Lucinisca; species Lucinisca nassula. The sequence continues at coordinate 181,429,351 of OY757010.1, forward strand.
TACTATATAAGTCATATTTGCAAACAGTGTGGACCCAGATCAGACTGCTCCTCAATGAGCAGTCTGATCTGTGTCCACACTGTTTGCCTGTATGCAAAAATATTTAAAAAAACTTAGCAAGAAGAATCAGCAGACGACATAAGAAGATGACAATTTCAGCTGTATTTTTTCACAGCATTTTAAGGGTTAATGCATCCTTTTGACTGATCAGTAAAAAATTGTCAGCAATAACTCTTAACACGAATGGCTCATTTACCATGACTAATTCGAACTCGTTCAGTGGTACCAAGAGAATTCTTCCCAAAGCCGAAGAAATCCTTGTATTTAGATTAATTTATGGATGTTTGTTTTGATCTTATCTTGAAAAGGTACGTTCTTTGTACTCATTAGAATCATCTAAATAAGGCGATTGTAATGAGTACACTCAACATACCTTTTTTTAATATAAAAAGTTGAATGTATATCCTGCGTTCATCCCCATTATGCTTCATAGCCTGGACATATGAGCTACCCTCAGTAGTTCAAACTGCATCTATTATGTTTGTTTGAATTGAGCTTTTACATCCCTGTCAACACTAGTTAGGTCATTTTGGAGACATTGCCTTCAATTTCGTGTGAATTTTACCTGACACTGAAATGAAATGAGATCTCAAGCTCTACAGCCCAAACAAACCAATAGGGTTTACATGCAGGGACGGTCCCACACACCACTTTGCCTGGGCAGACTTAGGCCTTCTAAGCGGTTTACCAGTACTCAAGTGCGGTGAGTGTCAGCTCTGCGTGGAAGCACCATGCAGCCCAATCTATTTCTCCGGGGCCTCAAACCACCCCTATCTCAAACAAAATTCATGGGCTGGAAGGTATTGAAAGTTGACTTTTCAGTGGTAGAATGTAACAACAGTACATGAATTTACTTTTGTGGGGAAAAATACCATAATGATCCTAAGTATTGGGACGGATAGGCCTGAGCAAACAGTACAGACCTAGATCAGACTGCTCAAAGGAGCAGTCTGATCAGGGTCTACACTGTTTGGCATTCTGTCTGCACCTTTTGGACTCCTTGCTGGATCATGAAACAAACTTTTTAATATTTTAGGAGAATTACAGCAAGTCCTCAAGATGTCCAAATTTTTAGGATTTTTACTGTAATGTAAGTAAAACATTCAAACTTTCAAGGTTTGATACAGCTGTGAACTGATTGAGTACAAATGTAAATGTATCAGCCTGATTAAGGTCTATGGAATCAAAATCAGTCATTTTCATGTGGATTTTTGAGGTACGGTAATAAACAAACAGTAATACCTTTTGAATGGAGTATTTTCATCAGCGTTGATTCTAGGGTAGCCCCTCTACTACCACCTTCACCAATCATGTGTAACTGAAATTGTATTACAATAAAAAGTGACTGATTTCATTACAATAACACACCCCTGTGACAGAGTGTATTTTATTACATCTCCAAAATGGCTACTTTTCTGATGAAAATGTGTGATATTTTTCCTATTTATACTGCAAACGTAGGTTGTTTTTTTTCCAAAGTTTGATTTACAAAAATCACTTGGCATCCATCATTTTTGTTTTTCGGAAATGAAATGAAGCACTGATGACAAAGCCATGTGCATGTCTGTCATTTAGCCCAAATAAATTCACGGATTACACCACAACCTCTTTATAACACTATTAATGGGGTCCAAAGCAGAATCTGTGTTAGTTAAACAACCGTGTTAAATCCAAACAAAAATGTACAGGTTATATAGAAAAATGACCATAAATGGTCATTTTTCTATATAATCTTTTCATTTTTGAGATCCATCTTGAAACCATGTTATATCCTAAACTGCATTATAATGAACCATGTTATAACAAGGTTGTTGTTTATCATTTCTATTGCAGGTCATCAATATTAACACCAGGCTATCCATATTGGTCTGGGATCAAGTTGTATTAACTACAGTTCTGAGTATGTACACTACACAATGAAAGCAATGTCACACACATTGAAAGGTTTTAATCAGGCAATGAAAACTTATACTGAAATATTGTGCAAAAAAAATCACTCATATGGCATATACCAGGCTCACTACTGAAGTTAACTTCTAACGTTCTATGCATGTCAGCTTATTCTCCCAGGCACTTCTAGGCAAATACGTATGTATATGTAGGTGGAGATGCACTTTCGAAGTGTGTGCACATAAATCTTTTCAAAAATGTCAATAATGCTGACATCTAAGGGCAAACAATTTGCCTCTCCAAAGCTGATTCTTTTCTTTTATAGTAGACCCCTAATCAGGTGAGACTGGGTGAACAAAGAAACCAAGGTGAGTCACAAAAGATGTCTCACTTGCAGAGGTGTAGCACCCTTTATGCAAAAATGAAGTTGCATACTCATTATAGAAGAAGAAGAAGAAGAAGAAGAAGAAGAGGAAGAAGAGGAAGAAGAAGTCATTAAGCACATTATGCATTAATGGCAGAAGATCACATCATATTTTATCTCCATTACTGGGATCACTCTTAGAGGAAAGAATTTGCTCCCTTTAGGGAGCTAAAAAGAGAGAATCCTTTTCTGTAAGAGTGATACACCTTTTGAAAGTGACACTATGAAGCAATATTTCTAGAATTTCCTTCTTTTACACTTTATTTTCCCCTTCTTAGGCCACTCCCATGTTACTTAATGGTCATGACGAGCATGTTAAGCCCATAGGTACATTGACAGTCACTGTGGTAGAAAATGTATTTGAATGTGCTTACTGCAAACAGGCTTGATATAAATGGGAGAAAAATATCTGAGGTCTATCCCTTCATCCTACAGTAAAATGATACTCCAGAAGCCTAAGATTCATACCTCATCAACTATAATGAGCCCTAGGCTGTCCATTCTGTTATTCTCTATCAAACTGTTAACAATCGAGTGAGCCTTTTCTATGGTGGCAATATACAGGGAATTCTTCTGACGCCTCTTGATAGGAGGAAATCTGCCTTTACTCCCAGCATATTCCTCCACCAAAAAGTCCAAGTCAACTGCAAACTGAGACAAATTTCGTACCTGAAACAATATTTTTTTCAATCTTTTAATGATAAAAGAAAATGTCTAACCATCAAAAGGGGAATGGGTACACCTTCAGGAGAGGCACCTCATTCGAAAGTATTCTGTTTCACATGTCAATAGGGGTCAACTCTTAAAGGAAAGAATTTGCTCCTGAACCTTTTTTCAGCAAGACTGAGCCAATACAAAAGCAAACAGGAAGTCCCAAAAGTTGTCTCCCTTTGAAAAATGGCGGAAAAATGTGCCAGGTGTTCCCATTCCCCTTAAGATCAGAATAAAAACAAAAAGTTAAATGCATAGATAACAAACACAGAATTATTATTGTACCTACCATACCGTAATTCCCTGTGTATACCATGCACTCATCTATAACACGCACCTCAATTCTGAGTCCAAGATATGTAAGAAAAAAAAATATTCCAGTCTAAAACACGCACATGCTTTTCCCCAGTATCACAGAATGCTTTTCTCAGACGCCATTTTGATTGAAAATGAAAGTACACAAATTTTGATTGGCTACTATCAAAATAGCCTGACTGGTTATAGGTATATTTCCTAGTAGTTATAGAATAGAATAGTGGTTAGTTTCTCTCTTGCAGCATAGGCAGTTCTCCCTTTACCCATAACGGTGGTGTGTGACAAGGTGACATTTTAAGGGTGCGGTTATTCATTTGTTATGAAAGATGACAATGCGTTTTCCCAGTTTTCTTTCACAAGGAAAGATAGAAACAGGTTTCTTTCCAAAGGTAAAATTGTGACAACATGCCTCCAAGGCAGGTGCTCCATAGCGTTATTGACAGAAATTTCTACAGGTAGATTAAAGAAGCCCATTTACTGTTAACAAATTATTCCTAAAACTCTGATTTTAAACAAAATAAACAAGCAAGTTCAATGCGAACATCAAAGTTTTCCGGCATCCAAACTGCCGCCCACAAATCACCGCTTGTTTTTTTCTGCACGCGATCGGTAAATGACGTCATCGTACCCCAGCAACCCCACACGTGTCTATTGTTTTATCTTAATGGGGCGTATCTGTCTCATAAAAAATGTTTGGAAACGGCAAAAATATTCTCGCTAGCAAAACCGCGCTTTCCGTAAGCTCCGTGTCAATAACCAACAACAGAATACAGATGTGTTAACACAAAGAGTTCAACTTTTCTCGCCAAGCGTCTGCTATTTGGCGCCAAAACATAACCATTCACGAGATAGCAGAATAGTCGTAGCAACTCGTCTTAGGAGCAATTAAATAATTTTCACACTGATTGCGGATTAAATTTTATGATTGGGGAATAAACGCAAATTAGAGGTAAAACTTGACCATATTTTCACACCTTATCGACACGCACCGCAGGGTGGCAATTATATGACAGGGATTAACAATAGTGTCATAATTGAACCGTTATAAATCAATAAACAGTGAAAATCCAAATCAAACATCTGCGGCGTCTTTCTGAGGTGTCTGATCTGGGACTGCACTGTTTGCCGATGTCCCAAAAAAGAAATGTCTGCGGCGTCTTTCTGAGGCGTCTGATCTGGGACTGCACTGCTTGCCGATGTCCCAAAAAAGGGCCGCGGGCATATGTGGTTATATGGATGAAAGGTTGATGTCTGAGATAGGAATATTGATTGCATTTTTAATGGTATGAATGATTCAATGAATTAATATGTCAAACGAACTTTATGAGGGTCTCAAAGTGTCACATTGTATTTGTAATGGGTTTTCGTGACCTGCCGACTTTTCGAGAAAAACAATGTCATTTTTCTATGCCATTGTATTACACACACGGGATTTTTTTCACCGTTTTCTGGGTGAAAAAAGTGCGTGGTTTACACAGGGAATTACGGAATTTAATTTGTGTGTTCAGACAGGCTAGCGTAAGCAAATAGTATACACTCTAATAAGATCATGCAGAACACAACATCTCAACAGACACTGTTTGCCACTCATCCAGCTATTTTTAGATATGACAAGGGGTGGTAAATTGTACTTGTTAAAATTTTGAAAGGAGTATTGTAAGGAGTTGAGGTGTCTAAATACAGTAAAATTCCTATATTAAGACCACCTTTGGAACTGTTCAAAAGTGGTCTTTAAGACCACTTTTGAACAGTTCCAAAGGTGGTCCCTGACCAGGGGACACTGTGTGCAGAAAACACAAAGAAAGAATAACTGCCCCCTTCTAAATAAGCTTTTTAAAGCAGAATTAGTCTTAATTTTAGGTGGTCGTAATAGCAGAATTTTACTGTATTTAGGGTAAATATGGTAAGTGTACTATGTTCAAGTTATGCAGATGTCCTGATTAGAGTCTGTTTCAGTCAAAGATGGCATCTTTTTGTCTTTCAAGAAAAAAAAAACATTTGTCTTCAATTTCCAAGGGCAAACCATACTAGCAATAAAAAAATCACTTACGAGGACTGTTCAAATATGAATGCAACTAAGAACATAAAAATGATTCCGTGATAGATTTAGATGAAAAAATTATTTTGCCCCCTCAAAGTATTCCCCTTTAACAGATATACAAACTTTCAGTCTTCTGATCCAATCATTGAATGCATTTTGGTAGTCTTTTTGAGGTATACTATGAAGGCACTGGAATATTGCAGAACCGAGGTGTTTGCGCTGTACAAATTTTCGACCAGAAAGGTATTTTTTCAGCCGCGGGAACAAAAACAAGAGGGCCATGATGGCCCTGGATCGCTCACCTGATCCATAGAGTAACAAGTGGGCCACGGGGAGGGCCATTATTGACCCAAAGGTTATAATGTGCATAATGTTGAGGGAGGTCTAAAAAGGTGAAGCTTCATACCAAATATCAACAAAGGCTATAATTGTCCACTAGATGTAGCTTCATACCAAATATCAAAGACATGGGCCTTGCAGTTTCAGAGTGAGTGAGTGTTTCAGTTTTACGTCCCACCAACAGCTAAGGTCATACGGAGACGGGACCTCGGTTTAAAGACTCATCCGACAGTCTGGAGAAGCCCGGGATCGAACCTGCGACCCCTGGTTTACAAGGCGAGTAGCGTAACCACTCAACCACGGAGGCTTCTTTGCAGTTTCAGAGAAGAAGATTTTTAAAGATTTCCATATATAAGTATATGTAAAACCAAAGGGTCTCAGGGTGGGGGCATAACCCTATGTAAAACCAAAGGGCCCCGTCAGGGGGGGGGGGGGCATTTTTGGCCCCAGAGCAAATTGAACAATCCACAAGATGAAGCTTCACACTAACTATCAAAGACCGGGGCCTTGCAGTTTCAGAGAAGAAGAATTTTTAAAGATTTCCCTTATATAAGCCTATGTAAAACCAAAAGGCCCCAGGGCGGGGGCATTTTTGACCCAGCACTATAATTTGAACAATCTTGGAAGGGGTCCACTAGATAAAGCTTCATACTAAATAGCAAAGACCTGGGCCTTGCGGTTTCAGAGAAGAAGATTTTCCTTATATAAGCCCATGTAAAACCAAAGGGCCCCAGGGTGGGGGCATTTTTGGCCCCAGCACTATAATTTGAATGATCTTGGTAGGGGTCCACTAGCTGAAGCTTCATACCAAATAGCAAAGACCTGGGCCTTGTGGTTTCAGAGAAGATGTTTAAAGATTTTCCCTATATAAGCCCATGTAAAAACAAAGGGCCCCAAAATGGGGGCATTTTGGCTCCAGCACTATAATTTGAACAATCTTGGTAGGGGTCCACTAGATGAAGCTTCATACCAAATATCAAAGACCTGGGCCTTGCGGTTTCAGAGAAGAAGATTTTTAAAGATTTTCCCTATATAAGCCCATGTAAAACCAAAGGGCCCCAGGGCGGGGGCATTTTGGGCCCAAGCACTATAATTTGAACAATCTTGGTAGGGGTCCACTAGATGAAGCTTCATACCAAATATCAAAGACCTGCGCCTTGGGCTTTCAGACAAGAAGATTTTTAAAGATTTTCCCTATATAACCAAAGGGCCCCAGGGCAGGGGCATTTTTGGCCCCAGCACTATAATTTGAACAATTTTGGTAGGGGTCCACTAGATGAAACTTCATACCAAATATCAAAGACCTGGGCCTTGTGGTTTCAGAGAAGAAGATTTTTTAAGTTTTCGGTGAAAAAAATCTATTTTTGGCTCCTGTGACCTAAATGTGCAGCAGACCAAAACAATTTGAACAACTTTGAAAGGGCTCCACCTAAGGATCATTCCTGTGAAGTTTGGTCAAAATCCGACCAGTGGTTTAGGAGATGTCGTTTGAAGAAATTGTTTACGCACGGATGACAGACAAAAAGTGATCCTAATATAAAACACAAGAGGGCCATGATGGCCCTGCATCGCTCACCTGATCCATAAGTAACAAGTGGGCCCCAGGGAGGGCCGTTATTGACCCCAGGGCTATAATGTGCATAATGTTGAGGGAGGTCTAAAAAGGTGGAGCTTCATACCAAATATCAACAAAGGCTATAATTTGAACAATCTTGGCAAAGGTCAACTAGATGGAGCAACACACCAAATATCAAAGACCTGGGCCTTGCGGGGCCTATGTAAAACCAAATGACCCGCCCCCCCCCCGGGGAGGGGCATTTTTGGCCTCAGGGCTATAATTTAAACAATCTTGATAGAGGTCCACTAGATGAAGCTTCACACCAAATATCAAAGACCTGGGCCTTGCAGTTTCAGAAAAGAAGATTTTCAAAGATTTTCTCTATATAAGTCTATGTAAAACCAAAGGGCCCCGGGGCGGGGCCATTTGTGGCCTGGGAGCTATAATGTGAACAATCTATAATGTGAACAATCTAATGGTAGAGGTCCACTAGATGAAGCTTCATACCAAATATCAAAGACCTGGGCCTTGTGGTTTAAGAGAAGAAGGTTTTTTCAAGATTTTCCCCATATAAGTCAATGTAAAACCAAAGGGACCCCGGGCAGGGGCATTTTTTGCCCCAGGGCTATAATTTGAACAATCTTGATAGAGGTCCACTAGATGAAATTTCACACCAAATATCAAAGACCTAGGCCTTGTGGTTTCACAGAAGAAGATTTTTAAAGATTTTCCCTATATAAGTCTATGTAAAACCAAAGGGCCCCCGAGACGGGGGCATTTTTGGTCCCAGCACTTTAATTTGAACAATCCTGGTAGGGGTCCACCAGATGAAGCTACATACCAAATATCAAAGACCTGGGCCTTGCGGTTTCAGAGAAGAAGATTTTTAAAGATTTTCCCTATATAAGCCTATGTAAAACCGAAGGGCCCCGTGGCGGGGGCATTTTTGGCCCAAGGGCTATAATTTGCACAATCTTGGTAGAGGTTTACAAGATGAAGCTTCATACCAAATAACAAAGACCTGGGCCTTGCGGTTTCTGAGAAGAAAATTTTTATAGATTTTCCCTATATAAGCAAGCCCATGTAAAACCAAAGGGCCCCAGCACTAAAATTTGAACAATCTTGGTAGAGGTCCACAAGATGAAGCTTCATACCAAATAGCAAACTCCTGGGCCTTGCGGTTTCAGAGAAGAAAATTTTTAAAGATTTTCCCTAAATAAGCCCATGTAAAACCAAAGGGCCCCGGGGCGGGGGCATTTTTGGCCCCAGCACTATAATTTGAACAATCTTGATAGGGGTCCACTACCTGGGCCTTGCGGTTTCAGAGAAGAAGATTTTTAAAGATTTTCCCTATATAAGCCCATGTAAAACCAAAGGGCCCCAGGGTGGGGGGGGGGGATTTTTGGCCCCAGTACTTTAATTTAAACAATCTTGGTAGGGGTCCACTAGATGAAGCTTCATACCAAATATCAAAGACCTGGTTCTTGCGCTTTCAGAGAAGAAGTTTTTTAAGATTTTCCATGTAAAAGCCCATGTAAAACCAAAGGGCCCCCCGGGTGGGGGCATTTTTGGCCCCAGCATTATAATTTGAACAATCTTGGTAGGGGTCCCCTAGATGAAGCTTCATACCAAAAATCAAAGACCTGGGCCTTGTGGTTTCAGAGAAGAAGATTTTTGAAGATTTTCCTTTATAAGCCCATGTAAACCCAAAAGGCCCCAGGGCGGGGGCATTTTTGGCCCCAGCACTATAATTTAAACAATCTTGGTAGGGGTCCACTAGATGAAGCTTCATACCAAATATCAAAGACCTGGGCCTTGCGGTTTCAAAGAAAAAGATTTTTTAAGTTTTCGGTGAAAAAATCTTTTTTTGGCTCCTGTGACCTATATTTGCAACAGGGCTATAATTTGAACAATCTTGGTAGGGGTCCACTAGATGAAGCTTAATACCAAATATCAAAGACCTGGGCCTTGCAGTTTCAGAGAAGAAGATTTTTAAAGATTTTCCCTATATAAGCCTATGTAAAACCAAAGGGCCCCGGGACGGGGGCATTTTTGGCCTCAGCACTATAATTTGAACACTCTTGGTAGGGGCCACTAGATGAAGCTTCATACCAAATAGCAAAGACCTGGACCTTGCAGTTTCAGAGAAGAAGGTTTTAAAGATTTTCCCCATATAAGCCCATTTCAAAACCAAAGGGCCCCAGGCCGGGGGCATTTTTTGCCCCAGCACTATAATTTGAACGATCTTGGTAGGGGTCCAGTAGATGAAGCTTCATACCAAATATCAAAGACCTGGGCCTTGCGGTTTCAGAGAAGAAGATTTTTAAAGATTTTCCCTATATAAGCCCATGTAAAAACAAAGGGCCCTGGGGCGGATGCATTTTTGGCCCCAGCACTATAATTTGAACAATCTTGGTAGGGGTCCACTAGATGAAGCTTCATACAAAATATCAAAGACCTAGGCCTTGAGGTTTCAGAGAAGAAGATTTTTAAAGATTTTCCCTATAAGCCCATGTAAAACCAAAGGGCCCTGGGCGGGGGCATTTTTGGCACCAGCACTATAATTTGAACAATCTTGGTAGGGGTCCACTAGATGAAGCTTCATACCAAATATCAAAGACCTGGGCGCTGCGGTTTCAGAGAAGAAGATATTTTTAAAGATTTTCCCTATATAAGCCCATGTAAAACCAAAGGGCCCCAGGGCGGGGGCAGTTTTACCCACAGCACTATAATTTGAACAATCTTGGTAGGGGTCCACTAGATGAAGCTTCATACTAAATATCAAAGACCTGCCCCTTGCGGTTTCAGAGAAGAAGATTTTTTAAGTTTTCGGTGAAAAAAATCTATTTTTGGCTCCTGTGACCTATATGTGCAACTGACCGGAACCATTTGAACAACTTTGAAAGGGGACCACCTAAGGATCATTCCTGTGAAGTTTGGTCAAAATCCGATCAGTGGTTTAGGAGGAGATGTTGTTTGAAGAAATTGTTTACGCACGGATGACAGACAAAAAGTGATCCTAATATAAAACACAAGAGGGCCATGATGGCCCTGGATCGCTCACCTGATCCATAGAGTAACAAGTGGACCCCGGGGAGGGCCATTATTGACTCCGAGGTTATAATGTGCATAATGTTGAGGGAGGTCTAAAAAGATGAAGCTTCAAACCAAACATCAACAAAGGCTATAATTGTCAACTAGATGAAGCTCCATACAAAATATCGAAGACATGTGCCTTGCAGTTTCAGAGAAGAAGATTTTTAAAGATTTCCCTATATAAGTCTATGTAAAACCAAAGGGTCTCGGGGAAGGGGCATTTTTGGCCCCAGGGCTATAATTTGAACAATCTTGATAGAGGTCCACTAGATGAAATTTCACACCAAATATCAAAGACCTTGGCCTTGTGGTTTCACAGAAGAAAATTTTTACAGATTTTCCATATATATAAGCCCATGTAAAACCAAAGGGCCCCGAGGCGGGGGCATTTTTGGCCTCAGGGCTATAATTTGAACAATCTTGGTTGAGGTCCACTAGCTGAAGCTTCATACCAAATATCAAAGACCTAGGCCTTGTGGTTTCAGAGAAGAAGATTTTTCAGGGTTTTCCCCTTATAAGTCTATGTAAAACCAAAGGGCCCAGGAGTGGGGGCATTTCTGGCCCCAGGGCTATAATTTGAACAATCTTGGTAGAGATCCACAAGATGAAGCTTCGTTCTGAATATCACAGACCTAGGCCTTGCAGTTTCAGAGAAGAAGATTTTTAAAGATTTTCCCTACATAAGCCTATGTAAAACCAAAGGGCCCTGGGGCGTGGCATTTTTGGCCCCAGCACTTTAATTTGAACAATCTTGGTAGGGGTCCACTAGATGAAGCTTCATACCAAATAGCAAAGACCTGGGCCTTGCAGTTTCAGAGAAGAAGATTTTTAAAGACTTTCCCTATATAAGCCCATGTAAAACCAAAGGGCCCCGAGGCGTGGGCATTTTTGGCCCAAGCACTATAACTTGAACAATCTTGGTAGGGGTCCACTAGATGAAGCTTCATACCAAATATCAAAGATCTGGGCCTTTCGGTTTCAGAGAAGAAGATTTTTAAAGATTTTCCCTACATAAGCCTATGTAAAACCAAAGGGCCCTGGGGCGTGGCACTTTTGGCCCCAGCACTTTAATTTGAACAATCTTGGTAGGGGTCCACTAGATGAAGCTTCACACCAAATAGCAAAGACCTGGGCCTTGCAGTTTCAGAGAAGAAGATTTTTAAAGATTTTCCCTATATAAGCCTATGTAAAACCAAAGGGCCCCGGGCCGGGGCATTTTTGGCCCCAGCACTATAATTTGAACAATCTTGGTAGGGGTCCACTAGATGAAGCTTCATATCAAATATCAAAGACCTGGGCATTGCGGTTTCAGAGAGGAAGATTTTTAAAGATTTTCCCTATATAAGCCCATGTAAAACCATAGGGCCCCAGGGCGGGGGCATTTTTGGCCCCAGCACTATAATTTGAAAATTTTTGGTAGGGGTCCACCAGATGAAGTTTCATATCAAAAATCAAAGACCTGGGCCTTGTGGTTTCAGAGAAGAAGATTTTTGAAAATTTTTCTATATAAGCCCATGTAAAACCAAAGGGCCCCGGGGCGGGGGCATTTTTGGCCCCAGCCCCATAATTTGAACAATCTTGGTAGGGGTCCACAAGATGAAGCTTCATACCAAATATCAAAGACCTAGGCCTTGCGGTTTCAGAGAAGAAGATTTTTTAAGTTTTCGGTGAAAAAAATCTATTTTTGGCACCTGTGACCTATATGTGCAACGGACCGGAACCATTTGAACAACTTTGAAAGGGGACCACCTAAGGATCATTCCTGTGAAGTTTGGTCAAAATCCGATCAGTGGTTTAGGAGGAGATGTCGTTTGAAAAAATTGTTTACGCACGGATGACAGACAAAAAGTGATCCTAATATAAAACACAAGAGGGCCATGATGGCCCTGGATCGCTCACCTGATCCATAGAGTTACAAGTGGGATCCTAGGGTTATAATGTGCACAATGTTGCGGGAGGTCTAAAAAGGTGAAGCTTCATACCAAATACAGTCCAACCTGTGTTAAGCAAGCACCTTAGGGATAATGAAAATGTGCTTGCTTAAGACAGGTGCTTGCTTAATACAGGTGAATTTTAATGCATTTGCCTTTTTCGGGAACAAAATGCCCGCTTGCTTAAGACAGGTTGCTTGCTTAATAGAGGTGGCCACTAAGACAGGTTTGACTGTATCAACAAAGGCAATAATTTGAACAATCTTGGCAAAGGTCCACTAGATGAAGCTACACACCAAATATCAACGACCTGAGCCTTGCGGTTTCAGAGAAGAAGATTTTTTAAAACATATTCCCTATATAAGCCTATGTAAAACCAAATGGCCCCAGGGCAGGGGCAGTTTTGGCCTCAGGGCTATAATTTAAACACTCTTGATAAAGGTCCACTAGATGAAGCTTCACACCAAATATCAAATACCTGGGCATTGCTGTTTCAGAGAAGAAAATTTTCAAAGATTATCTCTATATAAGTCTATGTAAAACCAAAGGGCCCCGGGTGGGGGCATTTGTGGCCCGAGGGCTATAATGTGAACAATCTTGGTAGACGTCCACTAGATGAAGCTCCATACCAAATATCAAAGACATGGCCTTGCAGTTTCAGAGAAGAAGATTTTTAAAGATTTCCCTATATAAGTCTATGTAAACCCCAAGGGTCTCGGGGCGGGGGCATTTTTTGGCCCCAGGGCTATAATTTGAACAATCTTGATAGAAGTCCACTAGATGAAATTTCACACCAAATATCAAAGACCTAGGCCTTCTGGTTTCATAGAAGATTTTTAAAGGTTTTCACTATATAAGCCCATGTAAAATCAAAGGGCCCCGGGGCGGGGGCATTTTTGGCCCCAGGGCTATAATTTGAACAATCTTGGTAGGGGTCCACTAGATGAAGCTTCATACCAAATATCAAAGACCTGGGCCTTGTGGTTTCAGAGAAGAAGATTTTTAAAGATTTTTCCTATATAAGCCCATGTAAAACCAAAGGGCCCCGGGGCGGAGGCATTTTTGGCCCCAGCACTATAATTTGAACAATCTTGGTAGGGGTCCAATAGATGAATCTTCATACCAAATATCAAAGACCTGGGCCTTGCGGTTTCAGAGAAGAAGATTTTTAAAGATTTTTCCCTATATAAGCCTATGTAAAACCAAAGGGCCCTGGAGCGGGGGCATTTTTGGCCCCAGCACTATAATTTGAACAATCTTGGTCGGGGTCCACTAGATGAAGCTTCGTACCAAATATCAACGACCTGGGCCTTGCGGTTTCAGAGAAGAAGATTTTTAAAGATTTTCCCTATATAAGCCCATGTAAAACCAAAGGGCCCTGGAGCGGGGGCATTTTTGGCCCCAGCACTATAATTTGAACAATCTTGGTAGGGGTCCACTAGATGAAGCTTCATACCAAATATCTAAGACCTGGGCCTTGCGGTTTCAGAGAAGAAGATTTTTGAAGATTTTCCCTATATAAGCCCATGTAAAACCAAAGGGCCCCGGGGCGGGGGCATTTTTGGCCCCAGCACTATAATTTGAACAATCTTGGTATGGGTCCACTAGAGGAAGCTTCATCCCAAATATCAAAGACATGGGCCTTGCGGTTTCAGAGAAGAAGATTTTTAATGTTTTCGGTGAAAAAAATGTAATTTTGGCTCCTGTGACCTAGATGTGCAATGGACCGGAACCATTTGAACAACTTTGAAAGGGGTCCACCTAAGGATCATTCCTGTGAAGTTTGGTCTAAATCCGATCAGTGGTTTAGGAGGAGATGTCGTTTGAAGAAATTGTTTACGCACAGAAGACAGACAAAAAGTGATCCTAATATAAAACACAAGAGGGCCATGATGGCCCTATATCGATCACCTGTGTACCAGAAAATCATTGGAGTTGTTTTAAAAAAAAAGAACTGTGCAGAAAAGCAAGACATGTTTGTTTACCTGATTGATATAAATGTCTTCATAGATCCAGGGTGGTCAATATACTTGTACATCAGTTGAACCAGTTGAACTCTTCAGGATGAAATCTTGAAGGGCAAGATGTAGAGTATACACACGACTTCTTGAGTCCATGCAGTTAGTCTTTTTTCATGATGTAGTCATAATTTGACAAAGAAATCAATATCTGTAGCTTTGATTTCCTTTCAACACAGTAATTAACAACAGTATTGCATGGTACATAAGAAACACTGATGAGTGAAATAGCTGCTTCCATGTCAAAAAAGAGAGGCCAAAGTCTGCTTAGTTTTATCCAGACTGTATCTTTGACTTTTACTCAGTCACACTGATGTATAAGGCTCATATTATAGATTAAGCTACCTTTCTATCATAAACATCTTGCTTATTACATCTATCTTAAACCCACAAAGAAATAATTCTGTTACAGTGGGCATTATTATACTAAGGCATAAACTAAGACACACAAACATACGTAGAATCTATGTCGTGATATGTGCCAAAAAGGTATCTTTAGGTGCACAAAATAAAGAATAGCTAAAAATAATGTGAGTCAGTTCTATGATTAGAAAGCAGATGCATCACCTTATTCTCTTGATCACCAATAAATAAATTCCTGATCTTGCAAGTATGTAGAAAATTGTTACTTAAATCTTTTTGAATAAAATCTGTTTTCAGCCTTTTCAAGTAACAACAGATTTACATGTAAAATTATTGTGAATGTTGCAAATAAGAAAATAATAAAATATTGACATTATTCAAAACCTTTCTCTAAGAACAACTGATTTACATGTCAAAACAGTGTTGCAAATAAGAATACAATACAGTATGTTATTTGGCAGAATTCAGAATATTGTGAATAAAAGGCCCCAGGCCAGGTGTCCTCCCATCTCTGAAATGTCAGAATGTGGTGAATGTGTCTATAACATATATGTCATAAGCCATGTTTTGGGAATTTAAAACCCTTTCAACAGACTATTTCTTTCAAATTTTCCTAAAGTTCTAAGGAATAAATTTATGGGGAAAAAAGTGATCTCCAAAACTGCAAGACAAAGGACCAAACACTAGGAAAATTCAGTAATCAACTGAGCACGACCGCAATAAAATATGATCATCTTCAGGTCATGGAAACAATAACTGGTAAGTTTCATCCAAATCCGGTGACAACTGTAGGAGGAATTGTGGAGACAAACACTTTTGTTGATAACATGGCTTAGACTGACAAAGGGCAATGATGCTTGTAAAAATAAATCAGGCACAACCTACATAAAATCTGATCATTTTCAGGTCATAAGAACAATAACTGGAAAGTGAAAATCTCTTGATCACTGTGGGAGGAGTTGCGGAGACAAAAACCTCTGTTGATAGAATGGCTAAAACTGACAAAGGGGCAATAACATTGGTAAAAATCAGTCTAGCATGACCTCATCATGGGAACAATAACTGGAAGGTTTCATCAAAATCACTTGAAAATGTAGGAGGAGTTGCAGATGGACCGACTGATGGATGGACAGTGGATGGACAGACGAAACCATTACTATAGTCCCCTTCGACAAACGTCCGGGGAAAAATGGACAGAATGTACATTGCAAGTCAATTCTTCTCCAGACAAAGTGTCTGGTCAGATGTTTAATATGAAGGTAGCAAATGTTTGTGGATAGTAAAGAATAAACATTTTTTTAATTATTCTGCAATACATCTCAGCATTAAGATAACACACCCTTGCAACATAATGCATTTTTTGCATCTTGATAATAGCTACTTTTATGATGAAAATCCATGATATTTTCCTTATTTATACTGCAAACATAGGTTGCAGGTGCTAGTTAGAATCACCTCATTGAGGCAGTTCTAATGAGTACCCACAACCTATGTATTGGAGCAGAAATAAGAAAATAATGTATACCCCTGTAAACCCCAGGTTTCTCTATATAAAGTTGGGTTTAAGGGGGTGTTCATTTCACGGGCTTGTTCATGCGATGTGAATCCAGTTGAAGAGTACAATTAATATTAACCAAACGTACATCAACAACATCCATGTAATATGACATCATAAAAATATACATATATACAACTCAATCTTTGAAACCTCCACTGTATCAACAGACTATCAGATGCTTTATAATCTTCAAATTTTTTATGTCAACAGAAAGTGTAGTTTATCTTGTGCACATAAATTCTATGAAGAAGGTTGAAATCAAACTAAAAAAATATCATTTAATCTTCTACTATAAAACTGGAAAACCAAATAAAATATTAAATATTATTAAGGCCCTTTAAGATTAAACTTTTATTTTTCCATATTGTTTTTTCGAAGGTATCCTATTTCTCACTTCTGAATGGAAAAAGAGGACCTATTCCATTAGAATAATGCATCCATATATGTAATGCTTTCAGTCATGATAGAAAAAATGCCATTTTTGAAATGAAAATTTATACATTTTTCTTATTTCTGCTTCAAACATAGATGATTGTGAGAATTACCTCACTGAGACAGTTCTTATGAGTACCAACAGTCTATGTTTTGAGTGAGAAAATGGAAAAATATGTATAGAAAATAAAGAACAGCCCTGTAAACTCCACTTTTCTCTATATAAGGAGTTTTACAGGGGAACTCATTTCCTGATATCTGTAAGTGGTGGCCACCCAAATCTTGCAAAACCACCAGAATATCTACCTTTAAAAAGGTAAATACAGCATTTTATGTGGTGGGTGAGTGCACTGAAAAGTAGCATAAAAACACCTGACATGATTTCCAAGTTGTTATGCAAAAAGTGCGGTACTTATGATCTGACCAATAGATTCCTCTGTTCCAATTTCACCAAAAAACCAGCAACCTTAATTTGAGAGGCTGATTTTATACATTTAAAACTATGCAGGTGAAAAGTCTTCAACTATGTGGATTTCATGTGCAAAAAGACTATTTTGTGATCTGACCAGTATGTTTCACATGTTCCA
Source organism: Lucinisca nassula (assembly GCA_963580285.1). Lineage (NCBI taxonomy): Eukaryota > Metazoa > Mollusca > Bivalvia > Lucinida > Lucinidae > Lucinisca > Lucinisca nassula. The sequence goes on from OY757010.1 coordinate 181,446,674, forward strand.
ACTCCACCATCAACATATGAAAAATCAACATTAGAAAATATCAAATCAAGCGTTGTCATATGATCTGTGGTACATTCATTTATAAGCATTTTGCATGACAACTTATCACTTAATTTCTTAACAATGCTATGTTTCAGCAAAACATCAATATTGAAATCTCCAATTATCATCAATGGCTTTGATGGGGTCAAATATGGAATGAGTTCTTTGTTCAGACAAGAAAGAAGATTACTGTCAGACATTTGAGGTGACTTATACAAAAATACAATCTGACTTTCAATCGAGACATGCCTGGCAGTTATCATAATAAATTCTAATGTATCTGAACTATACTTTCTGTCCTGTATTGCAATGATATCATCTTTGATATAAACTGCTAATCCATGAGGAGGTCTTTTACAAGTATTGTATCCAATTTGGTCATTTCTTATCAAACAATAGCCTTCTATTACATAATCACTATCATTATCAGGTTGATGTAGTCGTGTTTCTGCTAATCCAAATATGTGGGTTGACAACAGATTTTTGTCATTTCTAACATCATCAAAATGAAGATTCAAGGATCTACAATTATTGAAAGCAACTTTGAAATGTGAAACTGGATCTATCAATTCTAAAGATGTATCACACAGTTGAAGCATTGCTGTTTCATGCAATCGCTGCATTTCTGTCTTAACCTGATCATCAACTTGTAATGCTTTCTCATTGAAGTTAAGAATCTGAAGCTTTTCAATCGACCTTACTCTGCTGAGTGCAACATAGTGTAAATGTGGAACTTTGCGGGTTTTACGTTGTGATAAGTCAATAACAACTCTTTCAAGGGTACTACCTTGTGCTCTATGCACGGAGCGTCCTGCTGAAGGTTGCAAAGGGAATTGAACTCTCTGAAAGGTCTGTCTGTTGTAAGTAAATGACCTGTTGACATCAAAAATTGGCGTCCAATTTTCATCAATATTGCTATGATATAGTCCCCTGTTTTTGTATTTGATTCTTGTTTCCATTCCTGCTTTTTTGTCATCAAACTGGACCCAAATTATGCTTGGACGTTGTGTGGTTTGTAGTTTATACTCAATAAACTTAACTACACATGATGCTCCATTTGCTAGTCCATCTTCTGTTTTTATGTTTATTGTTAAATCATAAATCATGTCAACAACAACTGTTAAGGAGCAATGTAAATTTGCTGTTTGGTTTGAATCTGTTATTTTCTTTAGGTTCTTGAGCGCACAGTCTATCTTTTCTTTAGATAACTTAGGTGAGACATATGAATCCATGCATGGTATTTCAACCTTTTCTGTTGTCATATTTCTTATAATTTCATCATTAAAAACATGCATGAAATAGTTTTCTGCAAAGAGGTGAGGCGCATTTTTTTGATACTCAGTATCTTTTTTAGTTACTTCACACTGCTTAAACCTAGTCTTGTCTCGAGCAGTCAAGGCATTGATCCTTAATCTATTTAACAATTCTGCAAATTCAAGGTCATCTTTCTGTCTCATAATTTCTGTTAATTCAAACATGGTAAATAAGTCTTTCCAGAGATTTCGTGATAAAGCAGCTGCATCATGTTTCATGTCATTAAATATCCAATCACCACTCACAGGTTTCAACTGATAAAGATCACCAACAGCAATAATGCTAACACCACCAAAAGGCGTTTTTGTTCCTTTCAATGCTTGAAGTCTCTGATCAATAAAATTCAACATAGAATTACTAACCATTGAAATTTCATCAATAATCACAACTGACAAATCACGGTATTTTGATCTAAAGGTATTCAGACTGTCACAGGTTAATGTTTGATCCGATTGCTTATACTTTTGTTTAAATGCAGATGAGATGGTAGAACCATTAATATTAAATGCTGCTTTTCCTGTAAATGCACAAAGAAGAACCCTTGTGTGATCCGCATCTTCTCCTTCTTTCAGATTTAATATTCTAAACAAAGTCTGATACAATGCTCTAATAACTAGACTTTTTCCAACACCAGCTCCACCAGAAAGAAATACATATAAGGGGGCATCTTTTGTTTTAATCCAGTGAATCACATGATAGTAAAACTGTTTTTGTTTACTATTTAAACACTGCAGGAGCTTTCTGTAATCAATATCTGAAAGAATATTTTCATTCACATCAATTTGAGGAGCAGAAACGTAACACCCAATTTCAGTCCCTATATCATAGTCTCTATGCTCAATTCTATCAGGATTAAAATATATAAACTCTTCAGACTGAACTGGTTCTATTTCAGCATCATCACCTTCAACTTGTTGTGTACTTGGAGCAATATCGTCGAATGCATCATATTCGATTTCTGCTAACTCTCTTGCTAATTCCAACTCTTCAGCATAATGTTCGTAAGTGGAACATTTATGATCTATCACATGCTTCATAGACTCATAGTGTTCTTTATATGTTCTAAAAGTTCCAAGTAAGTCAGTCTCTTCATTTCTCCATGGGTGAAAAAGTAGAAGTTTCTCTCTATAATAGTTCTCTTCATCTGTTTTGCGATTGAATCTCACATACCTTATTATTTTAGAATTACGACATCGTTTGATTTTTATGCCATTCTTTAAAGTTAAAATAGTTTCACCATCACCAAAGCATTCTTCATCTGATGCTTCTGCATCTTTCTCATAATCTTGCTCCTCCTCATCTCTACTATCATTATGTCCATCCGGGTAAATGACTTCTAACTCAGACACATAATCAGCTAAGCAATACTTTTCCAATGGTTTGGGACGTTTCGAGTATCTTTTAATTTTATTGTCTGACATTATATCAGTCGAGTCTGCCGGCAATTCATCAAGTACTGACTTTGGTTTCAGTAACTGTACTCTCTGGGTTGGAAGTGACGTATTAATGAAGACAACACTTCTTGAACTTTTAGTCAATGGCATTTGCAGTACCAAATAAACTGCCTCTTGTGCACTTACTTCAACGCTGTTTGAAAACACATTTCCAATATGTCTAACTTGTCTTTTGAGATCCATATTGCCATTCCTTGCTTCTTTTGCAGCTGCATGCAGCAAATTACTCATCCCTCTTTGAGATTTACTAATATATGAAACTATATACATAGCACAAGCATATGGATCTAACACAAATTGTATATCAATGTTTGCCTTCCAAGCTTTTAACACACTATCATTGTACAAATTTACACGGATCTCACTCGGATTTCTTTTCAAAAACACTTTTGAAGAGTTTAAAGAACTTCTGATACATTTAATATATTCTTCCTCACTCATTCGGACAACACTTGTCAGAAACTCCTCATAAGACATATCATATCCATCTTTCTTACTGTTCATTGTTTTCTGTAAGTTTTGGTACAATTTATAATACTTGTCTTTTTCAGTTTCGAGAGGCTGTAAGACCATAGTTTTGGAAAGAGGTGGCAAAGGATAACCAAATCGACAGATTTTATCTTCTCGTTTTCTACATGTTCTAGAATGTTTGTGAATTTGAAGTTCTATTAAATGACCAAGATGTGGATTATCTATAGAACATTTTAAATACTGATCCACATAAGCAGCCAACTCTACATCCGAATCCACACTGAATTTTGGTGCATTCTGTACCCATACAATCATGTGAATATGTGGCGATCCACGTTGCTGAAATTCCACTCTAAAAAAGTAATCAACAACTTTTCCAAGAGGTTCGTGCTCACTTTTTAGAACTGTGTTGATGAATTCTTTAACTCTATGCTCGAAATATCTGGAACAAGTGACTGGATCCGATTGAATAAGTTTTATCTTTTGTTCCCATGCCAAGTTTTCAATTTGATCATCAGTGTAGTTGAAATTTTTATTCAAGGTAGCTAACATTTTCAAAAGCTCAATCCATCTTGTATCAGCTGAGGACAATGACATAAACCAAGTTGGCAAACCCAACTGACGAATCATAGCATACACATCTTTTTTTCTAGATTCTAAATATGCTGGAGAATTTCTTAGCTGTTTAAACAAATAGTAACCTTCATCATTTTTTACAATACTGTCAATACACTCTGAGTTTCTTGCTTGTACAGCAGTAATATTATTTGTTCCCGTTTGACACCTTCTAACAGCAAGGTTTGCTTTATCGTTCAATTGCTTCATTTGTATTTTTTTCAGTTTAAAAAATATATTAGGTACACTGTTAGCAGCACGCCTATCTTGGCTTCTCAATTCCCATTTTGCAATATCACTATAATGTACAGGCACTTTTCTATCATCATTATCTATGCGCCTCTGCCCACAAAATATGGTTGGAAAACAAAGATATTCTGAATCTTTATCTTGAAATATACTGAGTGGCCTTTGACCTTCTCCAGGAGCAAATGTGAATGTAGAATTTCTGTTTTCAAGATCTGCATCATCCAATAGAGTGTCAATATTTCCCACATTTTCTTGTGCGATTTCTTCTGCATCTGAATCATACAGTTCTTCTACATGAGGTGTGTTACGATTTGAAATATCATCATTTTTTTCTAACTGATCGTTTGGACAATTGTTACACATTTCACTAACAACACCATCAAAATCAACAATATCATACTTTGAACATTCTTTTGAACACAACTCAAAAAAATTATGTATAACCTCAGCTTGGTTCTGATTATATGGAATATCCTGAAGACTTTCATCCAAAACACCATCAGAATCATCATTATTTGTTTCAGAGCAGGTTTTTTTTTGTGATTCAAAAAATGCATGCAGTGTTTCATTACTTTCTTCTGTGATTCTCTTTAACCACTGCTGGTCTATTTCAACATTTGCGTTTTTGTACAATTCACTACCACTCATTAGCCAATGCAAAGCACAAAGCACATGATATGGTCGAACATTTTCTGAGAAAACATATGACTTAAATGACATCTTCTTCTTTAATTTCACTGCAACTGTAACATTTTCGTCAAACGGTCTAGGTAAAGCATTTACAACTGGTTGAATGTCAACAGGTACATTAACAACATTTCCTTTTACTGATAACTGGCGACCTCTAGGTAGTTCTCTCATCTGCATGAACGGTATACGTAAAGCAATAAGGCGTTCTTCAAGTGGAAACAGCTCCAATTCTTTTGGTTTTGGTGGCCACTTCATTCCGTTTACAACAGACAATTTTGGGACTTTACCACACTTAATATTGTCTTTGCATGTACAGCATATCCATTCTTCTTCATTGACTGATTTCACCCCTGTTAAGTACTTTTCCTTGTCTTTAGAAACAAATGTCTTAACTTTTGATACAGTCTCTTCAAACCATGTCTGTTGACAGCAACTACATATATAGACAGGTCCAACAGATATATTCTTGTGAAACTTTTCAATACAAACATCAATATCACTACCACATTTTCTGCGCTTTGTATTTATCTTTTCAACTTGTGAAAAAGACGGATCTTTACGCTTGGTAGCTTTTCTTTTACTGTCTATAATGTTTTCTGCTTTCTTGTTTTTTTCATTTAGTCTCCACTGTTGTTTTGCAACCCTTTCTTGTTCTAATTTGAATGGATCTGATCTTGCCTTCCTCTTTGATAGATTTTGTATTGCAATATCTTTTTTTTTTAATTCAAGGCATTCTCGAGATTCTCGTTTCTTTTCACTTTCCCATTTTTTGTATTCATCTATTAATCTAGCCCTTCTCATACATGCCTTTGTCATAGCTTTGTCTTTTTTACGATGTTCTTCAGATTGTCTAGCACTCTGCTTTGATTTTAGTGTATATTCTTTATCCTTTTTTCGATATTCTTCAGACTGTCTAGCACTCTGCTTAGATTTTATTGAATATTCTTTATCCTTTTTTCGATATTCTTCAGACTGTCTAGCTCTCTGCTTTGATTTTAGTGTATATTCTTTATCCTTTTTTCGATATTCTTCAGACTGTCTAGCACTCTGCTTAGATTTTATTGAATATTCTTTATCCTTTTTTCGATATTCTTCAGACTGTCTAGCTCTCTGCTTTGATTTTAGTGTATATTCTTTATCCTTTTTTCGATATTCTTCAGACTGTCTAGCACTCTGCATTGATTTTAGTGTATATTCTTTATCCTTTTTTCGATATTCTTCAGACTGTCTAGCACTCTGCATTGATTTCAGTGTATATTCTTTATCCTTTTTTCGATATTCTTCAGACTGTCTAGCACTCTGCATTGATTTTAGTGTATATTCTTTATCCTTTTTTCGATATTCTTCAGACTGTCTAGCACTCTGCATTGATTTTAGTGTATATTCTTTATCCTTTTTTCGATATTCTTCAGACTGTCTAGCACTCTGCATTGATTTTAGTGTATACTCTTTGTCTTTTCCTCTGAAATTAGAGTCTTGCCTTCGTTTCTCCATATAAACTCTCATATATTCTTTTCTTTCTGTAGCTTTTTTCTTATTTATTTTTATTTCTTTGTTCCTCATCTTTTGATTTTTAGTCACATTTGTACTATTCCGTGTCTTTTCTTTAAGTTTATGCTTTTGATCCTTAAAGTATTTGCCAATAAGTGTTGCATGATTTTCACTGCTTGAATTCGCAAATAAGTCTTCTCTTGCATGTGCATTCCTCATATGGCTTTCAGGTACCTTTCTCTTATAAGTTACAGTTTTCCAAGCATAGTCACATGGAGTGTCAGTATGGCTGTCTGCATGATTTTCAATATCAAATATTGAATTATGCTCTGGATTAGACAAGTCAAAGTCTATAGGAAGAATTTCGAACTGCGTGGAAATAGAAATCATCATACTTTCAAACAATGCATATAGAACTGCAACCAAATCATCTAAACAATTGAAAGCAGCTAGTAATGATTTTCCATCCGGAAGGGATAATCCATTTAAACCATGTGAATGTGAATCAAATATAAAATATTTACAATCTCTCTTGAACACAGAGCAACAAATTGAACCCATCATTAATAAAACACTTGGAGAATTTTGTAGAGTGGTGTACAATGCTTGGTGAAGAGTAGGTAAACTGGTATTGACAAACTGTTCTGTGCAAAGACCTGTCACAATAGCAGATGTTTTCACAACAACTTCTTTGTTTAAAATTGAAACTAATCTTGGAAGTTCATCAAAGCTTAGTAACTTACTCCTGAATTTACCTTCTGCCTTTAATTCACCAATGATCTTATTATACAGACTATCTCCAGCTAAAAGAATGTTGTCTAGATCTGTACTACAAGCAATGTCTGAGTATGCTGCATATATTAATGAACAAAGTGCATTTGCAGTACACTGACATCCTCTGGACTCATTGCTAAATATGTCTGAGCTTTGGTGAAAAGATCCCAGTTCAAATTTGACAGAGTTAAATGGACCATAAGAAGGCTTCCATAGCACTGTTTCAGTTTGTTCCATTAAAGGAAATGCTGTATACATAGTTTTTTCACCAACTTGTGTAGAGCTTGAAAATACAGTGTTTGTAAATTCTGTGGGTGAATGTATTTTGGTATTTTGTCCTAGTTGTTGTCTGTTAGTACTGTCATTTGAACTTTGCAAAACTTCGATATTTTGTTCTGGTTGTTTTCTGTAAATATCTTTGTCATTTCTACTTTGTAATACTGAGTTCATAACTTTGTCATTTCTACTTTGTAAAACTGAAGCATCAGATGTCACGCTGAGGCAGGTCATACCCACATCTGAAGAACTAGATGACCCTGGGCCAGATGATACGCTGGGGCAGGTCATACCCACATCTGACAAAATAATTGACCCTGGCACAGATGTCCCCATCGCTGCAAGCGATTGGGGCTTAGATCCTCCACGATCTATGAGGGGGGTCAGGCCCACATCTGAGATAAGTAACCCAGGGCTACCATCATTAGCCCTCACCATGGTCTTTGCCAATGACTTCTTCCAGGTCTTTTTGCGTGGCATACCTCAACCTGAAAGATACAAAAGTAGGTGTCTGCTTTAAAAGGAAAAGGAAACGGTATTATCTTTAAATAATTCAAAATCTTGCCTATACTAAATGAATTTTTGTAAAACAGACAGATTTTCTTTTCTCGCTTGAGCATAGTAATTTAACAAGGTAATCCCCCAAAAAACAAATGATAATCCTCTAGACTTTTATGATTCTGTATAGTTTTGACCAAGTATTTTTAATAGGAGACTTCAATGTGTGTTTAAAAGCCAAATAAACTGTGTAAACAGCAGCAACAGATGATGGTGAATGTTGGGGCCCTGAAAAAATGGTTTAAACCCTTCCTCACATTCATTATTACTTGACATCCCAAAGTTGTTTGTTCATTGCAGTTTCATTTCATTTATTTCATTTTTTATATCTTTTAATTTTCTAACACTGTGGACTGTGTGTCCAAATTATTTAATTTAGTAAAAGTTACTGAGTTACCGCCTGTTTGGGAAAAAACTACTTTTCCCAAAGCTTACTAAGAATTAGAGAGAATTTAATTCTATGTAATGTTGGTTGGTGCCTGATGTTCTGTCTCTGGTCGGTAACATCGGAATCTAACTGTTGGTTTTCTTTTGCTCCAGCATTTCAATGATTCCTTGCTGTTGAGTCCTCACCGTTGTTTCATCTCTGTGGTTGTTTGATTTTTGTGTTCACAGTAATGTTGCACTGATGAGTTGGAGGCATTCATGAGGACTGAAAAAATTGTCTAAATTGCTATGGAAATAAGTGCGAAGATTGTGATCACCTAAAATTGATTTAAGCCCCACCAGTGGAATTCATTTTACTGACTGTTCCAAGATGGTTCTTCTGTCCCGGTTCATTTTTGATATGGTTTGTCTTTTAGTGTTTGTATCGCTTATATTATTTTGTTTTGGATAGCCAATTGGCCATTTTGTGGGAAAGTAACTGTCCTTTTGGCTTTCCACTATTGATTTTTCCATTAGGGTCTGGTTGTTTCATGTTTGTGTTTCTTTCCCTTTGGTGTCTCTGACGGGAGCTGTGGGTTAATTGCATAAATTCCTGATCATTGCCTTCACTTCTATTTTGTTTGTTTAATTTACCACCCACTCAACACCATCTAGGTTATTTCTTAGCCAATAAGGTTACCCAACCACACTATCAGGGCACCCTCATACGTAAGATATTAACCAATATAGTGCATATTCTTTGGCCAGAAACTGACAACTACCTTTACTGAATAAGCACAAGGGAGGTAATGACCTTGTAATAGATTTCATTATCGATCTTCCAGCAATGAATGTTCCTAACCTTAGCAGGTATCCAATCTGCGACCTCCTGATCACCAGTTAGACAGGCATCCTACTGAGCTACCAAGGCCAGAAGGGAAAGAGCTACTAAATTGGCTTGTACCCTATGATTTTATTGTTTGTTAAGAAGTGTCTTTTTGTCTACCTTTGACTTTAAGGATAAGCTCTGGGTTCTGTTTCAATCAGTTACTGTTTCAATCAGTTCCTGAAGTATCTTTCAACATCAGTTTTAATACTTTTCTGGTAGTTCTCCAGACAAGCATTAATTAAAAAAAAAGGATAGTTGTTAAAAACAGGTATTTATTGTTCTTTGAAACTACAATACCTCTTGATGGCCTCTATCATTTTTGCTTATTACTTCAAAAGTTTTTTTGGTTTTTAGTGTCTAAGTGACCTAACCTCTGACCTCAAACACAATAGCATTAAACATTACTGCATAATCAATTTATCAGAATGCAATATATCAAGGATTTTCATGTTGATAATTGTACTTTGTCTGCATTCTTTTGGGCACTGTATTATACAAACAATTCTTCTATCAAACAAAAGGTGTGATTCACTCTGATTTTGCCAAAATCATTTACCTATTACTTTTTACTATCATTAATAAAACTTTCATTTACCTTGAAATACAGTGATGAGCTGTAACTTGTTTCAAGAACTGTTTTCCACCTTATATACACAGCACTAAGTCACTAACACAGTCTATATATCAGCCACTAAGTCACAAATACTGTCTATCTATCACTTTGTCAATTATTTAAATGTATATCCAACACAATAAGAATATTTTCTTTTCAGAAATCTTGTTGATACTACAAAAAAGGAAAGCTGTATTAGACAAATTTACTGTAAAAACAAACCAATTTTTTTTTCAAGAATCTGAAAAAATTACTGTTTCAATAAATTAAGAAACAAGACATGTTTGTGAAACACTGATGCCCCCGGACAGCGCATGTTAAATATGAAAGCAGTATCACTAAGCAATCGAAAGGTTTGGCCAATGTTCAAGTCCTAAAAAAGTAGGTCGTCACGAGGTCAAAAATTATGGGATCGTTGCAAAGGTATTGTGACATAGAATGCATATGTGAAATATGAAAGCCCTATCGCTTACCAATCAAAAGTTATGGCCAATGTTAAAGTTTTCAAAAAATAGGTCAAACGTCAAGGTCAAAAAATATGGTATCTATGGAAAGATCTTGTGATAAAGAATGCATGGAAAGATCTTGTGATAAAGAATGCACATGTGAAAAATGAAAGCCCTATCACTTACCAGTCTTAAGTAATGGACTATGTTAAAGTTTTTAAAAAGTAGGTCAAATGTCATGGTCAAGGTCACAAGGTCAAAAATTATGATACCACTGGAAAGGTATTGTGACAAGGAATACACATGTGAAATATCAAAAGCCCTACCACTTACCAATCGAAAGTTATGGCCAATTTAAAGTTTTTTAAAAGTAGGTCAAATATCAAGGTCACAAGGTCAAAAATTATGATACCACTAGAAAGGTCTTGTGACAAGGAATGCACATGTGGAATATGAAAGTCCTATCACTTACCAATCGAAAGTTATGGCCAATGTTAAAGTTTTTAAAAAGTAGGTGAAACGTCAAGGTCAAGGTCAAGAATACCTCTAGAAAGGTCTTGTGACAAGGAATGCATGTGTGAACTATGAAAGCTATATCAGTTACCATTCAAAAGTTATACCCAATGTTCAAGTTTTTGTGAATGTTAAAAGTTTTTTTAAAAAGAAGTTGATCAAATGTCAAGGTCAAGGGGTCAAAAATTGTAGTATCACTGGAAAGGTCTTGTTACATGGAATAGACATGTGAAACATGAAAGTCCTACCACTAACCAATCAAACTTAATGGCTAATCTTAAAGTTTTTAAAAGGGAGGTCAAAAGAAGGTCAGATGTCAAGGTCACAGGTCTAAATTTATGGTACCTCTTGAAAGGTATTGTGACAAGGAATGCACATGTGAAATATGAAAGCCCTATAAGTTACCATTCAAAAGTTATGCCCAATGTTAAGGTTTTTGCGGACAGACAAACAGACGGACAGTCCAAAACTATATGCCCCCGAATCTTTGATTCCGGAGGTATAAAAATAAAGTAAGTTAAAATACTGATTAGCTAAACATCAGTACACATATTGCAGTTTTAAACTGAAATCTAACAAGATATGTTTGTGAAACACTGATGCCCCCGGACAGCGCATGTTAAATATGAAAGCAGTATCACTAAGCAATCAAAAGGTATGGCCGATGTTTAAGTCTTAAAAAAGTAGGTCAAGGTCACAAGGTAAAAAATTATGGGATTGTTGAAAAGGTCTTGTGACATAGTATGCACATGTGAAATATGAAAGCCCTATCACTTACCAATTGAAAGTTATGGCCAATGTTAAATTTAATAAAAAAGGTCAAACATCAAGGTAACAAGGTAAAACTAGAGTGATGACAATGTTTCTCTAAAAATAGCCATAGTGACCTTGACCGCGAAAGTAGATCTTGCTCAAGATATTATTATAAGCATCTTTTGTGTGAAGTTATATTAAAATCTGTTAATAAATGTAAGCGGTAGAGCAATGACAAAGTTTTTCTAAAAATACCCAGTGACCTTGACCTTGAAAGTCAAAGCAACTCGAGATGTCATCATAAGAAACATTAAAATCCATCAATAAATGTAGGTGCTAGAGCGATGGCAAAGTTTTTCTAAAAATAGCCACAGTGACCTTGACCATGAAAGTCAAAATCGCTCGAGATATTGTCATAAGGAACATTTATGTGAAATTATATTGAAATTGGTGAAAAAATGTAGTCGCTAGAGCGATGACAAAGTTTTTCTAAAAAAAGCCACAGTGACCTTGACCTTTAAAGTCAGACTCGCTCAAGGTATTGTCATAAGGAACATTTGTGTGAAGTTATATTGAAATCAGTGAAGAAATGTAGTCGCTAGAGCGATGACAAAGTTTTTTCTAAAAATATCCACAGTGACCTTGACCTTGAAAGTCGAAATCGCTTGAGATATTGTCATAAGGAACATTTGTGTGAAGTTTTATTGAAATCAGTGAAGAAATGTAGTCGCTAGAGCGATGACAAAGTTTTTCTAAAAATAGCCACAGTGACCTTGACCTTGAAAGTCGAAATCGCTTGAGATATTGTCATAATGAACATATGTGTGAAGTTATATTGAAATCGGTGAAGAAATGTAGGCGCTAGAGCGATGAGAAAGTTTTTCTAAAAATAGCCACAGTGACCTTGACCTTGAAAGTGGGACTCGCTAGAGATATTGTTATAAGGAACATTTGTGTGAAGTTATATTGAAATTTGTGAAACAATGTAAGCGCAGAGTGATGACAAAGTTTTTCTAAAAATAGCCAGTGACCTTGACCTTAAGGCCATGACCTTTAAAGTCGAACTCGCTCGAGATATTTTTGAAAGGAACATTTGTGTGAAGTTATATTGAAATCAGTACAGAAATGTTGGCGCTAGAGCGATGACAAAGTTTTTCTAAAAATAGCCACAGTGACCTTGACCTTGAAAGTGGAACTCGCTCGAGATATTTTTGTAAGGAACACTTGTGTGAAGTTATATTGAAATTGGTGAAGAAATGTAGGCGCTAGAGGGATGACAAAGTTTTTCTATAAATAGCCACAGTGACCTTGAAAGTCCAAATCGCTCGAGATATTGTCATAAGGAACATTTGTGTGAAGTTATATTGAAATTTGTGAAAAAATGTAAGCGCTAGAGCGATGACAAAGTTTTTCAAAAAATAGCCAGTGACCTTGACCTTAAGGCCATGACCGTGAAAGTTGAACTCGCTCGAGATATTTTTGTAAGGAACATTTGTGTGAAGTTATATTGAAATTGGTGAAGAAATGTAGGCACTAGAGCGATGACAAAGTTTTTCTAAAAATAGCCACAGTGACCTTGACCTTGAGGGGGGGGGGTCTGGATGGACAAAAATTATGGTACCACTAGAAAAGTCTTGTGACAAGGAGTGCATGTGTGAAATATGAAAGCCCTACCACTTTCCAATCGAAAGTTATGGCCAATGTTTAAGTTTTTAAAATGTAGGTCAAACATCACGGTCAAGGTCACAAGCTCAAAAATTATGGTACCACTAGAAAAGTCTGGTGACAATGAATGCACATATGAAATATGAAAGCCCTATCACTTACCAATCGAAAGTTAAGGCCAATGTTAATGTTTTCAACAATTTTGAAAAAAATAGGTCAAAGGTCAAGTTCAAGGTCACGAGATCAAAAATTATGGTACCACTGGAAAGGTCTTGTGATAAGGTATACACATGTGAAATATGAAAGCTCTATCTATTACCATTCAAAAGTTATGTCCAATGTTAAGGTTTTTGTAGACAGACAAAGCCGTTTGGCCGTTTGTCAAACGGACAAACAGACAAACAGACAGACAGACAGACCAAAAACTATAGCCCCTGAATCTCTTAGATTCCGGGGGCATAAAAAGGTATTTCAAATTAAATTCATGAAGAATTATCATTATATTTAAATATAAAGTGGATTTGATTTGTGTATGGTTGATAAAATTGATTAAACTTTCATTCATTCAACAATTAAAAAAGGTGACTAAGTATTATAAAATGCTTCCCTACCGGGAGCATAAATCATGATCAGCAAGGCGGTTTTTCTCCAGGAAGAGACCCTCTATGCACAGATGAAGGTATTACAAAACGTAAAAGAGTGTTTATTTAATGTATCTTTAAAACCAACTAGATCTATTACTAAAAGTGATCTATCACTAAAAGTGATTAATATCCCACAAAAATGTCTACAGACAGATAAATTGAATTATGCTATATACTTCCCCTCAATTTTGTTGCAGGGATTATAAAATTTCAATAGCTACAGTTTTAATTTTTACAATTTCATTCATACAACTAACATTATCCAAATAAGACTGGAATGCCATGCCAAACAACCTTCATCTTTCTTACCTGGTACGTCTGCGATTACCTCTTTTGTGGATAACCATTGTTAATAACTCTTTTCAGATGAACATGGTTTGTTAGTTAATTTTGGGGAGCTGATGGAAGCTGTGGGTTAACTACGGATTCCTGATCATTGCCTCCACTTCTATTTTATGGTCAAGCAAACACTATTTAGTTCATTTTTGAGCCAGTTAGTTTGGTTTAAACATTATTTATTTTGATTTGTCAAACATTTACAAGTTCATACATAGACAGAATACAATAGTACATGCATACAGGATTTAAAAACAAGCATTCAAGCCAGTTAGTTTAACTAACCACACTTTCGAGACAGGCTTATACATAAGTGGTTAACCAGTACAGTGCAGTCTTTCACCAGAAGTTGATAACCGCCCTTCTTGAATCAGCAGAAGGGAGAGACTGACCAGAGAAAAGATTTCCTGATTGATAGCCATTTAAGAATGTTGCCAACCCTTAACTTCTTGATCACCAGTCAGGAAAGCATCCAAAAGAGCTACAAGTCTGGCTTAGATGAATCAAAATTTTAAGACGAACAATCGTTATATTCTTTAGCTAGAATAAACAATGTCCTGGGTACGACTATAAATGACACCAACATTACTCTTCACCATGCTGGAAACTATGTATCTTCATGCCTGGAATGAAAAAAAAAACAAATAGTGTCAATGTTAATAAAATACTTATTATCATTAACTACACATGTACAACAATGCATTTTTGGCCCCAGAGCTATAATTTGAACAATCTTGATGGAGGTCCACTAGATGAAGCTTCACACCAAATATCAAAGACCTGGGCCTTGCGGTTTCAGAGAAGAAGATTTTTGAAGATTTTTCCTATATAAGACAATGTAAAACCAAAGGGCCCCGGGGCGGGTGGGGGGGGGATTTTTGGCCCCAGGGTTATAATTTGAACAATCTTGATAAAGGCCCACAAGACGAAGCTTAATACCATATATCAAACACCTGAGCCTTCTGGATTTAGACAAGAAAGTTTTCAAAGGTTTTCCCTATGTAAGTCTATGTAAAACTAAAGTGCCCTGGGGCTGGGGCATTTTTGTCCCCAGGGCTATAATTTAAACAATTTTGGCAGAGGTCCACTAAATGAAGCTACACAACAAATATCAAAGACTTGGGCCTTGCAGTTTCAGAGGAGATTTTTTAAGATTGTTCCTATATAAGTCAATGTAAAAGCAAAGGGGGGGGGAGGATTTTTGGCCCAAGAGCTATAATTTGAACAATCTTGATAGAGGTCTACTAGATGAACCTTCACACCAAATACTAAAGACCTAGGCCTTGCGGTTTCAGAGAAGATTTTTTTAGATTTTTCCTATATTAGCCAATGTAAAATCAAAAAGGGCCCCGGGTCAGCGACATGTTTGACGCAAGGGCTATAATTTGAACAATCTTGGTAGAGGTCCACTAGGTGAAGCTACACAACAAATATCAAAGACCTCTGCCTTTTTAAAAAATTTTCCTGTATAAGTCAATGTAAAACTAAAAAGGTCCTGGGCAGGGGCATTTCTTGGCCCCAGGACTATAATTTGAACAATCTTGATAGAGGTCCACTAGATGAAGCTTCATACCAAATATCAAAGACCTAGGCTTTGTGGTTTCAGAGAAGAAGATTTTTAAAGATTTTCCCTATATTAGTCTATGTAAAACCAAAGGGCCCCGGAGTGGGGGCATTTTTGGCCCCAGGGCTATAATTTGAACAATCTTGGTAGAGGTCCATTAGATGAAGCTTCATACCCAATATCAAAGGCCTGGGTCTTGCGGTTTCAGAGAAGTAGATTTTTAAAGATTATCCCTATATTAGTCTATGTAAAACCAAAAGGCCCCGAGGCGGGGGCATTTTTGACCCCAGCACTATAATTTGAACAATCTTGGTAGGGGTCCACTAGATGAAGCTTCATACCAAATATCAAAGGCCTGGGCCTTGTGGTTTCAGAGAAGAAGATTTTTAAAGATTTTCCCTATATTAGTCTATGTTAAACCAAAGGGCCCCGCAGTGGGGGCATTTTTCGCCCCAGGGCTTTAATTTGAACAATCTTGGTAGAGGTCCATTAGATGAAGCTTCATACCCATTATCAAAGGCCTGGGCCTTGTGGTTTCAGAGAAGAAGATTTTTAAAGATTATCCCTATATAAGCCTATGTAAAACCAAAGGGCCCCAAGGCGGGGGCATTTTTGACCCCAGCACTATAATTTGAACAATCTTGGTAGGGGTCCAACAGATGAAGCTTCATACCAAATATCAAAGACCTGGGCCTTGTGGTTTCAGAGAGGAAGATTTTTAAAGATTTTCCCTATATAAGTCTATGTAAAACCAAAGGGCCCCGGAGTGGGGGCATTTTTGGTCCCAGGGCAATAATTTCAACAATCTTGATAAAGGTCATCAAGACAAGGCTTCATACCAAATATCAAACACCTGAGCCTTCTGGTTTCAGACAAGAAGATTTTTAAAGGTTTTCCATATGTAAGTCTATGTAAAACCAAAAGGCCCATGGGCGGGGGCATTTTTGGCCCCAGGGCTATAATTTGAACAATCTTGGTAGAGGTCCTCTAGATGAAGCTACACACAAAATATCAAAGACCTGGGCCTTCCGGTTTCAGAGGAGAAGATTTTTTAAGTTTTCATTAAAAAAAAATCTATTTTTGGCTCCCTTGACCTTGATGTGCAACGGACCGGAACCATTTGAACAACTTTGAAAGGGGACAACCTAAGGATCATTCCTGTGAAGTTTGATCAAAATCCGATCAGTGGTTTCGGAGGAGATGTCGTTTGAAGAAATTGTTTACGGACGCACGCACGCACGGACGGACGGACGGACGCACGACGGACGACGGACAAAAAGTGATCCCAAAAGCTCACCTCGTCACTACGTGACGGTGAGCTAACAAGAGGACCATGATGGCCCTGGATCGCTCACCTGATCCATAGAGTAACAAGTGGGCCTCGAGGAGGGCCATTATTGACCCCAGGAATATAATGTGCATAATGTTGAGGGAGGTCTAAAAAGGTGAAGCTTTATACCAAATATCAACAAAGGCTATAATTTAAACAATCTTGGCAAAGGTCCACTAGATGAAGCTACACAACAAATATCAAAGACCTGGGCCTTGCTGTTTCAGAGAAGAAGATTTTTTTAAAGATATTCCTTATATAAGCCTATGTAAAACCAAATGGCCCCGGGGCAGGGGCATTTTGGGCCTCAGGGCTATAATTTAAACAATCTTGATAGAGGTCCACTAGATGAAGCTTCACACCAAATATCAAAGACCTGGGCCTTGTTGTTTCAGAAAAGAAGATTGTCAAAGATTATCTCTATTATAAGTCTACGTAAAACCAAAGGGCCCTGGGGCGGGGGCATTTGTGGCCCATGGGCTATAATTTGAACAATCTTGGTAGGGGTCCACTAGCTGGAGCTTCATACCAAATGTCAAAGACCTAGGCCTTGTGGTTTCAGAGTAGAAGATTTTCCAAGATTTTCCCTATATAAGTCTATGAAAAACCAAAGGGCCCAGGAGCGGGGGCATTTTTGGCCCCAGGGCTATAATTTGAACAATCTTGATAGGGGTCCATAAGATGAAGCTTCATACCAAATATCAAAGACCTGGGCCTTGCAGTTTCAGAGAAGAAGATTTTTAAAGATTTTCCCTATATAAGCCCATGTAAAACCAAAGGGCCCCGAGGCGGGGGCATTTTTGGCCCCAGCACTATAATTTGAACAGTCTTGGTAGGGGTCCACTAGATGAAGCTTCATACCAAATAGCAAAGACCTGGGCCCTGTAGTTTCAGAGAAGAAGATTTTTTAAAGATTTTCCCAATATAAGCCCATGTAAAACCAAAGGGCCCTGGGGTGGGGGCATTTTTGGCCCAAGCACTATAATTTGAACAATCTTGGTAGGGGTCCACAAGATGAAGCTTCATACCAAATATCAAAGACCTGGGCCTAGCGGTTTCAGAGAAAAAGATTTTTAAAGGATTTCCCTATATAAGCCCATGTAAAACCAAAGGGCCTCGGGGCGGGGGCATTTTTGGTCCAAGCACTATAATTTGAACAATCTTGGTAGGGGTCCATAAGATGAAGATTCATACCAAATATCAAAGACCTGGGCCTTGCAGTTTCAGAGAAGAAGATTTTTAAAGATTTTCCCTATATAAGCCCATGTAAAACCAAAGGGCCCCGGGGAGGGGGCATTTTTGGCCCTAGCACTATAATTTGAACAATCTTGGTATGGGTCCACTAGATGAAGCTTCATACCAAATATCAAAGACCTGGGCCTTGCCGTTTCAGAGAAGAAGATTTTTAAAGATTTTCCCTATATAAGCCTATGTAAAACCAAAGGGCCCCGGTGCGGGGGCATCTTTGGCCCCAGCACTATAATTTGAACAATCTTGGTAGGGGTCCACCAGATGAAGATTCATACCAAATATCAAAGACCTGGGCCTTGCAGTTTCAGAGAAGAAGATTTTTTAAGATTTTCCCTATATAAGCCCATGTAAAACCAAAGGGCCCCGGGGCGGGGGCATTTTTGGCCCCAGCACTATAATTTGAACAATCTTGGTAGGGGTCCACTAGATGAAGCTTCATACCAAATATCAAAGACCTGGGCCTTGCCGTTTCAGAGAAGAAGATTTTTAAAGATTTTCCCTATATAAGCCTATGTAAAACCAAAGGGCCCCGGTGCGGGGGCATCTTTGGCCCCAGCACTATAATTTGAACAATCTTGGTAGGGGTCCACCAGATGAAGATTCATACCAAATATCAAAGACCTGGGCCTTGCAGTTTCAGAGAAGAAGATTTTTTAAGATTTTCCCTATATAAGCCCATGTAAAACCAAAGGGCCCCGGGGCGGGGGCATTTTTGGCCCCAGCACTATAATTTAAACAATCTTGGTAAGGGTCCACTAGATGAAGCTTCATAGCAAATATCAAAGACCTGAGCCTTGTGGTTTCAGAGAAGAAGATTTTTAAAGATTTTCCCTATATAAGCCAATGTAAAACCAAAGGGCCCCGTGGCGGGGGCATTTTTTGTCCCAGCACTAAAATTTGAACAATCTTGGTAGGGGTCCACTAGATGAAAATTCATACCAAATATCAAAGTCCTGGGCCTTGTGGTTTCAGAGAAGAAAATTTTTAAAGATTTTGCCTATATAAGCCTATGTCAAACCAAAGGGCCCCGGGGAAAGGGCATTTTTGGCCCAGCACTATAATTTAAACAATCTTGGTAGGGGTCCACTAGATGAAGCTTCATACCAAATATCAAAGACATGGGCCTTGTGGTTTCAGAGAAGAAGATTTTTAAAGATTTTCCCTATATAAGCCAATGTAGAACCAAAGGGCCCCGGGGCGGGGGCATTTTTTGTCCCAGCACTAAAATTTGAACAATCTTGGTAGGGGTCCACTAGATGAAGCTTCATACCAAATATCAAAGTCCTGGGCCTTGTGGTTTCAGAGAAGAAGATTTTTAAAGATTTTCCCTATATAAGCCTATGTAAAACCAAAGGGCCCCGGGGCGGGGGCATTTTTGGCCCCAGCACTATAATTTGAACAATCTTGGTAGGGGTCCACTAGATGAAACTTCATACCAAATATCAAAGACCTGGGCCTTGTGGTTTCAGAGAAGAAGATTTTTAAAGATTTTCCCTATATAAGCCTATGTAAAACCAAAGGGCCCCAGGGCGGGGGCATTTTTGGCCCCAGCACTATAATTTGAACAATCTTGGTAGGGGTCCTCTAGATGAAGCTTCATACCAAATATCAAAGACCTGGGCCTTGTGGTTTCAGAGAAGAAGATTTTTAAATTTTTGGTGAAAAAAATCTGTTTTTGGCTCCTGTGACCTAGATGTGCAACGGACCGGAACCATTTGAACAACTTTGAAAGGGGACCACCTAAGGATCATTCCTGTGAAGTTTGGTCAAAATCCGATCAGTGGTTTAGGAGGAGATTTCGTTTAAAGAAATTGTTTACGCACGCACGCACGCACGGACGGACGCACGACGGACGACGGACAAAAAGTGATCCCAAAAGCTCACCTCGTCACTACGTGACGGTGAGCTAACAAGAGGGCCCAAAGGGCCCTGAATCGCTCACCTGAGAATTAGTGTCTCCAAGGGCTATAATTTGAACAAACTTGGTAATGGTCCACTAGATGAAGCTTCATACCAAATATCAAAGACCTGGGCCTTCTGGTTTCAGACAAGTGGAATTTTAAAGGTTTTCCCTATATAAGCCTATGAAAAACCAAAGGGTCCCGGAGTTGGGGCATTTTTGGCCCCAGGGCTATAATTTGAACAATCGTGAAAGAGGTCCACTAGATGAAGCTTCACACCAAATACCAAAGAAATGGGCCTTGCGCATTCAGGGAAGAAGATTTTTAAAGATTTTCCATGTATAAGCCTACGTAAAACCAAAGGCCCCAGGGGTGGGGGCATTTTTGGCCCCAGGGCTATAATTTTAACAATCTTGGTAGAGGTCTACTAGTTGAAGCTTCATATCAAATAGCATAGAGCAGGGCCTTGTGGTATCAGAGAAGAAGAATTTTAAATATTTTCCCTAATTAATAAAAATCAAAAATGAGTTCCTTTAAGAGCAATGAAAACATTCATAAGAAAGAAGATGGGTCATACTACGTAGTTTCGGCCAATAAAGCCTCATCAGTGACTGTAATGATCTGGCAAAGAAAGCCAGAGAAAACATACTGCAATTTTGCGATTAAGCCTGTGAAAAACCAAAGGGTCCCAGGGTGGGGGCATTTTTGGTCCTGGGGCTATAATTTGAACAATCTAGATAGAGGTCCAATAGTTCACACCAAATATCTAAGACCTTGGCCTTGCAGTTTCTGAGAAGAAGTTTCTTTAAAGATTTTCCCTATATAAGCCTATGTAAAACCAAAAGCCCCCGGTGCGGGGACATTTTTGGCCCCAGGGCTATAATTTGAACAATCTTGGTAGAGGTCCATTAGATTAACCTTCACACCAAAGAAAAGTTTTAAAGATTTCCCCTACATAAGCTTGGGTAAAACCAAAGGCCCCCTGGGCGGGGGCATTTTTGGCCCCAGGGCTATAATTT
Source organism: Lucinisca nassula (assembly GCA_963580285.1). Lineage (NCBI taxonomy): Eukaryota > Metazoa > Mollusca > Bivalvia > Lucinida > Lucinidae > Lucinisca > Lucinisca nassula. Next base: position 181,467,898 of record OY757010.1, read on the forward strand.
GAACATTCTTGGTAGAGGTCCACTAGGTGAAGCTTCATACCAAATATCAAAGACCTGGGCCTTGTGGTTTCAGAGAAGAAGATTTTCCCTATTTAAGCCTATGAAAAACCAAAGGGTCCAAGGGTGGGGCCATTTTCAGCCCCAGGGCTATAATTTGTACAATCTTGAAAGAGGTCCACTAGATGAAGCTTCAAACCAAATATCAAAGATCTGGGCCTTGTGGTTTCAGAGAAGATTTTTAAAGATTTTCCCTGTATAAGCCTATGTAAAACCAAAGGCCCCCGGGGCGGGGGCATTTCTGGCCCAAAGCTATAATTTGAACAATCTTAGTAAAGGTCCACCAGATAAAGCTTCACACCAAATATTAAAGACCTGGGCCTTGTGGTTTCGGGGAAGAAAATTTTTTAATGATTTTCCCTATATAAGCCTATGTAAAAACATAGGCCCCCGGGGTGGGGGCATTTTGGCCCCCAGGGCTATAATTTGAACAATCTTTGTAGAGGTCCACTAGATGAAGCTTCACACCAAATATCAAAGATCTGGGCTTGTGGTTTCAGAGAAGAAGATTTTTAAAGATTTTCCCTGTATAAGCCTATGTAAAACCAAAGGCCCCCAGGGCGGGGGCATTTTTGGCCCCAAGGCTTTAAATTGAACAATCTTAGTAGAGGTCCACCAGGTAAAGCTTCACACCAAATCTTAAAGACCTGGGCCTTGTGGTTTCAGAGAAGAAGATTTTTTAATGATTTTCCTTATATAACCCTGTGTAAAACCAAAGGCCCCCCGGGGCAGGGGCATTTTGGCCCCGTGGGCTATAATTTGAACAATCTTGGTAGAGATCCACTAGATGAAGCTTCACAACAAATATCAAAGATCTGGGCCTTGTGGTTTCAGAGAAGAAGATTTTTAAAGATTTTCCCTGTATAAGCCTATGTAAAAACAAAGGCCCCCGGGATGGGGGCATTTTTGGCCCCAAGGCTATAATTTGAACAATCTTAGTAGAGGTCCACCAGGTAAAGCTTCACACAAAATATTAAAGACCTGGGCCTTGCAGTTTCAGAGAAGAAGATTTTTTAATGATTTTCCCAATATAAGCCTATGTAAAACCATAGGCCCCCGGGGCGGGGGCATTTTGGCCCCCAGGGCTATAATTTGAACAATCTTGGTAGAGGTCCACTAGATTAAGCTTCAAACCAAATATCAAAGATCTGGGCCTTGCGGTTTCAGAGAAGAAGACTTTTAAAGATTTTCCCTGTATAAGACTATCTAAAACCAAAGACCCCCGGGGCGGGGGCATTTTTGGCCCCAAGGCTATAAATTGAACAATCTTAGTAGAGGTCCACTAGGTAAAGCTTCACACCAAATATTAAAGACCTGGGTCTTGTGGTTTCCGAGAAGAAGATTTTTTAATGATTTTCCCTATATAAGCCTATGTAAAACCATAGGCCCCCGGGGCGGGGGCATTTTGGCCCCCAGGGCTATAATTTGAACAATCTTGGTAGAGGTCAACTAGATGAAGCTTCACACCAAATATCAAAGATCTGGGCCTTGCTGTTTAAGAGAAGAAGGTATCTAAAGATTTTCCCTGTATAAGCCTATGTAAAACCAAAGGCCCCCCGGGCGGGGGCATTTTTGGCCCCAAGGCTATAATTTGAACAATCTTAGTAGAGGTCCACCAGGTAAAGCTTCACACCAAATCTTAAAGACCTGGGCCTTGTGGTTTCCGAGAAGAAGATTTTTTAATGATTTTCCCTATATAAGCCTATGTAAAACCAAAGGCCCCCGGGGCGGGAGCATTTTGGCCCCCAGGGCAATAATTTGAACAATCTTGGTAGAGGTCCACTAGATGAAGATTCATACCAAATATCGAAGACCTGGGCCTTGCGGTTTCGGAGAAGAAGATTTTTAAAGTTTTTCGTTAAAAAAATCTATTTTTAGCTCCTGTGACCCAGATGTGCAATGGACCAGAACCATTTGAACAATTTTGAAAGGGGACCACCTAAGGATCATTGCTGTGAAGTTTGGTCAAAATCAGATCAGTGGTTTAGGAGGAGATGTCATTTGAAGAAAAAGTTTACGCACACACACACGCACGCATGCACGCACACACGCACGCACTGACGACGGACGAAAAGTGATCACAAAAGCTCACCTTGTCACTACGTGACAGGTGAGCTAAAAAGCCACACGGGGCAAGGTCAGGGGAATACATGGGGTGAGGGAGTTCAACAACCTTTTCCTGCTTCAGATAGTCTTGCAAAATGAACACCTTGTGCGATGACGCATTGTCATGTAGCAATCTGACATTGGCCAAACCAGTTGCGGGTCTTCGTTCTTTGAAATATTTCTTCAATTTTCGAAGAACTTTATTCTTGTAAAACTTCGCATTTACAGATTTGCCTTTAGGCACAGCAACCTGAATAGCAGGGCCCTGATTTGAAAAGAATATGGCATACATTACCTTCTTGACGCTCATGGTCCGCTTTGCAATGCATGGTCTTTTGCAATACTTTGTTGCCCATATTTTGTTCTGAATCTTTCGTTTGGCTCAAAAAAGTGAACCCATGTCTCGTCACATGTGACGACATTAGCGAAAGACCGTGCATTGTAATTTGGAAACTTTTTAAGCAACTTCTTGGCGCACTGAATGCGTATCTTATCTGCTCATCTGTCAACAGATGGGGAATCCATCTAGCACAGATCTTTCTCATTTTCAAATCCCGTTTCAGAATTGTATGAGCTGCTCCTAATGAGATGCCAACCATATTAGCTATTTGCCTAGTGGTGTATCGTGCATCAGTAGCAACTATTTCTGTCACTCTAGCAACCATCTTGGCAGATGTTGCTCTTTTCGGCCGACGATCATGTGGTGCATCTTCTGTTGAGCCTAGCCCACAGCTGAATTTCTTACACCAACGAAAAACTGTCGGAAAAGACATTTCATAATGCCCATAAACCGAACATATTTCATCAAAAATGTCTTTGCACCGTATACCAAGAATACAACAATTCTTAATATAGGTGTATTTCAACGGCGTACTCTGACCTTCTTCCAACCATGTTTTATATTAGTATACAAGAGTAGACAGTGTTTATCGAACGATATACATGGCTAAAGTGGACAGATTTTAACAATTTTGGTATCAATGTATAGGTAAAATGTTTTTCTAAGCTGTGATATTTATTTCCAGGTGATTTTCGCATTAGTGCATGAGAAAACTTTCTACTTGCATTCATATTTGAACAGTCCTCTTATTTGATGTGCAAATCTGTTCGACTTTCTCCTCACAGGGAGCAGAAACTTTCTGTCTTGATGGTACGTTGTTTGCTTTTCAATAAAATATTTGGAGGATCAAACAAAATTTGCTTAGTAATTTCAACTGAGAAAAGAGTAACATGCTCCATCTATCTCATCCATTTTCACTGGACATGTGCACTCTGCCTAGATTCAAATCAGCCTACATACCCTCTCAGTCAGAATACTGTCTTCCCTATCAGCATTAAGAAAATTTAGATCAATAGGCAACCTCAAAGCACACCGCAAAGACTCAGATCAGCCTCTGCAAATGCACAGGCTATTCTGAGTCTTTGCTGTGGGCATATGTCTGAAGACACATTTTGATGGCTCATCTGTCATTGTCACTTGTCATGGCTAATCTGTCATAGTCACACCTCATCTGTCATTATCACTTGTCATGGCTCATCTGTCATTGGTCAAATGCTTACATGTACATCCAGGCTATGGCTGAGGCTATCAACCATGTGTTTGATTCATGCTACAGCTTCAGTAGCATGGGCAACAGCCCGAACTGAAGAAGGCTTATTTATCTTCACTGCAGCCGGTGTTGTGCTGTGTGGTGGCCGTAAAAAAATCTCCCCATGCATCATCACTGTGCAGGTTATATTTTCTGGTCCTTTGGGATCATTGAATTCATTTAGAATCATTGTGAAAATAGAGTTCTGCTTAAGCCGGTGCTAGAGGGCATGGCAGGTGTTGCACATTTCAGTACTGGTCATGAACAGACTCAATAAAACCGAGTCTGTTATTTTCATTTATTTAGTGTATTCTTTGCTTCCAAAGGATCTAACTATTCAGAACTTACTTATGGCTCCCAGCATACTGAATTACTGAAACACCATACACTGAAGTCCCTGATCAGATTGAATGTAAGTGCAGGCTGATTTGGGTCTTTTCTGGGTGCACACTAGCACTCATTCTAGTATGGAAAACACAGTCTCAATTGGCAAGGTGCATATATTTTGGTACGGATAGACACAGTCTCATTATAATACAGAATTTGGTATGATTCTCAAAAGTAGCATAATTAAGGGTTTGTATGGCATCACTAAAACAGCAAACCTTTTCCTGAACAATGGAAACGAATGGAAGAACCAGGACAGCATCCTTCTTGCGACATATTATCTCCTGTAGAATAAGAATTTCTGCTACGAGAGTTTTGCCACCACTGGTAGGTAGTGAGTAGATCAAGTTCTTTCTTTCCGCAATGGCGGGCAGCTTCAAACATTCATCCTGCCAGTCTGAAAAATATCATAATTTGAATTTTACAGCCAGTTCAAGATTGTCCCACTAATGTCAAACTGATTGTTAATCAGAGGTTGGCAAAGACTTGAGTACCCAGAGAAAGGACCTGACACTAACCTTCTGTTGCAGAATTTGGCGTCTCACATGTGACCCGATTGAGATACAAACCCAGTCCGCGGCCCCCGCCCATAGGGACTTGAAGAAATATATGGACTGCATGATGCTTCCACGCAGAGCTGAATCCGGCCTGCACACTAGTACTGGTAAACCGCATAGAAGATCTAAGCCTGTCCAGGAACCGCGGTGCGAGGCGGACCGTCCATGCTAATAAACCCTATTGGTTTCATTGGGCGACAGGGCTTGAGATGTCATTTCATCTCAATGTCGAGTAAAGTCCCACAAAATTGGAAGCAATGTCTCCAAAATAACCTTTACAGTGATGACGGGGACGTTAAACCTCAAATCAAACAAAACAAACCCAGTCCAAGGCAAAACCTTGAGTACCCAGAAAAGCGACCTGACCCTAACCTTCTGTTGCAGAACTTGGTATCTCACATGTGACTTGAGTGAGATTAAGACCCAGTCCAAGAATACTATACAGCTGAAGTACAGTTAACCCTCTTTATACCAACATTTCATATAACAACAAAACTCATTACAACAAAAATTTTGATGGAACAATTGCTGAAGCTCAAGATGGAAGGGGTTAATGAGAATACTCAAGAATATAGATTTATTACTGCAAGAAATACCGGTAAATGTTGTGAATATTTGTTGGAATTGCTGCCAAATGTTGTGGATATTTGTTACAATTGCCTTAGCGATTCTAACAAATATCCACAACATTTGTTTCTTGGAGTAACTGAGCACTGAGTCGATTCTAACAAATATCCACAACATTTGTGTCTTGGAGTAACTGAGCAACAAGGCGATTCTAAAAATATCCACAACATTTGTTTCTTGGAGTAACTGAGCAACAAGGCGATACTAACAAATATCCATGTTTGTTTCTTGGAGTAACAGAGGTGAAAAGGCCCTTTATTACACATTATACTACTCCCTATTGGGATTCTTTAACACAGCAAATTCCTTATAACGGGAAGGTGTAAGGGGACAGATACTGTTGTTATAACATTGGTTCAAACATCTTTGGGACTATTTGTTTGTATTTGAGTTTAACGGCCCAGTCAACACTATTTTATGTCATTTTTGAGCCGGTCAGTTTACTTATCCACACTTTTCCTTGGCAGGCTTATACGTAAGCGATGAACCAGTACAGTGCACATTCTTTCGCCAGAAACTGACAACTGCCCTTCTTGAATCAGCGGAAGTGAGAGAATGACCGTAGAAAAGATTTCATGATCAATCTCCGCAAAAGAATGTTGCCTACCCCGGCAGGTATCGATCCCGCATCCTCCTGATCACCAGTCAGACGCGCATCTGACTGAGCTACCGGGGACGGATCTTTGGGACTATAAAGATTTGTTCTATACAGAGTGGTTTGAGTCACTGAGGGTTAATCATAGCACCAGGTAATGGGGATAATTTAGGGATATGAGCCGGGGCACAGCATTTCCTACAATTTACATGTGTGCCCAGCAAAGACACAAATCAGCCTGTGCATCCATGTAGTCTGATCAGTCTTTGTTGTGCACTCTAAGTGTAGCTCAGGGCCCAATGCTCCTTCATGCAGCAAGAGAAGTCTCTGGTCAAACTACATGGATGCACAAGCTGATCTGATTCTTCGCTGGGGCACATCTAAACTGTAGGAAATGCTGTGCCCTGGCTCATATCATTTCAACAGGTATGTTGTGTTACTCATAAGAACCACCTGGATGAGGCGATTCTAATGAGTACACATAACAAATATTTTACAAAACAACAATCAACTCCCTAAATTATCCCTAAATATTTGTAATCTGTATGGGAAGAATTCCCCTGGGGACTCAAGAATGAGTTCGAATCAACCATGGTAAATGAGCCATCAGTGTTTTGAGTCACTGAAGTATCAGCAATAACTTTTAACCCTTCTCCTGCTGAATATTCAGATAAGCCGCACCCATTTCTGACTCTGAACCAATCAAATTTCTTGATGTAATTTATTGCTACAAATTCATAAACTGAATGCCAAACAGTGTTGATCCTGATCAGATGGCTTCTGAAGAAGCCATCTGATCTGGATCTACACTGTTTTCAAAGATAGGGGTTGTCACAAAACAGCAAGATAAGGATTAAGACTTTGTACTGAAGAGAGCATCTTCTTAAATTCATTTTGTTAGCTTGGGATGGTTGTGATCTTTATGACTGTGACTTTGCCTGAAGCTTTTCTTACTCCCTGGATATCAGATTGTTCCATGGAGCCATGTTCTATCACTAATATTGTTCATAACATTATCAAGTCTAATCACTATCTTGTCAAACTCAAGATTACATGTATTCCATTATCAAGGATGACTCTTTTGAAAGAATTTGCTTTTAGAATACATATAGATTTTGAATCCTTTACAAATGTTTTATTCATTAAAAGAGGAGAATGGCAGTAAACTGCCTTACTCTTGTAGTGTTTTCCCCAGACTTGGAAGAGAGCAAGGGTGCTGGTTCAGAAAAAGGGCATTTTTAATGTGTGAAAGCTGTCTAAAAGGGCATTTTGTTTACATTATGTTTTACACCAAACTCTGCATTAATTTTCACTGTGCAGTAGCCTTTCACAGCTACATCATTGTTGCCATGGAAACGAGGGGGCATATCAAAGTTATCAAAAAGTGTGATTTTACATGTATTTTTGACCAAATCTTAATTTTCACAAAGCTGTCAAGGCGTTTCACATTGGCGACTTTCACTGGTTCCAGCATGTTTTGCCAGCATCAATTTTGGGTCATTTTTGACCCCAGACATCCCAGCCAGTTGGGCCATATCCCCAATTGTTTTTGGAGGTGAGGGGGCTAGCACCCCCACTTCAAAGCCCCAAAGGTGCATTTTAGTTGGGAGCCGTGAAAAAAAACAGGTCACTTTTTAGGACAACTTATCCTGATGTAAAGATAGCTATCCAGGGATGAGCAATGTGGATTTTAGCTGGTTCTGGGCTTAACAAAGGGGGTTGGGGTGGGGGGGGGGGGGTGGAGGGTGCACACAAGTAAAAACACTTATATGAGTGGGAAAGGGTTAACCCATTGCATGTGGGAAACCCCTAAAGAGATACCTTGGCAAATAGTGCAGGCCCAGATCAGACTCTGCAGAATGCGGCATATGATCAGGGCTTGCACTATTTACCAACAGAATTTCCCATCAAAAATGGAATAAACAAGAGGGCCATGATGGCCCTGGATCGCTCACCTGATCCATAGAGTAACGAGTGGGACCCGGGGAGGGCCATTATTAACCCCAGGGCTATAATGTGCATAATGTTCAGAGACGTCTAAAAAGGTGAAGCTTCATACCAAATATCAACAAAGGCTATAATTTGAACAATCTTGGCAAAGGTCCACTAGATATGCTACATACCAAATATCAAAGACCTGGGCCTAACGGTTTCAGAGAAGGAGATTTTTATTAAAGATATTCCCTACATAAGCCTATGAAAAACCAAATGGCTCTGGGGCGGGGGCATTTTTGGCCTCAGGGCTATAATTTAAACCATCTTGATAGAGGTCCACTAGAGATAGCTTCACACCAAATATCAAAGACCATGGCCTTGCTGTTTCAGAAGAAGATTTTTAAGGAATATCTCTATATAAGTCTATGTAAAACCAAAGGGCCCCAGGTCGGGGGCAGTTTTGGACCTAGCACTATAATTTGAACAATCTTGGTAGGGGTCCACTAGATGAAGCTTCATACCAAATAGCAAAGACCTGGCCCTTGGGGTTTCCGAGAAGAAGATTTTTAAAGATTTTCCCCCATATAAGCCCATGTAAAACCATAGGGCCCCGGGGCGATGGCATTTTTAGCCCAAGCACTATAATTTGAACAATCTTAGTAGAAGTCCACTAGATGAAGCTTCCTGCCAAATAGCAAAGACCTGCGCCTTGCGGTTTCAGAGAAGAAGATTTTTAAAGATTTTCCCTATATAAGCCCATTTAAAACCAAAGGAAGAAGGACCATGGCCTTGTGGGATGAAGCTTCATACCAAATATCAAAGACATGGGCCTTACGGTTTCAGAGAAGAAAATTTTTAAAGCTCTTCCCTATATAAGCCCATGTAAAACCAAAGGGCCCTGGAGCGGGGGCATTTTTGGCCCCAGCACTATAATTTGAACAATCTTGGTAGGGGTCCACTAGATGAAGCTTCATACCAAATATCAAAGACCTGGGCGTTGCGGTTTCAGAGAAGAAGATTTTTAAAGATTTTCCCTATACAAGCCCATGTAAAACCAAAGGGCCCCGGAGCGGGGGCATATTTGACCCCAGCACTATAATTTGAACAATCTTGGTAGGGGTCCCCTAGATGAAGCTCCATACCAAATATCAAAGACCTGGGCCTTGCGGTTTCAGAGAAGAAGATTTTTAAAGATTTTCCCTATATAAGCCCATGTAAAATCAAAGGGCCCCGGGGCGGGGGCATTTTTGGCCCCAGCATTATAATTTGAACAATCTTGGTAGGGGTCCACTAGATGAAGCTTCATACCAAATATCAAAGACCTGGGCCTTACGGTTTCAGAGAAGAAGATTTTTAAAGATTTTCCATGTATAAGCCCATGTAAAACCAAAGGGCCCCGGAGCGGGGGCATTTTTGGCCCCAGCACTATAATTTGAACAATCTTGGTAGGGGTCTACCAGATGAAGCTTCATACAAAATATCAAAGACCTGGGCCTTGTGGTTTCAGAGAAGAAGATTTTTTAAGTTTTTGGTGAAAAAAATCTCTTTTTGGCTCCTATGACCTAGATGTGCAACGGACCGGAACCATTTGAACAACTTTGAAAGGGGACCACCTAAGGATCATTCCTGTGAATTTTGGTCAAAATCCGATCAGTGGTTTAGGAGGAGATGTCGTTTAAAGAATTGTTTACGGACAGACGCACGCACGGACTGACGGACGCACGACGGACGAAAAGTGATCCCAAAAGCTCACCTCGTCACTACGTGACGGTAAGCTAAAAAAAGAAAAAATAGGCCTGACACCCCTTATATGACAAATGGACTTGTCCAACATATAGCAATAGATGAGTCCACTAGTATACAATGGATCAAAATAAGTGCCACATTTTTCCAGGTATCACACTGTACATTCATCTTATTATGAGCTGCCTGCGTGAAGTAGTTGTGGTCATAGTGCCAAGCTATAATCCAAACACGTAAATCAAGACAAACACCTCCAAATCACTGAGCACTCTGATGAGTCTCTCCCTTAGGATCTCTTCCATCCCTTTTATATCTTCAAGCATCTAACCCTTTCACCCCTGTGGCTCTGAAGTGGACTCTTCCATTCTGGTAAGCTTGGAGTTTAGTCAGACTTATTCACAGAGTAACAAACAGCGTATAGGTAGATCCTGATGAGATGGCTCAAGATGAACTGTCTCATCAGGATCTACACTGTTTTTAAAAAGTACCACTGTCAGTGTACAGGGCTGAAATAGTCAAGCATTTTATCCAATCTGACAATGCTGGTGTTGGTTTTTACCATATAATGTTTTGATTCCACGGTGTGTATCAAACAGCTGCTGAACTTTAGAGGGAAGTCCATAAAACGGTCCAACATCATCGATGGGTTGGTTCCTGGCTCTCATCATGGCAGTTTCTAACTGAACTCTCTCCAAGACTTGTTCCCTGAGTTGCTGAACAAGGGATCCTGGCCCCTGAGGTGTCTTCTGGCCAGCATTTTCCTGTGTGTTGAAATGTCTATTATAACTAGAAATGCGTCCATAGGACACGGATGCCCCCGCCCGAAAATATGTCTATGTTCGTATTCATCCATAGAAAGTTATTGACAGTGTTTAAGTTTTGGACCCTTTTTATGCCATTTGACCTCCAAGTATGACCTTGGAGGTACGGATCTGGGTTTGCACGTGACACATTGTCTCATGATGGTTAACATTTCTTTAAAATAATTTCAAAATCCATCCAAAAATAAGTAAGTTATTGGCTGCGTTTAAGTTTCGGACCCTTTTTTTGACCTTTGACCTCCAAGTATGACCTTGACCTTGGAGGTACGGACCTGGATTTTGCATGTGACACATCGACTCATGATGGTTAACATTTCTACAAAGTAATTTCAAAATCCATTAAGAAATAAGAAATTTATTGACTGCGTTTAAGTTTCGGACCCATTTTTTGACCTTTGACCTCCAAGTATGACCTTGACCTTGAAGGTACGGACCTGGGTTTTGAATGTGACACATCGACTCATGATGGTTAACATTTCTGCAAAGTAATTTCAAAATCCATTAAGAAATAAGAAATTTATTGACTGCGTTTAAGTTTCGGACCCTTTTTTTGACCTTTGACCTCCAAGTATGACCTTGACCTTGGAGGTACGGACCTGGGTGTTGCACGTGACACGTCGTCTCATGATGGTTAACATTTCTGCTGAGTAATTTTAAAATCCATCAAGAAATAAGGAAGCTATTGACTGCGTTTAAGTTTCGGACGCACGGACGGACGAACGGACGGACGCACGCACGGACGGACGGACAGGGGCAACGCTATATGCCCTTTCCACCATTCTTCGAATGGCGGGGGCATAATAAAACAGTTCTGATCCAAATGGACTGAAAAATTGTTTTGAATATCACTTGATCTCAATGTGACAGTTAAGTTTCTGATCATTAAAATAACAAAATGTTTTATAAAAGGAAATTTTTAAATTCTTATTTAACTCATGTGAAATTTTAATTAAGACTGTTTTTCTCACTAATATGTTCTGACGTTGATTGTTTCAACATAATGACAATTTTATTACATGTACCAAGGCAAAGCTCACTCATTCATTTGCTAATAAATACATGCGGATGATGTTTTTAAATCCATGCATTCATATGATAAATTGTGGATATCTTACATGAGTGCACATTAATTTTAATATATTAATTTTGTTAAATTTGTTGAATATGTCCTATCTTTCCTGAGTCTTGGCAAGCCAAAGATTGAAATAATTAAAAACATGCGTCGTCTGTTTGCCATCTGACAGTTACCTTAAAAGTCATATTTTGCAACAGTGTGGACCCAGATCAGGCTGTTCCTGCAAGAGTAGTCTGATCTGGGTCCATACTGTTTGCATGTGTCCAGTTTGCAAGAAGATTCAGCAGACGACATAAGCAGGCAACATCTTCAGAGGTTGTTTTTCTTGGCAGCTTAGGGTTAACAAATGCTTATGCCATGGAAAAGGAACATGAACATAAGTTGTTTATTACGAGATCACAAACATAAGTTTCACATTGGAAAAGTCTCCTTCTCATCAATAGTGAACAATAATTTGAAACATACATAGAGGATCTTACATAAGTGTTCATGTATTATTGAATTTATTATACCAGTTGAGGGAAAGGGATAAAATGCGAGGCTGTGTCGAGCATTTTATGCCTTTTTCTCAACGACTTTAATGAATTCAATAATACAGGAGCATGAATGCAAGATGCTATTTATCATATGACATTAAAAATGCATTATATCACAATTTTAGCTCAAACAATGCCAATATTCCACCATTAGTAAACGCTACATCGATAAAGGTGCTAATCCACTAGTCATGCTAGTGGATTATCAAATTTATTACATGACATAATTACATTCTCAGACACAAAGTCATATAATAAAATAATTTGTTACAAACATTAGACAATGTCATTGCAGGCACTACTTGAGTGTGTGTGTGGGGGGGGGGGGCTCATAAAATATGAGCACCCCACTGTATGTGAAAGGGTGATAGAGTGGGGGCTCTTAGTGTATGAAATCTGTGCTGTGACGAACTATGTGCCTTTTACACTAGTGTAATATCACTTTTTGTGTAATGGCATTATCATGTTCTTAGACCCAATGCCGAGGTTTGATACACAAAGATACCTTTGCCTCAACCAATCACACAGTAAGAAATTAGTGTAAATTTTGTTTTTGATTGATTGTTTTGGGTTTGATGATACATCACTCCTTGTGGGTCATTTTGTGTCATCTCCTAGAGAAAGGCAAATAGAGATAGAAGAAATAGTAGAAGATGTGTAAGTGAGGGACAGGGGAAAAAGAAGAAAATGAATGGAAAAGGAGAAACAGAAGAAATGACATTGCTTCCTCTCTATCCTTATCTGCTGCAAGTTTAATGCCAGCAGGCCTTGCCCAACTGTAAGCCAATGGCAATATCAGCTGGTGGCACAAGATGCAGAACACTTTTACCTCACCCCACCACTCCCAGTGTAAATGTTGTATGTATGCACATAAATACCAGCATCTGACAATGTGGAAAAGCTTGTAATACAGATATCACACAATCATCATTATAAATGAAAAGGTGCTGGCTAGCATATCGGACATGCAAAGATTCAGATTAGCCTGCACATCTACAGTTTGATCCATGCATATCTGCAATCTGATCAAAGCCTTCCAAAGTACAAGAATCATATGTTGATACTGGTACAGCCACTGAGTGAAAAGTAAAGATAACTGATGTTTATGTGGCTGGCAGTGCCTAGATTTAATTGTGTCTTTTTGTTTGCAGGCTTGTTTACTCTTAACCAACAGAACTGTGCATTCTGCTTGGAACATACCTGTTGATGTGTTGTTTTATGCTTTTATGGCCCAGTTAACAGTAAGGTCATGTCTTGCCACTCAGTTACCTTGACTGTTCCTGGTCAGGCTTAGACCCTCTATGCAGTTTACCAGTTCTTAGTGAGATTGCCTACCGGCAGTAAATCACAACACACGGTGATTCCTAAAGCAACCTTACATCTCAAGCCATCTCCCATGAGATGGGGCGTTAGGAGAAGGAAAGGATAGAGAAGAAGAAAAAAACTAAAAATAAGCCTCCCATCTTGCTCCTGCAGCAAGCACGATAGGTCCTTGCCCTACTTAATGAAAAGCAGTAGAAACCCTGGCACTGAAAGCTACACAGCACCTACGCATCAACCAAACATACCTGTAACTTTCTTTTCAGCCTGTCTTGCAAAGTTCCTCCAGCCACTGGTGTAACCGGTTCTGGCAGTCTTCTATCCCCTAACTCTACAACTGACTTATCAGTCTGTTTTGTACCACCAATATTAACAGCACTGTCCTGTACCAGACTGACTTCTGTGTCAGTATTATTTACAGCTAAATCATGAATATCACTACTGTGAAGTTCAGTTGTCACTGAAACATTATTAATGCTGTCAGTTAATTTGGAACTTGAAATAGTCTTTCTTGAATCTGACAGAATTTCTACATCAGAGCTGTCCTTCAAAGCAGTATTTTGTATCTTTTTACTTGAATAAATGTTATCATCTCTTCTTCTCTGCATTTCCAATTCAATTGACGTAATATCATTATCAAGAGAACTTTTTCTTCGCTGTCTCTTTCTGTGTGTTCCAGACAATATTTGTCGGTAAGAATTCATTAAACTTTGAGTATGACTAGTTACATCTGGTCCAATTTCTACATTTCTTTTGCTATCTTTTTTATCTACACACTGAGAAGCTGAATTAGCTTTTTCATTAAGTTCGTCAATCTGAGACAAAAGAGCAGAGTTATTAAAGCTGTCCTCAAATATATCACCATCAGAGAATTCACCATTATCTTGAGAATCAACTATTAAACCACTCTGATTAAATACTGAGGTAGACTGTATCTGGGAATTATTTTGTGTATTATATGACTGACTGTTGGAACATAAATTATATTGTGTACCACTAACAAGCTCTGGCTTTAACTGACTATTTTGTTTCATCATTTGTGGGTTCTGAACATTTGAGTTTGAAACATGTAAGGAATTTCTGACTTTACCATTGTTAGCTACTTGTGAATCATCAAACACATCAGAAAGCTGAGAACTCAGAACCACATTTTTTCCATTCTTTCCCGAATTACAAGAAAAACATTTTTCTTGAGAAATCTCCTGTGGCTGTTTGATGTCATCTTTCATAGAAGTCCCTTTCTGCACCTGATGTAAGTTTGTTTGATTACTGTTTTCTATATTTGACTCATTTAGAGATGTATCACATTCACACTGAGTATCACAGCCTATGAATGAAAAACTGAAAGGGGTACAAACACGTCCCTGACATCTTGTAACTTTGTTTTCAATGCCAATTTCTGTTTCCTGTGATTTCTGTGTTGCTTTATAAGTTTCAAATTTATCGGGCATGGGTTCTGTAAGTGGAGTTTGAAAATAGTGACTTTCTGTCTCATTCAAACTGTTATTGCAGGTTTTTCTAACCTTAATCAAAGCCAAGCTATCATTAATATGAGCAAATATGCCATCGTCTTTCACTGATTTGTCAACATCTTGAGTCTGAGACAGCAAGCTGTCAGCTATATCACTGGTTTTGAATGCATGTTGAGAAAAATCTTTTTTGTTTTGATTAGTTTCATTTATTTTAGAGAGAGTGTGTTGTTTTTCAGCATCATCCATTTCAGCTAAAGCTTTATTGCATTTTTTCAGCCTGTTTACATCTGTTGAAACTGCTGGTTGAGGAGGTATATGTTTCTGAAATAAAAACACAGTGAATTTTTGATGGCTCGAACACTGATGGCTTGTTAACTGTGGCCGATTCCAACTCTTCTTGAGCCCTAGGGATTTTTACCATAACTCCAGTTAACATATTAGGATAATTCAGGGAAATTTTTCTTATTTTATCTTGGAAATGCCTGTTTTACGTTCCGTACTCATTAGAATCACCTCAATGAAGTGATTCTGAAGAGTACACATAAATTACTAATGTTTTAACCCTTGTCCTGCTAATCCCGGATAAGCCTCATCTTTGAAACAATGTAGATCCAGATCAGATGGCTTCTGACGAAGCCATCTGATCAGGATCTCCATTGTTTGCCATTCAGATTGTGAATTTGTTGCAATAATTTGCATCAAGTAATCTGATTGGTTGATAATCGGTAGTGGGTGTGGCATATATAAATTTATCATATGACATCGCGTCTGAGAGTGTAATAACGCCATGTATTATTTTCGATAATCCACTAGTGGATTAAATATGCAAATTAGCTAGATACGTCCCGTAACGTTACATGTACGACGTTGCGTTTACTAATGGCGGAATATTGACATTTTTGTAAACAATCGTGAATAAAATGCGTTTTAAATGTCATATGATAAATAGAATCTTGCATTCGTGCTCATGTATTATTGAATTTATTAAACTCGTTGAGGAAAAGGGATAAAATGCTCGGCAAAGCCTCGCATTTTATCCCTTTTCCTCAACTCATTTAATAAATTCAATAATACATGAACACTCATATAAGATCCTCTATATCCAGCAGGACAAGGGTTAAAGATGATTAAACAGATACCCATAAACACCCATTTTCGACTCCTGACCATGAACTATGACTAATCCTCAGTACCCAAACTATCTCTATCTCAAACAATTTTTTACAGAGTTCGAGCCACAAGCCATTGAAGTAATACTGTGAATGCTGGGTATTTTTTCAGCAGACAACATTTTGAAATATTCTTTTTTTTTTCCAGAAAACAGGATTTGACATTTCATGCAAATTGTCTCCTACTGGTATGTATGAGTGAGTGAGTGTTTGAGTTTTATGTCCCACCAACAGCTAAAGTCATACGGAGACGGGACCCCATCCGAAAGTCTCGGTATGTACTGGGTATGAGATGCCAAATCCTGTTTTCTAGGAAAAAATAAGAAATATATCAACGATTTGTCATCTGCTGAATTACCATATAACACCTAAAAATTCAGACACCATGAGGACTTGCTGTAATTCTCCTAAAATTTTAACAAATTTGTTAAATGATCCAGCAAGGAGTCCAAAAGGTGCAGACAGAAAGGCAAACAGTGAAGACCATGATCAGACTGCTCCTTCAGGAGCAGTCTGATATGGGTCTGCACTGCTTGCTTCAAGGTTGGCAAAAAGCCGGTCAATATGAGTATTGACCGGGCCGGTGGTTAAATCCGGTTTTAACCGGTCATTACTGGTCGATTGGTGGTCAATTAAATCACTTGAGTATATACCTCTGTCCTGTTGCTAAACTGGTCTTAAAAGCTTTCCCCCTACATCATGTACATGATGTTAAACTATATTTTTACCACTGAACAAGACAAAATAGTTTTTATTAATAACTAATTATTTGAGGTATCTTTTATTTCATCAAAAGTCAAAAGACATTATTGCTGGTCGATTGACTCACTGAACTGTAGACAGGCCTGGTGTTCTTTTCAATTATAATTATTCTTTTTTCCTTTATAGGTTAGATTGATTGTTCATATTTTGATTTACAGGAATATGAATAAGCTGAATGTATCATGGAATTTGAATGATTCATGAAAGTCCTTTATTTATTAACCAAACAATATTTGAAGATTCACTGATGTCTTTGAATATTTAAAAGTATCTGCAACACCTGTAAATTGCTGTCAAAACAGACTAACCCATACCACTGCAGTGGGTGTGGCAAAGATCTGATTGCTAAATTTGACCAATTACATGTCCCTAATAGGGGTATTATAAACTGACACCAGGCTTTATTCATAATGTGTGAAATTTTGATTTATATGCAATATAGACAGTATCTTATCATCAAGCTATTACTGAAGGTGTCAAAAATGAACGAAATCTAAAGACCCAATTTGGAACTTCTTCACTATTTTGGAAGATAACAACCAAAAAAAAAAAACAGTGCAAGGTGCTAAGGTCTTAAGACTGATGAGTTATAGACAAAAGTGCCTAGGGCCATAAAAACCCAGAAAGTATTGCTAAGAGGCCACTTGAAGAAATCACATCTTGAACCTGAAACTCTATCAAATGATCAGCCTCCAGCAAAGAGAGCAAAACTTCAAAATAGTTTCAGCAGCTTTGCTTTTTCAACACTCAAATTATTCAATTGACCACTCAGTATTTCAATCTACCAGTATTGACCAGTATTGACCACTTTGGGAGTATTGACCGGGACGGTTTTAACCGGTTAAAACCACCGGTTAAAACCGCCCCTGGTTTTGACCGCCCAACCTTGGCTTGCTTAGGCCTATCTGTCCCAATTGGGTAGCCTAGAAAGTGGTAAAGGTTAAAAAATTCAATATAGTTTCAGGAGAGAAACCCTTTTCAAACATATTTTTTCTCCTTTATCAACAGGGATCCACTTCTAAGGGACAGCACTTGCTCCTCAGAAGCAAGTCCTTGCCTTTGAAAGAAGATTCTCTTTTAATCAGAATCAGAATTGCTACTGGTGACACGTCAAATGACATTCATACACCAGAGGGAAAGCAAACAGTCAAGTAATGTCTCTCTTGAGAAGCAAAAGGACGTTTTGGGCCACATTATTTTTGTTTGTTTAAATTGAGGTTTTACATCCCGTCAACACTATTTAGGTCAGTTTGGAGGCGTTGCTTCCAATTTTGTGGGACTTTTGCCCAACACTGAGATAAATGACTTCTCAAGCTCTGCTGCCCAATGAAACCAAAAGGCTTATACTCATATGCACTGGACGGTCTGACTCATACCACTTTGCCTGGGCAGGCTTAGTCCTTCTAAGCGGTTTGACAGTACATGTACTCATGTGCGGTCAGTTTCAGCTCTGCTGGGAAGCAGCATGCAGCCCAATCTATTTCTCCAAGCCTTGATGGGTTGGAGCGACTGGGCCACATTATGAAATAGAGGATATTTGATATTTTCAGTGTAAGATCTAATATTATTTCACCGAATGAACACCCAAACCGAGTGAAATAAAATTTGATCTTACACTAAAAAAATCAAATTTTCTGTTTCTTACATGCTTCAAAATGGCAATATTTAGCTTCACTTATCGCATCACTCACTCTCAGAGAAAAATAACTTTGTTCCTGGTCGTTTCGCGTCAATTTAGTGGTGTCCAAAGTATTCACTGAGTATAATATAAGGTATAAACTGAAAGTTTGCACCTGAGAAATAGTCTGGGATGGCATTTCTATGAATGGTTACTGAAATAATTGAGTGATTAGTTTCCTAAAGAAAGTGTGGACATCTAAAGTTGCACGATAAAATATGTGACGTCAGCGTCGAAAATGACGTCATTAACGTCCTCGTAGCGTGTGAACGGGCTAAGTGTCAGCTCTAATACATTTTGTTAATTTTCCATCATCTGACAATGAAAAAACTGACCGAAGAGTAATATTTTGAGAAAAAAGTAGTCCCAAACAGTGAACAATAGAATTGATATCAGTCAATGTTTGAAACAGTGACAATATCATTTTCGATTTCACTTAGAAATCTCTATATTTCATTTTATCATATGGCGTCGCGTCTGAGAGTGTAATAAAGCCATGATATATTTTCGATAATCCACTAGTGGATTAAATATGCAAATTAGCTAGATACATCCCGTAACATTACATGTAAGACGTCCTTAGCGACGTCGCGTTTACTAATGGCGGAATATTGATATTTTTGTAAACAATCGAGAATAAAATGCGTTTTAAATGTCATATGATAAATAGAATCTTGCATTCATGCCCATGTATTATTGAATTTATTAAACTTGTTGAGGAAAAGGAATAAAATGCTCGGCAAAGCCTCGCATTTTATCCCTTTTCCTCAACTTGTTTAATAAATTCAATAATACATGAACACTCCTGTAAGATCCTCTATGAAAAGCATGTAAGGAAAACCTGTTTTTGCCATTTGCAAACAACAAAGGTGCAGATCAGCCTGCACATTCACACAGTCTGATGAACATCTTTGTGTTTTCGGCTTGTAAAGTACTGTAAAAATCCTAAAAGTTAGGACACCTTAAGGACTTGCTGTAATTCTCCTTATATTTTGACAAATTTGTTTTGTGATCCAGCTAGGAGTCCAAAAAGTGCAAAAGGAATGGCAAACGGTGTAGACCCTGATCAGACTGCTCCGCTGGGTCTTCACTGTTTGCAAATGTGATCTGCACCAGAAACAATAAGCCCCAGCCTTCCCTTTGGCTGCAGGACATAATCACTTACTCTTTTGACCATGGCTTCTTGTTTCTCCTGTTTGTCTCTTGGACTGGTTTCAGAAACAACATTGCTGCTCTTTCTTTTCCTGCCAGCTCTTGAATCAAAAGAGTTACAAAACCAGTCACTTGTTTTCTGTGGTGAGACTTTAGCGGGTACATTCTGAAAAAAGGTACTGTCAAAATAACAATGCTACAATGTTAAAAATTACCATATTGGTCACTTTTAAACTTTTAACAGCATATTGACTAAGAAGCAAACATCAGGACTTTTTCAATATTAGTAAATGTACATTTGACACAAGTTTAGTTAACCTTTACCATTCTCTTGGCTAATTCAGCTGAAGACAAATTGTTAATATTTTTCCTTATTTTTTCCAGAAAACGGAACTTGACTTCTCATGCAAACTCTCTTGTAGAGACAATTTGCATGAGATGTCAAATCCTGTTTCAAGTTTTGGGAAAATTAGTTGGAAAAAATATTTCAAAATGTCGTCTGCCTGCAAAAAAAAACCAGCATGCAGAGCATTAGGAGACTAAGCACATGAGTGTACAATCTGTTGAAGTTGAAACAGAGCTTTAAGATCACACTATCGTTATTAGTAGCATATCAATATAAACATCACTAAGTAGAAGTAAAACAAAGATCAGGAATTGATACAATTAACTTACTCCATCCATAAAAGACACCAAATAACACTGAATAATACCCCACCACTGCAGACCAATGACATGCATTTCCCACATGCTTCTAGAGCAGACAACCTTAGAAATAGGACAGCCAGTATCCAAAAGCCTTGACAAATCTATGACAATAATTTTATCTCTGGTACACAAACTACAGGCAAAAACAAAAACAATTTTTCAGATACAAAGCCAGATAACACAGAGTTTAACCCTCATCATGCTAACCCAGATGCATCCTTTGTTGAAAGCAGTATAGATTCAGACCAGCCAGCTCCTTAGAAGTCAGCTGATCAGGATCTTTACTGTTTTCCATTCTTCCATGGATCCATGGTAAAATCAAAATCATGCAACACAAAAGGCAGAAGATCGGGGAGGGGTGGAAACATACTGAAATATTCAGCATGGTGAGGGTTAATTTTATGTCCTTGGTCATAATAGGCATCATTTACTACCCTGTACATCTGTAAAGTTTCATCAAGCTGTTTCATGTACTACAGAAATATAGGTCTATTGTTCACACAAATGATATGGGCAGATAATTCAAAGTAGAATAGCCAGAGCAGCAGTTCTTGCCTACTTTATAGTAGCTTTAGCACTCAATATGTCTATGAAGTTGCATCTGCCTATTCCATACTAAAAGGAGCCACATATACAAAGGCAGGTAACTCAAGACCTAAAATGCTCAGAGTAAGGTTCCTTGGCCACAATAGGCTTCCTTTAATGTTCTTTACATCCGTAACATTTCATCAAGGTATTCCATATAGACACATCCAAAGTCTACGTCACACAAGGTCAGAGGTCATTAGCCTCGTTTTATCTGGTGGGCAAAAAAACTTCTGGTTACATACTCTACCATTGGTGTAGCAAGTATTATTTTCTGTAATAACTATTGTTAAATCGTCTTTCTATCAAGACTGTTTGCCACAAACCATTTTTGACATTAAACTGCTTCTTATTCGTATAAAATTGGATAGAAAATATACATGCTTCAATCTTATTTCCATTCGTTTAATAAAGCGCATCAACTACCATTTGGCATGATGGTGGGTAGTTTTATAACGCTTTTTAGGCAACAAAATGTGCGATAAAATGTCAGGAGAGACTGGTTCTATATCATTTATTACTTCAAAAACACAAACTGACAAGGATCAGGATTTTGGTTTTACGGCCCTTTCAAGATTATTTCACTCATATCGAGCCGATCGTTAATCAGAGGTGGGTGAAAACCGGAGTACCCCGAGAAAAACCACCTGACCTTCCGTTGCAGAACTTGGCGTCTCACACGTGGCCCGAGCGAGGCTCGAACCTACGGCGGTGAGAGACCTAATGACTAAAAGTCAGCGCTCTTATCCACTAGGCCACGGAGGCCCGTATAAATGTGGTGGGGTATAATCAATGCCCATTTGTGCAACAGAGGAACAAGTTGCTGACATGTTTATACAGGAACTTAATGTGTATTGATATATATATATGCATGTACACTGTACTCTTATAACATCAAACAGTATGTCAGCCAAATTTTACAAGATCACTTTGTTTATATTTATGGAACTGTGTTCAAGTGTGTTGTATAAATACAAAATCTGATTTGAGAGAGTCACTGTCAATAATGCAGGAATATACACATAGCTTCTTGACAACCTTAAATGGCTAAAATACTTAAGGGACCATAAAAATTTGTTTGAGGCAGGGGTAGTTTGAGTGAATGAGGGTTAATCATTTTGTTTGTTTGATTTGAGGTTTAATGTCCCCATCAACACTGTATAGGTCATTTTGGAGACGTTGCTTCCAATTTTGTGGGAATTTTACCCGACACTGAGATGAAATGACATCTCAAGCCCTGTCGTCGAATGAAACCAATAGGGTTTATAAGCATGGATGGTCCGACTCGCATGGCTTTGCCTGGGCAGGCTTAGATCCTCTAAGCGGTTTACCAGTACTCATGTATGGTCAGATTCAGCTCTGCGTGGAAGCATCATGCAGCCCATCTATTTCTTCAAGCCCTGATGGGTGGGGGCAAGAGGAGGAGGGTTAATCATAACCTAGAAGTTGTTCTGAGTGTGAAATGGGTCCAGCCAGACAGGCGGGGCAAGCTATTTCCACACATCCACACAAATTCAATAAGTTGAAGAGAGAGAGAGAGAGAGAGAGAGAGAGAGAGCAGAGAGAAAGAGAGAGACTTCTTACCAAGGTAGGGCCACATACATCTCCTTGAATAGATGTACCTTGCTGACCATGATCAGAGATTCCTTTATTCCCCTCTTCTATACATGTAGGAGTTGTTAGTGAAGAAATCCGCCTTCTTGGTTTTGAAATTTTTCTGCTTGGTCCATCATCAATATCCAACATCTCTGTATTTACAAAGAGGATCTTACATGATTGCTCATGTATTATTAGATTTATTATAGGAGTTGAGGAAAAGGGATAAAATGCGAGGCTTTGCCGAGCAATTAATCCCTTTTCCTCAACGAGTTTAATAAATTCAATAATACAGTAACACGAATGCGAGATTCTATTTATCATGTGATATTTAAAACACGTTATTCACGATTTTTTAATGAAAATGTCATTATTTCGCCATAAGTTAACAAGACGTCATTAATGACGCCGTACCTGTAACCTTATGGGGCGTATCTTTCTAATTTGCATATTTAATCCACCAGTGGATTATCGAATTTATTACATGGCGTTATTACACTCTCAGACGCTATGTCATATGATACCAAAGCCTCGCATTTTATCCCTTTTCCTCAACTCGTTTAATAAATTCAATAATATATGAGCACTCATGTAAGATGGGAAAATCTTCAAAAATCTTCTTCTCTGAAACCACAGGGCCCAGAGCTATGATATTTAGCATGTAGCAACGGCAAGTGGTCACCTACATAAATCCTACCTCAGTTGGTTGGGTGGCTAAATTTAGAATTCAGCTGAAAAAAAATTAATAATAAAAAAGAGGCACTGGATGCGTCCTTAAAACTATTTACAATCTGCATAACAGAGGAATCCTAAAATGCATACCTTTGAGTCTCAATCTTACACTGTACGGGCTTTGAACTCTTCTGCGGACTTGGCATTCACCGCAGAGGAGGGAAGATTATTCCATTGAGGAATAGTTCTAGGAAAGAAGGAGTTCTTCAGTGCATCACTATACGACTGGTACCTGCTATATTGTGAGTTGTTTACTTTTGATGCCCTTGTTTGGGTTCACACTGTTACAGGGTTCAAGTACCTATCTGTATTAATAGACACTGTATCAGAGTGTATCTTATAGGAGAAGGTTAAAGAGGAATGCTCATGACGGGCCTCCAGGGACGGCCACTCTAGCTCATTAAGCATGTCACCGATGCTACTTCTATTACGCCATCGCCTGCAGGTCCATCGAGCAGCTGTCCTCTGCACCTTCTTCACCTGTTGAATCTGAGTTGTAACATAGGGATGCCAAATTGGTGATGCATATTCAAGTTGAGGACGAACCAATGTTTTATATGCAAATCCTTTGTCTGCCTAGGTGCAGAGGCCAAATTACATCTAAGGAATCCTAAAGTCCTAGTTGCTTTATATGTAATCTCAGAGATATGTTGACCCCAGTCAAGATCATCAGTGATGGCGATACCAAGATATTTGGCGGATTGAACATGCTCCAAAATTTGCTGGTGAAGTGTATAGTCAAGTCTGGAAGGTGTTGTGACACCCTCACTGAATGACAATTGGCCACACTGAACTTCATCTGCCAATCGGCCTCCCACTGTGCAAGTTGATCCAGGTCATCTTGTAAAATAAGACAGTCAGAAGGAGAATACAATGTATATGTTCCTATACAGGACATAATCATCAGCAAACAAATGGACCGATGACCTGATATTATCAGGGAGATCATTGATGAAAACCAAGAAGAGGACCGGCCCAAGGACCGAATCTTGGGGGACTCCAGGTAAAACAGGGACTGGATCAGACACTTGGCCATCAAGTACAACTTGTTGTGAGTGCCCAGAGAGTCATGAGCTAATCCACCTATGTGTGGATCCTCTTATCCCATAGTACTCCAGTTTATAAGGTAGCCTTCTAGCTGGAACCTTGTCAAAGGCCTTAGCGAAGTCCATGATGATCAAGGCAGTCTGTTTGTGGCCATGTTTTTTTTTCTCCTATTACTGCTACTCGCTCACATCTGAGCATTACGAGCAGGATTTCCTGGGTGGTAACCAGTACTTTCCTTTTTTTTAAGCAATGTGGATGAAGTGCCTTTTTCAAGGGCACAACACTTTGGTCAGCGTGATAGCTCAGTGGTTAGTGCACTTGCCTCTGATGCTAGAGGTGCCGGGTTCGATCCCCAGCAGCAGTGTGAAAATTTCCGTGTTCGAACACGCTCCACCGGCATCATTTGCAGGGATGAATGTCATAAAGTGCACCGTCCTTCGGATCGGGACGTTAACTGGCGGCCCCCTGTGCAGGGAGAACCATCCCCTGTGCAGGTTAAAGAACCCTACCGTAATTACATGATTACTGTGTAGGCTTTCATCCTGCAAAACTGGAGTGTATGTAATATACACCGTCTGTGTCCCCTACTGGGGTTAGGGCGAAACTGGAAGAAAGAAAGTGTGAGGCTCGAACATGCAACCTCTGGATCACAAAGCCAATGCGCTACCACTGCACCAAGCCTCCTTGTACCATATCTTGAACCATTTTGACCATAAATTTCTATTTAAAAGTTAAAAGGGTGTAACTTTGAAATTTGTCTCCATTTCAGTTTATAGGCTGAACTTCGACAAAAACAAATCTAGAATTGGTTTTTCATTACGTCATACGTCGGCGTGTGAGTAGCTCATGCTCGATCTACCGTGAAACGATGTCCCAAAGGACTTAAGGAAACCAATTTTCGAACCACTGGGATTTCAAGATTTACGGACAAGAAGGTATCCAGACTTTGATGAAAATTCGCCTTCTCTATCTTATTATTCACAATAGCGAGGAAATATTCAGATAAATATGTCTAATCTCAGTTTAGCACAGATTCTAAGCTGGCTTCCGTATACTCCAATTTTCACACATTTTCAGCTTCAGAAAACATTCTGATCAGTGACCCTCTCTCCTACCTTTGATTGATTGTCGGTATTATGACGCTGCCATTTGTACACATTTGAACTTACAATGCAGTTTATAGACATCAATCAAAATAGTCAGGGTTCCAGTAAGACAGCGCTGAGCTCCTTGAATATTGGAGAAATCAGGAGGTATGGGTAATAATTCTTACTTCATTCATTGCACACAATTTGACAGCGCTAACTTTTTTATCATTTTAATACACACATATGTTATCAAATATAACAATCGATTTTTATATTTCTTTAATTCCAGCTAGCAGTAACAATACTAGGGGGATGGATAGCTCAGTGGTTAGTGCACTTGCCTCTGATGCTAGAGGTCCCGGGTTCGATCCCCGGCAGCGGCGATAAAATTTCGGTGTCAAAAAACGCTCCATTGGCATCATTTGCAGGGATGAATGTCATAAAGTGCACCGCCCTTTGGATCGGGACGTTAACTGGAGGCCCCCTGTGCAGGGAGAACCATCCCCTGTGCAGGTTAAAGATCCCTGCCGTAATTACAAGATTACTGTGTGGGCTTTCATCCTGCAAAACCTGGAGTGTATGTAATATACACCTGCGGTAATGGTCAAATGTGACCGACGCAGTATCAGAAGATAGATACATGTAGATAAATACTTTTTTTTTTCCTTTTCGGTACATTTCTGTGATTTCCTTCAGTAAAGTTAATCTAAAAATAGAAACCATTAGAAAATAATAAATTTAAGATCATTTAAGGCAATTTTGATATGTTTATTATATTTTCTATGTAACCATGATATAAATTATCAAATTTAAATATTATCAGGGCAAACAGAATTTCTTTAACTGATAAAATCGTAAGAAATATTTCCATTTTCCCCAGCCTTGGCTTTTATACCCCTCGATTTCGGAAAAATAGTTAGCCTGGAAACCCATAACTCCGTTCACCTAAGGTTGAGCAATCCTGCTTTCAATTTTTTGCTGCAAGAATAATT
The DNA here is from genome assembly GCA_963580285.1 of Lucinisca nassula. Lineage (NCBI taxonomy): Eukaryota > Metazoa > Mollusca > Bivalvia > Lucinida > Lucinidae > Lucinisca > Lucinisca nassula. Next base: position 181,494,227 of record OY757010.1, read on the forward strand.
TTTTGCAGGTATTTTTTAAACATTTGACTAAATGCCTATGAGAATCTCAAGATTTTAGAAAATAAACATCGCTTCTGTTTATTCTACAGCCGTCTAGAAATGCAGGGCGTGTTTGGGGCATGTTCTCATAACTCCGTTCACCCAACTTTATTTGATTAGGCCAGAAAGAAAAATACCTGTGTTTCAGGTGACCCGACTGACCCTCCCCAGAAGCTGCCGACCCTGAATCTTTCTTTTACGATTTTTGCCTATTTCCCGCCATTCGCTTTATTTCCCGCCATTTTTTTCCATTTCAGTTACATTGAGCGAATTGAAAATGAAAGTAGGAAAAGTATTTAACCAATAAAGGTATATCTTTTGATAAAAAGTTGTGAAATGGTTACAGAGTAATTGATAAGGGTCGTATCGTCGTAAATACGACTAAAATCGAGCAAATACGCCTAGAAATGAAGGAAAAGTTGTACCAAATACGACCGTCAAATTGGCGATACCCCAACATTGCAGTTGTATCGGCAATGGAAAAAAAAAAAAACCTGACGCCTGACAAAAAGCAATCGAAATCGTGGTAATTTTCGCCGCATCATAGTCTTCAACAAAAACTGTTCCAATCTTCAAGAACGATTCGAAATTCATCCATTCATGAATGATGGCATTTGTTTTAATTACGCTGAAACACATCATCCTTACCTTTTGACGATCATATATTGAGCTTATATTTAATCAGCCTCAAGTTATGACAACTATCAACATGATTAGGAAACCGATAATTGATGCATGATTACATAACGGTATTTATTATCTAAGGGAAAGCCGCCCGCATTATTAACTTTATTTACAACGCCTGAAGCATGAACAGTAACTGTATGACAAGCGTGCATAAAAATACGATCCTGAACATTGTTAGGCAACCACATTGACTTCTACGGAGTGTCATCTTCGAGAAAAAAAAATTGGGATAGGAATTAAATTTCAAAACAGACGTGCAGACGATAAAAAGTTAAGTTTGTGGACGACCTGACAAAGTTTCTCCGGAAAAACGAAAAAAAAAAAAAATCAAAAGCATGAGAAATTTCTGGCGGCTATTTCTCCCAAATCGCAGAAATTCATGTTGAAATGGATTACTCTGTATTTTGTGGAAAAACAAAACAGAAGCAACAACAACTGGGCTAGGAAAGTTACAATTAACAGGCTTTCAAGTGACTCCTGGTGAAAAAGTAGGAGAAAAGTAGGAGCCTGAGATATCAAAAAGTAGGAAAAAAGTAGGAACCTGATATAAAAAGTAGGAGCTAATGGACACGAACATACCTCCATATGTCTCACATTTTATCAGTTTTTCATTTTGGGCAGTTTTATTTGTGCATTAGAGTCTAATGTTTTTACATCAAAGTTAGCAGGCACCTGTAAAATGATAATGGCTAACCCATCTAGTACAGTTATTCATGTCTGCAGCCTGAACTTCCAATGCTTTTGTCAAGAGATTGCCACTGGCAGATATATATACAGTAGAACTTCGATGGCTCGAACACCGATGGCTCGTATACCATGGCTGAGTCGAACCCGTTTTTGAGTCCGTAGGAAAATCCTCTACATAAGAAATAATGGGGGGATAATGTAGGAGATTTTCGTCCTTTATCCTGCAAATGTATACTGTGTGTACTCATTAGAATCGCCTCATTGAGGCGATTTCTAATGAGTACACACAGCATACATTTTCATTATAGAGAACCGAAAAGATGTCCAAGAGTATCTCGTTATGCCTCCTGACAGTAACCCTCAGTGGCTCGCACTACCCCTGTCTCGAACAGATTTTCATGGTCCCAAAGGTGTTCGAGCCATTGAAGTTTGACGGTACCTAGATATTGACATACACCTAAGTCAAAATATTAATTCAAAAGAATTGATGAATTTTTAAAAATTTATTTAAATTTGTGAGAAGCATCAGCTACAAGATGTCCAGGTGAAGGCATCATAGCACTGCTACAATTAATTCCTGTCATGCAAAATAAGACAGCATTTTAGTTGCTCACTGAAGTCAAGGCTTTAAAGCATTGCTACAATGCAATTCTGTCATGCTGAACAAGACAGAGCTCTAGTTGGTCACTTCAGTCATCACAGCATTGCTGCAATGGATTTCTGTCATGCCAAAACAAGACAGAGCTCTAGTTGGTCAATTCAGTCATCACAGCATTGTTGCAATGAATTTCTGTCATGCTAAACAAGACAGAGCTCTAGTTTGTCACTTCAGTCATCACAGCATTGCTGCAATGAACTTCTGTCATGCTAAACAAGACAGAGCTCTAGTTGGTCACTTTAGTCATCACAGCCTTGCAGCAATGAATTTCTGTCATGCCAAAACAAGACAGAGCTCTAGTTGGTCACTTCAGTCATCACAGCATTGCTGCAATGAATTTCTGTCATGCTAAACAAGACAGAGCTCCAGTTGGTCACTTCAGTCATCACAGCATTGCTGCAATGAATTTCTGTCATGCCAAAACAAGACAGAGCTCTAGTTGGTCACTTCAGTCATCACAGCATTGCTGCAGTGAATTTCTGTCAGAGCTCTAGCTGGTCACTCCAGTCATCATAGCATTGCTGCAATGAATTTCTGTAATGCTAAACAAGACGGGGCACTAGTTAGTCACTTCAGACATCACAGCAGTGCTGCAATGAATCTCTTTCATCCTAAACAAGACAGATCTCTAGTTGGTCACTTCAGTCATCATGGCATTGCTGCAATGAGTTTCTGTCATGCTAAACTAGACAGAGCTCTAGTTGGTCACTTCAGTCATCACAGCATTGCTGCAATGAATTTCTGTGATGCTAAACAAGACAGAGCTCTAATTAGTCACTCCAGTCATCACAGCATTGCTGCAATGAATTTCTGTCATGCTAAACAAGACAGGGCTGTAGTTGGTCACTCCAGACATCACAGCATTGCTGCAATGAATTTCTGTCATGCTAAACAAGACAGAGCTCTAGTTGGTCACTCCAGTCATCACAGCACTGCTGCAATGAATTTCTGTCATGCTAGACAAGGAAGATCTGCTGGCATATCACTGCAGTTAAGACATTGCATTACTGCTGCTTTGAATTCCTGTCATCCTCCATAAGACAGATCTCAGATATTTCACTGCAGTTAAGGCATCCTAGCACTGCTTCAATGGTTTTCTGTCATGCTAAACAAGACACAGCTCTATTTGATCACTTCAATTAAGGCAACACAGCACCGTTGCAATGAATTCCTTCCATGCTCAACAAGACGGAACTCTAGTTGGTCATTTCAATTAAGGCAACACAGCACGGCTGCAATGAATTCCTGTCATGCTCAATAAGACAGAACTGTAGTTGGTAACTTCAATTAAGGCAACACAGCACTGCTGCAATGAATTCCTGTCATACTCAACAAGACAGAACTCTAAATGGCCATTGCAATTAAATGCATCAAAGCATGGCAACAATGAATTACTTATCAAGACAATAATTCTAGTTGGTCACTGCATTTAAGGCAAATTCAGGCAGCCCTGCTGCAATGAATTTCTGTCATGCTCAAAAAGTCAGAGCTCTAGTTGGTAACTCAGTTAAGGCACCACAGAAGTGCTGCAATAAATTGCTGCCATGCTCAACAAGACAGAACCCTAGTGGGTAACTGCAGTTAAGGCATCACAGTACTGCTGCAGTGTATCCCTTTCATGCTCAAGACAGAACTCTAGTTGATCACTGCAGTCAAGGCATCCCAGCATTGCTGCAATGAATTTCTGTCTTGCTCAACAAGACTGAGCTCCAGTGGTCTCTGCAGTTTAGTCATCTGACAAAGCACTGCTGTAATGTATTTCTGTCATGCTCAACAAGACATAGCTCTAGATGGTAACCACAGTTAAGGCATACGAGCATGGCTGCTACAATGAATTTGTATCAAGCTAAACAAGACAGAACTCTAATTTGTCACTGCAGTTAAGGCATCACAGCACTGCTGAAATGAATTTCTCTTGTGCTAAAGACAGAGATCCAGTTGATCACTGCAGTTAAGGTGTCAAAGCAACTAAACAAGACAGAGCTCTAGTAAGGCATCAAAGCCATGGTATCAAAGCATTGCTGCTATGAACTCCTGCCATGCTTAACAAGACAGAGCTCTAGCTGGGCAATGCGGTTGAGGCATCAAAGCATTGCCGCAATGAATTTTTGTCATGCTAAACAAGACAAAGCTCAAGCTGGTTACTGCAGTTAAGGCATCACTGCACTGCTGAAGTGAATGTTTGTCATGCTAAACAAGACAGAACAGTCTGTCACAGCAGTTCTAAAGGGCACCAAAGCATTGCTGTAGTGAATTTTCTACCATTCTCAACAAGACAGAGCTCCAGGTGGTCATTTAGTTAAAGCATCACTACACTGCTGACTGCAAAAATTCATGTCATGTTCAACAAGACAAAACTGTAGATGGTCATTGCAGTTTTGCTTTACATCAACATATTCCAATCAGTGGTACAGCTAAAAACAGCAGATGAATGTTGAGGATCATCAGTACATAAAAATTATGTCATATAACAAGATGCATTCTACAAATAGTTTGAGATACATGTTATATTTTTAAATGCTTTATTTGTTTATTTATATATTTGGGATCTTAGTTTTTGAACAAATCAAAAAAGTAGGAGAAGTAGGAGTTTTTCTGGAAAAAGTAGGAACAAAGTAGGAAGAGACCAAAAAAGTAGGAAAAGTAGGAAAAAGTAGGAAAAAGTAGGACTACTTGAAAGCCTGAATTAATGTAACAGCGAATATATATCCGACCAGCCAGTGTTAGCGCAGGCTCTTTCTGCTTAGCGTCTGCAGGCCGCAGATGCAAGAAAATGTGCGTCCATGACTCATTTTTTTCACGTCCTTTGGCCATTGGTGGAAACTCTTAACCGGAGGCTTAAAAACCTTGTTTATTGCCGTTTTCCGACACCTGTATGTCGGCGTCTTTGATTATTGCATCATGGTGGTTGTTAACTATTGACTCCACTTCTTTTTTTTATGCTTTTATCATCCCGACGTATTTTTTTTTCTCGCGACATTGTCGTCAATGCACTTCTGAGATAGAACCATCGCTGCACAGACGGATCTCTTTGTCCGCCGTGTTCCGTATACATTTGACCAAAATTATATTTATTGAGTCACAATGGCAGGATTAACCTGTAATACTTGGGTACTCATATATCTAATTGTGAATCACAGGTGGTCAGGTCAGCATGCAGCGCATGCTTATTTACCGCTATCTATCAAGTAGCCTATTAAATTAACACCCTAAGATGTCTCGCCCGCATCTTTGAACATTAAACAGAATGACTGGCAGCGCATCATTAAAGAACGCGAACACAGCAACCGGGACAGACTGATTAACTTTCACAGATGCGCTTGCTGATCTGAGTCGTCACTGGTCACACGTTTTATTGCATTTTTGCTGAGCGCTGAATTTCTCGCCTTTTACCAATCGCATGCAGTTGTTACAATTACAGTGGAGATTTCCCCCAACCTTTGAACGTGTAGCACATAAGGCCGCTGCAGACACAAAACGTGGGTTTGAAAACGTTTTGATGACAGTATGACCTGTGTGACGGCTGAAGACTCCGACCAGCCTGCACAGTCTGATCAAAACGAGCCTTCAATGGTGTCTGGGAAATGCCAGAAACACATGCGAAGAATACCACCACGTTGGGTGGATTTACATCCTATAGAAGAAAATGTAATTTTTCATTTTGCTGTCCGCCAGCTTATTAACATGAAAATGTATAACGGTATGTTACGATGATAGAATATGTTTAACTTCTTTTACATATGGCCATTGCCACGTCTGAAATTAATATAAGTGCACTTAGCAGCCATCCTGTGATAACAGATGTAGATACGACCCTAGTTTTAAATTTAGGAGTACCGATACTCAAAGAATCACAGGATACACCTATAGTCTTTGGTTGAAGGAGTAACAGTACTCCTCGGGCAAAAGCTTATCAATAACACTGCAGCATAGAATGATGAATTCTTTGAGGCCTCTGACTATGGTATCCCACACCTATGGATTTTTGCTTTAGTTTTGAAGACAGTCTCTGATTTGTTTGTTGGATTAGAGATTTAACGTCCCCGTCAACACTATTTAGGTCATTTTAGAGATGTTGCTTCCAATTTTGTGGGACCTTTACCTGACACTGACAGTCTCTGTTGTTGAAACAGTTGATATATCTACAATTATCACAAAGAAGAACATAGCTGGAGTTCATTTAAATTATTGCATTAAATAATCCATTTTAGAAAGAAAAAAATAAAAAGAAACTTTTTTCCTACCTACCGACCCTATTGTTTTTTCAAGAGTCACCTGAAACACAGGTATTTTTTTTCTGGCCTTATCGTAAGTAATCAAATTCATTCTATGAATATTATACATGATGAGTATTTTATTCAGACTGTGCATTATTCTAATTTGTTGATACTTTTTATTTTCAGTCACATGCTTTTCACTGGTTGGAGATTATTTTGGGGGACCCCTAAAATATTATGCATTTTGTGACAAATTTCGATTTCTGTGAATTGTCAGTCAAAACTGAATTTCTTCAAAACAGGTTGAAATGTTAGTTATTAACTACAAATTCTGATTTGTGATAACTGTTAAAATTATTCTATCTATCTATCTATCTTCTGATACTGCGTCGGTCACATTTGACCATTACCGCAGGTGTATATTACATACACTCCAGTTTTGCAGGATGAAAGCCTACACAGTAATCATGTAATTACGGTAGGGATCTTTAACCTGCACAGGGGATGGTTCTCCCTGCACAGGGGGCCTCCAGTTAACGTCCCGATCCGAAGGACGGTGCACTTAATGACAATCATCCCTGCAAATGATGCCAATGGAGCGTATTCGGACACCGAAATTTTATCGCCGCTGCCGGGGATCGAACCTTGGACCTCTAGCATCAGAGGCAAGTGCACTAACCACTGAGCTATCACGCTTTTCATATTAATCAAAGAAGCGGGTGAACGGAGTTATGAGGTTGAACGGAGATACGAGATAGTGGGATAAATTACAAGAAAATAAAACATTGTAGAGGGATGAACCTTCGTGCAGTTATCAAATATGTTATTCGTAATAATTTTATACCAAACTGACTACAATATATATCTTCATTGTGACAAGAGACGAAATATAAAATCTTTGAATTGACAATTTTGGTTCGGCCGCTCGGCCCGGGATTTTATACCCGACCGTGGTACAAGGAGGCAAAGCGTTCCACCGGTTTATGGCCCAATTCCCACCACTGTTTTACAGAGGAAACTGGTGTTACCTTGGCGAAATGACCAGGGGATAAAAGGCCTAGGTGCGAAACGACATGGGGAGGAAACGAATCGGATACGCTCAGTTGATCCTGCGCTTTTCGTGAAGACTGAGTGGCGTCGGGAAGAAAAAAATGGGTGAAAAGACAAACAATACACCAACTCAATTATCTGCCTTTATCTGTTAGTTAACACTGCAATGGCAATCTTCATTTTTTGACTCGTTTGACAGTTCAAAGAAAGCGCCCCAATAATGGTGTTCCTTATATCAAACAAAAACAAAAATATTTCTATACATTTTTAGCATATATAGCTCTATTTGATCGCAAGATGACAAAAATAAATCATTCACTGTATATACAAAACTTTACACGATTAGAATTCATCTTTCATTGTTTAAAAAAGCCTTATTTGTTTAGTTTTTGTCTACACCTTAAGAAATATCAGGGAAGTATAAAACCCGGGAGTAATAGCCGGGAGCCGGGAGTAAAATCCGGGAGTAAATTTTGGCAATCGAATAAAGGTATTAAACATTAACATATCTGGATGAAATTTGGATCAAAAGTAGAATATAGACTCCTCTTTAAAATTCATATAAGTTTTCTATTTATAATTGAGTACTTTTCAAGATATGAACCGAAATATATGACCATGTCGCAAAAATTTCGCCCGGGAGTAGCTTTTTGCGGTATTGACGATGTCAAGCATTTTGCAAAATATGTTCAGTCTGGGATTGCTACAAGAATAAGTTTGTGTATTATCAATTAAAAACATATCAAGGATTAGAAAAATGCAAAAATAAAGTTATTTCATCTCTCCGTGTAGTAAGTAATTGACCCGGGAGTAATTTCTGGGTTGAAATTGGCGTTTATTGGCGTTATTGCCTATGTCACATACATTGTATTTATTAAACGTAGTCTTACTACCCTGACAGCTAATAGCAAAGGCACTGATCAGACTGCGGCGGTAATTGTGTCATTGTTTCTACATTATACTGCCATAAAACAAGTAGCGCAAAATATAAATGTTCCGGGTCACATAAAATCATAGGCGCAGGAACAGGGCGTGAGTTGGGTTGGGGGTTTGGATGCGATGTACCTAAATACAGTAATGATGCGTAATGTGGCGTAATGATGCGTAATGTGGCGTAATGATGCGTAATGTAGCGTAATGATGCCTAAAATGGCCTAATGATGCCTGAAAAAGCATAATGATGCGTAATGTAGCCTATTTTATGAATTATATTTACTCCAGAACAGATAAAGTTTTTTTTTCCCGCATCCTGATACCCACAGTCAATAGCCCAACTCCAAGTGAGGTTTTCGCGATCCATGGTGGAGATAAACTAATAGAGTTTAGAATCGCCTCGTTGAGACGGTTCTAACGAGTACCTACAACCTAAATATTGGTATAAGTTGTGTGCGCTCATTAGAACCGCCTCGTTGAGGCGGTTCTAACGAGTACCCACAACCTATGTCTTTTCTCTCTGGCGAAAAACCATTGAAGTTTTCTTATTAAAACTGCAAAAAACAAAATCGTGGGCGCTCGTTAGAATCACCTCGTTGAGACGGTTCTAACCGAGTACCCACAACCTATGTCTTGGTATAAGTTGTGTGCGCTCATTAGAACCGCCTCGTATTTTGTTGTTGAAGTTTTTATATATCGTTTTTACTCCAACATGGCCCACATTAACTTTTTTCGCCAAAACAATGAAAACCCCCTTAAACCCGATTTTTTTTTCTCTGCATCAGGTATGGTTTAGAGGAATGTTCATTACACGGACTTATTAACCCGATGTGATAACATTCCTATGTAATATATAAAAAAAAATCGTATTTCTATTCCAAACATAGATTGTAAGTGCGTACTCGTATCATCGAGGCGGCTCAAACTGTACCACAACGTATGATTGGAGTATAACCATGAAAATAATGCATAGGGGACCTATTTAAACCCCGCATCTTATCAGGTTGAACAACTTAGCGATTAATATATTAGTTTTCGCTTATTATCAAGATCTATACTTGCAATGTAAGGGAAAGAAAACAAAATATTGTTCAAAGAATACAATCATAAGTTGTGTCATATTCATTCCAAAATGACGATAAGCCCAATTTATCTTTCAGTTCATTTTAATTTTCTTTTTTTTTTTTCTTTCCTTCTTTCTCTATTAAATGATTTTCGCACCTTCTTTAATTGGGCGCGCGATTAAAGGTGCTCGTGCTGATTTATATTAACATGCTTTTCACACCTGAAGTGAGACGGGCAGGTATCCATTGTTTAACAGAATGCCATTATGGATTAACTGCATATCAATTAAAGCAGACAAGACATCATACACTATTATCATTAAAGACGCATGCAGAATTATAAAGTCATTAAAATTCACACGTTGAAGTCCGTTCATTTGTATTTATTTGGTTTGATTAAATTGGTTTGATTAAACTAAGAAGATCATATTGGAGCAGATCAGCCTAAGCAAACAGTGCAGACCCAGATCAGAATGCTCCTGGGAAGTCTGAACAGGGTCTACACTGTTTGCCATTCTCTGTACCTTTTGGGCTCCTTGCTGGATTGTGAAAGATTTTTTTTTAAATTTTGGATAATTACAGGAATTTCTCAGTGTCAGAGTTAGCCTCCACTGTTTGCTTAAAAGTCTTTTTCCAAATAAGTTTTGAGAAAACAACCCGTCACCCCTAAATTTTGAAATGGGCTCCTGCTTATGTAAGGAGGAAGATTCCATTTGGTACAAAAAGGGTTATACCCTAGTTTTCTGCGTATGAAGTTGGGTTTACAGGGGTTTTCATTGCATGGACTTATGACATTTGAGACGAACAGTGATTTCTCCAGTCACCTCGTTGACATCTCCAAACTGGCTACTTTTCTGAAGAAGATCTGTTATCTTTTTCATCCTGCAAAGATAGGCTGTGTGCGCTCGTTAGAACCACCTCGGTGAGGTGGTTCTGACGAGTACCCACAACCTATGTCTTGGAAAGGGGTTTAAAGGGGTGATCAAATCACGGAGTTGTTTACTTGAATTTCTTTCAATATTTCTTTCTTTCTTTGTCTCTTTCTTTCAATCTCATTAAGATAATGTACCCGTGCGATATATAGAGGATCTTACACGAGTGCTCATGTATTATTGAATTTATTAAACGAGTTGAGGAAAAGGGATAAAATGCGAGGCTTGCCGAGCATTTTATTCCTTTTCCTCAACGAGTTTAATAAATTCAATAATACTTGAGCACGAATGCAAGATTCTATTTATCATATGACATTTATAACGTATTTTATTCACGTTTGTTTACAAAAATATCAATATTCCGCCATTAGTAAACACGACGTCATTAAGGGCGTCGTACATGTAACGTTACGGGACGTATCTACCTAATTTGCATATTTAATTCACTAGTGGATTATCGAAAATATTACATGGCGTTATTACACTCTCAGACGCGACGTCATATGATAAATAGATTTCTTTTTTACATCTCCCAACTCTACTTTTCTGCTGAAAATATAGTTTGTCTTGAGGCATCGCGACACAAGAGCGACTTCAGTCAAAATGAAGACTAAACTATTCATACTGGAGATAATCCTTATGCATTTATCATGAACAAAACAAATACGTTCGCTCTTGTGCGGTGCCAGCTGGAAACTATGGATAATATATTATCTATAGGCTAACATGACAGGTCGCTTATTAATTGGGATGGTATCTCATTCGACATCAAATTATCTAAAAAAAAAAAAACGTTCCTTTCGTAGCGAAAAATCTTCCCTTCACGAAAGGAACCTTCCTTTTGCGAAAGGAAGGTTCCTTTCGCGGATCAATCCGTCTTCTTTTAGACATTTTGGAGTAACAAGTCTGTAACAAAGATAGGTGATCATTTTCAGGCATAAATTGTTCATCTTTACGCTACATTACGCTACATTACGCATCATTACGCTACATTACGCATCATTACGCTACATTACGCATCATTACTGTATTAAGGCAGACCCGTTTGGATGTGTGTCGAGTCCCGATATGACAAGTAAATAAATTCCTGTACTCCATGCTGAATCTCAGCTTTTCTTCTGGCAAACGTTTAAGAAATAAAATGTACATGTATGTGATAGAAGCAATAAGGCCGAGAATAAGGCAAATAAACGCCGATTTCAACCCAGAAATTACTCCCGGCCCACTCCCGGGTCAATTATTTACTAGGCGGAGCGATGCAATAACTTTAATTTTGCATTTTTCAAATCTCTGACATGTTTTTAATTGATAACACATAAAGTAATTCGTGTAGAAACCCCAGACTGAACATATTTTGCAAAATGCTTGTCATCGTCAATACCGCAAAAGTTACTCCCGGGCGAAAATTTTGCGACGTGGTCGTATATTTCGGTTCATATCTTGAAAAGTACATGATAATAATGTTAACACTTATGCGCAGTTTAAAGAAGCTTCTATATTCTACTTTTGATTCAAATTTCATCCAGATATGTGAATGTTTAGTACCTTTATTCGATTGTCAAAATTTACTCCCGGATTTTACTCCCGGCTCCCGGTCGTTACTCCCGGGTTTTATACTTTCCCAGAAATATCAAAGTCAAGATGGCGGAAACGTACGAGAAAAGTTCTGTGATTTTGCTTCACAGGCCTCCGTACACGGTAATAAGATACCAAGGACTTCCTGATACTCTTAAAGGATTTAAACTTGAGGTTTCCTTTGATTTTGGCATAACATTTGCATCTGTTATTTGTTTAAAGTGCAGAAATTAGGGAGTAAATATCACCCTACAGTGTAGTACACGGTAATCGTGCTTAGGTTACACAGTGTTCGTGCCACACGGCGGTCGTGCCAATTAGTATTCTCTCTATCTATCTATCTACTAATACTGCGATCGTTACATTTGACCATTACTCGCATCACATTCAGGAAGAGAGCCTACACAGTAATCAGGGTCCTACTAAAGGTTTCTGGTCAACTCGTACCTAAGTCAACTCGTACCTTAGTCAACTCGTACCCGAATTTGGTCAACTCGTACCTTAGTCAACTCGTACCTAAGTCAACTCGTACCTTAGTAAAAATAAAATTTGTTTTGGGGTAAGTTTGGCTTAAGTACACATATATACAGGTCAACTTTATGGTCTATGCAGACTCCTGATCCTTGTTCCGACGATGAAGACGATACATAGTGTGTGCTTGACGCCATTACGCACGTGCGCCAAAATGGCGCCTTTCATGTGTATGACCCCCATATCCCTTTAGCCAGACATAATTTATGGGTGCTCGTTAGAACTATCTCTGTGGGGCAGCTCTAACGAGTGCCAACAATCTATGCTCCAGAGGGATGTGATTGGTACATAACACCATGCTCAACATAAGACGAACTTCATATGTAAATATGTAAATGAAAATAACGAGAAAAATATAATTGTAGAACTTACATTTCATGCTCAGTTGCAAATAAAATGTAGTTATACAATTATAATTTGTTCTCATATATGCTCAAAACATAAATGTTGGCTAACATAAATGTTGCAGATTCCTTATTACTGTTACTTTACGATAACACACCCGTGCAATATGGTGCGTTTTTCACATCTCCAAAATGGCAATTTTTCTTACGAAAATCCGTTTTTTTTTTTCTTATTTATACTTCAAACATAGGCTGTATTCTTTAGTTGGAACGACTCTAACGAGTACCCTCAACCTATGTATTGGAGCATAAATAAAGAAAGATAATGTATACCCCCGTAAACCCGAGTTTCTCTATATAAAGTGAGGTTTAGGGGATGTGCCCATTGCACGGACAAAACCGGTTACATGTCGGCGAGTATAAACACAGCGGGATGTACAGGAAGCACAATAAAATAAATTCAGTTATTTATATAATTTTATTGCTTAAATTATAAACATTTGTTATACTGTTTAACTAACAAACTCTTAAATAAAAACAATCATCACGAATGCAAGCCTATATGAATGTGTTCCTTTTAAAACCCACTTTTATATATAAATAGTAAAACTGGGATTTAGTTTTAAGTTTTGTCAGAACAAAAACAGCCGCTCGCCGGCAAAATTAAAGCAATTAAAAACAGTCTTTAATGAAGGACAATTAGATTAAACTAGTACCGATAATCGTTTTTTTACACCCACATTAGTCTGTACACGATTAACTAAAGTGTTAATTAAATTAACCCAAATGGAATCTTCCATCTTATATATTTCGAAATTTAGGGGTGTCAGGTTGTGTTTTCTTCAAAATTTATTCGGGAAGTGGCTATACTTTTTCAAACAGCGTCAGCCCTGATCAGACGACGCCGCGTTCTGCGGCGTCTGATCTGGGCATTCAGTGTTTGACTACCCAAATGGAATTTGCCATCTTATATATTTCGAAATTTAGGGGTGTCAGGTTGTGTTTTCTTCAAAATTTATTCGGGAAGTGGCTAAACTTTTTCAAACAGCGTAGGCCCTGATCATACGACGTCGCGTTCTGCAGCGTCTGATCTGGGCCTGCAGTGTTTGACAAGGCATCCCTTTGTGGGTTTCTGATACTGAATGGGTTAAAAGTGAATAATAATAAAATAATAATAATAATAATAAAAATAATAATAACAATAATAAATATAATAATAACTAGAGCAGGTTGATGGCACGCCATCGCGTATCTGCGTGTTCTGCGGCGTCGGATCTTGGCCTGCAGTGTTTGACAAGGTACCCCTTTGTGGGTTTCAGGGACGGTATGGGTTTAAAGTGAATAATACTAATAAAATAATAATAATAATAATGAGAATAAAAATAACTAGAGCAGCTTAATGGCGCGCGATCGTAAATCCCCGCGCTGTGAAAACCATGTTACAATAAAAGGACCCAAAGTACTTCTTTCTGGCCTCCGGTGAACTCAAGACATGTCTCAGGGCAAGTTATAACCCATTTCAACTATTGTTCTGAAAAAAAAAATAGAGTACCCCACCTACCCCAGGGGTACGAGTTGACCAAAATAGGTACGAGTTGACTAGGGGGTACGAGTTGACCAAAGAACGGGTACGAGTTGACCAAAAACAGGTACGAGTTGACTCAGGTACGAGTTGACTTAGGTACGAGTTGACCAGTTACCCTACTAAACACCCCACGGCACCCCACAGCACACTACGGCACCCCACGTCACTAAATTATGGCCACGTTTTATTCGATATTTTATTATTTATGCACAGCTGAGAGATATTACGGCATACAAAATAATGTACACCTCATATCTTTGAGGCTTCTTACACCTTAGATGGAACGGTCCTCGAGAACATGGACTCCATTAAATACCTTGAAGTGACAATCACACACAACTTGAGATGAAATACTTATATTAGCAACATGTGTACTAAGGCAAATAGAACGCTTGGTTTCCAGAGGCGAAATCTTCATCCGTGCCCTCAGGATGTACAAGAGGCAGCATATAAAGGTCTTGTTCGCTCTATCTTGGAGTATGGTAGTTGTATCTGGGATCCAAGTGGAGTGGTCCTTAACGAAGAAATTGAGAAAGTTCAGAATAGAGCTGTTAGATTTGTAACAGGCAATTGCTGCTTTGAAACTGGGAGCATGACTGGAATACTAGAAAAATTAGAGTGGGAAGTAGAAGTAAAACAAAGATCAGGAATTGATACAATTAACTTACTCCACCCATAAAGGACACCAAAGGGAAAGAAATACAAACATTAAGCGACCAGACCATAATGGAAACCTAAACAAAGGAAGGCCATAAGGACAGTTACTTTCCCACAAAATGGCCATATGGCCATCCAAAATTAAAAGACACAAGTGATACACACAGTAAGTAACAAACAACAACATAAATAAATCGCCACAGAAGAGCCGCCTTGGAACGGTCAGTGGAAGATTTCCACTGGGGGGCTTAAATCAATTTTACGTGGCCACAATCCTCGCCCTTACTTCCGTCGCGATTTAGACAAATAATTTGTTCAACTCATCAGTGCAACATCTCCGTGAACACAAAAATCAAAGAACCACAGAGGTGAGACAACGGTGAGGACTCGACAGCAAGAAACCACTGAAATGCTGGAGCAAAAGAAAACCAACAGTTAGACTCCGATGAGCCCGACCAGAGACAGAGCATCAGGCACCAACCAGCATTATCTCTCTAATTCTCAATAAGCCTTTACGTTGGAGCCGTCATAGAATCTGAGGCCTGACCCACCGGCGTGCAATTAAAGAGGGAAGCAAAGTTGCAAACTGTGATTGGGTTAACTACCATGCATGCAGTCTGTCGTATAATATCCATGTTGTACCCAATCTTTTTATATCGAATAATGATTTTACGAAATTGGGTGCTGAAGTCATTGCGGTTATATATTTTTCTGAATTTATATACTAAGTCACCATAAAATTCGGGTTCCGATAGACCTTGTTGCAGAAGAGATTTAAGTCCAATATTGAATTTTGAAATTAAATCAGAATGGCGTCTATAAAATTTTGAAAAGGCTTTGCGTAGTTTATGGTACTGATAACCCTGATTAAGGAGTTTAGCCGTTAATAATTTATTACGAGTGTTGAAGTCAGTTACATGACTACAGACTCTAGCAAATGGAATTAATTGCGAAATATAAACGCCATAGGATGGCGCACGAGGAACATCACCATCCAAAAAAGGAAAATTTACAATCTCAAAATCAAAGTCATCGCGTTTATCATAAATTTTGCACGAAACAAATCCATCTACAATAGATAGATGTAAATCCAAAAACGGGGCCTCGGTATCAGAAGAATTTGCTTTATTTAACTGAAGTTCTAGGGGGTAAATCTGACTGATCAAACCATCAAAATAGGTATTATCAATATTTAATAAATCATCTAAATATCTAGAAGTAGAGCTAAAAGCTTCAATAATTTCAGATTGGTTATCAATGGAAAGCGACAAAATGAAGTCTCTTTCATAACAATACAAGAACAGATCAGCCACAAGAGGTGCGCAATTAGTACCCATCGGAATACCCACAATTTGTCTAAATAACTTAGTACCGAATCTAATATAAATATTGTCAAGTAGAAAGGTGAGGGCATCACACACTTTCTGACATGACCAAAGTGTATAATTCTTATGCTCTTTAGAAGTGAAAAATGCATTTCTGACATTACATGCAAGATAGAGAGAATCTTCTCTGTGAAAAGCCCATTCAATTAAATCATTAAGCTTTTCTTTTATAAGATTATGAGGAAGTGTAGTGTAAAGAGTGGAAAAATCGTAGGTAGACAGACTAGAAGCACGAACATGTCTAGATTTCAATTTATTTAAAACCTCATTCGAATTTTTTATAGACCAAAACAGATTTCTTCCTGATCTTTCAAAGACTTTATCACAATATTTAATTACATGCGTTTTAATAGCAGTAAGACAGGAAGTTAATAATTTAGAAAGTTCAGTGGTAGTGCAAGAGCTAGAATTTGCAATAAACCGTGCTTTGTAAGGTTTTTTATGAAGTTTTGGTAACCAGTATAGCGTAGGAAGCTTGTCTTGGCCTTCGTTAACACACACAGCAAACTTGGTGGCTGAAAGACAAACATGTTTATCTACTATAGCTCTCTCTTCAGCTAAAGGCTGAAGTTCATAGTAGAAGTAAAACAAAGATCAGGAATTGATACAATTAACCCACTCCACCCATAAAAGACACCAAAGGGAAAGAAATACAAACATTAAGCGACCAGACCATAATGGAAACCCAAACAAAGGAAGGCCATAAGGACAATTACTTTCCCACAAAATGGCCATATGGCCATCCAAAACCAAAAGACACAAGTGATACACACAGCAAGTAACAAACAACAACATAAATAAATCGCCACAGAAGAGCCGCCTTGGAACGGTTAGTGGAAGATTTCCACCGGGGGGCTTAAATCGATTTTACGTGGCCACAATCCTCGCCCTTACTTCCGTCGCGATTTAGACAAATACTTTGTTCAGTCCGCATGAAGGCCTCCTAACTCATCAGTGCAACATCTCCGTGAACACAAAAATCAAAGAACCACAGAGGTGAGACAACGGTGAGGACTCGACAGCAAGAAACCACTGAAATGCTGGAGCAAAAGAAAACCAACAGTTAGACTCCGATGAGCCCGACCAGAGACAGAGCATCAGGTAGGCCTTAGTACCACCAAGCTCCTGCTTAAGCGTGTTAACATAGTGGAGCCGTCACACAACGACGACGTTGTTAGCGGACTTGTCTGCAGGGACCAAAACAAACTTCTTTAATTGCACGACGGTGGGTCAGGCCTCAGATTCTATGACAGCTTCAACGTAAAGGCTCATTGAAAATTAAAGAGATAATGTTGGTTGGTGCCTGATGCTCTGTCTCTGGTCGGGCTCATCGGAGTCTAATTGTTGGTTTTCTTTTGCTCCAGCATTTCAGTGGTTTCTTGCTGTCGAGTCCTCACCGTTGTCTCACCTCTGTGGTTCTTTGATTTCTGTGTTCACGGAGATGTTGCACTGATGAGTTAGGAGGCCTTCATGCGGACTGAACAAATTATTTGTCTAAATCGCGACGGAAGTAAGGGCGAGGATTGTGGCCACGTAAAATCGATTCGAGCCCCCCAGTGGAAATCTTCCACTGACCGTTCCAAGGCGGCTCTTCTGTGGCGATTTATTTATGTTCTTGTTTGTTACTTACTGTGTGTATCACTTGTGTCTTTTTATTTTGGATGGCCATATGGCCATTTTGTGGGAAAGTAACTGTCCATATGGCCTTCCTTTGTTTAGGTTTCCATTATGGTCTGGTCGCTTAATGTTTGTATTTCTTTCCCTTTGGTGTCTTTTATGGATGGAGTAAGTTAATTGTATCAATTCCTGATCTTTGTTTTACTTCTACTTTTCTTATGAAATTCTTGAATACCTAGTTTAAGATGACGTAAAGCCGTCTTGGGCTTAGGAGGTAATTAGTTAGTATTTTGAGAATAGAAAGAAATGCGTTTATTCACTAGTTTTAAAATGCTAAGTTTCCAGTCCTTAAGGGCTTTATGCTCAACATGCTCTCGCTTACACCATCGAGTCTCTCAAGAAAAGGAGAAAAGATAGTAGGCTCATCCTTTTATACAAAGGTTTGATGGGTGCTGCCAACATTCCAACAGAAGATGACCGTGTTCCCCAAGCTAGACACGGTAGAAATCACCATTCGTTGGCGTTTCAGACCCTTACTGCAAGAACTGACATTTATGAAGAGTCGTTCTTCCCTAGAACCATTAGAGATTGGAATGCCCTTCCCGATTCGATTATTCCGGCAGCTGAAGGTGCTGATGTTTACCTCTTTGGTAAGAGCTAAGGACTAACTTCCCACATCACAGTCCTGGTGTATGAATGTCATTTGACGTGTCACCAGTAACAGTTCTGATTCTGATCTTCGGGGTGGTCGCAGTTTGATAATACAACGCATGGGATCCACTCTATGCTCACTGATTTTTATATGCTTCAACGAGACGTTCCTGACGAGTACGCAAAATCAATATTTCGAGCAGACAAAAGGAAAAAAAATATCTAACCTTGTAAATCATCATCGGGCCGAAGTTAATCCGGCATTCTTCGCTGACTGGGCAAGTTATTCCAAATGGCTCTTATATTCTTAAACAATGCACCCATTTGAGTGAACCCCATATCTGAACAATTTTCAAATTTACATCTACGGTATCTATCTATCTATCTATCTATCTATCTATCTATCTATACTGCAATTACGAATACCCAAAATGTGTGTTTTGAGCATATAAATATACTGTAAACTGATGTTAAGCCTAGCTTTTCTGTATAAATGTTTGTTTGTATTAGATTATAACGACCCAGCCAACACTATTTTAGGCCATTTTGAGCCTATTAGTTTACCTGTCCTCACTTTTCCTATGCAGGATTATATGTAAGCGGTTAATAGTACAGTGCACATTCTTTCGCCAGAAACTAACAACTGCCTTTCTGGGAGAGAATGACTGTAGAAAAGATTTAAAGCTCAATCTCCACGAAAGAATGTTGCCGACTCCGGCAGGTATTGAACCCGGGTTCATTTTGTGGGAAAGTAACTGTCCTTATGGCCTGCCTTTGTTTAGGTTTCCATTATGGTCTGGTCGCTTAATGTTTGTATTTCTTTCCCTTTGGTGTCTTTTATGGGTGGAGTAAGTTAATTGTATCAATTCCTGATCTTTGTTTTACTTCTACTATTCTCCTGATCACCAGTCAGACGGCGCATGCGAATGAGCTACCGAAGCTGGTTCCACTTTTAAACCTAATGGGGTTTACAGGGGTGCACTATTTTTCTTATTTTTGTTCAAAAACATAGATTGTGGGTGCTCGTCAGAATCGCCATGCTTAGGCGATTCTAACAAATCCCCAAAATCTATGTTTTGAGCATAAAATATTAAAAAAATACCAGTTTATGTAGAACCAGTGGGCACAGGGGCGGGGCATTTTTGGTGGTCCCAGGGGTATAATTTGAACAATCTTGATAGAGGTTATACAAATATCAAACATCTGAGCCTTCTGGTTTCATACAAAACAATTTTTGGAGATTTTCCCTATATAAGTCTATATAAAACCAGTGGGTCCCGGGGCGGGGCATTTTTGGTCCCAGGGCTATAATTTGAACAATCTTGATAGAGGTCCACAAGACAAAATAGAAGTGGAGGCTTCATACCAAATATCAAACACCCGAGCTTTCGCAGTATATGTAGAAAGAAAGGAAGGCTAAGGTAGTTATTTTCATTTCCAAGTAATTATGTAATTAGGGTAGGGGTCTTTAACCTGCACAAGGGCCGGCCCATGCCCATCAGGGCTTGAAGAAATAGATGGGCTGCATGATGCTTCGGCACAGAGCTGAATCCGACCCACACACGAGTACTGGTAAACCGCTTTGAGGATCTAAGCCTGCCCAGGCAAAGGGGTGCAAGCCGGCCCATCCATGCTTATAAACCCTATTGGTTTCATTTGTCGGCAGCGCTTGAGATATCATTTCATCTCAATGTCGGGTAAAGAGTCCCACAAAATTAAAAGCAAGGTCTCCAAAATGAATCCGGGACGTTTCGCCCCCAAACCATTTCCTCCCCTAGACATTTTGCCCCCCAAGACGTTTCCCCCCTGGTCGTTTCCCCCCTAGTCGTTTCGCCCACCTGTTCGTTTCGTCCCCCTAGTCGTTTCGCAACCCTAGTCGTTTCGCCCACTTCTCAATGTAATAGACTAATTTTCACTTTAATTAGCATTGTTAAGAGTCAAATATTTAAGTAGCATCATCGCCCTGTCACGTCAGCCTAAGGATAAGTTATCCTTAGTTATCGGCCGGCACCGGGCCTTAAAAGTGGCCACTCGGGGAGGTGTGACTAGGACTTGTTACACTAAAATTATTGAGGCCTGTTCCTGTTGTTTGACAATTCTAGTGTAACCATTTACCGGCCTTTTTTATTATTTTTTTTTTAATTGTTTTTTTATTATTATTCTTTTTTTATATATTTTTTATTTTATTTTTTTTTTAATTCTTATTTTTTGTTCTATTATCTTTTTTTTTACATTTTTTTCTTTTTTATATCTTTCTTTCATTATTTTTTTTCATTAGTTTTACATTTATTTCATACTGCATCATGACTGGGCACAGGAACATCTCTGTTTTCGTTTGTCGGTCCATACAGTCGGCTAAATCCTCTAAGTAGCCCTGCTGTAGAAATCTCTCCCGCAGAATAGTTGTTCCACAGCTCATTGATTTTTTTCAACCAGCCTGCGGTATGTTGGTCGCGTGTCTCTCCCGCCCTGTCCATTGTCACTTGTTCAGCTTCTTTCCTCAGCAATGTCTTCAACTTGTAAAATGACAGTCCTTGGTTGCCCGCTCTGTTATTCAAACGATAATGCCAACCTGCAAATAAAAGAACGTACATTCGTTACACAAAAATTGGGTAGCTGAAGCATTCCCGGGTTTTTACTATATAAAAGCGGGGTTTAAAGGGGTCAAATGTATATAGGCGTGTTTACGTTATGAACTTATAGCTACTGACTGGTATTTCTTTCGCCCTGGAAAGTTCAATGTAAGTAATGCACCACCTTAACGATTCCGTAAAATAAACACCAACCGTAACCCCACTTTTTATAGAGAAAACTGGGGTATGGGGGTGTTCATTAATTTATTTATTTTCGTTTAAAGTTATAGGCTGTGGGTACTCGTTAGAACCGTCCCAATATGGCGGCTGTAACGAGCATACCTATGTTTGCAATATAAAGCTTCACGGGTACTTTATTTGGTCTGAAAAAATGTAAAAACAAAACGAAAATAAATAAATAAAAAAATAATATTCACAAAAAGCTTAAAAAGTATACACCAACATTAAAAATTAAAAACATGGACGTGTAGCTTGAGTAATGATGAGAAAACCGTAACCAATGAATAAAACAAATTATAAATAAATAAATAAATAAATAAATAAATAAATAAATAAATCTTACCTGTCCCACAGGCGATGCTGCCACCGCTCACACACATCACAAGAAATAGAATGGCGGCGGCCATCTACCTCCTTCTCACATGCAATGCACAAAACAGACATTATTCCATTTTATAGGACTTTGATAAACGTATGTAACGAATTCAAAGATGAATGATGCTGGGATCTTTTGGCGAAGCTTAGATATCCCTATCGTCGGCGTATGAAAGATTTTCTTTAAATAAAAGATACACCAATTATGAAAATTTTACCTTTTCAACTGTTGCTTGCCGACACGCTTTAAGAAACAGCCGACCAATTTAAACTGAAAAATGAGATAATTATTGACAATAAATTTTTTAACAATTCACCATTAATCTTTGTTTGCAGACTCTGTTAATGAACCAACCGACCTATTTAAAACAAAACTGGTATAGGTGCTTAAGCGATAATTAAAGACTTTTAACTTTGCACAGAGCGCGTATTTTCACACCTCATCACTAATTGCGTGATTAATGTGACAAACCAAATAAACAATGTGATTAACGGTATTGAACAAAACAGGTAATACTTATCATAATTCCTAATTATCATTCCCATTCAAAGACCATATTCTTCTATCTCTCTCTCTCTCTCTCTTTCTCGGTCTCATAAATCTTTTAAATATAAAAAGTAGGGAAAAAAAATGGGGGCGAAACGACTAGGGTTTGGGGGCGAAACGACTAGGGTCCAAAAAAGGAGGCGAAACGACCAGGGGGGAAACGACCGGGGGGGGGAACGTCTTGGGTGCGAAACGTCTTGTTACCTCCAAAATGACCTTTACAGTGTTGATGGGGACGTTAAACCTCAAATCAAACAAACAAAACAAAACCTGCACAAGGGATGAGTCCGATGACACTCCCTTCACTAACTAATCCCACATTACAGGTCCTGGTGTATGAATGTCATTTGTCGTGTCACCAGAAACTGGTGACACCTGAATTCTGATTCACAGTGGGGCCTTGGGTCCATAATAAGGACCTGAAATCCGTTGCATATAAGACCCTTGTCAGACTGCAGCTAGAATATGCGTCCACTGTATGGTATCCAAAGAAGGTCTGCTAGGTGGGCAACACGTGACTATAGCTACACTTCAACTTGTCTTCAAATGTTACAGCTTTGCTGAAGGACCTAAATTGGCCTCCCCTTGTACAACACCGCATTGACAACCGCCTCGCTTTGATGTATAAGATCACTTATGATCTCGTTGCAATACTCACATCTGAGTACCTCATCCTCAACACTAGACGATCAGCCCACAACCATCCCATTGCATACAGACAGATTAACAACCGCACAGACTACTACAAGTACAGTTTCTTTCCCAGGACTATTATTCCCTGGAATGCTGTACTTGCCTTTGCTGTAACGCTACCCACTCTGGGGCAGTTAAACAGTGCTGTTAGCCTGGTGGTTCATGCTTCTTCTTAAAAGACCAATTTCTGTTTCTCCCTTTTTAACAATAATAACACTTTTTTGCACTGTACAAACATACTTCACCAACTTTTCTTTCCTTTTATTTCAGCTAACACCCTTCAACACGTACCCATCTTACATGTACATTCCCCTTGGGGAGATAGATAAAAGTTAACATTCCGATCCGAAAGACGGTGCACTATTTGACTTTTTGGGGCAGATCGTCCTCATTATAAATAGTGACTTATAGGTACAGTGACCTTAATGTCCTCCCTTTGGCTCAGTGAGGTGCATCACACAGTTGACTGCAGTGCTACCTACTGACCCGCCATTGTAATTCTGTTGCTAAACTGATCAAAATGTCAAACATACGCTAAGGCTGAAAAAAAAATGTTCTGTTTCCAGTTTCCCAACTGACCCATAAAATTGTATGCCGACTGTAATTCTGTGCCTGGCTGGACTAGTCCACTGGCTCAGAGTGTTCTCAGTCTGTTCCATTACCTATCCCGTAAGCCAGGTAATCCCTTCTCCAGCCAATCAGATGGCAGCTTCAACATTGGAACCTCCGTCATTACCCTATCTGATTTTGGCTCCCAGTTTTCGTGCCAGCTTCAGTTGTGTTGTGCACAGGCCGCTAGTAGCTAGTAGAAAATTGTGTTTGATTATTGATTCCCTCCCGCCCTTCCATTTTCATTAGGGTTTAATTTTTTTTTTGTTGTTGTTTTTCACTCTTTTATAGAGTAGATCTCAGTAGATTAGTTGCAGTGGACCATTTATATTACATGTACATGTATATAAGGACTTATATAGTGACTGTCTATATGAGTGAACTATAAAATGGCAATATTAAGATTTAACTGGCTGTCTTGTGTTATAGACATTTAGTGGTATCTGTGAAACAATAGGCAGTATTTTCTTGGAATCAGTGGTACAATAGTGCAATACCAGGACACTAGATTGCGAACATTGGTTATTCTGTGAGAAGCATCAGTGGACTAAATTTTATACACATGTAGCTGGACATATGGTGTGGAGATCATTTCATGGCATAAGCCAGTATATTATCAGTCATATTGTTAAATGACGTTAACAATTTTTACATAAGCTGTTTTAATAATGCATTTAACTTGCGGGCTTATGCAGTGCAATAAATGGTTTACAGGTCCCAGACCCAGTCTTCATTATCTTTGCCTCACCCGTTTTGCTCTATGCCCTGTTATCAGTCCAGCATTAATGACAGTATAAAAACAAGTTGAGGAAAAGGGATAAAATGCGAGGCTTTGCCGAGCATATTATGCATGCCATTTCTGTAACAAGTTTGATAAATTTAATAATACATGAACACAAATGCAAGTTTATCATTTTAAAAAATGCTTTTTATCCCCCGCCGAAGGCGGAGGGATATAGTTTTGGCGTTGTCCGCCCGTCCGTCCTTCCGTCCGTCCGTCCGTCCGTCCTTCCGTCCGTCCGTCACACTTTTTTGTCCGGAACCGTTTCTCAGCAACTATTGCATGGAATTAAATGAAACTTAAAATAAATATGTATTATTATGCTGTGGTGATGCACGCGCAATTTTTTTCGGATTGACTTTTTACATCCAGAGTTATGGCCCCTTGAATGATTGAAATTCTGGATTTTTCGTCGTCTCACTTTGTCCGGAACCGTTTCTCAGCAACTATTGCATGGAATTAAATGAAAATTGAAATAAATATGTATTATTATGCTGCAGTGATGCACGCGCAATTTTTTTTTTGGATTGACTTTTTACATCCAGAGTTATGGCCCCTTAAATGATTGAAATTCTGGATTTTTTCGTCATCTCACTTTGTCCGGAACTGTTTCTCAGCAACTATTGCATGGAATTAAATGAAACGTGAAATAAATTTGTATTATTATGCTGCGGTGATGCACGCGCATTTTTTTTCTGGATTGACTTTTTACATCCAGAGTTATGGCCCCTTAAATGATCGAAATTCTGGATTTTTCGTCGTCTCACTTTGTCCGGAACCGTTTCTCAGCAACTATTGCATGGAATTAAATGAAACTTGAAATAAATATGTATTATTATGCTGTGGTGATGCACACGCATTTTTTTCCGGATTTACTTTTTACATCCAGAGTTATGGCCCCTTAAATGATTGTAATCCTGGATTTTTCGTCGTCTCACTTTTTTGTCGGGAACTGTTTCTCAGCAACTATTGCATGGAATTATATGAAACTTGAAATCAATATGTATTATTATGCTGTGGTGATGCACGCACAAATTTTTTTCGGATTGACTTTTTACACCCAGAGTTATGGCCCCTTAAATGATTAAAATTCTGGATTTTTCGTCGTCTCACTTTGTCTGGAACCGCTTCTCAGCAACTATTGCATGGAATAAAATGAAACTTGAAATAAATATGTATTATTATGCTGCCGTGATGCACACGCAATTTTTTTTTCGGATTGACCTGAATTGACTTTTTTATCCAGAGTTATTTCCCCTTAAATGATTGAAATTGAGGAATTTTGTCTATTCGGTGATTATATCGTTTTTTTTTTAATATTCGCGAATTTTATTTTGGTATCCTTGAAACCACATAACAGGTAAATAAACCTCAACTTTGACAGACAAGTTAATCTCTACTGATAATTAGGTCAGTAGGTCAGGGTACAGCCTCTCATCCAGGGAGTAAATGTTCAGCGGGGCCCTTCCTCATTGTCTCTAGTTTGCTTCTTAGAACCATCCTCAATTTTGGCCAGATATATTTTCTTGCCATTCTACACGAAAAACCCATTCGGCGGGGGATATCAATTCAACGAATTTGCTTGTTATTCACAATTTTATTTTTACAAACAAATATCAGTATTAAAGACGAGGTCGTTAATGGCGTCATACTTGTAACATTATGGGGCTGTAATAAACTAATTTGCATATTTAATCCACTAGTCATGGTCATGCTAGTGGATTACCAAATTTAATACATGGTGTTATTACATTCTCAGACGCGACATTACTTGTTCTAGAATTTGAACAGGTACTATTTACTACCAGTGGTTGTGTCTAGAAATAAAGGATGTGTAGCATTCTGTCGCATCTCATCTGGACCAACACTGTATGCTCAAGCATGTCTGTCCGGTACGGTTACTGTGTAATTGTGGTTTCTGATTACTTTAAAGGGGAAGCCTGATTCAATGAGAAGATTGTTGTCTCAGACACACACATGCATCTGCCCAGAAGATTTATTTGAGAAGAACCCTTCCTATGGCTTGAGAGATGTCGCCTTAGCTGTTGTTCAGAAGCTTCAGAAGGTATAACAAGTGCATCAGGGCCCAGTTGGCCAAAGCATTGTTAGCTTAACAAGCTTGTTAGTGGTCAGAGGCCAGGGCCCAGTTGTTCAAAGCATTGTTAGCTTAATGAGCTCCTTAGTGGTCATATTGTTAACTGTTCCAGCAAGCTTAATATTTAAAATTTTGGTATTTTTGCTGAAAAAATATTAGCATATTTGCCACAATAAATGATCAAAGTTTTAACGATACGGTAACTTACGACGTTGTTAGTTTTGAACAACTGTTCTCAGTTGTTCAAAACTGACAGTGTCATTAGTTACCTATTGTTAAAACTTTGATCATTTAATTTGGCAAATATACTAATATTTTTGCCGGAAAAATATGAGCAGCTTTTGCATATGCAAAAGCTGCTCATATTTTTTCAGCAAAAATACCACTGTACTTAATATTGTTCTTCAAAGAATAGTTAACAATTTGACCACTAACGAGCTTGTTAAGCTAATGATGCTTTGAACAACTGGACCCAGATTGTTAACTATTCTTGTTAAGTATGATATCTTATACAGAATTCTGTATTTTTGCTGGAAAAAATGTGAGTAGCTTTTGCATATGCAAAAGCTACTCACATATTTTCAGCAAAAATTATAGCATATAATCAAAGATGATCAAAGATTTAACAATATGATTACTAATGAATTATTTTTGAACAACTGGGGCCTGACTGAGATCCATGTCTGTTTTTAAATAATACTGAATATCTTGTAGCCAAATGAAATCCATGTAGGGTATATAAGGCTGCCGCGATTATTTTTATAACCGATTATTCGATCGATAAATTCCACAAAAATGATTATCATTTCTGATTTGCTTTTAATCGATTACTTGATAGGTACAATTTACTACCCAAAGGTATACCTAAAATAGCTGGATGAGGGGCACCCAGTGCAGACCCTGATGAGATGCCGCATTATGCGGCGTCTCATCTGGGTCTACACTGTTTGCTCAGGCCTGCCTGTTCAAATATACGTATGGTAAAGTGCAACATATGGTAAGAGTCGTGCTGAGACAGAAAGCCAGACAGGTAAAATAATGACAAAAATCTTAGCGATTACTAATCGATTATCTATCGCAATGACAGGACTGATAACCGATTATCTTTTCAGCTCTGATTAGCCAGCGCTAAAGGTATATGTATTTTGGGTGGCCTTGGTAGCTCAGTGCATAGTGTTCAGGAGTCTCATTCCAATAACTGAACTTCATACCTGTGTCATGCAGGTTTTAGTCACGCTGAAGAAAATATCGACTGGTGAAAAAATATCAAGAGAGTAAACTAACAGCATGTAAGTTGACTGTCCCCAGCCAGGTCACAGTGGTTTTAAAGAGCATTTCTCTATCAAAGCTGCATGCAACAGACAACCACCCTAGCTTTCCTCGACCACAAGACTGTCTGAACAAAATGCATCTCAGAAGCAGATGTCTAAATAAGTAATACAGATTTGAATGCTTAGCAACCATATTTCATGTGTATCTAATTAATAAATAAATAATGTACAATACTGTGTGATAATGTGGCAAAATTGCAATACATTTTTAGCTCACCTGTCACGCAGTGACAAGGTGAGCTTTTGTGATCACTTTTTGTCCGTCGTGCGTCCGTGCGTGCGTGCGTCCGTAAACAATTTCAAATAAGTATATCTATAATATCCGATGGTCAATCTTGATCAAATTTCATGAGAAGCATCATCAGGGAAAGGCTGCATAAGGTTTTTGGGCTGATCAGAGTGGAATTCTGGTTGGCATGGCAACATATAGCTCCCATAGACTTACAATGGGAAAAAATTAAAATATCTTCTCTGAAACCACTGGGCCCAGAGCTTAGATATTTAGCTTGTAACAATGTCAAGTGGTCAACTACATAAATCCTGCCAATCATGCCCCTGGGGTCCAAATTGGCCACACCCTGGGGCCCCTTAACTCCTATAGACTCATAATGGAAAAACAAGCGTAAAAAAACTTCTTCTCTGAAACCACAGGGCCCAGAGCTTATATATTTAGCATGTAGCAACGGCAAGTGGTCACCTACATAATTCCTGCCAATCATGCCCCTGGGTTCCAAATGGGCCACGCCCCGGGGCCCCTTCTCTCCCGTAGACTCATAATGTGAAAAAGTTTCAAAAATCTTCTTCTCTGAAACCACAAGGCCCAGAGCTTAGGTATTTTGCATGTAGCAATGGCAAGTGGTCACCTACATAATTCCTGCCAATCATGCCCCTGGGGTCAAAATTGGCCACACCCCGGGGGCCCTTAGCTCCCATAGACTCATAATGGAAAAAAAAAGCTTCAAAAATCTTCTTCTCTGAAACCACAGGGCCCAGAGCTTAGATATTTAGCATATAGCAACGGCAAGTGGTCACCTACATAATTCCTGCCAATCATGCCCCTGGGGTCCAAACGGGCCATGCCCCGGGGCCCCTTAGCTCCTATAGACTCATAATGGGAAAAAGCTTCAAAAATCTTCTTCTCTGAAACCACGGGGCCAAGAGCTGAGATATTTAGCATGTAGCAACGGCAAGTGGTCACCTACATAATTCCTGCCAATCATGCCCCTGGGTTCGAAATGGGCCACGCCCCAGGGCCCCTTAGCTCCCATAGACTCATAATGGAAAAAATTTCAAAAATCTTCTTCTCTGAAACCACAGGGCCCAGAGCTTAGGTGTTTTGCATGTAGCAATGGCAAGTGGTTGCCTACATAATTCCTGCTAATCATGCCCCTGGGGTCCAAATTGGCCACACCCCAGGGGCCCTTAGCTCCCATAGACTCATAATGGAAAAAAAAAAGCTTCAAAAATCTTCTTCTCTGAAACCACAGGGCCCAGAGCTTAGATATTTAGCATGTAGTGAGTGAGTGAGTTTTAGTTTTACGTCCCACCAACAGCTAAGGTCATACGGAGACGGGACCTCGGTTTAAAGACTCATCCAAAAGTCTATTTAGCATGTAGCAACGGCAAGTGGTAACCTACATAATTCCTGCCAATCATGCCCCTTGGTTCCAAATGGGCCACGCCCCGCGTCCCCCTTTGCTCCCATACACTCATAATGGAAAAAAGTTAAAAAATCTTCTTCTCTGAAACCACAGGGCCCAGAGCTTAGATATTTAGCATGTAGCAATGGTCTGTGGTTACCTACATAATTCCCGCCAATCATGCCCCTGGAGTCCAAACGGGCCACGCCCCAGGGCCCCTTAGCTCCTATAGACTCATAATGGGAAAAAGCTTCAAAAAGCTTCTTCTCTGAAACCACAAGGCCCAGAGCTAAGATATTTAGCATGTAGCAATGACAAGTGGTCACCTACATTAATCCTGCCCCTGGGGACCAAATGGGCCACGCCCCAGGGCCCCTTTGCTCCCATAGACTCATAATGGAAAAAAAGCTTCAAAAATCTTCTTCTCTGAAACCACAGGGCCCAGAGCTTAGATATTTAGCATGTAGCAACGGCAATTGGTCACCTACATAATTCCTGCCAATCATGCCCCTGGGTTCCAAATGGGCCACGCCCCGGGGCCCCTTTGCTCCCATAGACTCATAATGGAAAAAAGCTTCAAAAATCTTCTTCTCTGAAACCACAGGGCCCAGAGCTTAGATATTTAGCACGTAGCAACAGCAAGTGGTCACCTACATAATTCCTGCCAATCATGCCCCTGGGGTCCAAACGGGCCACTCCCCGTGGCCCCTTAGCTCCTTTAGACTCATAATGGAAAAAAAGCTTAAAAAATCTTCTTCTCTGATACCACAGGGCCCAGAGCTGAGGTATTTAGCATGTAGCAACGGCAAGTGGTCACCTACATAAATCCTGCCAATCATGGCCCTGGGGTCCAAATGGGCCACGCTCCGGGGCCCCTTAGCTCCCATAGACTCATAATGGAAAAAAGCTTCAAAAATCTTCTTCTCTGAAACCACAGGGCCCAGAGCTTACATATTTAGCATGTAGCAACGGCCAGTGGTCACCTACATAATTCCTGCCAATCATGCCCCTTGGGTCCAAATGGGCCACACCCCGGGGCCCCTTAGCTCCCATAGACTCATAATGGAAAAAAAGTTACAAAAATCTTCTTCTCTGAAACCACAGGGCCCAGAGCTTAGATATTTAGCATTTAGCAACAGCAAGTGGTCATCTACATAATTCCTGCCAATCATGCCCCTGGGTTTCAAATGGGCCACACCATGGGGCCCCTTTGCTCCCATAGACTCATAATGGAAAAAGCTTCAAAAATCTTCTTCTCTGAAACCACAGGGCCCAGAGCTTAGATATTTAGCATGTAGCGACGGAAAGTGGTCACCTGCATAATTCCTGCCAATCCTGCCCCTGGGGTCCAAACAGGTGAGCGATATAGGGCCATTCGACCCTCTTGTTGTTGAATTTTGGTGATTTTTATGCCCCTGCCATTCGAAACATAGTTGGAAAAAAATCCCTGCTTGTGGTGGGATCAGAACCCGTGCCGCTCAGGTGAAAGTCCAATGTCCTAACCACTTTACCAAAGAGTTGAATCCCTGACACAGTTTTCAGAGAGTGGTGATAAACCTATATTGCACATGTATACATAATTTACCGCCGGCCTCGGTAGCTCAGTCAGATGCATGTCTGACTGGTGATCAGGAGGACGCGGGTTCAATACCTGCCAGGGTCGCAACATTCTTTCATGGAGATTGATCATGAAATCCTTTCTACGGTCATTCTCTCCCTTCCGCTGATTCAAGAAGGGCAGTTGTCAGTTTCTGGCGAAAGAATGTGCACTGTACTGGTTAACCGCTTACGTATAAGCCTGCCCAAGAAAAGTGTGGATAGGTAAACTGATCAGCTCAAAAGTGACCTAAATAGTTTTGACTGGGCCGTTAAACTCCAATACAAACAAACAATCATCACGAAAACATGCCTATATAATTTTGAACCCCTTGAACCCCACTTCCACATAGTAAAACTGGGGTTTCCGGGGGTGTACCTTATTTTTCTTATTTCTGCTCTAAAATAAAGATTGTGGGTACTCGATAGAACCGCCTCATCGAGGCGGTTCTAACGAGTGCCCACAATCTATATTTTGAACAGAAATAAGAAAAATATTACAATTTTTCATCATAAAATTTTCATTTTTTCGGCGATAAAGGTGGCAACGTATTTGTATAGGCGGGTTTGCGTAATAGTTTAGCAAGGTAGATAATTGAAGGGAGGAATTGAGGTCTGTAACACTCCCCCTCTTCAAAAAAATCATCATTTATGATGATTTGAAGCCATTTTTCGGTGAAATAGTCCAAACCAGGATGAGCCACCATCTTAGGACAAAGGAATGAAGCATAGCTTGAAATAAATCCCCTCCTGTGGTGAGATTCGATCAGAGGCCACTCGGGTGAAAGTCCAGTGCTCTAACCACCGAGCCAAAGAGTCGACCCCCAGACACAGTTGTCAGAGTAAGGTGATAAACCTACAGTCGAACTTCAATGGCTCGAACAGACGAACACCTTTGGGACCCCGAAAATCTGTTCGAGACAGGGGTAGTTCGAGCCACTGAGGTAACTGTCAGGAGGTGTAACGAGATACTTTTAGTCATCTTTTCGGTGTTCTGTAATGAAAATGTATGCTGTGTGTACTCATTAGAATCGCCTCATCGAGGTGATTCTAAAGAGTACACACAGCATACATTTGCAAGATACAAGACTAAAATCTTCTTAACTATCCTCCACTATTTCTTATGTAGAGGATTTCGCTAGGGGCTCGAGAACGGGTTCGACTCAGCCATGGTAAACGAGCCATTGGTGTTCGAGCCATCGAAGTTCTACTGTATAAGCTATACATAATCTACCAAGGTTAATAACTGTAGGGAGGAATTGGAATCCGTAACATAAGTACCAACACGAGATATTTCTAACAAAAAGTGTAGAAAATTATCCCTTATCATGGCCTGACAAATCCAAAGTTCAGCCACTTGCAAGGCAGACCACATTATCTTGAAAATAGCTTAGAATTACAAATTCCCTTATATATTCTATACATTTTTCTGGGCAAGTGAAATGAAAAATCAATTGTCCAGACAAAATTTGGACTTGTCTCAGGCAGCTGAGCAATGGATTTGTCAGGCCCTGCTTAGAATTTATGTTCCTCCTCCTTGGGCAGGACCTAATTTTGAGATTTTTGTGATAATTATGAACTCTCTTGAATGTTATTTTCACAGGGAAGAAGTGTAATAATTGATTCCGATAACGCAACAGCCTCGTCCAGACTTTCCTTTATTGCATTGATTAGGAAAAGGGTATGTTGATAAATACAGTTGTTCAATGCCAACATAGTCATTTGTTAATGTTGCATTAGCCCTTATCCTGCTGAATAAATAAATTTAGCCACACCCATTTCTGAGTATCCACCAATCAAATAACTTGATATAATGTATTTGTCCAGTTCACAAACTGCATGACAAACCATGTAATTCCAAATCAGATGGCTTCTTCAGAAGAAGCATCATGCAGCCCATCTTTCTCTTCAAGCCACGATGGGAGGGGGCCGACCTGTAGTTATGGTAGGTAAAATAATATATACCTGTAAAATAGATTTTGAGTACTGCTAGAACCAGAATGAGACTAATGTATGCACACAATCTATGTTTGCAGCAGAAATGCTACAAGTCCCAGCAATGGGTTAAGCATTATTGGAAGATAGATAGATAGATAGAAAAATTAAAGTAATTTTTATCAGAAAAATGTCATTGCTGAAGCGTAAAAGAATTTGCTAAGTCACATAGGTGTGTTACAAACATTTTTGCTATATAACCTGTCAGACAACAAAATTTTGTACAAAGTTAGAGGACTTGGTGACATCCCGTTCATATGGCATAGTAGATTTTATTTTCAAAAATTTGTTCTTTAACCCTTCTCTTGCTGAATATTCAGTTAAGCCACACCCATTTCCGACTTTGAACCAATCAGATTACTTGATGTGTAAGAAGTGAATGGCTGACGATTCGTGCCAGTTGCTCCTAGGTAATGCTCATAATGGTTCATTGTGAAGGTTTTATTTTGCAAATTCCTGACTAGTTTCTTCCAATAATATGGATGACTAGTTTCTTCCAATAATATGGATTTCTTCAGAGGGATGTTCACAATGTTGGTGTTCCGATATTTGCGCTGTTTATATACCCTTGGGGCCGGTCAACCGGCCCCCTTATTTGCCGATGCGCACGCATCATGTGTCTAAGACCTCTCACCGGCCCCCGGGGGCCGGTAACGTCGCTATCGCTGATGCGATTAACCGGCCCCTTTGGGGCCGGTGGCGTTGCTAACCGCCATTTTTGTATTGTTGCACGTGACGTTCAGATTGAACTGCATTTCCTGTGTTCAGGAAAGAAAATGGCGGTTATTGAAAGCACCAATATGTCCTCCCTGGCCACTGTTTGCATGTGGCGTCGGTAGAAGTTTCATTTCCTATATATTTAGGAAAGAAAATAGCGGACATTAAAGCGACTAGATGTCCATGCTGACTGTGATAAAGCAGTCTTTTTGGCGTTATAAAATGAACCTCATTTGCATTGTGTTTTTATGTTAAAATGTAGAGAACTCGGCATGTTCGCCAGTTCAATGCAAACGTATTGAGCTATCCACGAGGTTGCATGTTCATGCACAAAAATCGTCAGCCATTCACTTCTTACATTTAAGTTTTATTTTTCGTTCGGACCAGTTGCTCCGAAGTCGGCGTTCACAAAGTGAATCCAAAACAGACCGCCAGCGACATGTCAGTCAGCAGAAGGCCTAGCTCACTGACAACGACACATATGTCTGCCTTTTCGTCGCATGGTAACGTGTCAACAATAAAAAACCAAGACAATGTATACTGGTAGTTGACACGACGGCAGAAAAAACACCCGACTCGGGATTGTCTTACAATATTCTCCGTCAGGTCGGGATCAATGTTCATGTATAAAACTGGAGTTTTTCAGCCACACACATTTGCATAGATTACTTGATGTGGTTTATTCTTACAAAGCCATAAACTTAATGTCAAACAGTGTAGATCTTGATCAGATGGCTTCTTCAGAAGCCATCTGATCTGGATCTACACTGTTTCCAGAGATAGGGGTTGTTGTGAACAGCATGATAAGAGTTAGCCCACTTTATAATTTATGGATCACTGGCAAACAGTGCAAGACCACAGAATGCTGGCCTTTACTGTCTGCTAAAAGCTCAGCCAGTTTCTAATCAATTTCTAAAATCATCTCAATCTGGTAGCCTTGCATTTTGAAATGCAGTCCTGCTGTATTAAAGGCATAAGAAAAAGGGTAAAAATAGCGATGTCCAGGCAGGCAGGTGTGTGTCGGGCAGGCCTCAGGTGGGCAGGTGCCATTCAACAGGTTTGCTTTTTGGTTAACCTGTTTTAAAAAACCTGTCCATAATTAGCTCACCTATAGTAAAACTGGAGGTCAGCTTATGCCTTGGCCTGTTGTTTGTCATCTGTTTGTTCATCCATCTTAAGCTTTTCACATTTTCAACAGATTAAGCTGATACTTGGTGGCAGGCTTTGTGGAAACATTGTGGCCACCAGTGCAGCCATCTTGAAATTCCTTAAATGACATCTCCACCAGAACCAAAAGTCAGACTGAGTCGAAACTTGAGAGAAGGCATTGGGGTAGCATGGAGCTTTACAATTGCTAAAATTGTTTCATTCCAATATCCAAGATGGCCACCATTGCAGTTATATTAAAATTTCTTTAAATGGGCCCCGTCAAGCGATTTTGGTACTTATCGCCTATGCGAGCAGCGAAGGTTCAGGCGAGCCTGCGCATCCGCGCAGTCTCGCCAGAACCTTCACTGCGCGCTCATACAAGCAGTAGATCAAGAGGAACCTTCAGACAGAAAGCCTTATCCCTGGCCCCTCTGAATGGCTGGGCATGCGCAGTTGAATTTTGTCATGACGGAATGCTCGAAGACACAAATTCGCTTGGCGGGGCTCAAATGATATCTCCTCCGGAACTGAAACTTGATACAAGGTATCAGGTTAATATGGAGATTTAGAATTGCTAAAATTGTTCCATTCATTTATCCCAGGGACCAGTTGTTCAAAACTAACGATGTTGTTAGCTAACGTATCGTTAAAACTTGGATCATTCATTATGGTGAAAAGACTAATATTTTTGCTGAAAAAATGTGAGCAGCTTTTGCAAATGCAAAAGCTGCTCACATTTTTTCAGCAAAAATACCAAAATTTTAAATATTAAACTTGCTAGAACGGTTAACAATATGACTACTAACGAGCTTGTTAAGCTAACGATGCTTTGAACAACTGGCCCCAGATCATTTTGAAATTCTTCAAATGATAGAAAGTCGGAATGAGCTGAAACTTTCAGATTTACTGAAAGATGATGGCCATCTTGAAATTCTTTAACCTTTAACCTGCTGAATATTCAATTAAGCCACACCCATTTCTGACTTTGAACCAATCAGATTACTTCATACAATTTATTTATACATATTCATAAACTGAATGTCAAACAGAGTAGATCCTGATCAGATGGCTTCTTCAGAAGCCATCTGATCTGGATCTACACTGTTTGCAAAAGATAGGGCTTGTCGCCTACAGCAGGATAAAGGTTAAATGACATCTCCCAAACTGAAAGTGGAATTGAGCTGAAACTTGACAGGAAGCATCAGGGTAATAGAGCGTCAGAATTGCTAGAATAGTTTTTGTTTCGATATCAAAGATAGCCACCATGATGGCCATCTTGAAATTTCTTAAATGACATTTCCTCTGGATTTTTAAGTCAGATTGAGCTGAAACTTGATAGGAGGCATCTGGGCAACATGTAGATTCAGAATTGCTTAAATAGTTTCATTCCGATATCCACGATGGCTGCCATAGTGGTCATTTTGAAACTTTTGAAAGTTGATCTACACCCTCCCCTCTCCACCAACATCCCCAGAATCCAAAGTCAGATTGACCTGTTCAGAAACATAAAATGCATCAAGGCAACATGCAGATTCAGAAGTGCTAAAGACAATCTGGGGCCAGTTGTTCAAAGCATCGTTAGCTTAACGAGCTCATTAGTGGTCATGTTGTTAACTCTTCTAGCAAGTACAATATCGTAAATTTTGGTATTTTTGCTGAAAAAATGTGAGCAGCTTTTGCGTCCGCAAAAGCTGCTCACATTTTTTCAGCAAAAATTTCAGCATATTTGCCATATTTAATGATCAAAATTTTAACGATACGTTAACTAACGACGTCGTTAGTTTTGAACAACTGGCCCCTGATCTGATAACCTAGATGGCCCCCATTGCACAATTATGTGACATATGAGCCAGCGCATGACAAAACCTACAAGAAGGCTTGAGCGACCAGCGAAGACTCAGATCAGCCTGATCAGAGTCCTTGCTGTTTGCATGTACCTACTATAGGCAAATATCTATGCAAAGAGACATAGTCAAAAGGTCTTGTCACATAGATGGGTGCGCAGGTTGATTTGAGTCTCTGCTGGTCCCACCGGTTTTATTGTAGGTTTTTTCTATCATGATCAGTTGACTCCAGGTGAGCAATGTCAGGCCCACTTAGGTCTCTTGTTTAAACTTTCAGTTGCCTCATTTGTCTATGTCCATTGTTGAAATTCTTCCTAAGTATGGCTGTATGCAATTGTTCTGGGCCCGGGAACATGATTTGGCAAGGAAAACATGGGGACGCTCAGAAAATATTCAGTCGAGAATGAAAGATGATAAAATAGAGAAATGGTTTGCTTCGGAAGAAGCTACTGATGTCACATATAGGAAAGGAATGGGTAAGTATAAAAAAATAACATCATATGGGCCAGTTGTTCAATGCATCATTTGCTTAATGGACTTGTTATAACGATAACACACACCTGCAACATTTTTTCACATCTCAAATTTTTCTGATGAAAATCTGTGATATTTTTCTTATTTTAACTGCAAACTTAGGTTGTGGGTGCTCATTAGAACCACCTCATTGGGGTTGTCCTATTGACTACCCACAACTTATGTCTTGGAGCAGAAATAAGAAAAAATAATGTTTACCCCGTAAACCCCAATTTTCTCTATATAAAGTGGGGTTTAGGGAGATGTTCATTTTACAGACTTGTTCAGGTGATGTTATCATATTTCCCTGCACACCTCAACTCCTTAACATACTTGTTCTTAAATTTGAACAAGTACCATTTACTACCAAATGTTTTGTCTTAAAATAGCTGGATGAGTGGCAAACAGTGTAGGCCCTGATGAAATGCAGCATTCAGTGGTGTCTCATCTGGGTTACACTATTTGCTTAGGTCTATACTGTAAATGTGGTAGTGGTCAATTTGTTACGTGTTTCAGTATGTACAATATCTAATTATACAATGATATTTTTGTTGAAAAATGTGTGTACCTTTTCCAAAAGCTTTTTTGGGTAAAACTTAATAATAAATATAAAGTGATCACAGTTTTTATGATATGTTTACTGAAGTCTGTCAACATTGTAAGTTTTGAAGAACTGGTCCCCGTTATTTGTTTCTGCACAATATCTGCTATGAAAATAAATGAAGGTTTGTCAGCTAATCAAACATCAGGAAAACAGTAGATTGTCGTTTTATATACAGTGTTTATGTCATTGAGAAAGTAGACTTTTGGACATTTTTTTCAAAATAGAAGTGAAGGCAATGACCAGGAAGCGATACAATTAATCCACAGCTCCCATCAGAGACACCAAAGGGAAAGAAATACAGACATGTCATAACTAGACCCTAATGGAAACAGCAATAGCGGAAAGCCAAAAGGACAGTTACTTTCCCACAAAATGGCCAATTGACTATCCGAAACAAAAAGATATAAGTGATACACACACTCAAAGACAAACCTCAACAATAATAAACCGCGACAGAAGAACCACATTGGAAGGGTCAGTGACTTTATCGAAATTAAGTCTGTGACTTTATCCACGTTAAGCTGATCATGTCTTTATCAACATTAAGTTACCATTAAATTTCTTTTCATTGCATACATTTTTACCACTGCAGAGTATGACTAATCCGGGCCTTACTAGTATTCTGTTGCAGTAGCAGCCATATACTTCTTGTTCAAGCTAGACTATCAGGCCTAGGGCATTCTGAAAAGGCTTCTGTAGAAACTATTATAAGTCTGAGCATGACATTTTTGTGAACTTGTAGGGTGTTCAGTAGCCGTAATTTACTATAAGAGAGCAGTTATCAAATTTTCCCTTTCATTACTTAGGAAGGTCATTTTAATTCATTTAATTTCTTTTTTCTGCGGTTAACTCATACGTTTTGTACGGGAAAACTCTCAGAGGGATACTGATAAACAGTGCAGGCACAGATCAGATGCTGCCGAACGCAGCATCTGATCAGGGTGTACACTGTTTGTAAAAAGTTTAACCATTTTCCAAATGCATTTTAAAGATAACAATCTGACAGCCCCAAATTCTGAAATGATTTCCTGCTATACAGTAAATTTCCTGTATTAAGACCACCTTTGGGACTGTTCTCTGGACAGAGACCACCTTTAGGACTGTTCAAAAGTGGTCTTAAAGACAGAGACCACCTTTAGGACTGTTCAAAAGTGGTCTTAAAGACAGAGACCACCTTTAGGACTGTTCAAAAGTGGTCTTTAAGACCACCTTTAGGACTGTTCAAAAGTGGTCTTAAAGACCACTTTTGAACAGTCCTAAAGGTGGTCTCTGACCAGAGAACACTGTATACAGAGAAGAAAAAAGAAACAACAATTGCAATATTAAATAAGCTTCTAAAAGCTGATTACGTCTTAATTTTCGGTTGTGTTAATAGCGAAATTTTACTGTATATATTCCATAGAGTACAAAATGGGTTAAGTACTGTATTTGTTGTTTTCAGTGGAAGCCCCAAAGGAAGGTGAAGGGGCCAAAATACACAAGTTGAAAGTGGGCCTAGTGTGTGAAACTGTTTATAAGGTAAACATACAATCAGTGGCACTTAATCCAGGCAATGATATGTAAATATGAAACACATACCAGCTACTTCAAAACAACACTATTGTTGGTGTCCAAATCATAGACTGTGATAAACAACAATGTTGTATCTTACTAAAACGGTGTAGATTTATGCATAGAAAAATTACCATTCTAACGCGTGCCAGCAGTCTATATTTTGAGCAAAAACATGAAAAAAGACAGATTTTCATTTTTTTTTTTTTCAAAAAAAAATAAATAAATAAAATTACAACCATAGAGTGTATGGGTGTTTGAGTTTTACATCCCACCAACAGCTACGGTCATATGGATATGGGACCTTCATTTAAAGACTCATCCGATAGTCTCAAGAAGCCCGGGATCAAACCCATGACCCCTGGTTAATGAGGCGAGGAGCTTAATCACTATGCCATGGAGGCTTCTAATAGGACCATAGTAGACAGCTTTATAATGTACATATAAATGAAGTTTAAAAGTCATGTAGTCAAAACGGAAATGTATGCGTAAATACAGTTATTAAAAGAATTCAGAGCACAAATATCATCACGAAAACACGCCTATATAATTTTGACCCCCTTCAACCCCACTTTTATATAGTAAAACTGGGGTTTCCGGGATATACCTTATTTTTCTTATTTCTGCTCTAAAATATAGAGTGTGGGTACTCGTTAGAACCGCCTCGTCGAGGCCCACAATCTATATTTTGAGCAGAAATAAGAAAAATATCACAATTTTTCATCATAAAATTTTCATTTTTTCGGCGATAAAGGTGGCAATGTATTTGTATAGTCGTGTTTGCGTAATGTGAACAAAAACATGCACCCAAATATTGTATTGCAAACTGGTAAAATATACAATGAAACATGAATGACCTGAACACCTACGGCTTGTTTACCATGGCTAATTAAACTTTGTTCTTGACTCCCTTTAAGGAATCCTTCTCATAGCTCCAGCTATCATTATGTTTAGCCCTTATCCCGCTGAACATGACAACCCCTACTTTTGCAAACTGAAGATCCAGATCAGATGGCATCTGATCTGGATCTACACTGTTTATTGTGCAGTTTTTAAATTGAACTAAAGGTATTGTATCAAATGATTTGATTGGTGGATAGTCAGAAATGGGTGTGGCAAAATTAATTATTCTGCAAGGTCAGGGTTAGGATAGTCTATGGACATTTTCTTGTTTTATATTGAAAGGTATGCTGCGTGCACTCATTAGAATCACCTCATTGAGGGGATTTCAGTGAATACACACAGCATATGTTTGTGATGAAAGATCTTGAAACCATTTCGGATTTAAGGGGGTATACAATTCTTATTTTTGAACGTAAAATGTGGGTACTTGTCAGAGCACATTAAATATATGTTGGGAGGATAAATATGAAAAAAAAAATATCACAAATTTTCATTTGAGAAATTAGTTGAGTTGCACATTTTCTGCCATTTTTACAAGGGAGACTAGTTTGCTACTTCCTGTTTGCTTTTTCATAAATTGATTCTCTCTGAAAAAATAAATAAAAATGGGTCTACTCTTAAAGGTGCATTATTGAGCTGTAGGAAAAAAAGTGCTTAATTTTTTTTTTACATATATCGGGTATTTTTTGTTTAAATAATACAAATGAATGAGTTTTATGTAATATTGCGAACAATTATGATCACAGGTTAAGTTTTATGAGACGGTTTTCCTAACTATGCTACGAACACAGTTAGTCTATTTTTAATTTCGCGACAAAACTACAACGCGCGTGAATAATGACGTCATGCGGTAAATACCTAGAAAGGTATGCAGGGGTCATCTCAACATCGTTACACACAATTGTTGTGACTGAAATCGTAGATCGTAGTATAGTGAAATTCTTTTAAACTTTTTATGCGAATTCCAATGTGTAAAATGGAGTGAAATTCCGTCATTCTCTCTCTCTCTCTCTCTCTCTCTCTCTCTCTTTCTCTCTCTCTCTCTCTCAGCATGCCATGGCGTACACGTTCCCCAGTGCTCTCTCTCTCTCTCTCTCTCTCTCTCTCTCTCTCTGAAAGTGCTATGGCCAACATGTTGCTAAGTTTTTTTCTCTCACTCATTATGGGCTACATGTTGAAACTGTGGGTCAACATCGGGCAGACAGCGATACGACGTCGCCATGTCGTATCGCTCTCGGTCAGACGCACCGTTCAGGCGATTTACACTCTCTCTCTCTCTCTCTCTCTCTCTCTCTCTCTCTCTCTCTCTCTCTCTCTCTCTCTCTCTCTCTTTCTCTGTCTCTCTCTCTGTGGCCTTCATGTTGCTCATTCGTCTCTCTCTCTCTGGCCTTCATGTTGCTCATTAGTCTCTCTCTCTCTCTCTCTCTCTCTCTCTCTCTCTCTCTCTCTCTCTCTCTCTCTCTCTCTCTCCGTGGCCTACATGTTGCTCATTGCTTTCTTATCGTGGCCTACATATTGTCCATTCTCTCTCTCTCTCTCTCTCTCTCTCTCTCTCTCTCTGAGTGTGACGCGCATGTAGCTAAGTGCATGGTATCTAGGTTTTGACGGTGCCAGAGGATCCCAGTTAGGTCTTTTTTTTAATTTCGCGACAAAAATATAGAACTCCGTGAATGACGTCATTCTCTCCCCTCTCTCCTCTCTCTCTCTCTCTCTCTGAAAGTGTTTTTGTTTGATTTGAGGTTTAACGTCCCCGTCAACACTGTAAAGGTCATAAGATCATTTTGGAGACGTTGTTTTCAATTTTGTGGGACTTTTACCCGACATTTGGATGAAATGACATCTCAAGCCCTGTCGCCCAATGAAACCAATAGGGTTTATTAGCGTGTACGGTCCGCCTCGCACCGCGGTTCCTGGACAGGCTTAGATCGTCTAAGCGGTTTACCTGTACTAGTGTGTGGGCCGGATTCAGCTCTGCGTGGAAGCATTTTGCAGCCCATATATTTCTTCAAGCCCCTATGGGCTCTGAAAGTGCCATGTCCAACATGTTGCTCAGTGTTTTCTCTCTCTCTCTCTCTCTCTCATTATGGGCTAGCGCACCACATTGGGCCAACATCGGGCCGACAGTGATACGACGTCGCCATGTCGTATCGCTGTCGGCCCGAAGTAGGCGTAGTTCAGATGATTCACACACACACACACACACACACACACACACACACACACACACACACACACACACACACACACACACACACACACACACACACACACACACACACCATTACCTACATGCTGCTCATTAGTCTCTCTCTCTCTCTCTTTCTCTCTCTCTCTCTCTCTCTCTCTCTCTCTCTCTCTCTGGCAGCGTTGTCAAACTTAGTTGCAGAGATGAATGCCTTGACCTGCTCCATCCTTCGAATGAGGATGTAAGGTGAAAATCTTGATCCTGCCCAAACAGCACCAAAAAGATTGTTTTTCTTCTACACTGTTTTTGTAGAAGTAAAAGCCATACAGGGCTAATGTTATTTGTTAACGGTATAAGACAGAAAATAAATATTCTATGTATATATCGTCGGGCCGACGCTTGACCGACATTCTACGCTGACTGGGTGTCTTTCATTAAAGTTAAAGACCCCTACCTCAGTTTAGTTTTGTATTGGACTAACGGCCCAGTCAACACTATTTTATGTCATTTTTGAGCCGGTCAGTTTACCTGTCCACACTTTTCCTGGGCAGGCTTATATGTAAAGCCACGGTCACAAATCACTATTCGATCCCCGCCCGACTACTCGGGGACTGCGATGGGGTGAGATTGGGCTGGAGTCCGGTCGGCGTCCCGCCGGATGTTGGGGCGTCGG
Source organism: Lucinisca nassula (assembly GCA_963580285.1). NCBI lineage: Eukaryota > Metazoa > Mollusca > Bivalvia > Lucinida > Lucinidae > Lucinisca > Lucinisca nassula. The sequence continues at coordinate 181,537,453 of OY757010.1, forward strand.
TGGTGGTCGGGAGGGGCCCGGTTAAATTTTAACTCGTAGTTAAAATTCTCCCCGAAAAGTCACCGACTTCTGGGTCGGTGGCACATCGATAAAAGTCGAGCAGAGCTCGTACCGACGTCGATGTCGATGGCATCGGCTGGCATCCGGTAGTCGTAAAGCGGACCCCGACCAATCAGATAATCGGGCAGTAATCGGCCGAGGCCTGACAGATGATCAAGCGGAATCCACTGGACGAATCCCGGTTTCGACTGGCGCCGCTCGATCGCTGATTGACGCTCGACTATATAAGGGGCCGATCTCCGATGGGTGCCAGTTTCTAGCAGACCAGTAGGGAGCATTGTACATAAACGTTTCATAACTGCCCATGCAAAGGACGGTACACGATCCATTGCTTCATCCACCATCAGCGGTAGCAGTTCTTCTCCCGCACACAAGGTTGCAAAGACCACATTGGCACGGTGCCGAGCCCTAAGCAGCCACTCCTGTAACCTCCGGATCCTTTCCTGGGGTGACGGTAGGTGCAGTGGTGGGATAAGAGGCATCTTGTTCCGCTTTTCTTCGAAAGTTTTCCTCGACGTCAAGAAAAAGGATGTTCACCCACCAACAGAGCTGACCCATTTGTTGTATAGGCAGGAGAGGATGCAGTTTATATACCCCGAACAACTGGACAATTCCCGGCTGGGGTAAACCCGTCCCTTGTCCGGCGGCCGGGAACTGGGCGGACATCTGCGGAACATCGACCGATGCTCGGGGACTAGTAACAATCGCCGGGTATATGGTCGGTAACCTGCAGTGCACCGGCCTATTTCCGCCCGGCGTATACGCCGATGCTTCCCCGCAAAACTTAGGCTGACACCGCCCGATTCCCGGCGGATGTCTCTCTAGGCCCCACACGGCATACTTTTTGCCAAAACCGAGCCAGACACCCATTTCTCGGCTTGGACTGCTCGGCCGACCACAACGTATAGTATAGCTCGGCCGGGGTACGCCGAATTTGTGACCGAGGCATCAGCAGTTAACCAGTACAGTGCACACTCTTTCGCCACTGACAACTGCCCTTCTTGAATCAGCGGATGCCCAGTGGTAGAGAATGGCCGTGGAAAATATTTCATGATCTATCTCCACGAAAGAATGTTGCCAACCCGGCAGGTACCGAACACGCGCCTTTCTGATCACCAGTCAGACGTTCATCCGACCGAGGTACTGAGGCCGATGATTATCATACGAGATATTTTGGCCAGCAATAATCAAGTGTATATAAATGTAAAGTGCAGATAACTCCATGTCAACAGACATACAACGTCTAAATAACGTCCTAGTCAACAGACATACAACGTCTAAACAACGATGCATTGACGCTGACGCAGCAAAGTCGATGCAACAACGAAATTGACATAGCGTGTAGCATCGGCTCCGGAACTTGTTACTCAAAAGTACCAGATTAATGTGGAAAATGATCATACCGACGGTTAAGAGTGCTGACTCTTGATCATTAGGTCTCTCACCGCTGTGGTTCGAGTCTCGCTCGGGTCATATGTGAGACGCCAAGTTCTGCAACGGAAGGTAAGGTGGTTTTTCTCCGGGTACTCTGGTTTTCGCCCATCTCTGATTAACGATCGCTCGATACGGGTGAAATAATCTTAAAAGGGCCGTAAAACCAAACCCCCCCCCCCAAAAAATAAAATAAAAAAATACGGACGGCAGGTAATGACCTAATTTGGCGTTATTACGTAAAGCTAGAACCTAAAACCACTTCCCATCACGTGAACAAGTCCGTGAAATTAAGACCCCACTAAACCCCATTTTATATAAAGAAAACTGGGGTTAACGGGGAATAACATTAATTTCCTTAGTTCTGCTCCAAGACATCGGCTGTGGGTACTCGTTAGAACCGCCATGAGGCGGTTCTAACGAGCATCCAAAACCTATGTTTGGAGTATAAATAGGAAAAATATCACAAATCTTCAGCAGAAAAAGATGCCTTTTTTAAGGTTTGAGAAATTTACTATATCCCACGGATGTGTTATCCTAATGCCATATTAACTGAACTTATTTTCTCTGAAATTCTTGTGCAGACATTTTGGAAAGCTTTGAAAAGGTTTGAGGGTCACTGATGAGGCCTTATTGGCCGAAACTAGCTATTCTGACCCAGAAAACATGTACACTACATATGTTCCAGTTTTGTGGTGCATTCCTTGCTTCCAAAGGATATACACTTTCGGATGAGTCTTTAAACCTAGGTCCCGTCTCCGTATGGCCTTAGCTGTTGGTGGGACGTAAAACTCAAACACTCACTCACTCACTCACTCACTCCAAAGGATAACCATTTCTAGAACATATTTAACGTCACTATAGCTGGTGTCTGGGAATGTGTGGAGGTCGTAAAAAGTCTCCCTGCCCAACATCATAGTGTAGTTTATATTTTCTTGCCCTTCCAGTGGTGAATTTTGAAATTTTTGAGGGTCACTGATGAGGCCTAATCGGGCAAAACTAGCTAGTCTGGTCCAGAAAACATGTACACTCCATATTTATCCCCACGTTTTTCGAAGAAAAGTGGGGATATTGTTATCGCCTCCGTCTGTCCGTTCGTCCGTCCGTCCGTCTGTCCGGCTTTCTCCTCCTACACCGTTCATTTGAATTCAACCAAATTTGGTGTGTGAGTTACATACATGAATGGCTTCTGCAAAAGCACATTAATTTTTGGACCAGCCCCCAGGGGTCCCTGGAAGCGGTCAAAACGTGGGGATTTGCGATGGCGCGCCATCGACTGCGCGATCTAGTTTACAGTTTTGTGGTGTATTCCTTGTTTCCAAAGGACAACCCTTTCTAGAACATATTTAGAAGTAAGTAGATGAGAGAAAGTACAAAAAGGGGACAGGGAATTATTGAAAGGTTGTGTGAGTGCTTTTCAGTTTAGACAACATGTACGATAGAAGTTGGTCTTCTGTCTTCCTCGACTGGTAGGCGAGTATCTCTAGCAATGTTAATAATAAGACGATTCATTACGATAACAGGTCCGTGCAATGAACGCCCCTTTAAACCCAACTTTATAGAGAGAGAACTGGGGGTTACAATATTTTGTAACTGGGTATACAATTTGCTGCGTCAGCGTCAATGCATCACAGTGATGTTGCATTGACGTTGACACGACGTTGTTTAGACGTTGTATGTCTGTTGACATGGAGTTATCTGCACTTTACGTTTACATACACTCGATTATTGCTGGCCAAAATATCTCGTATGATAATCGTCGGCCTCAGTACCTCAGTCGGATGCGCGTCTGACTGGGTATACAATATTTTTCTCATTCCTGCTCCAAGACATACGCCGTGGGTACTCGATAGAACCACTTCACTGCGGCAGTTCCAACGAGCACCAACAGCCATGTTTGAAGCATAAATGAGAAAACTATCACAATTTTTCACCAGAAAAGTAAATATTGTTAAGATATGAAAGAATGCACAAAGTCATACGGGTGTTACATCGTAATGGCTAATAGACGATGATAATCAATTTGAAAAAAAAAAAAATAATAATAATAAAATTCTTTCATGGGAGAGCAGAAAACAAACTGTAGTAACAATGTACATGTATTTTCTACAAGATGTGCCTTTTATAGCTAATGGTACAAGTCTACTGCACTATATGTGTGGCAGATAGTCGACGGAAAACAGAACCCTGACACCAAACATAAACATAAAGTCGGAATAGGCCTCATGAATCATCAGTGTTTGGGTAAAAGTAGTTATATGTAGAACATAGAAGTGTAGGCAATGATCAGGAATCGACACAATTTACCCACAGCTCCCACCAGAGTTACCAAAGGGGAAAGAAACACAAACATGAAACAACAGACCCTAATGGAAACATCAATAGCGGAAAGCCAAAAGGACAGTTACTTTTCCACAAAATGGCCAATTCGATATCCAAAACAAAATAAAATAAGTGATACAAACACTCAAAGACAAACCATAACAAAAATAAACAGCGACAGAAGAACCGCCTTGGAGCGGTCAGTGAAACGAATTCCACTGGGCTGGGCGAGAGAGGGGCTTTAATCTTAAAGAATTTATCTAACCTGTTGTTTATGAGTGAAATGTATCTCTCGCTAAGCACTTTATTCATAGAAACAAATTTGTTTTCGTATATACAATATTTTGCTAAAACAGAGAGAGAGAGAGAGAGAGAGAGAGAGAGAGATGTAATTGACCACTTCTGCTTTACCACCGTGTGAAAATAGTATTTTACGATCCTCTAGCGATATTTCTGGATTTACATTTGTGGTCAACCATGATTAAAGTTCAGTCTAAAACGTTCTTACTTTTGGGCATCTAAGAAATAAATAATGGATTTTTTCTGGTTGTTCATTACAGTAACTACAAAGTAGAAGTAAAACAAAGATCAGGAATTGATACAATTAACTTACTCCACCCATAAAAGACACCAAAGGGAAAGAAATACAAACATTAAGCAACCAGACCATAATGGAAACCTAAACAAAGGAAGGCCATAAGGACAGTTACTTTCCCACAAAATGGCCATATGGCCATCCAAAATTAAAAGACACAAGTGATACACACAGTAAGTAACAAACAACAACATAAATAAATCGCCACAGAAGAGCCGCCTTGGAACGGTCAGTGGAAGATTTCCACTGGGGGGCTAAAATCGATTTTACGTGGCCACAATCCTCGCCCTTACTTCCGTCGGGATTTAGACAAATAATTTGTTCAGTCCGCATGAAGGCCTCCTAACTCATCAGTGCAACATCTCCGTGAACACAAAAATCAAAGAACCACAGAGGTGAGACAACGGTGAGGACTCGACAGCAAGAAACCACTGAAATGCTGGAGCAAAAGAAAACCAACAGTTAGACTCCGATGAGCCCGACCAGACCCTGATTTTATTAATTTTAAATAGAAATGAATGTGTTACTAAATTTTTATTATTGATTTTGTATTGAAAGTCGCGTAGTTTTGTCTCGTGAAATGTCTTTAATGCTCTTTTTCCACTTTATCTCCTATCTCCGTTTGCCATTTTGTTTGTGTAATGTATTCGTTTACTCTAACCAATATATCATAAATAGTCTACTCCCTTTCTTTGAACTAATCAAGTCTTGAAAGTATATGTTACAAACTACATTTTGTTTAAATTTAACAGCAAATACACGATTCATGTGAATTTGATCTTTTCATACTTGAGAAATACTATTTACTACATGGTGGTAGTCTGAAAATGTGGCCCTTATATCATATTTCGCCTTTAACTGTTCAAAACTATAAAATACCACTTCCTCACTAGTAAGATCGTAAATTGCTCTTATGCCCATATCGCACCTATTTCTTAAAAACAATTTCCCATTACTAATGTGGTCTTTATGTCATAATGGGCATATAAGAATTTGCTTTAGGTTTTCTACGGGGACAGGTTTACAAAATTCCGACAAGCAGAAAATCCTTCAAAAAATGGATTTTTGTAGGTTGAAACTAAATTTCGCCGCATAAGATTTGGTTTGGACATACCTTATGATCACAAAATACTCAACAGCCTGGGAGCGCAGATCTTGTGACACTCATGTGATTCTGCTTGTTTATGACCTTACCAGATCATGATTAAATGGTCAACAAATAGATCTTATCTTGGGTTTAGCATGACCTTTGGCTAGGTGAATCACATGAAGCTTCTTCGCAAGCTACTGGTACATGGATTAACTATCCAGTGAATTAAGTCTTTTCTGATTGAGAGAAGTCAGACAGTTGCACTTGAATGTGAGTACTCAGATGAGGTTCCAGTTACTTCAGGTGTACCACAAGGATCAGTTCTAGGCACAATATTATTGTTATTATACCTTAACGACCTACCCAACAATGTGTGGTCCCGGGTTCGCCTATTTGCTGGTGACACTGGGGTGTACCTGACCATAATTCTCCCTGATTATTCGGTCACCCTCCAGAGGGACTTAGACCGCCCCATCATAGAATCTCACTGGGACATGGAATCCAAACATAGAAAGGCGGCATAATGCTGCGTTTTACCAGATCTGCACTTCTTGTTTAAAATGCTGGTATTTAAGTGTTAAACTAACAGTTTTAGATTACAACTAGGATGAAAATTATTTTAGCTGCCCTTTATATTACAGCGAAAGTAACCTTTTGTGAACGGAAAAGAAATTTATGAAAGTACTTTTATCTCAGGACATCTTAAGTTTCCTCAATACATTTGCACAAGAAAAATATAGATGAAAGATTTGCAAGTTGATTTTCCCCAAAATATAATCTTGATTTCCGTTTAAAAATCCATGTCCCACAAGAAAAAGGTTTGGAGGTATAAACGGTTATTACAGCAAGTACTTTCTTGCATTAGCAACATCCATGTGCCTTTGAAAATAAATGAAATTCTGTATTTTTCACTTTTACCAGGAAAAAAGGAAACCGCTTTATAGACTTTTTAAAAGTTACTAAAACAGCTGCAGATCAATAGTTCACATCAAATACTAACGACTTGGACAAAGCTTTCTATCAAAAAGGCTACCTGAATTGAAAACCAGATTTTTTTTGACATGTTTATTCTCGATGGGCGCCATCATCTCCTTTTCTTGCGGTAAATCTGAAATGCTGAGATTTCATCAATTATGCCTTCCACATTTTATTTTCTCCATCATCAATGAAAATACCTTGAAAAGTCAGCTATGTAGCCTTCTTCCTGCGTATACCATAATGAAATCGCCTATCTTGGCAGCCTGTCATCACTGATAAATTAGTGTAGCTGTCAAATTGAAGAGATTTCCATCTTGCCAAATGCAAAAACGTATTCATACGCCTTGGAACTAATTTCCCCAAAAAAACAATAGTACACCATTGCTTTAAATTTAAAACATAATATTCATATTTGAAAGTGTCTTGCGCCTACTTTCACGTACTTTCTAACATAATTTGTTCGTTAATTCATGAATAGTATGCCTTCATTTCTGAACTAGTTTCTACGTGTAACATTGTCCTGTTTGTGTTGTTCACCCCTGTTCCCAAGTAAACAAGTTGAAAAGGGTAGATTTCTTTTTTAACTTCTTTCAGCAAAACATATTAAAAGCATTGGGCTTCTATGAAATTTTACCAACCCGCACATTGGTAAGTAGGTGACACAACAGATCATTAATTGGATTAGATAAATATGTCCAAACATCAATTATTTGTTTATGGTGACTCATGTGAACAGAAAACAGCGTGTTGTTGTTAATGGTGAATCTTCAGTATGGGCGCCAGTTTTGTCTGGAGTCCCACAAGGGACTGTTCTTGGTCCTCTATTGTTTTCCCTGTACGTCAATGATATTTCCTCTGACATTGACTCAGAAATAAGACTTTTCGCAGATGACTGTGTTTGTTACCGGGAAATTAGAGATACAGATGACTCACTGAAACTTCAGGCTGACATAGATGGATTAGGATGTTGGGCCCGAAAGTGGGGCATGAGATTTCAGCCAGTTAAATGCAATATTATGCAGATAACAAGGAAGAGATCTAATAAAGTTGAGGCTTCTTACACTTTAGAGGGAACGGTCCTCGAAAATGTGAATTCCATTAAATACATTGGTGTGACAATCACTCACGATTTGAGATGGAATACACACATTAGCAATATGTGTACAAAGGCGAATAGAACTCTTGGATTCCTGAGGCGAAATCTTCATCAGTGTCCCCAGGATGTGAAAGAGACAGCATACAGGGGACTTGTTCGCCCAATCTTGGAATATGGTAGTTGCATCTGGGACCCAAGCGGAGTGGTCCTAAATGAAGAAATTGAAAAAGTTCAGAATAGAGCGGTTAGATTTGTAACTGGAAATTACTGCTTTGAAACTGGGAGCATGACTGGAATTCTAGGAAAATTAAGATGGGAGTCTCTCAAGAAAAGGAGAAGAGACAGTAAGCTCATACTCTTATACAAAGATCTAAAGGGTGCTGCCAGCATTTCAACAGATGACCTTGTTGCCCCGGCTGGGCACTGTAGACAGCACCATTCAATGACGTTTCAGACCCTTACTGCAAGAACGGATATTTATAAAGAATCGTTCTTCTCCCGAACCATTAGAGATTGGAATGCCCTTCCGGATTCTATTATTTCGACGGCGGAAGGTGCTGATGATTGTGTAGCTAAGTTTACATCTTTGGTTAGAGCTAGGGACTAACTTCCCATATCACAGGTCCTGGTGTATGAATGTCATTTGACGTGTCACCAGTAACAATTCTGATTCTGATTCTGATGTAACAAATCAATGGGTAAAAATCACTGCTATAACATAGCAGTTATTGGAAGTGATCAGAAGCCTTTTGCACAAAAATCCTGGTGCTGAACAGGCTGCTTTCATTCTTTCAGTTCAAATATGGGGATAAACTGTTTTTATCTTTTTTTTTTTTTTTTTTTTTTGGTTTTGGATTTTATTCCAGTATCAAATCACCCACCCAGTAAACACAATCAATAATACAGTGAAACTTTGGTGCAGTGATTCATAAATTGTTATAAATTGCATGAATGAAATATATAAAATGAAATACTAAAAGCACCAAAGAAGGTCAATCATTTTACAAGCTAAATGCAAGAGATTGCAACACCTCAACCCAATCAGTGATCATACTGCCAACTTGGTAGAACTGGTCATTTTTGGCTACCATACACTGAATTTAAAAATAGTACCAGGTGAAATAATTACATTTTTTGGGGGTGGGGGAGGAATCATTAATTTTCAGTACTATTTAGGTATTTTACTTGAAATTCCACTCTTGCAGTGCCTAAAGGCAACCTTTAGCCACAATTCTATGATAGTATTTTACACATTTTTGTTCTGTGGATTAAGATATCATTTTTGCAAAACCATGGAAAAATGCAATAAATTACTAACATGGTGACTTTCCAATAAAAATATTTTGCTTTCATATTCTTACATTTACACGGACTACCATCTGATGAAAAATCTGTTTGGGTAACTATTTGCAAATATGATTTTTTCAGTACCTCAAATGTAGTGAAATAACTGTATTGAGGAACCTTAAATCACCTTCTTTAAAGTAGCTTTTTGTTGTCTGTGGTGTTACTAAACCGTACAAATGTGAAATGGTTAGAATATACAAGATAAAAATTGCAACATGTGTGCACGTGGCCGATTTCGAAAAAAAAACAACAAAACAGAAGACCATCATGAAAACATGCCTATGCAATTTTGACCCTCTTAAACTCCACTTTAATCCAGTAGAATGGGGTTTGTAGGGGTGTACATTATTTTTCGCATTTCTGCCCAAAACATAGATTTTTGGTACTCGTCAGAAACCGCCTGGTCGAGACGGTTCCAACGAGTACCCAAAATCTATGTTTTGAGCTGAATTATGAAAAATAGCAGAATCTTTTATCTGAACATTTTCATTTTTTTTGGTGGAAATATGTTCAATTTATTTGAATAGGCATGTTTTCGTAATGCAAAAAAAAAAAAAAAAAAAAAAAAAAAAAAAATAATAATAATAATAATAATGGCCTCACTCATAATCTTAAATAACTGTAGTATAGTATGCATATTACAGAACCTTCGTTTGAATAAACTCTCGTCAAAGGAATAAACACTTCTCAAAGCATAAACTAACGTCTATTCTAGTTGTAAGTTTCACAAGAACGAAGTAGAAACTATTTCAGCTCACTGAAAAACATACTTTATTTCGTAAACAAAAACAACAAAAAGAAAAAAGAAAAAACTTTCCATCACGAAAGGAAAGTTCCTTCCGTTGAATAGACCAATAGGGGACAGACTTTCTTCCAAAGTATTTTCAGTAATGAAACAAAGCGAAAGCAACGACAAAGAATTCTCAAAAGGAAATATGGCCCTGGTGTAGATTTCACATCTCCATCTGTTTCATGCAAAAATAGATTGATTTACGATCAGCACTAGCATTATAATCGATCCCTATGTGATGAAACCAAACATGATAATAACCACGGCCTTTCCTTCCAAACGATGTCAAAATGGTGTCAGTAGTTTCCAAATTTGCAGTTTTGTGACGCAAGTAACCGTACAGTTAATTCAGCTTTTTTTTCCAAGTTGTCGTACTTAAAAAAAATCCAAGTTGCCGTACTTGAAAAATCCAAGTTGCCGTACTCCTCTGTATTTTGTTTTTTTGAAAGAAAACTGCATTATAAAGCGGACGTTTCATACTTATACACAACTACTTTTCTAACCATCTGAAAGTTGTCCACATGAGTCTTTACTTTAATAAATTGCACATGTAGACAGATTGTTTAACATTTTGATACATAGATAGATAGATAGATAGATAGATAGATAGATAGATAGATAGATAGATAGCGAATAAATATATATAATTATTTCATCAGCCTAAATACTTTTGTAAGCCTTCATGAATGACGGTTAAACAAATAAAGCTCTTATATCTATCTCAAGACAGGGACATGGATCATTCACACAGAGCTCTTCGTCAATAACAAAACGATCCGGGATTACGAAATTTCCTTAATTAAAGCCGACCTTGATTCGAGAAAATCAAGGAATACTAGGTTTTACCAACCTCCCTTTTTCATTTCCAATATGCATATGAGCAGTAAGATAGACGATGTGAGCGGAAGATTGCGATTGAACTGGACTAGTTTGTTTGTAGGGGTCCCAGGGGGTGGCAGCATATTCTAGTTTAGGTCTAACTAGTGACTTGTATGCTGTTGCCTTGATGTCCTTTGGGCATGCAGAGAGATTCCTGCGTAGGATAGGAAAGCAACTGTCTGGCTGTCTGTCGTAGATAGCATGTCATAGTCTAGCTACTAGACCTTGATGTCATATTTACCAATTACCAACCTTCATGTGTGTTTTTATCAAATATGAAACCTTGTTAGACTTTAATCTTGTCTCAGACACCAAGGTCTAGTACAATGCGAATTTTACCTCGCAAGATCCTTGGTAAATGATTGATTACAGCTACAGTCATGAAATGTTTATTGCCTTTCTGTACCCCTTACCGAACACCAACTGATAAGGCAAACTGGCATTTTAGTCAGAGTATATCTTCCCAAGATCAAATAAGGGGTAGAAGAATATTACTTATTAACTTTAAAATATGATATCCGACTAGAAGCTAGTCTAAGCATGTCAGTGTGACTATTTCACACCAGTGTACTGTCTATAGCCAGGTTTGTTGCTTTACTTCTGGCAATGGATGTTGTATGATGACTCCATTATCTTGCTTTTGTTGCCGATTCTGATGTACTCAGACTAAGTCTTGTCTGGGTGAAAACGCATCTATCAGTCTCTCTCCCATGCTTGTAAATGATTAAAGTCCTCTTGAGCGACAGCAGCTCGGTACAATAGGCAGTGATCAGCGAACAGGGGAGACGCGTGGTGGCAAGTCGTTGATGTATATGAGGAAGAGGAGAGTGCCGAGCACTGTACTCTGTGGAACACCAGAAGTAACGGGCGCAGACGAAGAAATCATCAATTACGACTTTCTGGTATCCATCAGCAATGAAATTGTGCGGAACCTCGTGAAAGGCCTTACTGAAATCTAGTAGGATGACATTTATGCGCTGTCAGTTGTTCATTCCGCCGGCTTGCTATCAGCTGGTACTCACATGACCCCCCCCCCCCCCCCCCCGAGCAGGGAGAACGACCCAATGTACAGCGAAAGAGCCGATTACTGTGCAGAGTCTCATCCTGCAAACCTGGAGTTTATGTAATAAACTGAGCGTGACAGCTCAGTGGTTAAGCCCAGAGTGGTTAGTGCACTTGACTCAGATGCCAGAGGCCCTCGGTTCGACCCGGCGATGATTATTTCGGTGTCTGAACATCATTTACAGCGATGAATGTCAAAATGCGCACCGCCCTTTGGATCGGAACGTTTAACTGGAGGCACCGGCCCCCGCCCATAGGGGCTTGAAGAAATATATGGGCTACATGATGCTTCCACGCAGAGCTGAATCCGGCCCGCACACTAGTACTGGTAAACCTCTTAGAGGATCTAAGCCTGTCCAGGAACCGCGGTGCGAGGCGGACCGCCCATGCTAATAAACCCTATGGGTTTCATTGGGCGACAGGGCTTGAGATGTCATTTCATCTCAATGTCGGGTAAAAGTCCCACAAAATTGGAAGCAACGTCTCCAAAATGACCTTTAAAGTGCTGACGGGGACATTAAACCTCAAATCAAACAAACAAACTGGAGGCGCCCTGTTCAGGGAGAGTCATCCCCTATGCAGGTTAACTGTTTGTTTGTTTTGGGGTTTACGGCCAAGTCAACACTATTAAGGCCGTTTTTGAGCCTGTCAGTTTACTTTTCCTGGGCAGGCTTATACGTAAGAGGTAACCAGGAGAGTGCACATTCTTTCGCCAGAAACTGACAACTGCCCTTCTTGAGCCAGCGGAATGGAGAGAATGACCGTAGGAAAGATTTCATGATCAATCCTCGCGAAAGAATATTGCCGACCCCGGCAGGTATCGAACCTGCTTCCCCATGATCAGCAGTCAGACGCGCATCCGACTGAGCTACCGAGGCCAGCGCTGTGCAGGTTAAGACCTCTACTGTAATTGCAAGATTGATGTGTGCTGTAAATCTGCAAGTAATGGTAAAATGTGGCCGATCCCAGTATCAGTGAGTAGAAAGGTCCTGGTACACGTTTGTTTGTTTGGTTTGAGGTTTAACGTCCCCTTCAACACTGTAAAGGTCATTTTGGAGACGTTGATAACAATTTTGTGGGACTTTTACCAGACATTGAGATGAAATGACTTCTCAAGCCCTGTCGCCCAGTGAAACAAATGGACGGACTCGCATCGCTTTGCTTGCCCAGGCTTAGATCTTCTAAGCTGTTTACCAGTACTCGTTTGCGGGTCAGTTACAGCTCTGCGTGGAAGCATTATGCAGCCCATATATTTCTTCAAGCCCCGATGGGCGGTGCGAATATGGATAGTGTTTCTCTTTTGTTTCGGTATTAAAAAGTTCTTGCTCGGCTCCCATGGCGGGGCTTGAAGAAATAGGTGGGCTGCATGATGGTGCCAGGCAGAGCTTAAACCGACCGCTTAGGAGTATTGGTAAACCGCCTAAAGGATCCAAGCCTGCCCAGGCAAAGCGGTGCGAGTCGGGACGCCCATTCATATAAACCCTATTGGTTTCATTGGGCGACGGATTTTTTTTTTTTTTTTTTGGTTTTGGTTTTACGGCCCTTTCAAGATTATTTCACTCATATCGAGCCGATCGTTAATCAGAGGTGGACGAAAACCGGAGTACCCGGAGAAAAACCATCTGACCTTCCGTTGCAGAACTTAGCGTCTCACATATGACCCGAGCGAGGCTCGAACCACAGCGGTGAGAGACCTAATGATCAAGAGTCAGCGCTCTTAACCACTAGGCCACGGAGGCCCGTAAGCGACAGGGAATGAGATCTCATTTCATCTCAATGTCGGGTATATAAAAGTCCCACAAAATTGTAAGCTAGGTCTCCAAAATTACTTATACAGTGTTGATGGGGACGTTAAACAGTGTTAATTGGGACGTTAACCCTCAAATCAAACAAATCAAAAGGTTATTGCTAGTATCGTCTAATTCTAACAAATACCCACATCATACATGTACTCTCACATGTATGCGGTTTTTGTGTATCTTTGAAACGACCCCATGTCAATTCTCATCGATTCAGAAATTCAACCTTAGATATTGACGGCAAAAGTATCTTCTTGCCTGTAAATTGATGCGTTAGCATTTGATAACAGATTAACATGCATGATAGTATTGTGTCAGTGCCGTTGAAAGTCAAATACTTATAATTTGGACTAAAAATTATACTTTCCTCAGATGAACCGGAGGTCGCCATCTTATTGTTCGCCGCAGTGATGTTGCCCGGCTTTTTGTCACGTGACAGGAATATTTTTAGATTGAAATTCCCAAAAACAACAAATAAACAAAAATGAAAACGACGATTTTCACCAAGTTCTGAAGTGGTATTTGGTTTCAGAAGATTACAAATGACAAAGCTACATGAATAGAAGAAATAAAACCGAAAAACACGCTTTTCATTTTTGAAGCCCGATAGCTCAATAATGCACCTTTAAAGGAAAGAATTTGCTCAATTCTTTCCTTTATGAGTAGACCCCTGTAAACCAGGTAGGCAAAATATTTTTGAAAGTTTTCTCCCCTGAATGTGAATCCAATCACCTTAAAACATTGCTTTTGTTGTAGTTGGAGGTACCAGCTCTCTTCATTCAGTGGGACGTTCTGCAAACTCACAGTGTTGATGGTAAACTAAAAGTAGGGGCTGTTACAAAAGTTTTGAAACAATGGTCGTCTCTGTGTCCTTATGGGAGGATAATTGTCCTATGTGACGGGCCTTCAATGAAGTCAGGTTTGTTACTAATGGTACAGAAGGCTTTAGTATTTTGTTTCCTAATGTAAGGTTTTATCCTTAAAGTATAAGTAGCAGAATTGCAGCCAATTTTTTTTTCAGCAAAAATAAGGTTTGACATTTTGTGTGCATGATCTGCTAAGTAGATGATTCAAACAGAATGTAAGCCTGATTCACTCTGAAAAATGATAAAATAAAAAGTTAGAAAGTTATCTCCTGCATTTTTTCTTTGCATTTAACAAGTGAAATGAAAACTGATGCCAGCTTTTTTTCTGTTTTTTTTTTTTTGTTTTTTTTTGAGTCAAAATAAACAAGGATGGCAAATTTGCATTATGCCACTGTACAGTGGCCGAGGTTAGCAAATACTTTCAATGTTGAATACATGTACATGTAATCTGAAAGAGGGGATCCATCAGAAGAAAATGTCCCACACCTGTCAGGGCTTGAAGAAATAGATGTACATGTAATCTGAAAGAGGGGATCCATCAGAAGAAAATGTCCCACACCTGTCAGGGCTTGAAGAAATAGATGGGCTGCATGATGCTTCCACCCAGAGCTGAAACCGACCGTACACGAGTACTGATAAACCGCTTTATTATACCCCCAACATACGAAGTATGCTATGGGGGTATACCCCCGGCATACGAAGTATGCTATACGGGTATATAGTTTACATCCTGCCATTCGTCCGTCTGTCCTTCTGTGTGTCAGTCCATCCTTCCATCCATTCGTCCACCTGTCTGTCCGTCCGTTAACATTTTGGTTAAAGTTTTGCGTCAAAGTTTCTAGGAGATTGTATCTTCTGAACCCTTTGATAGATTTATTTGATACTTACACTGAAGTTACATACTGGTCTAAAGATTTCATTGATGCATGTCCCACCCCCACAGTGACCTTGATGTCAAGGTCACAGACTTAGAAATTTTACATTTGGTTAAAGTTTTGCGTCAAAGTTTCTGAGAGATTGTATCTTCTGAACCATTTGATAGATTTAGTTGATACTTACACTGAAGTTACATACTGGTCTTAAGTTTTCATTGATGCATGTCCTACCCACCATGTCCAGACTTATAAACCCTATTGGTTTCATTGGGTGACAGGGCTTGAGATGTCATTTCATCTCAATGTCAGGTAAAAGCCCCACACAATTGGAAGCATCATCTCCAAAATGACCTATACAGTGTTGAAGGGGACGTTAAACTGCAGATTATACAAATAAACCATCAGAAGAAGAACCAGTTGGAAAACTGCCGATTGGTTGATTGAAGTTTCTGGACCTTTTCATGGGAATAGATATACCTTGCATATTTTCTGCCATCGACATCTTTATGTAATTTCTATATGCTTTCCCATAAGTGTAATATCTTGGGCAAATAATAAAGTAAAAATTTGCATTTGCTCATACATGTAGTATGTATGTCCCCCAGTCAAAGGAGAAGAGACATATTGTTTTTGGTGTAGATTCTTTTGGTGTACATGTCATCAGAACAACAGGGGCCAGTTGTTCAAAGCCTCGTTAGCTTAATGAGTTGTTAGTGGTCATACTGTTAACTGTTCTAGCAAGTTCAATAGCTAAAATTTTGGTATTTTTGCTGAAAAATATGAGCAGCTTTGATTTGCAGAAGCTGCTCAGATTTTTTCAGCAAAAATAATAGCAAATTTGCCATAATAAATGATCAAAGTTTTAACGATATGTCAACTAACGAGGCTGTTAGTTTTGAACATCTGGCCCCTGAACTTCTCTTTTCATTTGTGACTCAAGTGTTGTTCAAAGCTGCAATGTACGTAACTGCTTTGGAAGTAAGTTTGATGTGTCATTTTTACCTTGGTGCTAATGTTTCATTTTTGGTTTTCTTTAAAGGTGTGAGAAATTGCAGCCAGGCTTCTGAAGAAATAACTTTTATCTTGAAACAGCTGACTGAAAGTGTAAGTTGCTCTGAGATGACTTATGAGAAAATGGCCCATAGCACTTTCCTATTTATGGTCTTCAAACGTGCCTGTGCAGACAACTAAACAATGCTAAAATAACGAAAACATGCCTATTCAAATATATTGAAAATTTGACCACCAAAAATTGAAAAATTTCAAATAAAAATCAAATATTCCTATTTCTTCTCAAAATAAGATTGTGTGTACTCATAAGAACTGCCTCGTCAAGGCGCCGAAGGGGGTTCTAACAAGCACCCACAATCTATGTTTTTGAGTGGAAATAAGAAAAATTATATATACCCCTGTAACCCCCAGTTTTACTTTATAAAAGTGGGGGTTTAAGGCAGTCAGAATTATATAGGTTTTTCGGGATGAAACATGTTTTTTCATGAAGGTCTACTTCTACATGACTGCAACCAGTAAAGGCTCTGGCGAGACTGCACTTATGCACATGCTTGCCTTAGCCTTTGCTGGTCCCCTATATGATAATGACCTTTTCTCATGCTTACCGTAAAAAAAATCTTAAAAATTCGGACACCTTGAGGTCTTGCTGTAATTCTCCTAAAATTTTAATTAACAAGTTTGTTTCATGACCCACCAAGGAGTCCAAAAGGTGCAGACAGGATGGCAAATAGTGTAGACCCAGATCAGACTGCTCCTTCAGGAGCAGTCTGATCTGGGTTTGCAATGTTTGCTCAGGCCTGTCTGTCTCAATACTCAGGACCATTACTGTAACTTAACATTTCTTCTATGTGACTGCAAGCAGTTAAGGCTCGGGCAAGACTGTGATTATGGCAGGCTTGCCCCAGCCTTTGCTGGTCGCCTGTGATAAGTACCCTTTTCTCGTGAGCTTTCTCCTTTCATTATTTTCAAACTGTAGAAAGACAATAACACTGCAACTACAAGCAGCTTCTTGTTATTTATTGATAGTGTCTACTTGCTCCCTCCTTCTGGGAACAAGTGGTTTTTTAAGAACATTCCTAGTTTTTGGAAGGATTTGATTACCAGAGATAAACACACTCTTCTTTCCAGCAAAAAAATGGGTCTCCCTTAAGAATTGCGCAAGTTTTTTTGACACCGCAACTCCTTACCATACATGTTCTAAAATTTGAACAAGTACATTTCACAACTCACTGATCTGGACAATTCTTTTGTGGCGATCAATCATGTATGTGTTTTTTTTTTCTTTGGGCATACCCCCCTCCCACTGATTAAAGGAATGGAGTTGTCAGTATCTGGCACAAGAATGTGCACTAGATAACCACCACTAATACGTTCTAAGCATACCCAGAAAAAGTGTAACTTGGGTAAATGACCAGCTCAGCATGACAATAAAAGAGTTGGCTGGGCTGTTGAAGTCCAAAATAGTATGTATACATACTGCTGCAGTCAGGCAGAGTATTAGTTTCTTAGAAGTAAGAAAAAAAATGATCTAGAATTACACCACAAGCTCTTTATAACAATATTGCTGGAGTCCAAACCAGAAACTCTGTAAAATAGTCATGTTATATCCAAACAAAATAGATTATTTAGAAAAATTAGTGGCCATTTTTATATACCTGTTTAAAAAACAGTCTATTATGTTATTCCCCTCAGCGTCTGTCTGTCCGTCCACCCCTCTGTAAACTTTTTGTTTCTGAATAACTCCTGCTACATTTTACATCTGATCAAGCCAACACTTGATATATAGCTAGACTATCATGTGAAGCAGCACATTTTGTTTCAAGGTTACAGTCCGCCAAATATTACCAGAGATATGCTATCTTTAAACATTTTCTCTGAAAATTTAGCTTTGGGTTAACTTGTGCTACAGCTTAGAGCTGATCAAGCTGAAACTTGATATATAGTTTGACCATGATGTGGAGCAGTGCATGTTGTTTCAAGCTTACAGTCCATCAAATATTTATAGAGCTATGCCCCTTTGGATATTTCTGTAAAAATTTAGCTTCGGGCTAACGCCTTTTACATATTAAATCGGATCAAGCTGAAACTTGATATATAGTTAGACCATGAGTTATGCCTCATTTGAAAATATCTGTAAACATTTGTTTCTGGCTAACTCCTCCTACATTTAACATTCGATCAAGCTGAAACTTGATTTATAGTTAGACCATGATGTGGAGCAATGCATATTGTTTCGAGGTTTCGGTCTACCAAATATTAGCAGAATTATGTCCCTTTGAAAATTTCTGTTGTTGTCTTGTTTCTAGGTAACTCCTTCTATAGTAGATGTCTGACCAAGCTCAGACTTTATAAATATTGACACCATGATGTAAAGCAGTGCATGTTATTACTAGGTTACAGTCCACCAAATATTAGCAGGGTTGCGCCCATTTGAAGGTAATGTAAACTTTCCTTTTCAGGCTAACCCCTCCTACAGTTTATATCCCATATAGCTTAAACTAGATTAATAGTTTGACCATGATGTGAAGCAGTGTATGTTGATTCAAGTACACAGTTCACCAAATATTAACAGACTTATGCTCCTTTGAAAACTTCCAAACTGGGGTCCAAACCGGAAACTTTCGTTTCTGGATAACTCCTCCTGCAGTTTACATCTGATCAAGCCGAAACTTATTGATTTATAGTAACACATATTGTTTTGAGGTTACATTCCACCAAATATCAGCAGAAATGGCTCTTTGAAATTTTGTAAGCTAACTCTTCTTATAGATTATATTAGATCAAGCTGAAACATTGTAAAAGTTACACCATGATGTACAGCAGCACATACCATTTTGAGGTTACAATTCACCAAATATTAGCAGAGTTACTCCCTTGTCACTTTTCATTTCCAGCTAATTCCTCCAATAGTTTACATTCCATCAAGCTGAAAGGAGATTTATAGTTAGACCATGATATGAAGCAGCACATTTTGTTTAAAGGTTACAGTCCACCAATTAAAAACAGAATTATGTCCATCTGTCCATCCATGAACTTTTCATTTTTGGCTAAGCCTTCCTACTATTTGTCAGTGTTGAATACACTGTAGTGTCGTTATAACGCTGTCATGGGGATCCATCGACGTCGACCGCATTATAAGTGATCCAGCGCTATACTGATCCCGAAAATATAGTGTTATATTGTTACCCACCCACTTTTTCTGCATGCATGTCTACTGTTTCTGCCAGTTTATTATGAATATTACATACTGCATGTATTTTATAAATTATAAAGTTACTAGATTAAATGTTAATCTGATTCTATACTTCTAGTGGTCATTCAGCTTTTCATTCAATCCATTGCTGAATTTATTAATTACTGTACTTTTGTTTCTGTATCTCTGGCCGCCATATTTATTTACCTCTTCCGGTCTCAAGAAGGTATCACTAAATAGTGAAGTAAAATGCAACTTGACAATTCCGAAAGGTTAGCTTGAAAGAGGGGCTATTAATGTAAGCGAACCAAGTTTAACATGGTGATTATGAATGTTTATTGTTGTACCTTGCTTAATTTCCATTTCTTTGTTTTTATCTAGTGAATAATAAATAAATATCAAAAAAAAACCCGTCTGCTATGCTCTGTTTTGGCGGGAAAAATATTTAGCATCTGCAAGTGACAATTACAAAGGGATTAATTGAGACAAACTGGTACAAATACCTTGATTACCTGGTTTTCACACCTTACCACACTGTTACTTGCCGTCTTATCAATAAGCCATAGGCGAGTATTCACAGTTTAATAGTGTTGACAACTTGAGTAAATAAGCGAGCATACAGGTATTGTCTTGGCTGATGGTATTCTGACTGCCGAGTTTGGCAGAAAAATGGGAAAAGAAATTGACCATTTTCAAAACTGGCGGACAAAAGCAAAAAATGGAGCGACAGACCAACAGCGTTATAACGATTTCCCCTCCCCCCCCCCCCCTCCCAACAAATGGCCCCACGGATTTACCGCATGCAGATGCACAGATGAAAACAGCGTCTGCATTGCTCTGTTTTGGCGCGAAAAAAGTTTAGCATATACAGGTGTCAATTTAATTTCCCACCTTGTCCAGCTTATTTTTAATGCCTTAGGCGAATATTCACAATTTCATAGTGTTGACAGCTTGAGTAAATCGGTGAGTATACATGTCTTATCATGGCCGACGATGTTTTGACTGCCAAGTTCCGCGAAAAAAGGGCAAAATTTTCAGCCAAACTATCAAAACTGGAGAATAAGCGTAAAAAGACGGGAGCCACAGACCAACAGCGTTATAACGATTTCCGCGCTTTAAGCATCAGCGTTATAACGACTTTTCAGTGTACTTGCCATAGGTGTAAAATGCCCCACTTGCAGAGCTTTTGTTCTATATAAGCTATAGATTCCTGAGATCAATCTTTAAACCATGTTATATCCAAAACTGTGTTACATTGAACAGTGTTATAAAGAGGCTTGTATGTGTTGTCAGATGTGCAATTAACAGGAATGGATACATCTTCAGGGGAGGCAACTCTTGCAAAAGTATTTTTGCTTCCCATGTCAAGAGGGGTAAACTCTTAAAAGAAAGAATTTGCTCCTTTAAGGATAGACCCCTTTTTCCATGGGAGAGTGTTTAAAGAAAAGCAAACAGGAATTCCCAAAAGTTGTCGCCGTCTGAAAAATGGTGTAAAAATCTGTCAGGTGTACCGATTCCCCTTAAGCGCTACCTTATTTCATCGACTTTGTCAAACAGAACACGTGAATTGCAGCTAGTAGTTTTGTTTTCTCTCTCTCTCTTACAGTTCAGTGACATACCTGTGTATGTTTTAGCCATAACCAGCTCTGGACTTGCTGTTGGGTTTGTTGTACCACCCAGACCTGGCTTGATCGCTTACCTGCAGAGAAAACACTGCTTAGATCTACATTCTAAAGTAAGTTCAAGTCTCATGTCTTCTTTGTTTTCCTATCAATCTTTAACTCTGCATTAAAATATATATGCTGTGTGAAGCTGTTTGAAAATGGAAGAAATTTTAGCATGGCTCAGTATCGGGGTCCACGTTTTCATTCATTCATTCATTATACTCCCGGCATACGAAGTATGCTATGTTTGTATGCTATGGGGGGTATAGAGTTTAGGTCCTGCCGTTCGTCCGTCCATCCTTCCGTGTGTCCGTCTTTCCAGCTGTCTGTCCGTCCATCCGTCTGTCTGTCCGTCTGTTAACATTTTGGATAAAGTTTTGCGTCAAAGTTTCTAGGAGATTGTATCTTCTGAACCCTTTGATAGATTTAGTTGATACTTACACTGAAGTTACGTACTGGTCTAAAGATTTCATTGATGCATGTCCCACCCCCCACAGTGACCTTGATGTCAAGGACACAGACTTAGAAATTTTACATTTGGTTAAAGTTTTGCATCAAAGTTTCTGAGAGATTGTATCTTCTGAACCCTTTGGTAGATTTGGTTGATACTTACACTGAAGTTACATACTGGTCTTAAGATTTCATTGATGCATGTCCCACCCCCCACAGTAACCTTGAGGTCAAGGACACAGGCTTTGGAATTTTACATTTGGTTAAAGTTTTATGACAAAGTTTATAGATGCCTATATGTTCTAAACTCTAAGACAAATTCAGTTGATACTTGCATCAATGTACCAGTCCCAACATTTTGTGATGTATGTCCCTTCCCCCACCCACAGCGATCTTGACCTCAAGGTCATGGGCTTAGAAATTTTACATTTGGTTAAAGTTTTATGACAAAGTTTATAGATGCCTGTATGTTCTAAACTCTAAGACAAATTCAATTCATACTTGCATCAATGTTGCATACCAGTCCAAAGATTCCATTGATGCATAACCCACCCTGCTGCTTCAGTAACATTGATACCCCCACTCCTTCAGTAACTTTGATGCCCTCCCTCCCTTGGTCCATTTAGAAATTTTATGTTTAGTTTAGCTTTTACAAGCACATTTATAGATTCTTATAGCTTCTTGCCATCTTCATTCATATTACATACAAGCTTGAAAGCTATATCAGAGTATGGCACTGGTTGCTTTCTCTAGTCCATTCATTCATTCATTCATTCATTCATTCATATATATCTACAAATGTGTAAGTCTAAATCTTTTCAGCACACCTTCTACTTGTATGAGAGCCAAGATCATATGAAGATGGCAGAGAAGGTTGGGATTCCATATATGAAGGTATGTGTACTGCTGCAATAACAAACTGTAAATGCCTCTAACTTTTATATCAGTTTGTGTTCACACTGGGGACTTGAGCTGGATCAAGTCCATGGGCCAGTTGTTCAAAGCATCGTTAGCTTAACAAGCTCATTAGTGGTCATATTGTTAACTGTTCTAGCAAGTTTAATATTTAAAATTTTGGTATTTTTGCTGAAAAAATGGGAGCAGCTTCTGCATTTCACATGTTTTCAGCAAATTTATTAGCATATTTGCCATTATAAATGATCAAAGCTTTAACCATATATGTTAACTAACAACGTTGTTAGTTTTGAACAACTGCCCCCAGGCCTTGATGTTTATAAAAAAATTTTTTCATCCTCGATTTACTTCAGCATATAATTTATCTAGTTCATAAATTTAATTTTATATCTGCCAACATGTGTTGGCTTGAAGAAATAGATGGGCTGCATGATGCTTCCATGCAGAGCTGAAACCGACCCGCACACGAGTACTGGTAAACCGTTTAGAGGATCTAAGCTTGCCAAGGAAAAGTGGTGTGAGTCGGCCCGTCCATGCTTATAAACTTATAAACCCTATTGGTTTCATTGGGCGGCAGGGCTTGAGATGTCACTAAATCTTACTGTCGGGTAAAAGTCCCACAAAATTGGAAGCAATGTCGGGTAAAAGTCCCACAAAATTGGAAGCAAAGTCTCCAGAATGACCTTTACAGTGCTGACGGGGACGTTAAACCTCAAATCAAACAAACAATAGCCAACATGTGTTGGCATTTTAGACAGGACAAATGAAAAGGATAAATTACATTCTTTGTGGATCTGAGCAACAAAATAATTACTTCATTTCTTAGTACACCACAACTTCATTATAACACGGTTCATTATGACATGGTTTTAGATATAACATGGTTTCAAGATAGATCCCAAAAATGTATAGATTATATAGAAAAATGACCATGAATGGTCATTTTTCTATATAATCTATACATTTTTGTTTGGATATGACATGGTGTTTAACTAAAACGGTTTCTGCTTTGGATAGGTTATATTAATACATTATGAGTGTAATAACTAGTTGTGGTGTATTTTGATAATTATGAACATTAAAGATTTGTTTCATAACCTAGGATCCTGGGCTGACCCCTGGTGTGAACACATTTTCATACTGATCCTGAACAAGTCTATAGTGCAAATGTGGTCTATGCTTTGGTAGGCTTGTGAACATACTGAAATCCAGATCAGCTTGGTCCCTGGTATGAATATAATTTGATACGGATCAGGTTGGTCCTGAACAGGTATGTGGTTTCAAAGTGGCCTACATCTTCTATAATCTTATGAACATACTGAGATCCAGATCAACTTGGTTCCTAGTGTGAACACAAGTTGATATTAATAGCTTGATCCTGAACAAGAATATTATGTGCATGAAGCTTGTGTTTTGGTAATTTTGGGACATACTGAGATCCAGATCAAGTTGGTGAGGATTAGCTTGGTACTTGGTATGAATATAATTTGATATGGATCAGCTTGCCCCTGAACAAGTCTGTGGCGTGAAAGTGGCCTACACCTTGGATAATCTTATGAACATACTGAGATCCAGATCAACTTCGTCCCTGGTGTAAACACGATTTGGGAATGATCACCTTGATCCTGAACAATCTATATTTTGAATGTGGCTTAAGTCTTGGTAGTGATGATTTATTCTTTGTTGTTCTTAGCAGAATAATAAACCACTATGTATTAACCATTTAAGACTGGATACACCTTTATGGGAGGCAACTTTTACTAAAATACTTCTGACTCCCTTATCAGTAGGGGTGTACTCTTATAGGAAAGACATGGCCCCTGGGAGTAAATTCTTTCCTCTAAGAATAGACCTT
Source organism: Lucinisca nassula (assembly GCA_963580285.1). Taxonomy (NCBI): domain Eukaryota; kingdom Metazoa; phylum Mollusca; class Bivalvia; order Lucinida; family Lucinidae; genus Lucinisca; species Lucinisca nassula. The sequence goes on from OY757010.1 coordinate 181,561,731, forward strand.
TTTTCCAAGGGGCTTTGTTGCCAAGAAAGCAAAATGGAGGGCTTGATGTTAAAATGGCAAAAACACCTCTTAATCTGTACTGATAGATTGTAATGGTTATTGATTATATGAAGAAAAAAATGAATAAATTACATGTAGTTAGAATGAATTGTTTTGGATTGAATTTGAAAACAGTATCTTTTTGTAAATGACTGTTCTAGAATTTCATTGTTAACAGCTTTTGCTTAATTTCTTTCAGGGTTCGAGAGTTCTTGAACATCCTTCTTTAGTAAGTATTTATTTGGAAAAAGTACTAGCCTGTATTTTTGCCTTTGTCTTGTCATAATTCTTTGTTGCTCAAAAATGTCCTAAATAGTGATGACTGGGCCTTTAAACTTCAGACCAAACAAAACCCACTTACATAAAAGGGCAAAAATGCCTATTAAAGGCTGTGACCTTACAATCCATAATCATTCTATGTCTGACACTGTTAGTTTCTTCAACTTAGGTGTCAACTCGTATCAAACTGCCAAAGTTCAATTTTTTTTCAGCAAATTTTTTCCATGGAATTCAAGAACAAAAATGTCACAACAACTGTCAACACACTCAATCATACAGAGAAACTTTGATGGGTTGAGCATCACATCACGGCTGTTTCAAATTCTTTCTTGAGTCACTGTGAAATTTCTCATGAGATATTTTTGATAATTTGGGAGAATTTTCTAATTTAATTTTGAAATGTATGCTGTATGTACTCATGACTGTATGACTCTGATTTGCATTTGTTTGTTTTTCCATCCACCTTTTTGACAATCTATCAATATTTGTGTCAATCCAAGCAGTAACCCAAATGTTCAAATCTATTTCTCAGTGGCTACAGATATGATATAGCATTTGACACAACTCTTATTATAAATATGATTATAGATTATGTTATACTAAAAATTGGTAGTTTACAGCAATATCTCTAAGAGTGCAATATATAATCTGGCAAAGCTTTATCAAATATTTTAAGGGAAATGGGAACACTAAGCACATTTCAAAGGGAGACAACTTTTGGGACTTCTTGTTCACTTTTCTATAGGCTCAGTCCTTCAGAAAAAGGGGTCTACTCTTAAAGGAAAGAATTTGCTCCTCAGGAGCAAATTCTTTCCTTTAAGAGTTGGCCCCTATTGGCATGGGAGACAAAAACACTTTTGCAGGAGTTACCTCCCCATACCCCTTAATTAAAAAAAAGAACTTTTCTATAAGCTACTGATACATGTAGGAAAAAGTTAGACTATTGATTGTCATCCTCTGAAACTGAACATACAGTAAAACTTCAATGGCTAAAACACTGATGTCTCGTTCCATTATTATATAGCCTGTGCAGGAAGAGTCAACTCCTGTGCAGGTTAATAATAATAATAATAATAATAATAATAATCAACCTTATTTATAGAGGGTAACACATTAAGTAAACTAGTACTAATCTTCCATGTGGCCCTCTTTTCCTGGGTAGAAACCAGTACTACCCATGCTCAAGGAAACAACACTTGTCGCTCGTGGGGATCGAACACGGTACCTCTCGATTCCCGAGTCCGATACTTTACCACTGCACCACAGCGCTCCTCTACCGTAATTACATGATTACTGTGTAGGCTTTCAGCCCTGCAACCTGGAGTGTATGTAATGCACACCTGCGAGTAATGGTGAAATGTGACCAATCGCAGTATAAGTAGAAAGAAGGAAAGACATAGTGCATTTTTCACATCTCCGAAATGGCTACTTTTCTGATGAAAATCTGTGATATTTTTCTTATTAATGCTCAAAACATAGGTTGTGGGTGCTCATTAGAACCGCCTTATTGAGACAGTTCTAACGAGCACCCACAACCTATGTCTTGAAACAGAAATACAAAAAACACTGTATACCCCAGTAAACCCCAGTTTTCTCTATATAAAGTGGGGTTTAGTGGGTGTTCATTTTTTGTTGGGTCCCTAGGAATTTCTTTCCATAGCTCCAGGTAAATACATGTATTATTTAACCTTTATTCTGCTGAGTAATTGATTTAGCCACACCCATTTCTGACTTTGAACCAATCAGATTACTTGATATAATTTATTCCTACAAATTCATGAACTGGATGTCCAACAGTTTAGAGCCAGATCAGATAGCTTCTGATCTGGATCTACACTGCAATGATAGGGGTTGTTGTGAACAGCAGGATAAAGGTTAAGGATTAGTTAGGGCATTTTCATTATTATTTTATCTGGAAAAGATACATTGTGTGCACTCATTAGAATTGCCTCAGTGAGGCAATTCTAATGAGTACACACAACATACTGTTATTTTATGGAACATAAAAAATATATACATAAATCATTCTTACCTGGTGCTATAAATAACCATCAGTGGCTTGGAACTTCCCCCGTCTTGAACAAATTTTCATGGCCCAAATAGTCTTCGAACTTCGTACCATAGAAAACATGAAAGTACATTGACTGTGTTTCTAGATAGCATCAAGACATGCAGCTGTCATTCCTTCAATACCAGAAATGTTGAAGACTATGGAGGTGAAGCAGAGTGTTGTTGAAGAGCATTCAGGGGCCATTATTCCATTGTTTGATTTGATAGAGGAGTTCAGAGATGGATATTTGAAGCAGGCTTCCACATTTGGGAGAACTGAATACTTGTTTGCAAAGGACAGAAGCTGTATTGAAAGGTTTGAAATGCTGGGGATGTTCAACACCTCTTTATAAATACAGAACTATTGCTGCAACACAAATCTATTTTTGCATTTGCTAAACAGCAGCTGTATTCCAGCCAAACAAAAATATTTGATTATATTGAAAAATTGTTGTTCCAAATATTTTTGTTTAGGTTTCAATCAAGCTTTAACTGCCGTGTTGATCCTAGTTATTGGGACAGATAGCCCTAAGCAAACAGTGCAGATCCAGATCAGACTGCTTCTAAAGGAGCTGTCTGATCAGGGTCTACACTGTTTGCCATTCCGTTTGCACCTTTTGGACATCTTGCGGGATTATGTAACAATTTTTTTAATTTTTTAGGAGAAATTTAAGGAGAATTACAGCAAGTGCTCAAGGTGTCCTAATGCTCAGGACATTTACAGTAATAGTTTTGTCAATGCTGTCTTGGCTTAAATTACCAATTAAGATGACACAAGAACAAAACACAAGCTTGAGCAAACCACTTACTGTGTGACATCATGTTTGTTTCAGAATTACATGTACAACTGATATGAGTAAGTTCTAATAATGTAAGAAAAACTACTAAAAATGTTTGGTTTTCTTAAATTTTGAGGTTTTATATTCTTACTTTTATTTCACTCATAAATATGCTGTATGCAGTCAGCAGTGAATAAAATACAAACAGCATTAAATAAGATAAGAAAAGCTATTAAAAATGTTTTGTTTTTTAATTTGGAGGTTTTGTATTCTTACTATTAATTTTACTCATCAGCTTAAAGCTATTATGTTCAGCAGTGAATAAAATACCAACAACATTAAATGATGAAACATGTTTTTGCAGTTTTTTTTTTTTAACTTTCCGACGTACTTCAAGAAATTTTATTATTTATAAGTTTTTAATATTGTCCAGACCCATTTGTAATAGTGCATTTAGTTTATACTAATTGATTTTAGTTTGATTGCGATGAAAGCTTCAAGCTTATTTGAATCACTGTCGAACACTCATTCCGGATGTTATCACTGACTTTTACACGACTGTTACTGACATGATGCCACTACACCTGGGTGGAGTGGGGCAGTGGCATTACATGTCTTGCCGTAGGACACAGCTCACCTCCGGTGGCCGGATTCTTACCCACAACCTCTCAATCATAAGTTGAATGCCCTAACCACTGAGCTATCCGAGGTCACCATAATAGTGCTTTCTTTCCAGGCCTGCCTATACGTGAAAAGGGTTATGTAAAATACTTGCTCCTCCTGTGATATTCATGTTTTTAACGCTTGGACAGACTTAAATCTTTTTTCTTGTCTGTATAATAGCCTTTAGCTAATTCACTGAATACCAACATAAAACAAAGTTGCTTATAGCTTTCGTATCTTTGATTTTTTATCCAGGTATCAGACTTCATATGCCAACAAAGCATCAAAAGTCAGTGAACCAGACAGTAAAATAGCAGATGAATTAGAGAACCAGTCTGCTATAAACCAACCAGTAACTACTCAGCTAAATACTTCTGCTAACATTTCTCGCACAGTGTCTGAGAGTCGTGATTTGCCAAAGTGGATGTTACCCAAAGATGGAAGTAGTTCTTCAGTAAACTCATCCCTTGAGGTGTCAAGGTCAGACAGCACATCATCAGCAGATGTTAAGATAAAGTAGGTTCTTTAGCTTGTTATCCCCACGTTTTTAAAAAAAAGTGGGGATATTGTTATCGCCTCCGTCCGTCTGTCTGTCTGTCCGTCTGTCCGTCTGTCTGTCCGGCTATCTCCTCCTAAACCGTTAGCCGGAATTCAACCAAATTTGGTATGCGAGTTGCTTACATGAATGGCTTGCGCAAGAGCACATTTTTTTTTGTCCCCCCCCCCAGGGGCCCTGGGGAGGGGTCAAAAGGTCAAATATCATTAAAATTCAATTACAAAGTCAATTTTGAAGATTTTGATGCCAAACTTTGCACATGTACTTAGTTATGAAAAAAGTAAAACATATTGAACGGGATTTTGGCTGTGACCCCTAGGTCACGCCCTGGGGGTCGGACTTGGGGGGGTCGGGGGTCAAAATTAAAGTTTTTCAGAACATAGTCATGTTGCATATCTATGCGAAGGGGATAATGGGTAGAATAAACTACAAGTAAAATTTTGACCCTGGGGTCAGATTGGGGCCCTGGGAGAGGGGTCAAAGGGTCAAAATTTAAGTTTTTTGGAACATAGTCATGTGGCATATGAAATTGAAGGGCATGATTAGTAGAATATAATACAGGTAATATTTTGACCATGGAGTCAAATTAGGGCCCAGGATGAGGGGTTTTCGGTACTTGGCCCCTCTGTAGAAAACGTGGGGATTTGCGATGGCGCGCCATCGACAGTATTCTAGTTTACCTGTTGCATTCAAAGCAAGGGTCCTGTTGTTCAAAACTGACAATGTCATTAGTTAATGTAAGATTGAAACTTTGATTGTTTATTATCGCACATATAAATACTTTTGCTGATAAAATGCAAATGCAAAAGCTACTCACATTTTTCAGCAAAAAATAGAAACTGCACAAGCTCTGGTGAGCTACCCTTTTCCCATGAGCTCACCTTTCAATAATTAGTTCAGTATTATTGCATAGCTCTAGATAAGGTGCTTTTTATGTCCCCGGTAGCAATAGCGGGGACATATTGTTTTTGCCCTGTCTGTTTGTTTGTTTGTTTATTGGTTTGTACGTGGACAACTTTAACGTTGGTCATAACTTTTGAACCGTTGGAGTGTATTCATATTTTGCATGAATGTTCCTTGTGATTTCATGCAAAAAAATTTGAACTGTGACCTTGACCATTGACCTACTTAAAAGAAAAAAAATAACATTGGTCATACCTTGTGAACCGCTTGAGATACAGCCTTCATATTTGGCATGTATGTTCTTTGTGACAAAAGCCTTATGTTCATGCAAAAAATTTTGACCTGTGACCTGTTACCTTGACCTTTGACCTACTTAAAATAAAAAATAACATTTTGGTCATAACTTTTGAACCATTTGAGATACAGCCTTAATATTATGCATGTAGGTTCCTTGTGACAAGAGCTTTACATTCACACAACAAGTTTTGACCTGTGACCTTGACCTCTGACCTACATAAAAGAAAAAGTTAACATTGGTCATAACTTTTTAACTGTTTGAGATATAGCCTTCATATTTGGCATGTAGCTAGGTTCCTTGTAACAAGAGCTTTACATTCATGCAAAACTTATTGAGCTGTGACCTTGACCTTTGACCTACTCAAAAGAAAAAACTAACATTTTGGTCATAACTTTCGAATTGATTGGGATAGAGCCGTCATATTTGGCGTATAGGTTCCTTGTGATAAGAGCTTTACATTCATGCAAATTTTTTGACCATGACCTTGACCAACTTAAAAGATAAATAAAATTGATCACAACTTTTGAATCGTTTAAGATAGAGCCTTCATATTTGGCATGTAGGTTCCTTGTGACAAGAGCTTTACATTCACACAAAAAGTTTTGACCTGTGACCTTGACCTCTGACCTACATAAAAGAAAAGTTATCATTGGTCATAACTTTTGAACCGTTTGAGATATAGCCTTCATATTTGGCATGTAGGTTCCTTGTAACAAGAGCTTTACATTCATGCAAAACTTTTTGAGCTGTGACCTTGACCTTTGACCTACTTATGAGAAAAAATTAACATTTCGGTCATAACTTTCGAAATGTTTGGGATAGAGCCTTCATATTTGGCGTGTAGGTTCCTTGTGATAAGAGCTTTACAGTCATGCAAATTTTTTTGACCATGACCTTGACCAACTTAAAAGACTAAATAAAATTGATCATAACTTTTGAATCGTTTAAGATAGAGCCTTCATATTTGGCATGTAGGTTCCTTGTGACAAGAGCTTTACATTCATGCAAATTTTTTTTACCTGTGACCTTGATCTACTTTAAAGAAAAAAATATTATTGTTCATAACTTTCGAACTGTTTAAGATAGAGCCTTCATATTTGGCATGTAAGTTCCTTGTTCCAAGGGCTTCCCACTCAAACCAAAAATCTTGACCTGTGACCTTGACTTTGAACTGTGACCAACTTTAAAAAACAATAACCATGCCCGGGACATGTTCGTGTTTCACAAACACATCTTGTTTCATCTTAAAAGTACCAATATTTTATTTATTTCTGCAAGAAACATATGTTGTGTGTACTCAATAGAAGTGCTTAAGCGAGGCGCTTCTAATGAGTACCCACAACATATGGTTTTGTGCAGAAATAATATATTTTTCTTATTTCTGCACAAGAACATGTTGTGCTTCTAATGAGTACCCACATGTTTTTGTGCAGAAATAGCAAAAATAATGTGTAAATACCCCCTCTTATCTGGGGCCATGTTAATGGTATCAGTTAAGGGAAGGAAGAGTGCTCCTTCCAACAAAAAACACAGCGACCTACGAAATGGAAAATTGGGCCAGGCAAGGCCAAAGTCTGGCATAATTTGTTTCATCATTTGAGCTGCACCAAGTAACATGTGGATACAGCAAAGACCCAGCTCAGCCTGCCCATCTGCACATGATTGCATACTCTATGGATCGCTCCTGCCCATCGGGGCTTGGAGAAATAGATTGGGCTGCATGGTGCTTCCACATAGAGCTGAAACTGACCACACATGAGTACTTGTAAACCGCTTAGAAGGATTAAGCTTGCCCAGGTAAGGTGGTGTGAATCAGACCACACAATGCACATTAGCCTTCTTGTTTCATTGAGCAGCAGGGCTTGAGATGTCATTTCATCTCAATGTTGGGTAAAAGCCCCACAAAATTGGAAGCAACATCTCCAAAATGCCATAAATAGTGTTGACAGGGATGTTAAACCTCAATTTAAACAAACAAAATTAAATGTAGTCTGTGGATACCCATTGACACAAACTTTTTTATACAGATAGGCAAGGCTGTCATCATGTTAATGAGTCTTTGTAATGAACACCCCTCTAAATCCCACTTAATACAGAGAAAACTGGAGTTTACAGGTGTATACATTATTTTTCTTATTTCTACCCCAAGACATAGGTTGTTGGTACTCGTTGGAACCAACTCAATGAGGCGGTTCTAACAAGTACCTACAACCTATGTTTGCAGTATAAATAAGAAAAATATCACATATTTTCATCACAAAAGTAGCCATTTTGGAGACTATTTTAGAAAGCTTGCTGGAAGATGCAGCAGTCAACATAACATTTTCAGATGCAATTTTTACAAAGGTTAACCATTGTTTATTTACAGACATACAGTATATGTAATGACAGAAAAAGAGCTGACTGAGATTGCCCTGGACATACTTAAACAGGTAACTTAACATCACGCTAACAAGTCTGTGAAATGAATACCCCTTATGCCCCACTTTATATAGAGAAAACAGGGATTTACTGGGGTATACATTATTTTCTTTATTTCTGCTCCTAGACATAGGTTGTTGGTACTCGTTAGAACCGCCTCAAAGAGGTGGTTCTAACGAGCACCCACAACCTATGTTTTGAGTGTAAATAAGGATAATATCACAAATTTTCATCAGAAAATTGACCTTTTTGGAGATGTAAAAAATGCACTTTGACACACTGGTGTATTATCGTAATGAGCAATTTTGGCTTGTAAACACACTGGAAGAGCTAATCCACCATGGCACTGGGTTTGTGTTCATATTTTACAATTTGGACTCAGTAGTCAAAACTAATGATGTTGTTAGTTAACCCTTGACTTGCTGAATATTTAAATATGCCACACCCACTACTGATTATCAACCAGTCAGATTACTTGATGCAAATCATTGCAACAAATTGCCACATCTGATCTGGATCTACATTGTTTGAAAGTTAAGACATATCGGGGCTCAGCAGGACAAGGGTTAACATAATGTTTAAACTTCCATAGTTTAATATTGCAATTATGCATATTAAGTTGGTTTTTTTTTTTTGCTGAAAAAGTGTGAAATGCAAAAGCTACTCACATTTGAGCAGCAAAAATATCACTGTGATTAATATTGTACTTGCCAGAACTGTCAACACTTTAACCACTAACGAGCTTGTTAAGCGAACAAGGTTTTGAACAGCTGGGCCCAGAAATGTTTTCTGTAGTGTAATATCTCTAATTATGACTAAAATTATAGGCAGTGTCATAAAATTATTTCATATTTTCACTTTGTATTTGTTTGTTTGTGTGAAGTTTTTTGTTTGTTTGTGTGAAGTTTTACATCCCCATCAGCACCATTTAGGTCATTTTGTAGAGTGACTTTGATTTCAATTTTGTGGTACTTCACCCAACATTGAGATGAAAAGACATCTCAAGTCTTGCTGTCCTAAGAAACTGCTACTGGTTTCCCAGTGCTCAAAAGTTTGGTTGGTTTCAGCTCTATGCTGAAGCACCTTGCAGTGCAGAAGCACCATGCAGCCCATTCTATTTCTCAAAGCCCCAGTGGGCGGGGTCATATACGGTATATACTATACATAGAAACTTACCTAAAGGTTTTTGTGTCATGCCTGGCAAAATATTTTTTTTCTGTAGGAGCTAAGAAGCCATTGCGACTGCTACCCAGCTTGTATGTATGTATTGACCAGTGTGGTATGTGATTCCACGTAGCAACATTATATCACTTTGTTCCTGGCGACATTATGATTTTTGTAGGAGCTATGACATATTTCTATGCAGAAAATACAAAGAAAAATTGTCATTAGATAAAAAGAACCTCACATTGAAGATCATTTGATATGAAATTCAAGACTCGCCTTGGGCTTGTTTTATAAATTTCATAAAAAATGACCTTGAGTGCTGTGTTAGATCCTTTGTAAGTAATGAACAATTTTACTTCATACTTGGACTGATAAAAGCATCACCACCATCCATTTGCTGACTTAAGTTGCCATGGACACTGACAGGGCAGTGTCACAGAGAAATTGACTGGTATAGTGAAATTTCAGTTAACAAGTTTGAAGCAGACTATTCAATTAAAATACACTTCAATCTCTTTATCGCACTGTTGTTGGGGACCAAAGCAGAAACTGTGTTAGTTAAACAACCACAACCATGTTCTATCCATTCAAACATGTTTAGATTATATGGGCCCCGTCAAGCGATTTTGGTACTTATCGCCTATGCGAGCAGCGAAGGTTCAGGCGAGCCTGCGCATCCGCGCAGTCTCGCCAGAACCTTCGCTGCTCGCTCATACAAGCAGTGAATCAAGAGGAACCTTCAGACAGAAAGCCATATCCCTGGCCCCTCTGAATGGCTGGGCATGCGCAGTTAAAATTTGTCATGACGGAATGCTCGAAGACCCAAATTCGCTTGGCGGGGCTCATATGGTCATTTTTGTTGTGCCTGCTTTAAGCATGGCACGATATAAGAGTCCCGTTTTCGTCTGTTCATCCATCCATCTGTTCATCAAGCCATCAACAATTGCATTCACCCTAGGGTTCACCCAATGTAAAAGTCCAATTCTCAACAACTATTACAGCCTCATTAATGATACTTTGTACACACTTGCATCTTGCAGGCTGGGAGAACAGAGCTTGTAGAACAGTTCCAAGCCAGAAAACAGCAACAAGAGGAGTCCAATAAAGACACATGTTCAGTATCTCAGAAGAAAAGAACCAGGGACCAACACAAACATTCCAAAAGGAAGAAAGCGAAGCAGTGTAATATTGAAAAAGAAAGTGAATCCCATTCAAAATCGACACATTCTAAAATTAGAAAGGGTGACACAGTGGCAGACAAATCTGATGAGTCAGATAGTGGAATGTCTTTATCTGGTAATGACAGTTGGCATTCTGAGGATGAAAGTGCTCATAAACATCACCTTGCCATGGAAACTGACAGATTTGGTTTTCCAGAGGAAAATTTAGAAATAGTCCAGCAATCTGATTATAAAAAATTAAAGGAAAGTTCTGAAAAATTGCACAAGAAACAGTATCATACTGAAGACGTAGTGAACGAAGCCCTAGATGATCTTCTTGATACAAGTACTGTCAGACGGAAAACAAGGTAACAAACTTTTACCCTCATTGGAGCCCCATTGCAAAATGATAGTGGAATCAATACAATTATCTCACTCCTCCCTTCCAAGAAATCAATTGGAAAGAAACACCAACATAAAACATCTTCACTATAATGAAAATGTACCAAGCTGAAAGCCAAGAGGACAGTTACTTCCTACAAAATGGCCAAATGGCTATCCAAAATAAAAAGATATTAGCAATAAATACATGCAAACACTAGGAAAACATGTCCATGTGAAATAATGGCGTCTAATATGGTGTCAGAAATGATAAAAATAAGGTAAAAATTGTTACACCTTTCTTATTTCTGCATTCAACATAGATTGTGGGTTTAAACAGTCTCATTGAGGCGGTTCTAACGAGTACCCACAACCTATGTTTTTGAGCTAACAAAATTATTTGTTGATGCAATTTTTTATTGCAAAAAAAAAAACAACAACATATTTTTGCTGAAAATAGGTGAGTAGCTTTTGCACACATTTTTCTGCACAAATACTACTCTGTTAGACTTTGTACTTGCTACAATAGTTAACAAGCCAGAGTTTATTACAATAGCTAACAAGCCAAAGTTTAGTAACCCACTTTGCACTAGAAACCCAAAAGGGGGTACCCTGGCAAACAGTGCAGGCCCAGTTCATGTGCTTCAGAATGTGGCGTCCGATCAGGGCTAACACTGTTTGCAAAAAGTTCAGCTATTTTCCGAATAGTTTTTGAAGAAAACACAACCTGACACCACTGAATTTTGAAATGGACTCAAGCTATATATAAGGTGGAAGATTCCATTTGCTACAAAAAGGGTTAGGCCAATACTTGGAACAAAAGGTCTGTATGAACAATTGGTTAAATGTGCTGGCTCTGAAAAATCATTAGGTCTGTCACCTGTGTAGGTTTGAATCTTGCTTGTGGGATGCCAAGTTCTGCAACAGATGTGGTGGATTTTACTCTGGTTATTTTACTATAACTCTGATTTTATGATTGGCTGAATATACTTATTCTTGAAAGGGTGTAAACCAGAATACAAAAACAACATCATTTTAACGACATAAAATTTAAACAGGATGAATTTGTGTGTTAACAATGCACTACCCCTATTTAATGTTGTCACACACTGGGATTAATAATTACAGTAGAAATTTGATGGCTCAAACACCAATGGCTCGTTTACCATGGTTGAGTTGAACCCGTTCTTGAGTCCCTTGGGAATTTCTTTACATAAGAAATAGGGAGGGTAAGATTCAGGATATTTTCGTGTTTTATCTTGAAAATGTATGCTGTGTGTACTCATTAGAATCGCCTCGATGAGGCGATTCTAATGAGTACACACAGCATACCTTTTTCAATACAGAACACCGAAAAGATGTCCAAAAGTATGTCGCTATGCCCCCTGGCATTAGCCCTCAGTGGCTTGAACTACCCCTGTCTGGAACAGATTTTCATGGTTCCAAAGGTTTTCGAGCCATTAAAGTTCGACTGTATGTTTTTGTTGAAGCAAAATTTAATGATCCTTTATGCAATACTTATGCATGTAATTTATACATATTTCAGCCCCCAAAATGAGATACTTAAGAAATGAAATTTATTTTTCTGCAGTTCATGGAAGTATGAACGCAGTGGGTCGCGTGCAAAGTAAATGAACCCCGAAGGGGTTCATGTAAACTTTGCTAGCGACCCACTGTCGTTCATACTTTCATGAAAAGCAGAAAAATTAAGTTTATTTTTTATATTTACATTATTTGCCCCTCATCACTGGGCGAAAAAATGCTTGTAGGGCAAACTTTTAAAGCTGCAAAACATTTACACGCTGTTTTTCTACAAAGAGCGGAGCAGCGTTGACGTCATCAACGCCCGTACAGAACAATGGTTTAGAATGACGTCATTTAACGTCACTGAAAATCATGTGATTCGATGCGTTCATGCACGTATGAACGCAATTGATTTCTATAGGTTTACAGTAGACTTTACACTGGAAATGTAAATATATGTATATACACTTCTAATAAGCACCTTTGGCGCAGAAATGAGAAAACTGGCACAAAATACCATAGCAATAGAAAAGAGACATGCTTACTCATGCAGATAATGAAATCTTAGACCTTGTGCATACCATATTTATTTAGACAGACAAGCCTGATCAGAGTAGATCCCGATGAGATGTGCATCTCACCAGGGTCTACACTGTTTGCCACTAATCCAGCTATTTTTAGACACATCGTAAATTGTACTTTTTCAAAGTATGGAAAGGAATTGAGGTGTCTGAATACTTAGGGTACTGTATACATGTTTTGATTATATTTACATCATACAGGAACAGAGTGTTTGCACATGGTGTATACCCTGACCAGACAAACCAGTTTCACCAGTATTTACCAGAGGTTGTCAGAACTTCACCAGTTGACATTACATTCACAAGAAATTTCAAGCCTTATTCTACCGTAAAAATCCTAAAATATTCCGACGCCTTGAGCACTTGCTGTAATTCTCCTAAAATTTTAATTAATTTGTTTCATAATCCAGCAAGGAGTCCAAAAAGTGCAGACAGATGGCAAACAGTGTAGACCCTGATCAGACTGCTCCTTCAGGAGCAGTCTGATCTGGGTCTGCACTGTTTGCATAGGCCTATCTGTCCTAATACTTAGGATCTTTACGGTATCTGAAAACGTAAAAAAAAAATATATGGTCATCTGCTCAAGAATTTTCTATGCTGTATTAAGGTTCAATGTATAAATTAAAGAACATTTGCATGTACATTTCAAAATTGTGTTGCAGGTTGAAACCTTATCCAGCAACTCCCAGCCCAGTAAAAAGCAGCAGAAAAATGGTTTTAAAAGACAAAAGCCCAGCATGCTCATCCAAAATGACATTTAAGTCTAGACTTGAACTTGACAGTCAAACACACAGCAGTGAAGTCAACACCAGTCAGAAAAAATTCAACAGAAATATTTTGGGAAAAACAGGCTCAACAGCCTCATTGTGTTTGCAGTCAACAGAAACATCAGATATGAATTTGGAAAGTGAAGCGGGCATTGCCAAGAGGAAGACTCCAGATCTTACCATATTAGATGAACTATTTGGCTGATATTTTTCACTCCATGATTTTGTTTGTTTGTAAAATAAAAGCCCAGTCAACACTCTTTAGGTCATATCAAGCCTTTCATTTTTCCTAACCACATTTTTCTTCGGCAAGCTTATACAACCAGTATACCTCAAATTCTTCCACCAGAAACTGACAGCTGACCTTTGTGAATCAGCGGAAGGGAGGAAATGGCCACAGAAAAGATTGCATGATCATGCTCAAAGTAAGGATGATGCCAACCCAGCAAGTACCTAACCTGTGACTTCCTGGTCACCAGTCAGACACATATCCCACCGAGCTATTTAGCTGGCTGAACTGACACTCTGAAAATATGGTCAAACTTCACTTGCTCAAACACTCTTGGGACCATGAAAATTTGTTTGAGACAGGGGTTGTTCAAGCCACTGTGGGTTTATCCCAGTACCAAGCAAAGAGGCATAAAGGGAATTTCTTTTTTAGGTTCAATAAAATAATTGTATGTTTTGTGACCTGATTAGAATCTCCTCATTGAGGTGATTCTAATGCAGGGTTCTACATTAACCCAAGACCAATGGATATTGTCTAGTGAAAAGCTGGTCAGATCTAGTAAGGGTCCGAATGGTCTAGCTGAAAATCTGCCACCACAGTTATCAAACTCCATGTTTTAAACATTTGTCTTGAAATAAGTTTCTGTTTTCAGTTTGCTGCAGAAGTTTTACAATCTGTGTAGATAAATAATAATAGAAATAGTCTGATGACTGTCTAACTGATGTACATTTTTCACTTCGGTCCAGCTGAATTTAAATCAGGTCCAGTCCATCCCAAAAGTTACTGGACCACCTTGTCCAGTTAATTAAAAAGTTAGTGTTGAACCCTGTAATGAGGTCACAAAACATAATTCACAAACATTCTTTTCAGGACAAAATAAGTAAATCTCATTCTATTATCCTGAACCATTTCTTATCTGTATCTATGGGAAAAATTCACAACAGACTTAAAGAACAGGTTACCTCAGCTGTAGTAAATGCGCCACCAGTGTACCAATACTTAGCCCATAAAATGCCAATCATGACTATTGTCATCTGCCTTGCTGTCTGCCAGTTAACCTCAAAAGAATTTTTTTGCAAGTAGTGTGGACCCAGATCAGACTGCTCTCAGACTGCTCCTACAGCTGCTCCTGTAGGAGCAGTCTGATTTGGGCTCACACTGTTTGCCTGTATACAAATTTTTTTTTTTTTAAAGTATGCAAAAAAATTCAGCAGGCGACATAAGCAGACATTTTCAGCTGTAGTTTTTTCTCGGCACCTTAAGGTTTGTACAACTTCTTAGGCAATACAGATCTGGGTCCAATTGTTCAAAGCCTCGTTAGCTAAACAGGCAGTTATTGGTCAAATTGTAAACTGTTCTGACAAATACAATGTCTAAAATTTTGACATTTTTGCTGGGAATGTGTGAGTAGTTTTTGTTTATGCAAAAGCTACTCACATTTTTTTTAGCAAAAATATTAGTATATTTACCATATTTAATGAACAAAGCTTTAATGATATGTTAGCTAACGACAGTGTTAGTTTTGAAAATTTGCAGTGGGTCTCCCAATAATATAGCCTGGTACCTGGGCAGGTACACAATGTTGATTCACAGCCCCCGCCCATCGGGGCTTGAAGAAATATATGGGCTGCATGATGCTTCCACGCAGAGCTGAATCCGACCGCACACAATACTGGTAAACCGCTTAGAGGATCTAAGCCTGCCCAGGCAAAGCGGTGCGTACGAGTCGGACCGTCCATGCTTCTAAACCCTATTGGTTTCATTAGGTGACAGGGCTTGAGATGTCATTTCATCTCAATGTCGGGTACAAGTCCCACAAAATTGGAAGGAACGTCTCCAAAATGACCTTTACAGTGTTGACGGGGAAGTTAAACTTCAAATCAAACAAACAAATCAATGTTGATTCAATGTTAAATCAATTTGAAATGTTTTCAATGTTGTTTCAATGTTGACCCTTATCCTGCTGAATGTTAAAATTAGCCACACCCATTTCTGACTATTAGCCAATCAGATTACATGATATAATGTTTTTGTTCAAATTCAAAAAACTGAATAACAAACAGTGTAGCTCCTGATCAGATGGCTTCTTCAGAAGCCATCTGATCTGGATCTACACTGTTTGCAAAGGCATGGATTGTCGTAAACAGCAGGATAAGGATTAAGTGCTTGCTAGCTGAGTCTTATCTTTAGGTCTCTAAACGCTGTGGTTCTGTCCTATTTCTGATACATAATCATTTCATATAGAACTGTTACTGAATATTGTTGAGGAAGTCAGAATGATGAATTAAAAAAAAAAAAAATTGCTCTATATGTTACTTTTTTATTTTCACCTTTTAACCAATTGTATGTGGGAAACCCCTAACGGGATACCTTGGCAAACAGTGCAGACCCAGATCAGTCACCGCAGAATGTAGCATCTGATCAGGGCCTGCACTATTTGCTAACAGAATTTTCTGTCAAAAATAGAATAAAAACGAAAAAAAAAAAAAATAGGCCCGACACCCCTTATAAGACAAATGGACTTCTCTAACATAAAGCGATGGAAGAGTCCACTAGCATACAATGGGTTAAACAAATGCACATAAAGAGTAGCCCCCTCTTACAGAGGGGCTAGGTGTCAACAAACATCTAGTCCTAAAATTTGCACCCCATCACAGCTGGGGCTACACTGTTTGCTCAGGACTGGCTTCCAAATACTGTCCTGCTGGCCATGACAACCCCTAACTTTAGTGTAAATCCAGATCAGATGGCCATCTGATCTGGATCTACCCTGCCATCCAGATTGCGAACTGAATGAATAAATTATATCAAGTGAGAGAATCTAATTTCATTTGATTTGGAGTCAACAATGCCTATCACAAAATTTAATTTATTCAGCAAGACAGGATAAATGCTCTTTCATTTGCTTCCAGAAACTTGTGATAAGAAGGTGGTTAGGGCATTTGATTTAGAGCTAGCTAGTCAGTGGTATGAGCCTCACTTAGGCCAGTGACAGAGAAACTCTAGCTGCTTACCCAGCACTGTTTTTTTTTTTTTTTTAATCCCCCGCCACAAAACAGAGCGGGGATTATAGGAATGGCATTCGTCTGTCCTTCCGGTTCTTTTCTGTAGCTAAGCAGCCACCTAAGTATCAATTCTGCCAAAAATAGCCACATAACTATCCATCTGTGAGAACATCCGTCTGTCTGTCTGGGCTAACGAAATGATGCTTATGCCACTACTTCTCAAGGTAAGGTGACTCCAGTCACATGCAGTGTATTCCTTCAAAGTTTCAGTCACATAACACCCATTTTGTTAAAAAACTGTTTAAATGATTCGTCACATAAAAAAGTCACATAATTCCCCAGTTAGACCATCAAATAGTTGCACAAGACCCATTTTGTTAGAACGTGCATCCCTCTGTCCATAACACTTTCTTGTCCGCTCCATATCTCCTGAACCCTTTGATAGGTTTTCATTAAACTTTGATCATTTATTCGTTTCAGTGAGCTGATGTGCAGAATTCATAAATGAACCATTCTGACTTTAGGTGAAGCTCACAGTTGAAGGTCACAAGTTTTAAACTTTGAATTTTGTGTCTGTTCCATATCTCCTTTACCCTTGGAAGGAGTTTCATTGAACTTTGGTCAAATATTCTTTTCAGTGGGCTGATGTACAGAACCCATAAATGAACCTTGCCAACTCAAGGTCAGGGTTGCATTTGAAAGCCAAGAGTTTGAAACTTAGAATTTTGTGTCCGTTCCATATCTCCTTTATCCTTGCAAAGATTCTCATTAAAGTTTGGTCAATTATCCCCCTCAGTGAGCTGATGTGCAGAACTCATAAATGAACCATGCTGGCTCAAGGTCAAGGTCACATTTGAAGGTCACGAGTTTAAAACTTTGAATTTTGTGGCCATTCCTAAAAGGATTTTCATTGAACTTTGGTCAATTAACCCCCTTAGTGAGCTCATGTGCAGAACCCATAAATGAATCATGCCGACACCAGGTCAAGGCCACATTGGAAGGTCACGAGTTTGAAACTTTGAATTTTGTGTCTGTTCCATATCTCCTTTACCCTTCAAAGGATTTTCATTAAACGTTGCTCAAATGTCCCCCTCAGTGAGCTGATGTGCATAACACATAAATAAACCATGCCGACTCAAAGTCAAGGTCACAGTTGAAGGTCACGAGTTTGAAACTTTGAATTTTATGTTCGTTCCATTTCTCCTTTACCCCTTGAAGGATTTACATTAAACTTTCGTCACATATCCCCCTCAGTGAACTGATGTGCAGAACCCATAAATAAACCATGCCAACTCAAGGTCACAGGTAAAGGTCACAAGTTTAAAACTTGGAATTTTGTTTCCGTTCCATATCTCCTTTACCCCTGGAAGGATTTTCATTAAACTGTTGTGAAATATACCCCCACAGTGAGCTGATGTGCAGAACCCATAAATAAACAATGCCAACTCAAGATAAAGGTCACAGGTGAAGCTCACAAGTTTGAGCCTTGATACAAAGTGTGGCGGGGGATTTGGCTGTCCCTCAGACTGCTTTCTTGTTGTTAGCTCACCTGTCACGTAGTGACAAGGTGAGCTTTTGGGATCACTTTTTGTCCGTCGTCCGTCGTGCGTGTGTGCGTGTGTGCGTGCGTGTGTGCGTAAACTTTTTCTTCAAATGACATCTCCTCCTAAACCACCGATTGGATTTTAACCAAACTTCACAGGAATGATCCTTAGGTGGTCCCCTTTCAAAGTTGTTCAAATGGTTCCGGTCCATTGCACATCTAGGTCACAGGAGCTAAAAATAGATTTTTAAAATGAAAACTTTAAAAATCTTCTTCTCTGAAACCGCAAGGCCCAGGTCTTTGATATTTGGTATGAAGCTTCATCTAGTGGACCTCTACAAAGATTGTTCAAATTATGGCCCTTGGGCCAGAAATGCCCCCGCCCCGGGGGCCTTTGGGTTTACATAGGCTTATATAGGGAAAATCTTTAAAAATCTTCTTCTCTGAAACCACAAGGCCCAGGTCTTTGATATTTGGTGTGAAGCTTCACCTAGTGGACCTCTACCAAGATTGTTAAAATTATAGCCATAGGGCCAAAAATACCCCCGCCCCGGGGGCCTTTGGTTTTACATAGGCTTATATAGGGAAAATATTTAAAAATCTTCTTCTCTGAAACCGAAAGGCCCAGGTCTTATATATTTGGTGTGAATCTTCATCTAGTGGACCTCTACCAAGATTGTTCAAATTATGGCCCTTGGGCCAGAAATGCCCCTGCCCCGAGGGCCTTTTGATTTACATAGGCTTATATAGGGAAAATCTTTAAAAATCTTCTTCTCTGAAACCACAAGGCCCAGGTCTTTGATATTTGGTGTGAAGCTTCGCCTAGTGGACCTCTACCAAGATTGTTAAAATTATAGCCCTAGGGCCAAAAATACCCCCGCCCCTTGGGCCTTTGGTTTTACATAGGCTTATACAGGGAAAATCTTTAAAAATCTTCTTTTCTGAAACCACAAGGCCCAGGTCTTCTATATTTGGTGTGAAGCTTCATCTAGTGGACCTCTACCAAGATTGTTCAAATTATGGCCCTTGGGCTAGAAATGCCCCTGCCCCGGGGGCCTTTTGATTTACATAGGCTTATATAGGGAAAATCTTTAAAAATCTTCTTCTCTGAAACCACAAGGCCCAGGTCTTATATATTTGGTGTTAAGCTTCACCTAGTTGACCTCTACCAAGATTGTTCAAATTATAGCCCTAGAGCCAAAAATGCCCCCTCCAGGGGGGCCTTTGGTTTTACATAGGCTTATACAGGGAAAATCTTTAAAAACCTTCTTCTCTGAATCGGAAAGGCCCAGGTCTTCGATATTTGGTATGAAGCTTCATCTAGTGGACCTCTACCAAGATTGTTCAACTTATGGCCCTTGGGCCAGAAATGCCCCCGCCCCGGGGGCCTTTGGGTTTACATAGGCTTATATAGGGAAAATCTTTAAAAATCTTCTTCTCTGAAACCACAAGGCCCAGGTCTTTGATATTTGGTGTGAAGCTTCACCTAGTGGACCTCTACCAAGATTGTTCAAATTATAGCCCTAGGGCCAAAAATGCCCCGCCCCGGGGGCCTTTGGTTTTACATAGGATTATACAGGAAAAATCTTTAAAAATCTTTTTCTCTGAAACCGCAAGACTCAGATCTTTGATATTTGGTGTGAAGCTTCATCTAGTGGATGTCTACCAAGATTGTTCAAATTATAGCCCTGGGGCTAAAAATGCCCCCGCCCCGGGGGCCAGTGATTTTACATAGGCTTATATAGGGAAAATCTTTAAAATCTTCTTCTCTGAAACCGCAAGGCCCAGGTCTTTGATATTTGGTGTGAAGCTTCACCTAGTGGTCCTCTACCAAGATTGTTCAAATCATAGCCCTGGGGCCAGAAAAGCCCCCGCCCCAGGGGCCTTTGGTTTTACATAGGCTTAAACAGCGAAAATCTTTAAAAATATTCTTTTCTGAAACCACAAGGCTCAGATCTTTGATATTTGTCAAGAAGCTTCATCTAGTGGACCTCTACCAAGATTGTTCAAATTATAGCCCTGGGGCTAAAAATGCCCCCATTCCCGGGGCCCTTTGGTTTTTCATAGGCTTATATAGGGAAAGTATTTAAAAATCTTCATCTCTGAAACCACAAGGCTCAGGTTTTTGATATTTGGTACGAAGCTTCACCTAGGATAGCCCTTGGGCCAAGAATGTACTAGAGACACTGATTCTCAGGTGAGCGATTCAGGGCCCTCTGGGCCCTCTTGTTTTTTATGTTTCGGTTTTTCTATCACTTATTTTGAGAAAGAGGTGAGTGAAAACCAGAGTGCCCAGAGGAAACCCAAGTGACCTTCCATTATAGGACCTGATTACTTATAGGAAAGGTTTTAGGCATTGAAAGGTGGGGACTAGTCTCCCTTTTTATATCTTGTGTGCTTCAGCCCCTGCCCATCGGGGCTTGAAGAAATAGATGGGCTGCATGATGCTGAAACTGACCCGCACACGAGTACTGGTAAATCGCTTAGAGGATCTAAGCCTGCCCAGGTAAATCGGTGCGAGTCAGACCGTCCATGCTTATTAACCCTATTAGTTACATTGGGTGGCAGGGCTTGAGATGTCATTTCAGCTCAATGTCAGTAAAAAGTCCCACAAAATTGTAAGCAACGTCTCCAAAATGACCTTTACAGGGGACGTTAAACCACAAATCAAACAAACAAATATCCCTGTGTTGAAGACTTGTAAGCCCAAACACAACTGCCCTAACAGTAATCAGACTATTGTGACAGCTTTAGCTTCACTTTGGCTCATGGAAATTAAATGTGCACAATTTCCTAAATATTTGGACAACAAATAGTCATAATAGTGTCAGTTTGATAAAACAGCTCAGATCTGGATCAGACTACTCCTTCAGGAGCTGCCTTATCTAGGTATAAGCTGCTTAGAAAACAGGAGCAGTCTTATCTGAGTCTACACTGCTTAGCATCTAACATTCAAATTTTCATCTGCCCAGGGTCTTTTCTGTTTTCCACTGACAAAAATTTTTCATTGCTAAAATATATAATGAATAATGTACTAGAATTTGTTTTTCTACAAAAACACAGATGTCTCCCCCGTTTTTGACCTCTAAGTATGACCTTGACATTGGAGGTATTGAGCTGGGTCTTGTGTGAAACACATCATCTAATGAAGATGAACATTCCTGTAAAGTAACTTTAAAAATGTTCATAGAAAAATAAAGTTACTGGCCGTACACAAAAAAGCCCTTTTTACCTTTGACCTCTAAGTATGGCCTTGACCTTTGAGGTACAACACATCGTCTCATGATGGTTAACATTTCTGCCAAGTAATTTCATAATCCATCAAAGAATAAGGAAGTTATTGACAGTCCCTTTTTTACCTTTGACCTCTAGGTATGACCTTGACATTGGAGGTATGGACCTTGGTCTTGCACATGACTCATGGTCTAATGACAGTGAACATTTCTGCATGGTTACTTTATAAAGTCCATCCAGAAATAAAAAAAAGTTATTGACTGGACACAAAAAAAAAAAAAAAAAAAAAAAATACCTCTGACCTGTTAGTTTGACCTTGGTCTTGGAGGTACCGACCTGGGTCTAGTGTGCACCACATCGTCTCATGATGGTTAACATTTCTGCCACGTAATTTCACAATCTATCCAGGGATAAGAAAGTTATTGACTGAACCCTAAAAAGTCCCTTTTTGCCCTTTGACCTCTTAGTACGACCTTGACATTTGAGGTACCAACTTGGGTCATGCACGCAACACATCGTCTCATGGTGGTTAACATTTCTGCCAAGTAATTTCAAAATCCATCTAAAAATAAGAAAGTTATTGACAGAACACAAAAAGGCCCCTTTTTTACCTTTAACCTCTATGTATGACCTTGACCTTTCAGGTACCAAACTGTGTCATGCGTGCAACAAATCATCTCATGGTGGTAAACATTTCTGCCAAGCAATTTCAAAATCTAAAAATAAGAAAGTTATTGACCAAACACGAAAAAAGGCCCCTTTTTTGACCTTTGACCTCTATGTATGACCTTGACATTTGAGGTACCAAACTGAATCATGCATGCAACACATCCTCTCATGATAGTTAACATTTTTGCCAGGTAACTTCAAATTCTATCTAAAAGTAAGCAAGTTATTGACAAAACCCAAGAAAAAGGCCCCCTTTTTAGCTCACCTGAGCACGAAGTGAAGGTGAGCTTTTGGGATCGGTCTTTGTCCGTCGTCCGTGCGTCCGTCGTCAACTTTTGCTTTAAACAACTTCTTCTCCAAAACTGCTGGACAGATTTTGATCTAATTTCACAGGAATGCTCCTTGGGTGTCCTCTATCAAAATTGCTCAAACTGTTCCGCTCGGGTGAACAAGATGGACGCCAGAGCTAAAAATAGAAAAACTGCTTAACCAGTGGATGGATTTTGAAATTATTTCACAGGAATGTTCCTTGGATGACCTTCTACTAAAATTGCTCAAACCGTTCCACTCAGGTGAACAAAATGCCCACCAGACCTAAAAATAGAAAAACCTTTAAACGACTTCTTCTCCTTAACCAGTGGATGGATTTTAAAATTATTGCACAGGAATATTCCTTGGGTGCCCCTCTACTAAAATTGCTCAAACCATTCCGCTTGGGTGAACAAAATGGCCGCCAGAGCTAAAAATAGAAAAACCTTTAAAGGACTTCTCCTTAACCAGTGGATGGATTTCGAAATTACTTTACAGGAATGTTCCTTGGGTAACCCTCTACCAAAATTGCTCAAATCGTTCTGCTTTGCTGAACAAGATGGCCGCCAGAGCTAAAAATAGAAAAACCTTTAAACGACTTCTTCTCCTTAACTAGTGGATGGATTTTGAAATTACTTCACAGGAATGTTCCTTGGGTGACCCTCTACCAAAATTGCTCAAACCGTTCCGCTCGGGTGAAAAAGATGGCCGCCAGAGCTAAAAATAGAATAACCTTTAAACGACTTTTTCTCCTTAACCAGTGGATGGATTTTGAAATTATTGCACAGGAATGTTCCTTGGGTGACCCTCTACCAAAATTGCTCAAACTGTTCCGCTCGTGTGAACAAAATGGCCACCAGAACTAAAATTAGAAAAACCTTTAAATGACTTCTTCTCCTTAACCTGTGGATGGATTTTGAAATTATTTCACAGGAATGTTCCTTTAGTGAACCTCACCAAAATTGCTCATACCATTCCGCTCGGGTGAACAAAATGGCCGCCAGAGCTAAAAATAGAAAAACCTTTTAAGGACTTCTTCTCCTTAACCAGTGGATGGATTGCGAAATTACTTCACAGGAATGTTCCTTGGGTAACCCTCTACCAAAATTGCTCAAACTGTTCCGCTCGTGTGAACAAGATGGCCACCAGAGCTAAAAATAGAATAACCTTTAAATGACTTTTCCTCCTTAATCAGTGGATGGATTTTGAAATTATTTCACCAGAATGTTCCTTGGGTGACCCTCTACCAAAATTGCTCTAAAGGTTCCGTCGGGTGAACAAAATGGCCACCTGAGCTAAAAATAGAAAAAACCTTTAAACAACTTCTTCTCCTTTACCAGTGGATGGATTTTGAAATTATTTCACAGGAATGTTCCTTTGGTGAACCTCTACCAAAATTGCTCATACTGTTTCGCTAGGGTGAACAAAATGGCCGCCAGAGCTAAAAATAGAAAAACCTTAAAACGACTTCTTCTCCTTAACCAGTGGATGGATTTTGAAATTATTTCACAGGAATGTTCGTTTGGTGACAATCTACCAAAATTGCTCATACTGACCAGCTCGGGTGAACAAAATGGCCACCAGAGCTTCTCCTGCTTAACCAGTGGATGGATTAATAGCCCTGGGGCCAAAAACATCCCCACCCTGGGGCCCACTGGTTTTACATAGGCTTATATAGGGAAAACCTTTAAAAATCTTCTTGTCTGAAACCAGAAGGCCCAGGTCTTTGAAATTTGGTATGTAGCTTCGTCTAGTGGACCGCTACCAGGATTGTTCAAATTATAGCCCTGGTGCCAAAAACAGCCCCGCCCCGGGGCCCACTGGTTTTACATAGGCTTATATATGGAAATCCTTCAAAAATCTTCTTGTCTGAAACCAGAAGGCCCAGGTCTTTGATATTTGGTATGAAGCTTCATCTAGTGGACCTCTACCAAGATTGTTCAAATTATAGCCCTGGGGCCAAAACCGGCCCCGCCCCGGGGCCCAATGGTTTTACATAGGCTTATATTGGGAAAACCTTTAAAAATCTTCTTGTCTGAAACCAGAAGGCCCAGGTCTTTGATATTTGGTGAGTAGCTTCTACAAGTGGAGCGCTACCAAGGTTGTTCAAATTATAGCCCTGGGGCCAAAACGTCCCCGCGCCAGGGCCCACTGGTTTTACATAGGCTTTTATAGGGAAAACCTTTAAAAATCTTCTCGTCTGAAACCAGAAGGCCCAGCTAGGTCTTTGATATTTGGTATGTAGCATCATCTAGTGGACCACCTCTACCAAGATCGTTCAAATTATAGCCCTGGGGCCAAAAATGCCCCCCCCCCCCCCCCACCCCGGGGCCCTTTGGTTTTACATAGACTTATATATCCCAGGTGCATAGGCTTATGTAGGGAATATCTTTATAAAAATCTTCTTCTCTGAAACCGCAAGGCCCAGGTCTTTGATATTTGGTGTGTAGCTTCATCTAGTGGACCTTGGCCAAGATTGTTCAAATTATAGCCTTTGTTGATGTTTGGTATGAAGCTTCACCATTAAGACCTCCCTAAACATTATGCACATTAAAGGCCATGGGCCAATAATGGCCCTCCCTGGGGCCCCCTTGTTACTCTATGGATCAGGTGAGCGATCCAGGGCCATCATGACCCTCTTGTTTACCTTTGACCTCTAAGTATGACCTTGACCTTTGAGGTACCAACCTGGGTCATGCACGCAGCACATTGTCTTATATTGGTTAGCATTTCTGCCACGTGATTTCAAAATCCATCTCAAAATAAGAAAGTTATTGACCAAACATGAAAAAAGGCCCGTTTTGACCTTTGACCTCTAAATATGACCTTGACCTTTCAGGTACCGACCTGCCTCATGCGCACCACACATCGTCTTATGGTTGTTAATATTTCTGCCAAGTAATTTTAAAATCCATCACAAAATAAGAAAGTTATTGACCAAACATGAAAAAATGCCCCTTTTTTACCTTTGACCTCTAAGTGTGACCTTGACCTTTGAGGTACCGACCTGCCTCATGCGCACCACACATCGTCTCATGGTTGTTAATATTTCTGCCAAGTAATTTTAAAATCCATCTGAAAATAAGAAAGTTATTGACCGGACACGATTTGCCCATACAGATATACATACCGACAAACTTCCAAGGGAGATAATTCAAAAAGTATAAATGCGAGAGTTATAGTTCTTGCGCATTGCACGTCGTCTAATGCTGATTAATATTTATATGAAGTTTCGTGGAGAATGTACGGTTTTCAAGTTATAGAGCGGACACAAATGTTTGACAGATGGACAGACAGACGGACAGACAGACGCCCGGGGAAAAACAATATGTCTCTCAAAAAAAAAAAATTTCGGGGGGGGAGACATAATAATACTGTAAGGCCATTTAAACTCTTATCCTACTGTTCACGACAACCCCTATCTTTGGAAACAGTGTGGATCCAGATGATATGGCTTCTGAAGAAGCCATCTGATCAGGATCTACACTGTTTGACATTCAGTTTATGGATTTGTAAGAATAAATTACATCAAGTGATCTAATTGGTTCAAAGTCAGAAATGGGTGTGGCTAAACTGAATATTCAGCAGGATAAGGACTAAAAGTGACCCTACTATTACGGTAAATTTTGTGTTCAGAGTTTTACGTCTCACCAACAACTAGGATGATATGGAGATGGGACCTTGGTTTAAACCCATCAGAAAGTCTGGAAGAGCCTGGAATCAAACCCACAACCCCTAGTTTATGAGGTGAGTAGCTTAACCACTTCACCAGTCTTCTTGAGTAAAGGCTGCTAGTTGCAAAGTGTCCAAATTGAAACATTCTGATGGCAACATTGGGAAATAAATAAAGCAAGAGGGACAAAAACTTTTGACTTTTAATTTTACATATTAAAACTAGAATAACAGACACCTTTTCATTATACATATGGTGTAAAAACTAAAATGCCATATTTACCCTAAATATTAGGACACCTCAACTTCTAACTATACTTGTTCTAAAATTTGAACAAATGCAAATAACTACCTGACCTTGTGTCTATAAAAAGCTGGAAGATAGGGAAACAGGGCAGACCCTGATGAGACGCTGGACTGGGTTTACGCTGTTTGCTAAGGCCTGTAAGTCCGAATACATGTGGTAAATATGGTATCTATCAGAACACATTGCAAACAATATATATCAATGGGCCTGCGAATAACAAAACCCACAATAATACCGGTGTGACCAGCACAGACACAAATCAACCTGTGCCACCATCCACTATGGCGAGACCTTATGTCTCTTGGCATAGATATTAGCTTTCGTAGGTACATGCGATCAGCAAAGACTCAGATCAGACTTTGAATGCCCAAGCTGATCCGAGTCTTACCTCGTCACTCAACACTTGTAGATTTTGCCATAAGCTGGCTCAAATAAAATGCCTCAGTGAGCATTCATTAACCCTTATACTGCTGAATATGTTAAGCCACACGAGCTGTCAGCCAACCAGATTACTTGATAAATTTCATTCAATTCACAAACTGCATGGCAAACAGTGTAGATTCTGTTCAGATGGCTTCAGAAGCCATCTAATGTGGATCTACACTGTTTGCAAAGTTAGGGTTTGTGTTGAGGAGCAAGATAAGGTTTAATAAAATGGTAAAATTTCAGTGATGGTTTTCCAGGCCTTGCTTCCATATTTATATTTATTTTATTCAGCAATTCTAGATGACCTCCGACTTTGGGCGACTACGATAGCTCTCGTCCTTACACTTTGTCTGGCAAGCTTAAGAAGTATGCTCTTTAAGCAAATGTTTTTTTCCTAGATCAGGTGGACTATGTTGCATCTGATATGGATCTACACTGTTTGCAAATGATCCAAAAATGGGATGCTTGGCATATATGGGTTAAAGTAAGCAAAGCAAAGAATCACTGAAAACATAGCCATATTATTTAATAGTTGAATTCTCAATGACTGACTTGTAGCATTTATTATTAAGGTGTGTGTGTGTGTGTGTGTGAATTCGGGTTTAACGTCGCTTTCAACAATTTTTCAGTCATATCACGACGGTGTCTGGTTGCGACAGGGAGCTCAATGCTCACTTTTATAGTGCTGCCTCACCGAAGTATCATGTCCCAGACACATTACATGATACCACACCCAGTCACATTATCCTGACACTGGATCGACCAGTCCTAGCTCTACCCTGTAAATATGAGTGCCAAGCGAGGAGCAGCTAGTACCATTTTTAACGACTTTGGTATGTCGCGGCCCGGGATCGAATCCGTGACCTCCCGTTCCCCGGAGCAGACACTCTACCAACTGAGCTATCGGGGCCGGTTTATTATTAAGGTGTCAAAAATTTCATTCATTCCATCAACTGAGACATTAAAATACTGAGGTAGACATGAAGATAAAATAGGTAACATTAATGCGATTATACAACACCCTGAGAGTCAAAAATATTGGGATAAGACAGCGCTACAGTATTAATTTTATTCCCTAACATTTTGCTATTACAAAGAATTATCTGCTATAAAGCTTCCCAATAAGGGATAGTACACTATGAGATACTGTAAAAATCCTAAAATTTCAGACGCCTGGAGGACTTGTCGTAAATTCTAAAATTAAAAAAAAAATGTTTCTTGATCCAGCAAGTAGTCTAAAAAGCACAAAGGCAAACAGTGTAGACCCTGATCAGACTGCTCCTTCAGGAGCAGTCTGATCTGGGTCTGCACTGTTTGCTTAGGACAGTCTGTCCCAATACTTAGGATCACTACAGTAAGGACCTGTTGTCCTTATTTACTCAAATTTTTGAACATTTTGGACAAAAGCCATGGTCTAACAAATGTGAATGACATTTCTTTCTTTGAGTTTTACAACTGTTCCGTCCCATCTTGAGCAAAGGATATAACAAACTTAGTCAGTATAACAAGGGTTGACTGTATTTAAGTGGAGTTTGTATTTCATGCTCTGAGCAATTGAGCATGAAAAAATTTTAATAAACTCACCGGCCAGACTAGACTGAAACATATACAGTAAAATTCTCATATTAAGACCACCATTGGGACTGTTCAAAAGTGGT
The DNA here is from genome assembly GCA_963580285.1 of Lucinisca nassula. Taxonomy (NCBI): domain Eukaryota; kingdom Metazoa; phylum Mollusca; class Bivalvia; order Lucinida; family Lucinidae; genus Lucinisca; species Lucinisca nassula. The sequence goes on from OY757010.1 coordinate 181,590,350, forward strand.
CTTAATTAGGAGACACTGGATGTAGAAAACACAAAGTATAACTGAAACCTTCTCAATAAACTTTCAAAAGAAGATTTAGTCTTATAATTTTAGGAGATCTTAATAGTGGAATTTTACTGTAGTAAGTGTACCCAAAATTCTTATCCCTAACTTCTAAAAGCAACTACCGGTAACCACAAAGACATCAATTAACAGTTGCAAATCTACTTTTTCATAATTTTCAATGAAATTAAAGCTTGCCATCACATGTGGATCATCTGCTTTACTAGGAAAAAGGACAAATTTTAGAATTATCTGCAGTTTGTTTGGCACTTCAGAGATAAACACTTTTCTTATTTTTCCTAGAAAGTAGGATTTAACATGTCATGCAAATTGTCTCCTATGGAGACAATTTGCATGACATGTTGTGTCCTGTTTTTTTGGAAAAATAAGGAAAATATCAACAATTGTCATTTGGTAAATTTGCCCTGAGATTGGTCAAAGTTCTTTCACATCTGTCTGAATCATTAGAAAATTTCATGTTTTGCATCTCTCGTGTGTCTGTCTTGCCTCTGTACAATTTCATTCATGGTACTGGCCAAAAAGTCCACTTGATTAGCGAAAGCAATCGCTTCATCCCTCTTTCTACTGCGATAACCTCTCAACACTGCAGTATGAGGGTTGTCCTCAGCCTCAGGATTTTCTGTCTTGTACTTGAACTCTCTTCTAGTGATGACGGGCACCAGCTTTCCATTAGGCATGGGAACCAAGTCATTGCCAGTCCGTTTACATACATATCTTGGGTTTTTCATGCGAATGTCAACAACATCCTTCAGTGATTGTTCTCTGGATTCCTCCAGCTTTGTGATGATTCGATGAGGATATGTTACTCCTACAAAAAGACACATAATTAATCCATAAAATGCCGAACTTGACAACGGTTGTCTGCTTTGTCGTCTGCCTTTTACTTTAAAAGTCATTGTTGCAAACAGTGTGGACCCAGATCAGAACGCTCATTGGAGTCAACACTGTTTGCCTGTATGCAAAAATATTTCTAAAAAGTTTCCAAGAAGATTCAGCAGACGACATAAATAGATGACATTTTTGACATCTTAAACTTAAAATCTCGGCAAAGTTGTGCAAAACTAATAATGTTGCTACTTAAATGTATAGTCAAAACTTTGATCATTCAATGTGGCAATTATACTAATATGTTTGCAGAAAAAATGTGAGCAGCTTTAGTAAAAGATGCTCACACTTTCTCTGCAAAAACACTGCTGTGTCAGATACTGTAGTTACTACAGCAGTTACCAAGTTCACCACTAACAAACTTGTGAAGCTACTGATGCTTTGACAACTGGGCTGATATAATTAGAATATGTCATAATAGTGTTTGTAAAACCTTTAATCTTAAAGCATCAATCATGACTGGCAGACAACCTTTTTTAAAGTTCAACATACATGTATTCTTAACTTTCATCTTACTACAAAGATACACCTTCAAGGGAGGTGACTCTTATGAAAACATGTTTGTCTCTCTTAGCAACAGGTGTCTACTCACAAAAGAAATAATTTGTTTTTTTTTTTGGAGCAAGCCACCTTGATGTGCTCAGGTCACCAGTTCGATACATTTTGGGGTCATCATTATTTTGTAGAGACTGAACATAAGTACAGTTAAACTCCCAAAGGTGGTCTCTTATAAGTTTGTTTGTTTGAATTGGGGTTTAACGTCCCCGTCAATACTATTTAGGTCATATTGGAGACGTTGCTTCCAATTTTGTGGGACTTTTACCCGATACTGAGATGAAATGACATCCCAAGCCCTGCCGCCCAATGAAACCAGAAGGCTAATATGCATTGGACGATCAGACTCACACCGCTTTGCCTGGACACGTTTAGTCCTTCTAAGCGGTTTATCAGTACTCATGTGTGGTCAGATTCAGCTCTACGTGGAAGCACCATGCAGCCCAATCTAATTCTTCAAGCCCCGAGGAGCAGGGCGAGATCTCTTACAAGGAGACACTGGGTGTAGAAAACACAAAGAATAACTGATACCTTACCAATAAGCTTTTAAAAGCAGATTAAGTCTTAATTCTCGGTGGTCTTAATAGCGGAATTTTACTGTATTTCTATGGTTGTTCTCTCTCTTCTGCTGATTCTAGACAGACAATTGTCAGTTATTTAGTGAAAGAATGTGTACTGTACTGGTTAACTGCTTATGTATAAGCCTGCACAGAAGTGGGGGTCAGAAACCTAACCAGCTGGATATGACCTACAGGTGAAGTTCAATGGCTCGATCACCTTTGGGACCATGAAAATCTGTTTAAGACGGGTAGTTTGAGCCACTAATGGCTACTTCCAGCAGGCATATCAGGGATTATTTAGGACTTCTTTTCGGTGTTCTTTAGTATATTGTATAAATGTATGATGTTCGTACTCATTAGAATCGCCTCAATGATGCGATTCTAATGAGTACACACAGCATACATTTACAAGACAAAAGACGAAAATATCCTAAATTTTCCCTCACTATTTCTTAAGTTGAGAAATTCCCTAAGGACTCAAGGATGGGTTCAACTTAGCCAAAGTAAACGAGCCATCGGCGTACAAGCCATCAAAGTTCTACTGTAAATAGTGTTGAATGAGCTGTAGAACTCCAAAACATGCAAACAAAGGAAAACTTAAAGAGCAGACAGTTTTTTCAGATAGGTCAAATTATAGGAAAGGGAAGTCCTGAAACTGATCCACTGCGTAAAATACACCAGGGACCAGCTGTTCAAAACCAATCATGTTGTTAGTTAACACATCATTAACACTTTTAGAAGTCTCCGTGGTGTATTGGATAAGCTACTCGCCTCATAAACCATGAGCCTTGGGTTCGATTCTGGGTTTCTCCAGACTTTTGGATGAGTCTTTGAACCAAGGTCCCATCGTATGATCTTAGCTGTTGGTGGGACCTTAAAGTCAAACACACTCACTCACTTATTAGCACTTTGATCATTTAATATACATGTAGTAATTCACTTTGATCATTTAATATAGTAAATATGCTAATGTTTTTGCTGAAAAAAAATGCAATAGCGAAAGCTACTCACATTTTTCCAACAAAAATACCATTACGCAAACACCTATGCGAATACATTGCCACCTTTATCGCCGAAAAAATGAAAATGTGAAGATGAAAAATTGCGATATTTTTCTTATTTCTGCTCAAAATATAGATTGTGGGCACTCGTTAGAACCGCCTCATCGAGGCAGTACTAACGAGTACCCACAATCTATATTTTACAGCAGAAATAAGAAAAATAAGGTATACCCCTGTAAACCCAAGTTTTACTATATAAAAGTGGGGTTAAAGGGGGTCAAAATTAGTGATGAGTGTAATAGATACTGTACTAGCTAGGACAAACAACCTTTTGACCACTAATGAGCTTGTTAAACCAATAATGCTTTGAACAACTACATGTACCATGAGTAGACCAAGTAGTGTCCATTTCCTTGAAATTATGATGCAGGTAAATGCTTGAGGTATGTGCGTTACAAAGTTAACTGTAATTTTGCATACCATCAAATATACCATAATGATCCATAGAGATTATCATATGGCATTTTTCATACCATACGCCATATCAGCCCGAGACTCCCGAGGGCTGATTTGGGTCGAGGGCTGATATGGGGTATGATATGAAAAATGCCATATCATAATCTATTTATCATACATTTCACTTTTAAAAAAATTCGTTCAAAATAAATTGTATTAACTGCGTCCCCCTAATACCAAAGTTACAATGCAAATTGCAAATGGCGTCCTGAACAACAAATGCGAAATGCCGCAAAAGGAAGAACGCCGCGTGTTCCGAATAGGGTGATGTCAGAGGTATGATAAAGGCTTAGGGGTGCGATAAAGGGTTATGATATGGATTTTGGGGTATGATAAAGCCCGTGCGATATGGCAGCACGTGCAAGTGTGATACGTGCATTGGTGTCACGTTTGTATCGCATATTCAAAAACTAAGTATTTTATACTAAATGTATGATAATAAGTATTATGACAGACAGGCATAAACAAAAAGTGCAGTCCCAGATCAGACTGTTCCTGAGAAGTGATATGATCATGGTCAACACTGTTCGCCATTCCATCTGCACTTTTTGAACTCCTTGCTGGATTGTGAAACAAATCTGTTCAAATGTTAGAATTACAGCAAGTTCTCAAGGTGACCCAATTTCTAGGACTTTTACAGTAGGATCATTTTTAAAATCAGTTGATACAGTTTATACCCATTTTCATTTGAAAAGAATCTTCCTCTCAATACACATGTATACAGCGGGAGTCCTTTTCAAATTTTTGGAGTATCAGGTTGAAATTTTTTGATGTTCGGTTAACTTTTTGTAAAGGTTAAAGGCCCTGATCAGATGCTGAATTCTGTTGCATCTGATCTGGGCCTGCGCTGTTTTTCAGTATATCAACTTTGCAGTTTCTCGACTAAAATTGGTTAAAAGAAGGAACTCCTAATTTTGCTTTGCATCTTGAGTATGTTTTTCAGCAGATGATGTTTTGAAATATTTTCCTGACTTTTCCCATAAATCAGGATTTGTCATTTCATGCAAATTGTCTCAGCAGACGACAAATTGTTGATATTTGTCTGATTTTTCCCAGAAAACAGGATGTGACATCTCATGCAAATTGTCTCCATGGAGACAATTTGCATGAGATGTCACATCCTGTTTTCTAATGTTTTGAAATATTTTCCTGACTTTTCCCATAAATCAGGATTTGACATTTCATGCAAATTGTCTCCCATGGAGACAATTTGCATGAAATGTCATATCCTGTTTTCTGATGTTTTGAAATATTTTCCTGACTTTTCCCATAAATCAGGATTTGACATTTCATGCAAATTGTCTCCCATGGAGACAATTTGCATGAGATGTCACATCCTGTTTTCTGATGTTTTGAAATATTTTCCTGACTTTTCCCATAAATCAGGATTTGACATTTCATGCAAATTGTCTCCCATGGAGACAATTTGCATGAGATGTCACATCCTGTTTTCTGATGTTTTGAAATATTTTCCTGACTTTTCCCATAAATCAGGATTTGACATTTCATGCAAATTGTCTCCCATGGAGACAATTTGCATGAAATGTCAAATCCTGTTTTCTAATGTTTTGAAATATTTTCCTGACTTTTCCCATAAATTGGGATTTGACATTTCATGCAAATTGTCTCCCAGGGAGACAATTTGCATGAGATGTCACATCCTGTTTTCTGGGAAAAATTACAAAGACAATTTGCATGAGATGTCACTTGCTGTTTTCTAATGTTTTGAAATATTTTCCTGACTTTTCCCATAAATCAGGATTTGACATTTCATGCAAATTGTCTCCCACGGAGACAATTTGCATGAGATGTCACATCCTGTTTTCTGGGAAAAATCAGACAAATATCAACAATTTGTCATCTGCTGAATTAGCCCAGAGAGTGGTAAAGGTTAGAGGTAAGAGTTCCTCTAAGAGAAGATCCCTTATTCAAAGGGGTTTGGTTTACAGAATAAAAAGTAATGGAAGAGAATGTGACATAATTTGATTTTTTTTAACTTTCAAATTTACCTAATTCAACACCACATCTCTTCATGACTGAGGGAGGGCACTTCCAGGGTTCATGAATAAAATCATTTGGCATTCTGGCTAACTCTGGGCACCACTGCCTGACAAAGTTCCCCTCTGGATCACAGGTCATTGCAGCATCAACAGGGTGCATGACAAAGTTCCACTGATCTAGACCACTCATTCCACCATTCTGCCACATCATGGCATTGATTGCCACATCCGCATCCAGTAATGTGTCCTGAAAAAAAAGTAACTGCTGATAACTGGATGCTTAGTCTAAAAGGTGAAGCTTCATACCAAATATCAAAGACCGGAACCTTCTGGTTTCAAACAAGAAGATTTTTAAAGGTTTTCCTACTATAAGTCTAAAGAAAACCTGTGGGGCCTGGGACAGGGCCATTTTTGGCCCCAGGACTAAAATTTGAACAATCTTGGTCTAGGTCCATTAGACAAAGTTTCATACCAAATATCAAGGAACTGAGCCTTCTGGTTTCAGACAATAAGATTTTTTTAAAGGTTTTTCCCATAAAAGTCATGTAAAACCAAAGGGCCCCGGGGCAGGGGCATTTTTTGACCCCGGGGCTATAATTTGGACAATCTTGATAGAAGACATTAAGACACTGCTTCATACCAAATATCAAACACCTGAGCCTTCTGGTTTCAGACAAAAAGATTTTAAAAGGTTTTCCCTACATAAATAAGTCAATGTAAAACAAAAGAGCCCCAGGGTGGTGGCATTTTTTGACCCCAGGGTTATAATTTGAATAATCTTGGTAGAGGTCCACTAGATGAAGCTACACACCAAATATCAAAGACCTGGGCCTTGCAGTTTCAGAGAAGATTTTTTAAGACTTCAGAAACGTGCATGTAAAGTCATTCTAGATTACAATGTTGATGATTCCAGAGAAGCTATGAAATCATTAAAAATTATGTCCTTCAATGATCGATTATTCCTACGAAAGGCAAAGTTCATGTTTAAAGTTTACAATGATATGGCACCCACATACATCGCTGAAAACTTTACTTAAAGAAATGATGAAAATGTATCCATCAATTTAAGATCTTCTGCAGCTAGATGTTTCGTACCTCCCCAACCTAGAAAAGAATGCTATAAGCACAGTATGAGATATTCTGGCTGTTTAGTGTAGAACAGTTTGCCTAGTGAAATTAAATTTGCACAGACTAGACAAACTTTTCACAACAGGTGTGTGAAATGGTTAACACAATAACCAGCCAAGTCCACAACTGGAAAATGGTTTCTCAGTCCTATATTGGCTAGTCAAATGTTGTGTCCTTTTACTTTCTCTTCTTTTTTGTGTATATACAAACATGTATTGTTTAGCATTTGGGTATATTCTGTAGCATTTTTTTTTTTTTTCCTTGCTCTTCATTTTTCTGTAGGATAAAAGGACATCTCATAGTCCTACTGTAATTACATAATCATACTGTAATCACATTGCATGTTTTGCTACAAATATGTTCTTGTATATTTACTTTTTGTTGTTGTTGTTGTTTTTGTTGTTGTTAAATGTAATTGTTTAGAGGGCCTCATGGAAGATTAGCTTCATTATATGCTAAATGTTGTCACCCTCGTTAAATAAAGTCTTTACTTACTTACTTACTTAAGAATTTTCCTATACAAGGCAATGTAGAACCAAAGGGCCCGGGGCGTGGGCATTTTTGGCCCCAGGGCTATAATTTGAACGATCTTGGTAGAAGTCCACTAGATGAAGCTACAAACCAAATATCAAAGGCCTGGGTCATGTGGTTTCAGAGGAGAAGATTTTTTAAGATTTTTCAAATATAAGTCAATAAAAACAAAAGGGGCCCCGGTGTGGGGGCATTTTAGGCCCCAGGGCTATAATTTGAACAATCCTGATAGAGGTCCACAAGGCGAAGCTTCATACCAAATATCAAACACCTGAGCCATCTGGTTTCAGACAAGAAGATTTTTAAAGGTTTTCCCTGTATAAGTTAATGTAAAACCAAAGGGCCCCAGGGCAGGGGCATTTTTCGACCCAGGGCTATAATTTGAACAATCTTGGTAGAGGTCTACTAGATGAAGCTACACACAAAATATCAAAGACCTGGGCCTTGTGGTTTCAGAGAAGAAGATTTTTTAAATTTTTCCTATATCAGTCAATGTAGAACCAAAGGGTCCCGGGGCGAGGGGATTTTTGGCCCCAGGGCTATAATTTGAATAATCTTGGTAGATGTCCACTAGATGAAGCTACACACCAAATATCAAATACCTGGGCCTTGTGGTTTCAGAGGAGAAGATTTTTTTAAGTTTTTTCTAATATATAAGTCAATGTGAAACCAAAGGGGCCCCGTGGCGGGGGCAATTTAGGCCCCAGGGCTATAATTTGATCAATCTTGATACAGGTCTACAAGACGAAGCTTCATACCAAATATCAAACACCTGAGCCTTCTGGTTTCAGACAAGAAGATTTTTAAAGGTTTTCCTTATATAAGTCAATGCAAAACCAAAAGGCCCCAGGGCGGGGGCATTTTTGGACCCAGGGCTATTATTTGAACAATCTTGGTAGAGTTCCACTAGTGGAAGCTACACACCAAATATCAAAGACCTGGGCATTGGGCTTTCAGAGAAATAGATTTTTTTAAGATTTTTCCTATATAAGTCAGTGTAAAACCAAGGGGCCCTGGGGCAGGGCAATTTTGGTTCAAGGGCTATAATTTGAGCAATCTTGATAGAAGTCCACAAGACGAAGCTTCATTCCAAATATCAAACACATTAGCCTTCTGGTTTCAGACAAGAAGATTTTTAAAGCTTTTCCCTATGTAAGTCTATGTAAAACCAAAGGGCCCCGGGGTGGGGGCATTTTTTGGCCCCAAGGCTATAAATTGAACAATCTTGGTAGAGATCCACTAGATGAAGCTACATTCCAAATATCGAAGGCCTGGGCTTTGGAGTTTCAGAGAAGATTTTTCAAGTTTTTATTAAAAAAAAATCTATCTTGATGTGCAATGGACTGGAACCATTTGAACAACTATGAAAGGGGAATGCCTGAGGATCATTCCTGTGAAGTTTAATCAAAATCCGATCAGTGGTTTAGGAGAAGATGTCGTTTGAAGAAGTCGTTTATGGACGGACGCACTGACAGATGGACAGATGCATGCATGCACGCCAGACGAAAAGTGACCCCAAAAGCTCACCCTGTCACTACATGACAGGTGAGCTAAAAAATCGAGGCTGTTTTCTTTTAATAACCATTACCTGGATTTGCTTCAAATCAGTTACAGATAACCATATGGCTTTGTAATTTGTAACTTTTGGTTGACTAATAAACAAATCACCCAAAATGTTGTCTCTAGTCATATAAGACAGCGGCTTAAACTGGATAGTGTTAAAGACTCTTTTCTCACCAGTCAGCTCCTGCTGAACATTAAAACCCTACTTTTGCAAACAGTGTAGATCCGATCAGATGGCTTCTAAAGAAGCCATCTGATCAGGCTCTACACTGTCATTTGCTTTCTGAATTTGAATGAACACATGATTTCAAGCAATTTGGTTGGCTGAGAGTCAGAAAATGGGTGTGGCAAATTAATTTATTCAGCAGGAAAGGGGTAAATTAGTGTCCGCTTTTACACCAACACAGCTGCTAAATAGGATCACATTTTGATTTGTTTGGTTTGAGGTTTAACGTCCCCGTAAACACTGTAAAGGTCATTTTGGAGACGTTGCTTCCAATTTTGTGGGATTTTTACCCGACATTGAGATGAAATTACATCTCAAGCCCTGCCGCCAAATGAAACCAATAGGGTTTATAAGCATGGACGGTCCGACTCGCACTGCTTTGCCTGGGCAGTGTTAGATCCTCTAAGCGGTTTACCAGTACTCGTGTGTGGGTCAGTTTCAGCTCTGCGTGGAAGCATCATGCAGCCCATCTATTTCTTCAAGCCCCGATGGGCGGGGGCATAGGATCACATTTTGACAAAACACCCATGTACTAAAATGACGTCTGTCATATCTCCATAACTGGCACTATTCGGATGAAAATGTGTGATATTTTTTTTTAATTTCTAGTCCAAACATAGATTGTTGGTGCTCATGAGGTTGTGGTTCTGAAAGTCACCAACAATCTGTTTTTGAGCAAATATAAGGAAATAAAATATAAGCCATATCCCTGTAAACCACAAATTTCCCTATATAAATTGGGTTTACAGGGATGTTCCTGATATGTTAGCCTGATAAATTCTCAGCTTATTACATTGAAATATGTAAAATTTTGGGAACCTGTTCTGCTATGAATGTGCAATAACTTCACACTCCAAGGCTGGTTTGGTTGTTTTCTTAACCCTTGTCCTGCTGATCCCGGATATGCCTTATTTTCCAAACAATGCAGATCCAGATCAGATGGCTTCTATCAGAAGCCATCTGATCAGGATCTACATTGTTTGCCATTCAGATTGTGAATGTGTTGCAATTATTTGCATCAAGTAATCTGATTGGTTGATAATCAGTAGTGGGTGTGGCATATATAAATATTCAGCAGGACAAGGGTTAAAATAGTTACCTGAAACCATCTATAGCCCTCTACCCAGTGTATGTTAAGATAGGAGATCAGAAACGAGGCAACAACATGGCGCATGTAGTTATTCATCCAGCCAGTCAGCCATAACTGTCTCATAGAAGCATCAACCAATGGAAACCCAGTATTGCCTTTCTGCCATGCCTTTAGGTGGGCCTTGTTGTCACTCCATCTTTGATCCTGTTTAAGAGCAAAAAAATAAAAATAAAGAAATACCTCACCTCACAATAACTCTTTCTTTGGGTTCCAAGGCGGAAACCATGATTTTTATTCCTTTTTGTACCAAATGGACTCTTCCACCTCATATATATAAAGCAGGAGTCCATTTCAAAATTTAGGGGTGTCAGGTTGTGTTTTCTTCAAAAAGTATTTGGAAATTGGCTGAACATTTTGCAAACAGAATAGGCCCTGATCAGATGCCGCGTTCTGCGGCGTCTGATCTGGGCATGCGCTGTTTGCCAGGGTACCCGTTTAAGGGTTTCTGGTACAAAATGGGTTAAATAGCTATATTATATCACCTGTGGGGTGCAAATCACCAAACCATGAAATGTAGGTTAAGGTCAAACATGGCTGTCTGCTATCCCTAGCTGCAAGTTTGTTCCAAGTATCATTAATGGGACTCTTATAGTTCTTGAAATGGACTTGAGCATTGAGGTGAACCATAGAGCTCAAGCAATAGTTCATAAAATCAATGAACTATGAATTTTTGGTCAAGGTGACTGGTTTAATATAGATGACTGCAATCCATTCAGCACTTTTCCTCTTAAGAAGCCAGGAAAAACTGCATCAGGAAATGCCATCTGTTTATGTCTTCTGCTGCATCTTCTAGAATTTTTTTTAAAACAAATTTTGCATAGTCTGATCTGGGGCCACACTGTTTGCAGCAGTGCTTTTTAAAATAAGAAGCAAACAACAAAACAGATGACAATTGGGCTCAGAGATGGTAAAACTGATGCATATTCTTCCACTGTTTGCAAGGGAGGCAATTTCTGTAACTTTCTGTTCACAATAAATCTGTCTGAAATGTAGTTCTACTCTTTAGGGAAATTTTAGGGATTTGTTCTTGATAAAATTGACCCACACTGGTTAGGACATAAAAACATTTATGAAGAAGCCTCCATGTGTCTCCTAGTTACATGTACATGTACCTACCTTGAAATATTATCTTTTCTCAGTAATCATGACAAGACCGACAGGATTCAGTTGTACAGAGCTAACACAATGTCCTTACTTCACAAGTTCACATATTTTAAATTTTGATCGTTTAATAAGGCAAATTTACTCAGGCCTCATACTGACCACTCTTTTCCATGCCTGAAAGGCCCGATTTTGCAGCTTCAACCCTTATCCTGTTGAACAAGACACATCTTTTACCTTTGCAAACAGTGAAGATCCTGATCAGATGGCTTCTGAAGAAGCCATCTGATCAGGATTTACACTGTTTCTAATGCAGTTTGTGAAAATATCAAGTAATTTGGTTGAATAATAGTCAGAAATGGGTGTGGGTTAATACATTTATTCAGCAGGATAAGGGTTAAATATATTTTTAAAACAGGCTATAGCCACAAAAATCAAAATCTAAAAGCCTGAAATCAAGAAAAAAATAAAGCTCTAAAAGCCTGAAATCCTGCAAATGTCTGAAAAATATGAGGCCTGTATACTACATATACTGCAATATGTTTGCAGAAAGAATGTGAGAAGCTTTTGCAAAGTTAATCATATTTTTTCCAGCAAAAAATACCACTGTATTAAGTATTGTACTTACTAGATCAGTTAACCCTTGTCCTGCTAAATATTTTAATCTGCCACACCCCACTACCGATTATCAACCAATCAGATTACTTGATGCAAATTATGACAACAAATTCACAGTCTGAATGGCAAACAATATAGATCCTGATCAGATGGCTTTGCCAGAAGCCATCTGATCTGGATCTTCATTGTTTTGAAAATAAGGCATATCCGGGCACAGCAGGACAAGGGTTAATACTTTGACCACTAACAAGCTTGTTATGGTAACAATGCTTGGAATAAATGGATAAGGAACAAGATTCACCTACCCTGTAATGAACTCTTGTAGGGACACTGGGCAGATTTGGCCACAATGTTAACAGCCAATAGGACATATCCCTCCATGCAAGTTTACGCAGAAACTTTGGTGACTTCATGTGTCTAGCCTCTGTCAGGACTGAACGTGGGCTGATCTGTCCGAAGTGGAGATATGGTGAGATTCTGCAGGTGTTCAAGTGATCAGCTCGGCCAGACTCTTTCTCATAGCTCCTTATACCTATAAATGATGACATCAGGGAAAATCAGTTGATATGATTTTATTGTTACTGACAACAGGAATGACACTTTATTAGGAAATACACCTGTGGACACAAATCCGTTCAAACTTTGATGAGCTTCATTTCATTTCGATCTGATGTTTCAATCAATATTTCCTTACATCCTATCCGTCAACTGCAAGACAGAAATAAATTCAAAATGCAAAGTGTTGTACATTTCATTGTAGACCTTGCACTGTCCAATCAGAATACATCTGGAATGTCAGTCAGATCTAAAAATGGAAAAAAGTACTTGTCACAATAAGACCAATCAATGTATATTTCTTGATCCAGTTTTAGACTACTTTGGTGAATGACATTTGCTTGTCAAACTAACTTGATGCAAAGAGATTCATTGAAAGGTAGTTCATCAGAGTTTGAACGCTTTTGTGTCCAAAGGTGTATACATACATATGAACCAGAATGACAGCATGAATGACATTTTATTAAAATATACACACAGGCAAACCGGCAAATGAAAAAAAAAAAAAAATTACAACAACATCCAAGCAGCCAATAAAGGCTCAGATCAGGAGGCTAATCAGTCTTCACTAGTCATATGAGTTTCTATAGCAAATGGACACACCTCCAGATAAGACGCTTTTCTCATCTTAAGGTAGTGCTAGCACAAAAAAACATAATTATGTTGTTGGTACTCATTAGAAGCGCCTCGGCGAGGCGCTTCTAATGAGTACTAATAACACGTTTTCTTGTAGAAATAAGTGAAATAATACATGTTCAATGGATGTTGATATCTCCTCTTATCTGGGGTTATGTATATGCAAAACCTCTTGCCATAGTCATTAATGTCTGGCTATAACAGCTGATCTGAGTCTTTGCTGGTTGCAAATGTCTCAATCAGGGTTTTGCCGTACACATACTTGTATTAAGCTCAAAACAATGGGTAAGGGTACTCATTAGAACTGTCTCATCTTGGCTGTTTTCATATAACTTGCAGGTATTGCTCTCATTTCCAATTTGTGTTTTGTTTTGAATGTTTGGAGTTTAAGCCGGTCAGTTTACCTAACCACAAGTAAATTAAGTTAAGGTCAATTTAAGCAATGTTAGATAATGTGGAGGGCAGGCCAATACTGATGAAGCAGTTGTTACCACAATAATTCAATGTATTAAGCAAACAGTGCAGACTCATCTATGCTATTTGTCATTTCGCCTGCACCTTTTGGACACCTCGTTGGATCATGAAGCAATTTTGTTAAAATTTTAGGAGAATAACAGCAAGTTCTTAAGGTCACTGGGGCCTGATTTTTTTCAGGATTTCTACGGTATTGCGTGTATAAAATGCCTTTTACAAGGAGTAAAAAGGGTACCATGTGTATTTGGACAGACAGACCTGAGTAAACAGAGTAGACCCAGATGAGATGCCACAGAACGCGGCAGACATCACTCATCAGGGACTACACTGTTTGCCACACATCCCGCTATTCTTAGACACAATATCGGGTAGTAAACCATACTTGCTCAAATTTTACAACAAGCATGGTAAGGAGTTAAGGTGTCCGAATTTTTAGGGTAAATACCGTACTTCAAGGCTATTTTTTTTTTACTTATTGAATGACAAAAACCTGTCTTGCATTGCCTTCATTAGGATTGCATATCCCTGTGAAGCAAAAATTTGAGTCTCCTAAACTGGTTGGTTTTGATAAATTTATTTGTTTGTATTGGAGTTTAATGGCCATTCAACATTATTGTATTTTCCTGGTTAAGCGGTTAACCACTACAGTGCACATTCTTTACCCAGAAACTGACAACTGCCCTTCTTGAATCAGCGGAAGGGAGAGAATGACCTTAGAAAAGATTTCCTGATCAATCTCCCCGAAAGAATGTTGCCAACCCCAGCAGGTATCGAACCAGAGTCCTCCTGATCACCAGTCAGATGAGCACCCGATTGAGCTACCGAGGCCGGCCTGTTTTGATGAAATTCTATATCTTTGATTTGTGCTCTAAACATAGACTGTGGGTACTTGTTAGAACTGCCTCATTGAGGCAGTTCTAACAAGTACCCACAGTCTAGGTTTCTGACCGAGGTAAGAAAAACAATGCACATCCGTGTAAAACTGCATTTTTTTAATATAAACTAAGGTTTCTCCTCCATAAAAGCTTGTATATTCAACACTTTTCTTCAGTTCTTTCTTTCTTTCTGCTGATACAGCGTCGGTCACGTTTGGCCAATACCGCAGGTGTAAATTACATACACTCCAGGTTTGCAGGATGAAAGTCTGCACGGTAATCATGTAATTAGGGTAGAGATCTTTTACCTGCACAGGGGATGGTTCTCCCTGCACAGACGGCCTCCAGTTAACGTCCCGATCCGAAGGACGGTGCACTTTATGACATTCATCCCTGCAAATGATGCCAATGGAGCATGTTCGGACACCGAAATTTTATCGCCGCTGCCGGGGATCGAACCCGGGACCTCTAGCATCAGGACAAGTGCACTAATCACTGAGCTATCATGCTCCACAAAAGTTCTGTTAAGTATTCACTGCTTCCAAAGGATCACCATTTAAAAACATATTAAAACAGCATTTTCTGCACAGATTTATTTACACAACGTTGATCACTATCCACAGCATATGTTTCTGTAAAGATATAGAAAAACTACCTGTTTATTATCCTTTTTTTATTATCATAATGATCCTTAGCATTGGGACAGATAGGCCCAAGCAAACAGTGCAAACCCAGATCAGACAGCCTGATCAGGGTCTACACTGATTGCCATTCAGTCTGCTTCTTTTGGACTCATTGCTGGATTGTGAAACAAATTTATTAAAACATTTTTTGACTTACACTAAGTTCTCAAGGTGTCCGAACTTTTAGGATTTTTATGGTATTCCTCCATCTTTCATTCACCATATTTGCATTATTTGCTGACTCCCAGCTTGCACATAGTCAATATTGGAAAAACAGGTAACCAGACCCCCTGACCTTTCAAGGTCAGGGGGGTCTGGTTACCTGGTTTTCCAACACTGATAACCTTCAGACTAGGAACCAGCAGATAATGCAAATAAGGTGAATGCATAAATTTACCTTCCTCCAGGAAGAGAGATAATGCCTCCCAAGCTCCATCTTCACTGAAGTTCCATGACTTTACAATTGGTGCTGCCCAGTTGATCTATACATGAAATAAAGAAAATACAAGTACACATGCCGAAATAATCTGCTTATCTTAACCCTTAACTTTTATCTTGCTGAATATTCATTTAAGCCACACCCACTTCTGACTCTGAACCAATCAGATGATTTGATGTAATTTATTCCTACAAATTCGTAAACTGAATGCCAAACAGTGTAGATCCTGATCAGATGGCTTCTTCAGAAGCCATCTGATCTGGATCTACACTGTTTGCAAAGATAGGGGTTGTCGTGAACAGCAAGATAAGGGTTAAGATGCTAAGACAAACTGCACCTGACAATTTTGTGTGTTTATATTGTCTACAGCAGCTTCTTTCAAACTTCATCATCATCAACATCATCATCAACAGATTTTTGATTAACATGCAGGTGCAGGGGCAATGTCCACATAAGTGGGCCCCCTTCCAGGTAGCTGGCTTACTGCATGCATGGCAGACCTTACACCAGATCTCCAGGCCTGTCTATCATGAGGATCGATTGCAGAGAGCTTCCATTCTCTGCAATCTCTTTCTGTCAGCTGCTTCCAGGTCATATTGGCCTTCCAGGCCTCCGCTTTCCACCTACCTGTATGTCACAGGCAGTTTTGACTGCACTGTTGGAGCTCCCGCATGTCCACACCAGAGGAGCCTTCTCTCTTTCAGGATGACATCCAGGTCCTCATTGCCAAGACGCTCAAGTAACCCACTGGACCAGCTAGACTCAACTTCTTAATAAGATTTTGCCATACAGGCAAACATTGTGGGTCCTGATCAGACTGCTACTACAGGAGCAATCTGATCTGAGTCCACATTGTTGGCAACAACAACTTTTGAAGTAACCAGCAGATAAAAAGGCAGACAACGATTGTTGTGGTTGACATTTAAAGTGTTAAATGATCAATATTAAAGCCTCATACAGTCACCCTGATACAATTTTTTATGGCTGCGTCTCCTGACAACCGGTTGTCAGGAGCATTTTTGCTATGTAAATTGCTCCTGACAACCGGTTGTCTGGAGCATTTTTGCTATCAAAAATGCTCCTGACAACCAGCAATATTTTTCCAATAAAAACCTGCTATATTGGCATTATTTTGGTTACATAACCCAGTATTTTAAGTGTCTTGATACATGTTTAATATTTTTTGTCTTCTTTGGTATTTTAACAGAACTACTGGATTGAAAAAAAAGAGAAAAAAACATATGGTACTTGAAGAATTTAATGTTCTATTTATTACTAAAAATAAATATCAAATAAATATTGGGTCAATTTTACTTGAGTGCTATGGAAAAAAACATGTCGTAAATTCCCCTTTAGATAATATATATATGGTTAAGAACGGTTTCTGAGATATATGGCTTTTAATTAAGTCAAGGGGTGGGGCATGGCCAGTGGCACCCCCAGGGCGGCATGCTGATGTTTTTTTTTTTTTATTTGAGGTTTAACGTCCCCGTCAACACTGTAAAGGTCATTTTGGAGACGTTGCTTCCAATTTGTGGGACTTTTACCCGACATTGAGATGAAATGACATCTCAAGCCCTGTCGCCCAATGAAACCAATAGGGTTTATTAGCATGGACGGTCAACCTCGCACCGCGGTTCCTGTGCGGGCCGGATTCAGCTCTGCGTGGAAGCATCATGCAGCCCATATATTTCTTCAAGCCCTTATGGGCTGGGAGCATGCTGATGTGACTGATTGTGTCTTATCATTAGGAACAAGAAGATATATGGTTTAGGGGTGGTGCTCTTAACAGTTTCTCGGGTATATGGTCTTTTGTGAAGTTGAGGGGTGCAGCACGGCCCGGGCGTGCCCTTGATGACCCCTAGGTTGGTGTCACTGAATGTGTCTTATCATAAGGAACAATAATATATGTGGTTTAGGGTTGGGGATCTGTAAGGTTTCTGGAATATTGGGCCTTTGATGAAGTGAAGTGGGGTGGGCATTGCCCGGCACATCCAGGGGGACCCCCAGGTTGGTGTCACTGGATGCCACTTATCATAAGGGACAAGAATATATATGGTTTAGGGGTGGGGATGTGTAAGGTTTCTGGGATATTCAGCCTTTTATGAAGAGGATGGGTGTGGCATTGCCCTGGCACATCCCGGGGGAACCCCAGGTTGGTGTCACCAAGTGCTTCTTATCAATATGTATGGTTAAGGGGTGAGGATCTGAATGGTTTCCGAGATAAATGGCATTTTATGAAATGGATGGGACGGGGCATGGCCCGGGCACCATGCCCCAGCACAACCTAGGGGACGCCCAGGATGACATAAAAGCATATGGCCGAGAGAAGTTTACTCAAGGAAAATTTCTATGAAAGTTTGGCGGCAAATGCCATTTTTCAATTTTCCCCATTTTAAGTCTATGGAAAATCTAAGTTGTCATAGCAACCATCTAAAAGTTTTATTTAGCAATTAGATCTTTGCCACACCCACTGCAGTGGCATGGGTTAGTCTGTTTTGTCAGCAATTTACAGGTGTTGCAGATACTTTTAAATATTCAAATGCATCAGTGAATTGGTTAATAAATTATGAACTACTTCACAGGCCTAAAATTAATGACAGGGTGTATTTCACACGTTTGTCAATATATGTACCTATGTGACAATTTTCTTCAATACCATCAAAATTATATGTGAACTGCTTTAATAGTTTAGGATCAAAGACTCTGTTAAATAATTGATATTTTCAAAGTTGAAGAGGGAAGAAGATTTTTGGGGGAGAAAGGTGAGTGGGTCAATCTGGAACAACAATTTTTGTTTTCTGTGTCAAACAAAATAGGACCTTTCATAAATTCTCCAAATAAAATTCAAAAATGAGCTCCTTTAAGAGCAATGAAAATATTCATAAGAAAGGTGGGTCATACTACGTAGTTTCGGCTAATAAAGCCTCATCAGTGACCCTGTAATGATCCGGCAACGAAAGCCAGAGGAAGCATACTGCAATTTTACGAATTTCGAATAGGCAGTCGATTCAAAGACAGATACAAATCAAAATGAGGTCCAAATAATTAAAAACCAGTCTAGAATTTGAGTCTAAACTAATAATTTATTTCTGACTTCTCAGAATATTCACGCTGATCTCAAAGGACCAAAAGTAAAATATAAACTGCACTATGATTGATGTACGGGGAGACCTAAGTCTTATTCATATTCCTCCAAATATGAACAATCAATCTAACCTATCAAGGAAAAACGAATAATTATAAAGATTTTTTGATTCTGAACAGAACACGCCTGTCCACAGTTCAGTGGGTCAATCCAACCTCTTCATTTGACCAGCAATAATGCCTTTTGACTTTAATCAAATAATCACTGTTATTAATAAAAACTATTTTGTCTTGTTCAGTGATGAAAATATAGTCTA
Source organism: Lucinisca nassula (assembly GCA_963580285.1). Classification (NCBI taxonomy): domain Eukaryota; kingdom Metazoa; phylum Mollusca; class Bivalvia; order Lucinida; family Lucinidae; genus Lucinisca; species Lucinisca nassula. The sequence continues at coordinate 181,609,313 of OY757010.1, forward strand.
ACATCATGTATAACATCATGTATACATGATGTAGGGGCAGGACAGGGGCATATACACTGGTTTAATCGACCACCAATCGACCAGTATTGACCAGTAATGACCGGTTTTAACCACCGGCCTGGTCAATACTCATATTGGCCGGCTTTTTGCCAACCTTGAATTCCCCTCTTCAGTTCTTGGCTATGCCTCATTTTTGATCATGCAAGACATCATTGTATTTCTGTTCTGAAACATCATTAGGCCAAAAAAAAAATAGGTGTGTTTCAGGTTTCCCGACCCTACCTAAGTTTTAGGCCCGACCCTAAATTTTTTATTGCCAAAAAAAAAAAAAAAAAATCGCGGGCGAAACGACTCGTAAAAAAAATCGCGGGGCGAAACGACTCGGAAATACGCGAGCGGTTTATTTGTTCTAATTCGGTCAGTTTCCGAGCGTTTCGGTGTTTACTACTACTATTTCCGCAGAAATGCTCTATACAGTGTATAAACAAAATAAAAAATTAAGATAAAAAAAAAAATTAAATCGACCTTCCCCACCTAATTTTTTTCAAGCTGAAACCTGAAACACACCTATTTTTTTTTTGGAAGTGTCTGCTGACAGCCGGCTGGCACCAGACTTTTAGGTCTAGTGACAGCCGGCTGTCACCAGACCTAAAAGTCTGCTGACAGCCGGCTATAATATTTACTCAATAATAAGCATATTCTTTTTAACTATATAACTTATCCTGTTTCATGAGCTACCATACCGCTTACAGAACTTTGTTGAACAGTGAAGGATGCAATAATTTCTAATGGGGACTTGTATTTTTGTTCAAACTTTGTGTAACAATGCTGGTATTATTGCAGCTTAGTTGTAAATCATAAATTTATCATAAGGTTATTTCTAGGCATACCATCAGCAGAACTTACACATGTACAAACTTGAGAAGAGTGGTGGGCACACGCTTCATCTGGGTTTGAACAGCACGGACAGAACTAGAAATGTGTCAATACGACACAGATGCCCCCATCTAGGGGCTCACCTCACTCCAAAAAAGTCATGTAACAACAGTTGTCATCAGTCAGCATATCTCGCCTGGAATAGTGTCTGTGAGGTTATTGGCATAGGTGTTTGTGTGGTGGTGGGGTGTATAGCTGATTAAACTTTATAAAAATAACTATGATCGTTCCAAATATGGACCTGTACCCGCCCATCGGGGCTTGGAGAAATAAATTGGGCTGCATAGTGCTTCCACGCAGAGCTGAAACTGACCACACATGAGTACTGGTAAACCGCTTCGAAGGACTAAGCCTGCCAAGGTAAAGTGGAATGAGTCAGACTGTCCAATGCATATAAGCCTTTTGGTTTCATTGGGCGGCAGGGCTTGAGATGTCATTTCATCTCAATGTCAGGTAAAAGTCCCACAAAATTGGAAGCAACGTCTCCAAAATGACCTAAATAAGTGTTGACATGGATGTTAAACCTCAATTCAAACAAACACATTCCAAATATGGACCCAATCCATCAAATGGTTTGGAAAATATGAGTGCTTAAAAACTAGAGAGTCACGCATACCCCCAGTCAGCGCCACCCTTTGATATATCTTTCGAGCTTTATGTTTTATGAATAAAGAAGTCAAGAAGCTATACATGTAAGAATCTACAAATGTGCTTGTAAAAGCTAAACCAAACATAAAATTTCTAAATGGACCAATGGAGTGAGGGCATCAAAGTTACTGAAGGGTGGGGGGCATCCATGTTACTGAAGCAGCAGGGTGGGGTATACATCAATGAAATCTTTGGACTGGTATGCAACATCGATACAAGTATCAATTGAATTTGTCTTAGAGTTTAGAAAATACAGGCATCTACATGTATAAACTTTGTCATATAACTTTAACCAAATGTAAAATTTCTGTTACCTTGAGGTCAAGGTCACTGTGGGTGGGGGGAGGGACATACACCACAAAATCTTTGGAGTGGTATGCAACATTGATGCAAGTATCAACTGAGTTTGTCTTAGCGTTTAGCACATACACACATCTATAAACTTTGTCTTAAAACTTTAACCAAATGTAAAATTTCTGAGTCTGTGACCTTGACCTCAAGGTCACTGTGGGGGCGGGACATGCATCAAAGAAATTTTGAGACCAGTATGTAACTGCAATGTAAGTTAAAGTATCAACTATATCTATCAAAGGGTTCAGAAGATAAAATCTCTTAGAAACTTTGACGCAAAACTTTAACCAAGCACCCCCCCCACCACCCCCCATCAGGGCCTGGAGAAATAGATTGGGCTGCACGGTGCTTCCCCGCAAAGCTGAAACTGATCGAACTTGAATACTGGTAAACAGCTTAGGTCTATATAAGTCTGCCCAGGAAGTGATGCGAGTCGGACGGCTCCTTAAACCTTAACGGATTTTATGGGTGGTAGGGCTTGAGATATCATTTCATCTCTGAATGTCGGGTAAAAGTCCCACAAAATTGGAAGCAATGTCTCCAAAATTACCTTAATACTGTTGATCAGGGATTTTCCTACCCTTCAGAATCAGGGTCCAGGGGCCACTGGGTTTGGGAAAAACAGCTCGCTAATATTTATAGTTGGGAATTTAATTCAGCTGTAACTTTGTCAATTTTGGTTCAATTTTTCATGAATTATTTTATCAAAATGTAGCACAACATCAGAAATTGGGAAAGTTGTCATAAAATTTGGGAATATCTGTCTCTAAATTGGGAAAAATAGGGGCCGATTACCGGCCCCAAAGTTGCACTAGGAAAATCCCTGTTGATGGGGATGTAAAATCGCAACTCAAACAAAACAAAAACTTTAACTAAAATGTTACCCGATGGACGGACAGATTGACACATGGACGGATGGACAGACAAATGGTCGAATGACAGGCTAAAACTATATACCCCATAGCATACTTCATATGCCAGGGGTATAATTAGTCTAGCTTCTAAGACATCCCAGATGTAGGTAGAACCAATGCTTTGTTATGACTATCAAGTATGAGCATAATTATGTCCCCCAACAAATAGACTTCATGGCCTAGTGGTTAAAAGCACCAACTGTTAATCATTAGGAGGTTCTGCAAGGGACGGTAATGTGGTTTTTATCCGGGAACTCTGGTTTTTGCCCACCTCTGATTAGCAACCAGCTCAAAATAAGTGAAAATCTTGAAAGGGCCATAAACCAAAACAAAAACAAGAGGTCCATAGGCCACTTTGCTCACCAGATCTCAGGTGGTCACTGTCCACTGGCAGCAATATATTTTAACATATGATTTTAATATACCGATTTTAAAGTCTCCCAAACATACCCCCACAATCCGGAGCACCCATGTCGACACTGTATCTGAAATATTTGTTATTTTATGAAGTGGCGGGGATGGGGCATGGACCCAATGAAGCCATGGTTGGTATCCCATATCAAAAGGAACAAGAATATATATGGATTAAGGGTGGGGATCTGTAAGATTCTTGAGATACAAGGCCTTTTCGGCATCTGAGGGGTAGGGGCATGGCCCCGCTGGACACCAGAAAAGCTCTAGATTGTGTTGTCTCTGAATGTGTTTTATCATAAGGACCAAGAATATATATGGTTTAAGGGTGGGGATTTGAACAGTTTTTGAGATATGAGGCCCTTTTGTGAAATGGAGGGGAGAGGACCCCACAAGTTGGTGTGATTTAATATGTCTAATTATAAGGAATAAGAATGCATATGATTATGGGTCTGGGATCTGACTGTCTTCTATGATATATGGCATTTAATGAAGTGGAGGGGCAGGGCATGCCCCCAGCACATTGCTGCAGCACAAAGAGACCCTCAGGTTGGTGTGACTGAATGAGTCTTACCATAAGGAATAAGAAAATATACGGTTTAGGGGCGGGGATCTTGGTGGTTTCTGAAATATATGGCTTTTTATGAAGTGGAGGGGTGGGCTGGCGGACCCAGAACACCCCCTGGGCCCACATGTTGGTATCACTGAGTGCGTCTTATCATAAGGAAAAAATTTAATGTGGTTTAGGGATGGGGTAATCTGAACAGTTTCTCAGATATTTCACCTTTTTTGAAGTGGAGGGTCGGGACATGGCACTCAGGCACACCCTGGGAGACCCCTAGGTTGGTATCACTGAATGTGTCTTATAAGGAACTAGAATATATATGGTTTAGGGGTGCAGATTTGAACGGTTTCTGAGATATTGGATTAACTAAGTGGAGGGGGTGGGGCATGGCCCCAGCACAACCAGGGATCCCCAGGTTGGTGTCACTGTGTCTTATCACAAAGAACAAGAATATATATGATTTGGGGTTGGGATCTGAATGGTTTCCAAGATACATGGCCTTTTATGTAATGGAGGGGCTGGGACATGGTCTCGGCACACCCTGGGGGACCCCCAGGTTGGCATAAAAGTATATGGCTGAAAGAAATTTACTGAAGGAACATTGCTATAAATTTTTGTCAAAGGCTTGGCAGTAAATGCCATTTTTCTATTTTCCCCATAGAAACTCCAAGTTGCCACAGCAACCAAACTAATGAGCCCATTTTCATAAAAAAAACACACTAACTTTCGATCCCCAGCCCGGGGATGCTACAGATTAAGTTTGGGCTGAATGGGCCCAGTGGCTTCAGAGGAGTTGTCATTTAAAAGTGTTGACATAAGACGATGACAGACAACTGCCTATCCCATAAGCTTCGGCTCTGGTGAGCTAAAAAAAATAACAGGGGAGAAGGATATGTTGTTTTAGGTGCAGATCCTGTTTGCATCAGCGACAGCGGCTTGGCATATCCTGATTTAGGCACTGAACCTATGGATGGATTGTGGATTTGGGACCAATCTTACATGGTTCACTAGGAGGGGTAAATCAGTCATATTTTGGTTTTAAAATGCACAGGCCCCTAAAAACTGTCAACTTTGGACAAAAAATGGTTTGACTGCACCCTATCTCATGAACAAATCAATGGATTGTGGTCCAACTTTTCAATATACCAGCAACAAAAAATTTAATTAGACTGGTGACCTTGTCCTAACTTTTAAGGTCATATGCTCCAGAAAACTTGATTTTCAGCCAAAAATTGGTTTTCTGCACCCAAGCTCATGCCCAATTGATGAATTTTAATCAAACTTTATACATTTCTAGTTCTATAATTGGATCCAGATTCCAGACATATGGTGAAGATAAGAATATGAAAATGTAGTTAGTATTGAAGAAATATTGCTGGCTGTCAGCAGACTTTTAGGTCTGGTGACAGCCGGCTGGCACTAGACCTAAAAGTCTGGTGCCAGCCGGCTGTCAGCAGACCTCGCCTTTTTTTTTTGGCCTTACTCATACTCAGTGGGATCGTGAACGGTATAACAAGTACCCAAAATCTATTTTTGCTGCAGGAATAACATCTTGTTATAATTTTTCATCTGAAATATACCTGCTTATGAGCCATCAAAGAATGCCAATGTCACATCACTGTTACATTAAATCATTACTTATACAGTTACAGGGCCTGACAAATCCAAAAATTTTCCACTTGCCCAGCGGGCAAGTAAAATATTTTTGCACTTGTCCAGCTCATAATCCTACTTGCCCAGGACTTTAGATCTCAAAGTTGGGTTGGATGCGGGGGTATAATGGTGACAATGATGACGACCAACATTTATAAATATAATCCAAGGTTTCTGTCAAGTTTCAAGCACAGCCACTTTCCATCAGGGTCTAGTCATTTCATATTTGTGTTTCTTTCCCTTTGGTGTCTCTGATGGGAGCTCAGGGTTAATTGTATCGATTCCTGATCACTGCATTCACTTCTATTTATTTCCCTCTGTGCGGTAATACGGTAGAAAATACTGTTGTTGTCACAGCCAATATCGGTACCTTTCAAGTTAATTGCTGACATAATACCTTAACCGATATGTAATTTAAGATAAAGTTATAGCTTGACACGCATGATAAACACGAGCTGCAGCCGATATAGATCTACTCAAAAGATCAGAAGTGTCAGGGCAGCGAGATAAAAGATTAAAAGAATGCATTTTATTTAGCTTACAATTTAATGAACCAACCACAAGACAAGAATCCCCTCCATCCAAAACGAACCCAAACTTTCACACCCGCCCTACACGCAGATTCAATGCGATCATCATTTCCACCATCCAAATCGTCGTCCACAAACCACCACTCCCATTTTTCTGCACGCGATCGGCAAATGACGTCACCAGCAACCCCACAAGGGTTTAATGTCATTGTTTTATTTTAATGGGGCGTATTTCTTTCATAAAATATGTTTGGAACCGATAAAAAATATTTTCTCGATAGCTTAACGGTTGTGGATAGAGGCGCGACTAATCAGCGGTTACCAACAGTAAAACATTTGACTTTTCCCTTCAGCGTCTGCTATTTGGCACCAAAACATAACCATTCAGGAGATAGTAGAATAGTCCCGTTTTTACTACCGTAAGATGTAGCAGATCGTCTTAGGAGCTATCAAATCATTTTCACAATGATTGTGGATTAAATTTCATGGCAGGGATAAAAGCAGATAAAAGATACCTTGCCACGCTTATCGATAGCACTGATGGTACACACTACACCAGAAATGAAAGACACGCACCGCCGGGCAATCATGTTTAATTGGTAATTATATGACCGGGATTAACAATAGTGTCATAATTGAACCGTGATAAAAACACAGATGGTTTTGTCTCTGAATTGCCGACAAAGCGGGAATTATTGTGATTTACTTACTGGTCTAGTTTTACCGTATTTTAGGATTCAAAAGACTGACAGTTGTAGACGATTTTTGCACTTGCCCGACCGGGCGTCGAAAGGTCAAAGTGCACTTGCCCGGCGCGATTTCGGACTTGTCCCGGGCGGCCGGGCAATGGATTTGTCAGCCCCTGCAGTTATGAGACTTACTCAATACTGTACACATATGTTTCCCAGAATTATAAATAGGCTGCGTCTCCTGACAACCGGTTGTCAGGAGCATTTTTGCTATGTAAAATGCTCCTGACAACCGGTACCGGTTGTCAGGAGCATTTTTGCTGTCAAAAATGCTCCTGACAACCAGCAATATTTTTTGAATAAAAGCCTGCTACATGTATATTAGCATTATTTTGGTTACTTAGCCCAGTATTTTAAGTTTCTTGATACATGTTTAATATTTTTGGTCTTCTTTGGTATTTAACGTAACTACTGGATTGAAAATAAAAGAGAAACAAGAGGGCCATGATGGCCCTGGATCGCTCACCTGATCCATATTGTACAAACAGAATTGTGGGTAATATATGGTGGTGTGGAGGGTTTGAGCAATTTTGGTTGGACCCAAAGACCATTTCTGTGAAATTAATTCAAAATCAGTCTGCCTGTTTAGGAGCAGAAGTCATTTTGAGAAGTACATGTAGAAGTCATTTTTGATGAAATCACATCTCAATCCCTGCCGCCCAATGAAACCAATGGGGTTTGAATGCACGGATGGTTCCACTCGCACCACTTTGCCTAGACAGTTTTGTTTGTTTGATTTGAGGTTTAACGTCCCCATCAACAACGTAAAGGTCATTTTTGAGACGTTGCTTCCAATTTTGTGGGACTTTTACCCGACATTGAGATAAATGACATCTCAAGCCCTGTTGCCCAATGAAACCAACAGGGTTTATTTGCCTGGACAGGCTAAGACCTTCAAAATGGTTTACCAATACTCCTGTAGAAGCACCTTGCAGCCAAGGTGGGTGGGGGCGAAACTTTCAAAAGCCATCTGTCTCTAAAAGGAAGCAATTTTATAGGAATGTTCCATGAGTGACCCTCTAACAAAATTGCTCAAAATATTTTGCTTAACTGAGCATGATGGCCACCACAGCTAAAAACCTCAAACCTCATTCCTGTCAAATAATTTCATACTCCATCCACTGGTTAAGGAGAAGAAGTCGTTTAAAGGTTTTTCTATTTTTAGCTCTGGCAGCCTATCTTGTTCACCAGAGCGGAACAGTTTGAGCAATTTTGGTAGAGGGTCACCCAAGGAACATTCCTGTGAAGTAATTTTAAAATCCATCCACTGGTTAAGGAGAAGAAGTCGTTTAAAGGTTTTTTCTATTTTTAGCTCTGGTGGCCATCTTGTTCACCCGAGCGGAACGGTTTGAGCAATTTTGGTAGAGGGTAACCAAAAGGAACATCTCTGTGAAGTAATTTCGAAATCCATCCACTAGTTAAGGAGAAGAAGTCGTTTAAAGGTTTTTCTGTTTTTTCTGAAAAAGGTAGAAAAAGTTTGCAATGTTTCTGAACAAGATGTTCGCCAGAGCGGAACATTTTGAGCAATTTTGGTAAAGGGTCACCCAAGGAACATTCCAGTGAAATAATTTCAAAATCCATCCACTGGTTAAGGAGAAAAAGTCGTTTAATGGTTATTCTATTTTTAGCTCTGGCAGCCATCTTGTTCACCCGAGCGGAACGGTTTGAGCAATTTTGGTAGAGGGTCACCCAAGGAACATTCCTGTGAAGTAATTTAAAAATCCATCCACTGGTTAAGCAGAAAAAGTTGTTTAAAGGTTATTCTATTTTTAGCTCTGGCAGCCATCTTGTTCACCCGATCGGAACATTTTGAGCAATTTTGGTAGAGGGTCACCAAAGGAACCTTCCTGTGAAGTAATTTAGAAATCCATCCACTGGTTAAGGAGAAGAAGTCGTTTAAAGGTTTTTCTATTTTTAGCTCTGGCGGCCATTTTGTTCACCCGAGTGGAACGGTTTGAGCAATTTTAGTAGAGGGGCACCCAAGGAACATTCCTGTGCAATAATTTCAAAATCCATCCACTGGTTAAGGAGAAGAAGTCGTTTAAAGGTTTTTCTATTTTTAGCTCTGGCGGCCATCTTGTTCACCTGAGCGGAACGATTTGAGCAATTTTGGTAGTGGGTCACCCAAGGAACCTTCCTGTGAAATTATATCAAAATCCTTGCACTGGTTAAGGAGGAGAAGTCGTTTATAGGTTTTTCTATTTTTAGCTCTGGCGGCCATCTTGTTCACAAGAGCGGAACAATTTGAGCAATTTTGGTAGAGGGTCACCCAAGGAATATTCCTGTGAAATTATTTCAAAATCTGTCCAGCAGTTTTGGAGAAGAAGTTGTTTAAAGCAAAAGTTGACGACGGACGGACGCACGCACGGACGACGGACGACGGACAAAGACCGATCACAAAGGCTCACCTTGAGCACTTCGTGCTCAGGTGAGCTAAAAAAACATATGGTATTTGCAGAATTTAAAGTTTCATTTATTACTGAAAATAAATACCAAATAAATATAGGGGCAATTTTACTTGAGTGCTATGGAAAAAAAAAATGTCATAAGTTCCCTTTTAGAGAAGAAATAAGAAAAATATCACCAACTTTTTTCTGATACCATGGTAGGTGTTACCAAACATAAATGTATGTTGTATATAGCATATTAGACATATTTGTACAGAGTTCCTCAACAATGTAAGCTGCATAATCTGTCATTTCATATATTTCCTTATCAATAGTTGAAGTTGAGTTCTGTATGAATACTCATTAGAAGTGCCTCATGGACACCCACAACGTATGTTTTCATGCAGAAATGAGAAAACCACCTCTTATCTCAGGCAATGTCAATGTTTCGATGACATTTCAAACCTTAAGATTACATCTGTAAATTTTGTCTGCTGAATTATTTTGCAAACTTTTTAAAAATATTTTTGCATACATGCAAACAGTGTGGGCCCTGATCAGATGCGGAGAAAAACTACATCTGAAAATGTTGTCTGCTGAATTATTTTGCAAACTTTTTAAAAAATATTTTTGCATACAGGCAAACAGTGTGAGCCCTGATCAGACTGCTCCTACTCTCTGGGTCTACACTGTTGGCAAAAAATTAATTTTAAGGTAACCAGCACACGGCAAAACATAATGACAATTGTTGTGACTGGCATTTTATGGGTTAACTAACTAACAAGGTTGTGAGTTTTTCTTTGCAATTACAAAAATAATAGACCAGAATTTGAATTTATTCCAAAAATAAAAAAAAAACATGGATTAAGTTCGTTTGAATACTAAAAAATGACAAAAAAGCATTAAACATGTATCAAGAACCATGAAATACTTAAAAAGGTAGCTAAAATAATACTAATATCATAGGTTTTTATGGAAAAATATTGCTGGTTGTCAGGAGCGTTTTTGATAGCAAAAATGCTCCTGACAACCGGTTGTCAGGAGACACTTCCTTATAAATAACATCCACATGTATTACAGACAACTACATGTACATGTATAAAAAGGAAAAAAAAAAATCACAAAATCGCAATCACGAGAACACGCCTATATAATTTTGACCCCCTCGAACCCCACTTTTATGTAGTAAAACAGGGGTTTGCAGGGGTAAATTTTATTTTCCTTATTTCTGCTCTAAGATATAGATAGATATAGGTTGTGGGTACTCGTTAGAACCACCTCGATGAGGCGGTTCTAACGAGTACCCACAATCTATATTTTGAGCAGAAATAAGAAAAATATCACAATTTTTCATCTGAAAATTTTCATTTTCTCGGCGATAAATGTGTCAATGTATTTGTATAGGCATGTTTTCGTAATGGTTAGTTACCACAGTTCCATCTTTTCTGCTTGGCATCTTGGCCAGCTCTAATTCATCAAGCTCCATGGAATATGGCATATTGATTGGCTTTGGAATTAAGCTGGGTGCATCTAAAGGCTGACCAATTGACTGGGTAGAAGAACGCCGACAACATTCCATAAAGTGACCTACAGAGCCTACCCCTTTCATTCCCAAACTATCTGTTTTAACAGATCCTGGTTCATAGAGTAAGTATGACTCAAACCTTTTGCATGTGGTACCTCTACTTTCTAGATTATTGCAGATTTTATTATCTCTTGCTTTTAAGAATGGTTCATAAACATCATTCATGACAAGTGTTGTAGAACCAGTTTCTGCAACTATTCTCTTCAATTCTGACTGACAGTTAGAGGTTTTCCTAAATATTATCCCATTGCCATACTTTTCCAAGAGGGAAGCATTTAATTCTTTCAAAGCGTAGTGAAGCCACAATTTAGTTGCTCCCCCAGCAGCCACATCATTATGTGGATCTTCTTCCTTTTCTGACCAGAGGAATAACATTATCACAGGGGCATTGAGTTCAGCTGCTGCCACTAATGCTGGGTTGTCATAAATTCTTAAATCTCTGCGAATCCAGTATACAACAGGTTTACTTGAAAGACCTACAGGCACACTAAGACTACCCAGAACCTGTTTCTTTCCTGACTTCTTTCTTTTCTTTTTGCTGTGGCCATGTTGGTCATTTGATATAAGTAGACCTGGAATGGGTTTGTTTATAATAGGTTGTGCTATTTCATCAAGTTTAGATGTGTCGTCACTTGGCGTTTCCTTGCAATTTAAGGTGGCAAGATCTAAATGTTGTTGATACTGGTGCTGAACGTTTCTTGAGGGTGAATGTTGTCCCTGAGAAAAACATGATGCATACGTATTTGGCTGCTTATGATTAAGGGACTGTTCATGATTTACTGAAAGCTTGTCCTCCAAACTGTTGGAAAGAGCCATTTCCATATCGAGTTCATACCCGAAATCACTTGACAGTAACCCATTCTCAACAGTACATTCTATAGGATCTCTGAAATCGGTAGATGGGCACTGGGAGAAGTAAGTTATATAAATATTGGAAAGTTCTGTGTACTTTCTGGGGTTTGTAAGTTTTAGACTGTCAATTTGCGACAGGAATGAAAACCTCATTGTTTCGTAGCCTTTAAGAGATAAAACCAAACAGAAACATTCGTCTGCGGTTGTTTCGCCGTTTCGAAAGCATGATATAATTTTATTTATTTCACTTTCTTCCGTTTCAGAATCCATTTCACAGCTGTCAAACTTGCCAATTTGTTTGCTTATGTAACATATGCTTCCGGTTTACGGAAAATGACGAACACTACCGGAGATTTATTGGGCCAACTAAACGCCGAAAATACAAAAGAGTACCCTCTCGTTCTGTTAGGTCATGCAGCGCGGAACAAGAGTTACATGAGCAATAAGAAGTGTGACCTCAGCATAGAACCTAATATGTAAATAGGCTTAGCCTAAGAGCGAGCACAGCATAGCATACACGAGTCTATGCCACTAAATAATTCCACGAAACTGATGCTGTAATAACAAAGCATAGTAGCTCATAAACAGTGATAAGGATAAAAACTTTATTTAACTTAACATATCTGAAAGATATCTGATTCTGATATCTTTCAGAAACAAGTAACATCAACTGCATGACATAGCCGGGGATCGAGACCTACAACCTCATCCCAAAGCTGACACTCCACCACTGAGCCATCAAAGCTGGTAGCACCACAGTTACATCAGAACTAGAATATGGTAGTTTTTTTTTTTGTTTAGGTTTTACGGCCCTTTCAAGATTATTTCACTTATATCGAGTCGATCGTTAATCAGAGGTGGGCGAAAACTGGGGTACCTGGAGAAAAACCACCCGACCTTCCGTTGCAGAACTTGGCATCTCACATGTAACCCAAGCGAGGCTCAAACCACAGCGGTGAGACACCTAATGATCAAGAGTCAGCGCTCTTAACCACTAGGCCATGGAGGCCCGTAAAGAATATGGTAGGAGACGTTGTCTTTGAATTTTTGGCTTTCTGACATTTTTAATTCTGATTTACGTTCAGTCTGCTGTGGTAACCAAAAAAGTATGGAATATTTTGGACCAGGGCACTGATTCTAAGCCGTTACAGGCTAGAAAGAGGTAAATGGATCTCCTGTATATTCCCACAAATGGTTTGTTTTCAAATGTATTTTCTGAAAAAAAAAATAAGAACAACAACAAAAAAAACAAATAAAGAACATATATTAGATACTGGGATGCAGAAAAAAAATTTGCTGATTTTTAGTTTTCCTTTGTTTAGTGGAAGATCCAAATCTCCTAGTCTCCTCAATAAAGTTTTCCAACTGCAATAATGTGCCAACAAGAGACTCTACATGGCTTTCATAGACCAGGAGAAGGCATTTAATCATGTACCCTGGAAGATTATCTGGTTGGCACTGCAAACTTGGAGTGGACAACTGGATTTTGCAACCGGTCGAGGGGGTGTACATGTATGCTAATGTGGGTAACCGTGTCCGTGTTCATCAAGGCTCTGTTCTCAGCCCACTGCTTTTCATCAGTGTGCTTGAAAAACAGAAGTGAAGGCAATGACACACAAGTTCCACTCTGGAGTCCCCTGGGAGGACCTGTATGCTGATGACCTTGTCATCATAGCTGAATCGCTTGAGGAAAGTGCCAGGAGGCGCTTCACTTGGAAAGAAGCAATGGAGGAGAAAGGGCTGAGAGATAATGTCGGAAAGATGAAAATCATGGTCTATGGTACTGGCATAGACCCCCTGCATCTGTGGTACTGGCCTAGACCCACTGCAAAGGCCAGGTGAGTTCCCAGGGTAGGAAGAACCTGGTATGTTTATGGGTCTGGCCATTTAGCAGATATTTTTTTGTAGGGGGACTATCAAATATCTTTGGTATATTTGGCTTTAAATGCTTAATGCGTGTTGTTGACACATTATATCACCCATATCAGAAGCTGATTTAATTATGTTTTTGTTTTCCTTGCTGCACAAACATTCAGTTGCGTTATAGTTATTACAGAGCTATACTGTTAGGAACTGTTTTAAGCTCTTTTGTTACCAAATACAATCATTATAGGCAAAAATTAGTGAAAACACGTTTTCTTCACAGAAGACAAGTCTATACCAGTATAGTTTGGGAATATTTTTTGGGTATGCTAAAATTTGCAGAATATTTTTTGGGTCTGATACCGTATAGGGAAGTCCAAGGTGGACCTGGCAAGCTAGAGGTGAGGTAGCTTCCTTTTGCTACCTAGGAGACATACTCTCAACAATGGATGGCTGTGATCTTTCGACCACATCACGTGAAACAGCCTGGAAGAAAATCAAGGAACGGCTACCAGTTCTCTCTTCCCACCACGTCTCGTTCAAGACACGTTGCCGTGTGTAAAGCTCTTGTGCGAGTGCGGTGTTCCATGCTAGTGACACTTGGCCATTGATAAAGCCAAACCTCCAGCGTCTCTGCAGCGGAATGACATGTCAATGATCAGACAGATCTGCAATGTCCATTGAGGACCTGACCTTATCCTGAATGAGAGAAGGCTCCGCTGGTATGGGCATGTGAAACACTCCAACAGTGCATTCGAGGCTGGCTGTGACATACAGGTAGATGAAAAGCAAGTGCCTTGGGGGCCCTAAGGCGATATTGAAGCAGCTGAAGGAGAGATTGAAGAGAGTGGAAGCTCTCTGCTACCGACCCTCATCATAGACAAACCTCGAGATCTGGTGTGAGATCTACCATGCGTGCATCAAGCCAGTTACCTGGAAAAGGGCCCATTCAATGGAACCTCCGTGAACTCAGTTTTATTAAATGCATCATTGAATTGACCAACTAGTTCCTCTGCCCTTTCAGAGTCTGATTCAGCAACCCCGTCCCCTCCTCTTTTATTAAGGGGCGGGATACCTTGCCTATCTTTCTTCTGGCTATTAATATTTCTGTAGAAGTCTCTGGGGTTTGCCTTTACATCACCTACCAAGTTATTCACTTACATACGAGTACTGGTGGTAAACCGCTTAGGGGATCTACATGTAAGCTTGCCCAGGCAAAGCGGTGCGAGTCGGCCCGTGCATGCTTATAAACCCTATTGGTTTCATTGGGCGGCAGGGCTTGATATGTCATTTCATCTCAATGTCGGGTAAAAGTCCCACAAAATTGGAAACAACATCTCCAAAATGACCTTTACAGTGTTGATGGGGACGTAAAACCCCAAATCAAACAAAACAGACAGATAGATAGATGGATAGATAGATAGATCAGCATTATTGTGGGTATTATCTATCTATGTTCATACACTGATTTGGTCACATTTAGCCATTTTATTACCTATGATGTTGTAAGCTCTATTCTATTCTATTCTGTTCAGATACTTCTGTAAGTACATTTTGCTAGCTGCTTGTTTTAGGTACACCTCATTATGTACAGTAGTTTATAGTACAATAAAAGTACTTTCAGTGTGGCGGTGCCCAGCTGGATTAAACATTCAAAGGTCGAAGAAATAATGAAAAATAAGCACTTCGGGATTTTTGTTGTTTTTGCAAGTCCGTTCTGTTTATTAGGTCCATTTCTGTTCATTTGTTGTCATACGCTAGACTTGTCTTCGGTAAAACTCTGAACATCATCCGAATGTTCTGAAAACACGGTATACCAGACTGTCAGCCTCGTTTTCGCCCCATTAAACAACTTCCGGAAGACAGATGGAAGAAAAATGGTCAGATCGATCTAAGCTTTAAAGTATGTAGGGCTGTATGTTAATTTTCTTGGTCAGATTCTCTACCGTAGAGCTCACTTCGTTCGCGATGCGCTTCGCGCATCGCGAGCTGTGCTCGCTATAATCGGTTTGAAACGTCTGACACTGCAGGTTCTTTACCCACTGTGCAGCAGTCAAAAGAAGCTAAACCTCTATCTATATTCTTTTAATGAGTTGGTCAAATTTGGCCATTACCTCAATTGGGTGCGTAAATAAATTTAGAATTTAGCTCAAAACTATTTACAATCTGAATAACAGAGGTAAACTAAAACCCATACCTCTGAGTCTCAATCTTACACTGTTCGGGCTTTGAACTCCTCTGCAGTATGAGCATGCATTTACTAAAGAGGAGGAAAAATATTCCACTGGGGAATAGTTCTAGGAAAATGAATTTTGCAGGGCATCACTATAGTATAGGACTGGTACCTACGATATTGTGAGTTGTTCACTTTTGATGCCCTTGTTTGGGTTGAACCTGTAGCAGGGGTCAAGTATTTGTCTTTATTAATGGATATGTATCTTTCTGAAGAAGGTTAAAGAGGACTGCTCACGACGGGCCTCAAGTGACGACCATTCTAGCTCGTTACGCATGTCACCGACGGTACTTCTATTTAGCCATCGTCTTTCTTTCTTTCTTTCGATACTGCATCACCCCTCGCGAGGATTACGTGCAGGAGGATTACGTCTTACAGCCCAGCACAAAGTGTAAGAAAAAGAATAAAAACAGATGATAGGGTTTAAAGACATATACAGAAGAGATAAAAACAGGATAAAAACAGTTTATGTTGTGCTTACGGGATGAGATGGTCGTTTGAGGCCGAACTGCCACACTGATCCAGTGTAGGCAGTAATACTATTTGGGCTGGTAGTTGGTTCCATTAACCCATATTGTTAATTTATGACAACCCAGCATTAGCGGCAGGTTCCAAGTCGGCAAAGACTGTCGAGCGATAGCGATACGACTATCGGCCCGACGTTAGTCCCCTGTTTTGTGCTGGCAGGGTCCATCGAGCAGCTGCCATGATAGCATGGATACGTTGGGCCAACGCTCGTAGAGAGTTGGTATGTTGGCGATTGGTGGATGTGGGCTAGCCAACGTGGAATCGACATCGGTCCAACGCTTAGATTAAATGATAATGTACTCGAAACTGCTACTCTTCTTGATAAAACAACCATATTTAATCATCTGTGTATCAACTTCATGCTGCACTATCAAGTAATGATGAGAAGTGTCTACGCTGGTTTGGAAACATTGGTCCGACGCTGGTCCGATGCCGCAAAAATCTGGTGGATTTCGATATGTTGGATCAACATTGGTCCAGCGTGGGATGGTTTGTGTGATAAATACGTCAGGAAACTAATGAAGGAATAAAAAACGAATAACAAACAAAGGACAATTGTTCTGCGCACATGACAAAAACACGCATATTCAAACATATTGAATATTTTACCACCAAACAAATGAAAATGTTCATGTAAAAATTTCTGATAGTTTTCATATTTCACCTTAATATGTTCTATAACAGGGTTATCCTTTGGAAGCAAGGAATACACCACAGAAGTGAAAGATATGGAGTGTACATGTTTTCTGGGCCAGACTAGCTAGTTTCGGCCAATTAGGCCTCATCAGTGACCCTCAGATATTTTCAAAATTCCGCAATGAAATCAATGATCCCAAAGGACAAAAAATATAATCTACACTATGATGTAGGGCAGGGAGACGTTTTACCGCCGCCACACATTCCCACACACCACACATATATTGTGGGTTCTCGTTAGAACCGCCTCGGTGAAGAGGTTTGTTTGATTTTAAGTTTAACGTCCCTGTCAACACCATTTAGGTCATTTTAGCGACCTTGCTTCCAATTTTGTGGGACTTTTACCCGACATTGAGATGAAATGATATCTCAAGTCTTGTCGCTCAATGAAACCAATTAGGTTTATATGTATGGACGGTCCGACTCGCTCCACTTCGCCTTGGCAGGCTTACAAATTAGCTAGTCTGGCCCAGAAAACATGTGCACTCCATATTTTCTAGTTCTGTGGTGTATTCCTTGCTTCCAAAAGATAACCCTTTCTAGAACATATTTACAAGCGGTTCTAACGAGTACCCACAATCTATGTTTTTGACCAGAAATAACGACAATACTCATGAAAAATCCAAGTTCTACAAAATGAAATTGGGGCTAATTGGTTCAAAACTATGTAGGCATGTTTTTTCTGATCCAAAAGATAACTGATGATTAAATGTAGGTAGGCATATATCTTTTCTAAATATACTATTTCACGAAGACAAATATGTCCGACCAGAATGCAGGAATCCATCACCACCTGCAATGTGTTTATTTAATCCCAAGTTCTCAGGGTTGAAATTTGGTTTCCATGGTTACTAAAAGAAATGTTGCAATTAAACCGATTCTTATCAACAGTTTTACACTTCATCTGGACTTGTAGACACAAAGAAAGTTTCGGAAGGATGTAAGAGATATTAGTGTTATATAGGAGATGTAACATGTGATTTCCAAAAATGTGGCTTAATTTTGGGGACGAACAAAAAGGTTCAGATCATGCAGGCTGCACATAAGCACAATCTGGTCACTGAGAGTCTTTGCTTGTCGCATCAAGCATTAGTGGAAGTCACGCGATCCGCTGAACCAAACTTGGAATCTCTGATTTTAGTAGGTAGATAAGGATCCTGATCTGTGTCTTACAAGAAGTGACATGTGATTTACAACAATATGGTATTTTTGACCGGTAAGACTTAGATCAGCCTCCAACTCTGCTTACTGTAATCAATGGTTGCAATTTTGGCTCAGTGGATTGCACTAATAGTTGGTTTAAACAGTATTTATTTCAAACATTTACATGCAAAATATAAAGTAAAAACAATATCATAGAAATCAGGATCTGACAGTAAGCGAAAATGCTTGTCTAGAAGTCATCTCCTGTATGTGAGATTTTGTGCAATGATAAGAGAATGACAATGTGGCGTGATGTATTTAAACTACTCTATGGTATTAAACCAATAATATCATAATAAATGAAGAGAGAGAGAGAGAGAGAGAGAGAGAGAGAGAGAGAGAGAGAGAGAGAGAGAGAGAGAGAGTTTCTGGTTACTTTAATGGAGTTCAGTCAATAGTAACCCTAGCAGGCACTCAACGCTGAATCAGCGCCAAGAACAACACTGCGATCATCGTTTCAACGTTGAGTCAACGCTGTATCAGAGTTGTGCGCTGGTAGGATACGTTTACGTAACATGTTGAAACGTGAAATATTGTGATTAGAAATACTTTTTATCTTGCACGTGTCTTTCTCCATTAACGTATTTAAAGGAAGTGTACTAAGAATGAAAGAAGTAAGAATATTACGAACATTACGACCGGATCCCCACTTTAATATTCCCGTTGATACCTTTCAATATAGTTAGTAATTAGAAAGAAAAGACTAGGACACCTAGACATATCTTGGAAGTCAGTTGATAAACCTACCAGACTTTACTATGAAATCTTGTACTTGTTTAAATAAAATCTCGTTTTCATGGACTGACTTTCTTTCACAGCCAAATAAAAGATCGCGGGTGTTGTAATTTTGAAGGTCGTTAGGTAAGTATGTGTTACGGGCAGCGGTAAATCTCGGACAAGTAAATAAGAAATGGTATGCGCTCTCGAATCCACCACATAAGCAAGACGGACTTAACACTATGTTTTTATGGTATAAATGTGATTTGAGAGAACTGCATTCCATTCGTAACCTTGCTTGTAATATTTGCCCAATACGCGTACCCACATTATAATATTTTGGAGGTTTACTGTTGTTTCGGTTTATTTGATACTTAAAGGATGCTACTGAAGGCGCTTGCTTGGTATCATCCGGAAGGGCGTTCCAAGCTCGGATGGTTGAAGGGAAAAAGGAATTGTAAAACGAGTGAATGAGAGGCCATTGTCTGAATATCAGTCGCATGTCGAAGGTTGTAGTGGGTGGTTTCACCAATCAAAGGTGGAACAAGATCACTTAGGTAACTGGGTGCAATGCCATTAACAATTTTGTAAAAGATGACCAGTTTATGAGTATTACATCCCGCTTGCAATGTATCCCACCCAAGTTCATTAAGGATTTTCGCGATACTGCACAATTTAGTAGCACCGGTTATAGTTCTCGCTGCATCTATATGAATAGCATCTATTTTCTTTTTCATTTCAGCTGGGGCATTGTCCCACACTGAGTCGCAGTATTCTATGAGAGGGAGAATAAAGGATTTATACATTTGCTCGAGTGCCTTTCTACTGATTCGAAATTTCAGCGCTCTCATAAGATTTAATCTGACCCAGGCCTTCTTTGTTATATCATCAATGTGATTATTCCAGATACAAGAACTTGATAGTGTGACACCAAGATGTTTATGCCTTTGTGTTTCTGTCAAAATCACGTTATCCATGGTTAATGAGGGGTGTTGTACTTGATTAATTCTCCTAGAGAAGAGCATAGAAACGGTTTTCGTGGCATTAAAGCTAACCAGCCATGTTTTGGCCCAGTTACTAATAGTAGCTAAATCAGTATTGAGTATGTTCGCAGCCGTTTGTGGAGAGTCAACTACGATATAAAGACTGGTGTCGTCTGCAAATAGGCGAATAAGGGACGTAATATCTTTCACAATATCATTTATGTAAATGAGAAATAACAATGGGCCGAGTATAGATCCTTGTGGGACTCCAGCCTGAATCGGAACCCAGTCTGAGGCTTGACCGTTGATAACTACTCTCTGTTTTCGACCTGCAAGGTAGCTTGAAAACCAATCGACGACCTTATTTGAACAACCAATGCCCGAGAGTTTGTGCAATAAACCTTTGTGCCAAACTCTGTCGAAAGCCTTACTGATATCACAGAAAACTGCCCTAACCTCCTTGCCGCGATCCACAGCTTCACAGAACGAGTGATAAGTGTGAATCAGTTGAAAAGTGGTTGAGTCACCTTGTCGAAACCCAGACTGCAATTGTGTCAGTATGCCGTTGCTTACAGTATAATTATACAAATACTTATGGACACAGCGTTCCATTGTCTTCCCAATAGAACTCAAGAGTGAAATTGGTCTGTAGTTAGAAGGCATTGACTTGTCTTCTTTCTTGTGGATAGGCGAAACGTTAGCATCTATCCATTGAGACGGAAAATAACACTTAGTTATTGAGCTATTAAAAAATAACTGACAGCGGTTCTGCCAAAATATCAGCACCTTCTTTCAAGAGACGAGGGCTCAAGAGGTCTGGGCCGCATGCTTTTTGGATATTGAGCTTGTGAAGAACGTCTCGTACGTCTTGAATAGAAATTTCAATAATTTCAAGCGTGTGTTCAGATGCCGGTAAACCTGGTAATGTTTTGTTTTCTTCGTTAACTCTGCTTTGTGAAGCGAAATAGTTGTTGAGCATGTTGGCCTTTTGCAAGTTGTCCTCTGCATATTCGTTGTTCATAAATAAAGTAGGAATATCACTTGACGATTTGTTTATATTTAGAAATTGCTTTGCTGTTTTCCAAAACTGTTTAGTATTTGATGCTTCAGAAGAAAGTAAACTGTCAAGTTTATCATAATAAGCTTTCTTGGATATTCTAATTTCGTTAACGATCTTATTTCGTAGCATTTTATATTTTAACCAAAATAAATTATTGGAAGTTCGTTTAAAGTTTCTGTAATTTCGTCTTCGTTTTCTAATAAGATTTCGTATTCGACATGTTATCCAAGGGTGTTCTGCGGGTCTGACAATAATGGTTTTGTTTGGAATTGACTGTTCAGCGGCCAGAAAAATTGTATCCGTGACAAGTTTAACACTATCATCAATGTCATTACTAGATCTTAGTTTCCTAACCAGATCGTGTTCCATCAATATTGCCCGATACCTATCATAGTCCGCAAGAGGGTAATTCCATATACGCCTTTTGAATGTTTTGACGGACGGACGAAGAAACTTTAAAAGCACAAAAATCGGACAGTGATATCTGATCTGTTCTGGTAGGAAACACTCTGACACACCGCTTGTCAGAACGTTTGAATTGCTTCGTACCAAAATTAAGTCAATCAATGAATGTGAATTTTCGGTAAAGTGTGTTGGCTCATTTATTAATTGGCTAAAGGTTATATTCTTGAATAAGATTTGACATTTTATTCGTTGAGTCTTGGCCTAAGTTATAGTTGAAATCACCTAAGATAAAGATATATGTAATATTGGTACTGTATGCCCTATCTATGCTTTCCTCAATTAAACTGAAGTAAGTATTTCCGCTATTTGGTGGCCTATAAAAACCACCTATGAGAATTTTCCTGGATCTAACAATTACCTCTATCCAGACAGCCTCAAGACCGTGAATTTCCAAGTCTGTTCGACGCCTGCATGAAAAAGAATCTCGGACATAAACAACTACCCCTCCACCAGGACGGTCAACCCTATCAGATCTGAACGCAGGTAAAAAATTGTCAATGCAAATGCTTGCGGTTTGAATTTCCGTTTCAGCCAGCTTTCAGAAAAGATCATTATATCGTATATATCTGCTTCAGACCGAACAAAGTCATGTTTAGGTAATACGCTTTTGATGTTAAGATGTAGAATACTTAGGTGATTCGACATAAGATCAAACGAACTAGTAAGGCTTGAATCAGTACTGCTTTCGACAGAGCTCGGACCAGGATTGCTTTCTGTGTCTCCACTTATCAATAGAAGAAGAATTAACCAAGTAGTGCTGACAACAGTAGTTAAGAGAAGAAAACAGTGTCTACTGAATCGCAGATTTTCGTAGGCGATATTGATACAGCGCCGGAAAGGGCGTTTGATCGTTTTATATGTCTCGTTGCTGCGCTACAATGCTAAAATCAGACTTAGACAAGAAGAGCTGTAATTACAATGATGAAGTGTTGCGAGGAAAAGTAGTAGCATCAAGTTAAATTTGTGAAATTTTAGAGATTTCTGCGTTCCTAGTCTAAGTGTATTGGATACACCGTAAAAACCACCAAGTCCATCCGATTCGAATTTACGACCCATCATGTAATGCTTAGGAGGACCCACCAAGGAATCAGATGGTACAATGATGGCATCAATCCGGGGTTTCTTTCTTTGTTCACCCATAACTGAGACGTATTTTCCAGTGGCATCATAGCGTTTAGGGTATGGGGAGCCGGTCGTGAAAGAAAGTTGAAGAGAACAAAGAAAAATAGCAGAAACAAAACAATAACACATAGTCAAAGCAGAAGGTGTGGTTAGGTGACACTAAGCTGCTGCTAATCGTATGGATACATGATGTTAATGGGATACAGTACTCAACCCCCCTGTACCAAATGGAATCTTCCTCCGCACACACAGTAGGAGTCAATTTCGAAACCAAGGGGTGACAGGCGGTGTTATCTTATTTATTTTTTTTGTTTTGGAAAATAGCTGAACTTTTTGCAAACAGTACAGGCCCAGATCAGAAGCCGCTTTCTGCGGCGCCCGGTATGGGCCCGCACTGTCCCCAAGGACACCCGCCCTGGGCTCTCCGGCACAAAATGGGCTAAGCAACTGTACACAATTAAAAGTGACTGAGCGTAATGCGGAACCCAGAACAGAAAACAGTGTAGGCCCATTTGATGTGACTCACGGTGAGACATTTCATCAAGGTTCACACCGCCCACCGAACTTAGGTTCCGGTTCTAAGGCTGAAGAAAATCCTAATGGATTGGTAAGGGAGATGTTACTGTCTCCGAGCTCAATGAGTCGTAACAATGACAATTTATAATACGTCTGCAGACTCGTACGGATTCCGGGTATAAGAAAATGTTAAACTAGCCCAATACTGGATATCCTGTAAGAGAGAAACACACACACGCACGCATAAATACTTTGAAGGCAGATTGCGAATTGTGACGGTCCACTATACCATCATTGGAGCCCAACAGGGTCATCTAATCTGGACGGCACCGTCGAACATCCATATTCATGCCACGGAGGAAAAAACAAGAATATAAAGTATAATGTAGCCCATATTATTGCACTAATAGTTGTTGCGCAGTCTGATCTGAGCCTTTGCCATTTTGTGGGAAAGTAACTGTCCTTTTGGCTTTCCGCTGTTGGTGTTTCCGTTGGGATCTGTTGCTTCTTGTTTGTGTTTCTTTCCCTTTGGTATCTCTGATTGGAGCTGTGGGTTAATTGTTTCGATTCCTGATCAATGCCTCCACTTCTATTTTGCATATCAGAGCTGCTTTGTTTGTGCCGTGTGGTGGCTGTAAAAGGTCTCCACGTACATGCGTTTAATGCTCTTATTTTTCCAATGCCCGGGGATTGTTTTTACAAGCCTTTTAGCCATTTTGTGGGAAAGTAATTGTACCCCCATGCTGACAAGACAACTGAGCGTGATCTCTGACAGGTGCACGGGCAGCTGTGGGGTAAGGCACAAGAAAGATATTAGATGAATGACATGAATTATTTACAGTATCTATATACAACACTTACTAACACAAAACATCACAATTTGTTGCTTCTGTAGCCAACTCACGACGTCCGCCCCGAAGGCAAAACAATGTTCTGTGCTCGGAACGGGTGACGTGAATGCCTATAGAAGCAAACAACAAAAAAAAAAGAAACAACACAAGACGCGACTGGCCAGTTTATATCTTAGGGTGAATCCCCCTCTCGCGAGAATCCCCCTCTCGCGCACTAGTGTAAACTAGTTTGTCGACATTGTTGTCGACCACAGGTTGATATGTATTATTTAGCGATCGCGCACTAGTTTGATTCGCCTGAATCGCCTGCAGGTTATTTATTTGACCTGTTTCATTTGAATGGTCTCACATTCGTTTCACACTGCTACGACCTGTTTATGTTGGTTCGTCCGCCCTTGCTGGACCCTAACCGACGGCGTCGTACCAGTACCTGCTGCTATATTGCAGGGAGCAGCAGGTCACCACACATTGTTGTGCCTGCAAATTACGATAATTGGACTAAGATACAGTTCACAAAACATACATGCTATATCATGATCCCCCTCCCGGAGAAGTAAGAATATGTTCATGCATATACCGTTATTGCGCATGCGCCGACCAGACACACAGGCTGATTAGTGCATGTGACAAATAACCGTACAGCAGAACTCAACTTGATTGTGCATCAAATTATCAGCACCCAGCGCTTGACACAATGATACTCAAAGTTCATGTTTCCTTACTGAGCACTACAAAAATCAATTAATGCTCACTACTACTGAGCATAATACTCATCAAATTTGTGCTCACTACATTATCACAAGTAAGAGGCAATTGAACAGACCACGCCTTTTCGCTACCTAGTCAGCCGCCAATTACAGGAAACATAACAAATTCTATTTCATATCCTTTTCCGCGACACGGCTCACAAATATAGCTATTCACAAATTCATTACATTAACAACAGATAGAAACTACAAACAGAAAGATTTTCATCTATAATCCACAACATTTGTTAGTGTCTCATAAGGGCCAACACTGTTTGCCGTAAATTCTCTCTGTATTTGGTAGGCACCCCGTCATAACCGTCCTCGCGACGCTGATGACGCAGCTGACGTCATCCCCGCCGCTCAGGCCGTTATGACGTGTGGCGACCAAATACTCCCACTTATCATCATCACGTTCTTTATATGTACATACATGCACAAACTGAGTTATCAGACAAAAACGGCATCATTACAAAATGAACTTCAAATTCTTCTTGAAAAAAATTATTTCTACTCAACATGAACACGCTTGTAAAATCAGATTCATCATGGTTCATCATCACGGATAACCCGACAGGCTCTTGTAAGAGTTTGCCCTGATGATGAAGATATGGTTAAATCCGTCTTAAGTTTACGTCCCTTCTACACCTAATATCATATAGAGACGGGACCACGGTTTTCTAACCACAGCTAGTCAAAAGTCATGGATCAAATAAGCGACCCGGCGTTTATTAATTACATTCTACAAAAGGGGTCTAAAAGCCTAAATGAATCTAGAATGAGCGGGTGTTCAAACTTTACGTCTCACCAACATCTAGGGTCCGAATGAGACAGGACCTCACTTAGAAAGACTCATTCTACTACTGGAGAAGCCTGGGATCGATGCTGCGACCTCTAGCTGGCAAAGCTAGTAGCCCTATCACTACAGGCTTCAACAGTGAATACAGAATAGGCTTCAGAAAGTTGGGGTATACTAGAAGTAAACCACTCCAAAACCTACAAGCATGTTTATACAAAAATAATACTAAACATAGATTTAACATACCTATCAATATACTTTCACTCTCCCGTCACAATGTTGTGCGTATACGTTTCAACTTGACCTGCTGCTAAAATGTTCGTTTTTCTCAGGGTTTTTATATCTATGAATACTACCGGAAAATCATGCATACTCATATTAGCTTGCTAAAATCGTGGCGAGGTGGAGATACCGTCCACAATTAAAGCCAGATAGCAAAAATCGAGTAGATAATGGATTTGCATTCAAATAGTATATTTCCCATAGGAAAAAAAAAATGATGAAACGACCATATAAATCAATGCCATGACTCCTGTCAAAACGAACACCCACACAACACGTGACGGGAATGAAAATCATATATGGCACAATTTGGCGGTTGGCGATTTTTAGGCAAATTTTATGGAACTCAGCCTTATAGCGGCCCCCCTGTATTGTAAAAACAGATCTCCACAAACCACTCAAGCATACATCGTATGATATGTGCATGACTTGTGCATGGAGCAGCACATTTTACCTACCATATTTCACCTAAAATATTTCACTCGCACCGCCCTACCATATACCTACTAAAATAATGTAGATGTGCATAAGCACCAGAGAGGTTTCCTATTCCATCTCGTAACAGGGGTCTGTTGCTTCTTGTTTGTGTTTCTTTCCCTTTGGTGTCTCTGATGGGAGTTGTGGGTTAATTGTATCGATTCCTGATCATTGCCTCCACTTCTATTTTGCATATCAGAGCTGTATTGTTTGTGCCGTGTGGTGGCTGAAAAAGGTCCCCCCGTACATGCATTTAATGCTCTTATTTTTCAAATCCTCGGGGATTGCTTTTACAAGCCCTTTGGTCATTTTGTGGGAAAGTAACTGTCCTTTTGACTTTCCGCTGTTGGTGTTTCCGTTGGGGTCTGTCGCTTCGTGTTTGTGTTTCTTTCCCTTTGGTGTCTCTGATGGGAGCTGTGGGTTAATTGCATCGATTCATGATCATTGCCTCCACTTCTATTTTGCCAAAGTCGCCAATGCCACCGTGGTGGAATATGCCAAAGTTGGTTGAACGTGGGTCCAACGTTGTTCGGAAAATGAGTTATGTTGGGCCCACGTTACACCCACATGTGGGCTCCACGCAATTCCCACGAGCAAAGTAACATCGTTCCGACGTGGATTACCAACGTTGGCCCGACGGACTTGTCAACATTACGCCCACGCGGGCCCAACATATCAATGCTATCTGGGTGTCCTCTCCACCTTCTCCACCTGCTGAATCTGAGTTTTAACAAAGGGATGCCAAATGGGTGATGCATATTCAAGTTGAGGGCGAACCTATGTTTAAGGCCAAGTTACGGCTAAAAATCATAAAGTCCTAGTTGCTTTAGATGCTATCGCTGAAATGTGTTGACCCCAATCAGGATCATCAGTGATTTTGATACCAAGATATTTGGCGGATTGAACCTGCTCCAAAATTTGCTGGTAGTGTGTATAATCAAACTTAATTTGCTTGTCCGGAGTGACACCCCCATTGAATGACATTTGGCCACATTGACCTTCATCAGCCAATCGGCCTCCCACTGTGCTAGTCGATCAAAGGTCATCTTGTAATATAAGACAGTCAAAAGGAGAATCTATGTTCCTATAAAGGAGACAATCACTAGCAAACAAACGGACAAATGACCTGGTATTATCAGGGAGATCATTAATGAATACCGAGCAAAGGAGCGATCCAAGGACTGAACCTTGGGACACCAGATAAAACAGGGACTGGGTCAGACGCTTGGCCATCAAGTACAAAATAGAAGTGGAGGCAATGATCAGGAATCGATAAAATTAACCCACAGCTCCCATCAGAGACACAAAAGGGAAAGAAACCCAAACATGAAGCAACAGACCCCAACGGAAACACCAACAGCGGAAAGTCAAAAAGACAGTTACTTTCCCACAAAATGGCTAATAGGCTATCCAAAATAAAATAATATAAGCGACACAAACACCCAAAGACAAACCATAACAAAAAAAAAAAAAAAAAAACGCGACAGAAGGACCGCCTTGGAACGGTCAGCGGAAACGAATTCCACTGGGGGGCTTAAATCGATTTTACGTGGCCACAATCCTCACCCTTACTTCCGTCGCGATTAAGACAATGTGTTCAGTCCGCATGAAGGCCTCCTAACTCATCAGTGCAACATCTCCGTGAACAAAAAAATCAAACAACCGCAGAGATGAAACAACGGTGAGGACTCGACAGCAAGAAACAACTGAAATGCTGGAGCCAAAGAAAACCAACAGTTAGACTCCGATGGGCCCGACCAGAAGCAGAGCATTAGGTACCAACCAACATAAGCCTTTACGTTGGAACCGTCATAGAATCTGAGACCTGACCCACCGGCGTGCAGTTAAAGAGGGAAGCAAAGCTGTCAACCGTGATTGGGTTAACTACCAGTCTGTCGTATAACATTTATGTTGTAACCAATCTTTTTATATCGAAGAATGATTTTACGAAATTGGGTGCTTAAGTCATTGCGGTTATAAATTTTTCTGAATTTTTATACTAAGTCACTATAAAATTCGGGTTCCGATAGACGATTTAAGTCCAATATTGAATTTTGAAATTAAATCAGAATGACGTATATAAAATTTTGAAAAGGCTTTGCGTAGTTTATGGTACCGATAACCCTGATAAAGAAGTTTAGCCGTTAACAATTTATTACGAGTATTGAAGTCAGTTACATGATTACACACTCTGGCGATCGAATTAGTTGTGAAATATAAACGCCATAGGATGGCGCATTAGGAACATCACCATCCAAAAAAGGAAAGTTTACAATCTCAAAATCAAAATCATCGCGTTTATCATAAATTTTGCAAGAAACAAACCCATCTACAATAAATAGATGTAAATCCGAAAACGGGGCATCGGTATCAGAAGAATTTGCTTTATTTAACTGAATTTCTGGGGGGAGGGGGTAAATTTGACTGATCAAACCATCGAAATAGGTATTATCAATATTTAATAAATCATTCAAACATCTAGAAGTGGAACTAAAAGCTTCAATAATTTCAGACTGGTTTTCAGCAGAAAGGGACATAATGAAGTCTCTCTCATAACAAAACAAAAACTGGGGCCAGTTTCATCAAAGCATTTGCGACGTATTTTCGTCTTAAAAAGATCGTACGAAGTTCTTACGACAAAAATCCTGTTTCATCAAATGCTCACAATCTGCGATGTTTGCACATTTTGTCGTATTTCTGAGATGAATATTTAGACGTCGCACATTGAAATTTTCTTCTTATCACAGCCATAGCTGAAGAAGATGACGCGCGGCATAGGTTAAATTGTTAAAAAGATGGTACATGTACGCAACATTTCATTTTGTTTATATACCTTCGCAGATAACGCCCATTACTTATACAAGCCCACGCAATAAAGATCCCTCGAAACTAACCCCCCCTCCCCCCTTGCTATAATCTTTAGGTTTTTTGTGGGGGTTTCTTAGTGTTTTTTTTTTTTGAAAAATTGAGATTGAGGGTACTCGTTAGAAGCGCATCGTTGTGGTTGTGCTTACGAGTACCCACAATCTATATTTCATGGTATAACCTAGAATTTATGTTCACTTTCGCCCATCGGGTTTGGCCTGCATAGTGCTTCCGCGCAGAGCTGAAACTGACCAACATTACGAAAACATGCCTATACAAATACATTGTAACCTCTATCGCCGAAAAAAAAGAAAAAAAAAATCAGATAAAAATTGTGATATTTTTCTTATTTCTGCTCAATCGAGACGTGATAACG
The DNA here is from genome assembly GCA_963580285.1 of Lucinisca nassula. Taxonomy (NCBI): domain Eukaryota; kingdom Metazoa; phylum Mollusca; class Bivalvia; order Lucinida; family Lucinidae; genus Lucinisca; species Lucinisca nassula. The sequence goes on from OY757010.1 coordinate 181,638,676, forward strand.
AGTATCCACGACCTATACTTTAGAGCAGAAACAAGAAAAATAAAATTTACCCCTGTAAACCCCAGTTTTACTATAAAAAGTGGGGTTCAAGGGGTTTAAAATTATACAGGCGTAATTTCCTAATGATTTGATTACTGGTTTGCCGTTTAGAATGTAACAGCCTAGCCAAGAAAGGTGGTGCGAGTGGGACCGCTCCTTAAACCCTAGCGGTTTCTTTGGTCGATGGGGCTTAAGATTCCATTCCATCTCAAGGTCGGGTAAAAGCCCCACAAAATCAGTAGTAGCGTCTCCAAAATGACATATATACATGTACCAACATTTGACGGGGGCAGCAAAATAACCGACGCGACGACCCACAATCTGCGATTAGACTTGTGATTAAAACGAAGACTCAGTGTACCTAAAATCGACAAATCGAGCTAGAATTGTTAATACGACACAGATGCCTCCGTCCGGGGACCACCCTCAACAAGGAAATAAATAATAATAATAATAATAAATAAATAAATAAATGAAATAAAGACAGCATTTCTAGCTTGGTAAACTGTCCCTGAGGATATAGGTGGGGGTAATGTCGTTTGAATCTTGGAAAATGTGTGTATCATCATTCCAAATATGAACCAAATCCATAAAAAAAAATTACTAACTCTGTGACATTGTCCTTGAGTTTTGGTTTTAATGCATTTTTTATTTAGAGCCTATCATTAATCAGATGTGGGCGAAAACTAAACGGAGTAGCCGGAGAAACGACCTGTATCTTTCATCATATCAAATTCGAACTAAATCCATGATAGGGAAATGTGAGCTCCTATTTAAACGTCGACATTAAAATATTCTGAGTCCGTGACCTTGACCTTGAGGTCATGGGTATGGAGTATGGACGCGGGTATGCTGAATAAAACTTTTAATGAGTATCGATCATCGTACTAAATATGAACCAAATCCATTATATGGTTTTAAAAAAAATATGAGCTCTTAAGTAATGTCTACATTTAAAGTTTTCTAATATGCCTTGACCTAGAGGTTATAGGTATGGGCAAGTGTATTGCTGAATAAACCTATTGGCCTATACCTATCATCACATTTCCATCATATGGTCTGGAAAATATGAGCTCAAAAAGTTTAGGTTCTTCCTGGTACAATGTCTTAACCTGAGGTCAAAGGATCACGTACGTACACCCCATACGTACGTACATGTGTGTACACTCGTATGTACGAAAAGCTTCACGACATCATGCAGATGGCACGTGTGTGGGTGGGGGTCATAGTCTTGCGTACTTTCATTTCGTCTATATTTTGCAGGTGATTGTATAATTGTGTATACATATATGTAGCAATAGAACTTCGTTTCGAGTCAGAATCTTTGTAATTTAAAATCAGCCATGTTATAGAATCTATGTTGCAAATGAAATGAGTTTATTTTTCATTGAAAGCAAAATCCGCTGGATGGCCTGACGGATGGCCTGACAGACGACAATCAATGATTAATATTTGCTAAGACCATTGCCAACAACAAACCGGAGCTGAAAACTGACATACGTTATACACGAAAATTTTCGGAGGCTTTTGATTTGTTTGTTTGATTTGAGATTTAACGTCCCCGTCAACACTGCAATGTTCATTTTGGAGACATTGTTTCCAATTTTGTGGGACTATTACCCGACATTGAGATGAAATGACATCTCAAGCTCTGTCCCAATGAAACCAATAGGGTTTATAAGCATGGAAGGGCCGACTCGCACCGCATTGCCTGGGCAGGCTTAGTTGCCTGATTGGCCGAAACAGAAAACATGGACATATTTTCCAGTTTTGTGGTGTATTCATTGTTTCCAAAGGATAATCCTTTTATAGAACATATTTGACGTCACTAAAGCTGATGTGTGGGAATGTGTGGCGGCCGCAAAAAGTCTCCCTGCACAACAGCATAGTGTAGTTTATATTTTCTTGTCCTTTGGCATCATTGATTCCATTGCGGAGTTTTGAAAATATTTTGAGGGTCACTGATGAGGCTTAATTGTCCGAAACTAGCAAGTCTGGCACAGGAAACATGGACACTCCATATTTTCCAGTTATGTGGTGTATTCCTTGCTTCCAAAGGATAATACTTTTATAGAACATATTAGATCCTCGAAGCGGTTTACCAGTACTCGTGTGCGGGTCGGTTTTAGCTCTGCGTGGAAGAATCATGCAGCCCATGTATTTCACGTTAGGTTATATGCGGCGTCTTTGTTAAACAACGTCATGCATTGACCTTTTGTGTTAAAATCGTGCATAAACAGTGTTTTAAGTTCATAAGATAAATTGAATCTTGTATTTATGCCCTTGAATTACTGGATTTATGAAGGCAATAAAATGCTCAGCGAGGTCTCACCGTGATGTCATTCCTTTTCCTCAACTAATATAGTAAACTCAACGATATACGTGCACTCATGGAAGAGGCCCGCCCGCATTAACTGACAAAAGTGCTTGTGAAAGGTTCATTATAACGTTTAATCAACGCTTATCTGACGTCACGACGTCCACAAACAGCCCAACTCGCCAGTGGTAAAGAGGGACGGGGTCCAGACAATTAACATCTGTATGGTACGACAATGAAATGGCAACACAAGTTTGAAGCAACATAGAATCAACATTGATTCAACGTTGTTTGTACTGAATATTCATCTAGATCCACAGGAACAATAATTTTAAAGCGTGTAATCTACCTCACACGGCTATTTCAAGATGGCACGTGATCACGCATGTGACAATTATTGGCCCTGTTTAAGCGCATATTCAAAATTACGACTTATTTTAGTGAAACGCAAATTTAGCTCGTACGAACACTTTGTGGTGTTTTGATTAAACTGACGTACGCAGTTCTTTAAAAAGTGCGTACGAGCAATTTAAGATTAATCGTACGATGTTTATTGATGAAACTGGCCCCAGATCAGCCACAAGACGTGCGCAATTAGTACCCATCGGAATACCCACAACTTGTCTAAATAACTAAGTACCAACTCTTATGTAAATATTGTCAAGTAGAAAGATGACAGCTTCACACACTTTCTGACATGACCATGAAGTTGTGAGCGCACCGAGAGCCAAGAGCTAATCGGTAACAGGACCCTTCGGCCCCAAAACCACCTCCGCCCCTAGACACTTCGGACCCTAAACACCTCGGCCCCAAAACCACCTCAGCCCCACATAAAATTGAAACCCTAGACGGGTCGGCCCCTAGACACGTTGGCCCCATATACCTAGACACTTCGGCCCCATTTTGCTTTTCACGGGGCTTCCACTTTAAATAGGAGATCGGGTTGGATACCCGAGGAGGTTTTATTTTTTTATTTTTATTTGCTGCTTTGATTTTTTTGATAGGGAGCCACGAATATTTGAACCTATAATATTTATTATATATTATAACGTTACTAAATAGAAAATCTATATGTCCATTTAAGAAGAATGGAAGATACATTTGAAAATTCCCCTCTTTTATTTCAATGTTTAATTCTAATTGCATTGTGGCATGCTTTAGAGCAGGCTCTTTTTTCTACATTCCAGCTCTTTTGATCATCTATAGGCTTTTTCATTATCCGAAATAATTCTACACCGCTAAAATACTTTTTAAATTAATTTCAATAAGAACATGATACAGTGTACCTAATTATCCTTACCAAACATCATATGGTCTGGAGTCATCATATTCAATCAGATCTCTCAGATTCAACACGTCAAGATGTCTTTTCCTATGAAGGAATACCGGCTAACAGAGCCTCTGGTAGCCTTCTTGAAGGCTTGTCGACTTCATGGGGTGCCTCAAATTAACACTGCACTTGAGCCCCAGAGGGTGGCTGTCACCCTTACTTGGGACTTGAGCCTTCCAGCTCCACAGAGAACCAAGAAGACAGCACCACAGATCCGACAAGCAGCGCCGCCAGCCGAGGAGACCGTGACTATGACTACAGCAACGATCGTCCTCCAGCGCCAGCCAACAGTTAACGCTGAACCCGCACCCGCTGCACCAATCATCCAGAGACCAATGCCGTCATCGCCAGAGCCAGCTACCGCCGCCTTATCACCCACAGAGAGACCACCCCCGCCAAAAGCCCAACGATGCTCGTCACCTGCCCCAGCCCCAGCCACCAGAAGAGGAAGAATCTACACCTCCGAAGAAAAGGACTTCGAGAAGCTGCCACCAAACCCACTCCAACCTTGGCACGAGAAATACCACCTGGGCAGAGCCTGGGTGGCAAATACTAGAGACTCCCCCTCCACCATCTTGGAACTACATCGACTAAAAAGACCAACTGAAACTATCAACGTGGACCTTGCCGTTTACGCATTCAAGACAGCCGAGACTCCAGCCTTCATAATCTACAAAGGACCCACCTCAAAGTATTTCGACGAGCACCTGTACAACTCCATCGAAAGATGCACTGAAGAGACCCCACTAAACAAGAAGAGAACTCGGAAGGTCCACAAACTTTTCCTAGATACGGCGATGACGGATGGAGTGATAGTTAGGAGGGCGCATCCCTCCTAACCCAGCACCGGACCGAGATCGTGAACTTAGGGCCGCATGTCCGCAAACCCTGTTTACCATGGGTATTGCAAGGCTACTTCATGTGTAGCCAGTCCGACGCCAATCACGCGGCCCTAAGAGAGAGCAACATGACCTAGTTTGCTCGGGCGAAACAGAGAAATCGCGATTTGCAGCCGAAATTGGCATTGATTTCTCTGTTGCTTCATGCCCACTTTCGACCTGGCGTTCAAAATTCAAAATTACAGTGCTTCTTTTTTACTAAGGGGAGGGCACTGGCAGATCAGCACGATTCGTATTCCGCTGACAACTGTCGCGATTCGCAGCCCAGAAGCACTAAAACTTAGCCTCCTTGCCTTCCACCTCTACCACGGCCAGACGGGCAATGGCTATGGAACACGATTTGCAGGTCGGAATTGACCAGGTTTTATAGCCGCGATTGACAGCCCACAAAATTATTTGGAAACTATGTCAAAAACCACGGTAACTTACAGACCACTTTCACCTTTATTGCACGGCGACTGAGGCGAGAGGAGTACACCGGAATTAGTGTACAACTCCATGCGAAAGCCTTTCAGAAAGTGGGAAAACTAATCCTGGACACGTTCTAGGGTTAGCCCCTATGTGCTTATAGCGCCCGGTTACCTTAAAAACCAGTTCAGTCAGTCAGTCAGTATCCTTACCAATTGGATGGAAATCTGGATGGATGGGGCCGTAAAAAAAAAAAAATCATTCCTCGGTTTCGTCAATCATGGTGATGATGGGGGATAATCTTATATTTATTAACATATTTATATATTTATTTATTGGCCTCGGTAGCTAAGTCGGATGCGCGTCTAACTGGTGATCAGGAGGACGCGGGTTCGATACCTACCGGGGTCGGCAACTTTCTTTCGTGGAGATTGATTATGAAACCTCTCCCTTCTGCTGATTCAAGAAGGGCAGTTTGTCACTTTCTTGCGAAAAAAATGTGCACTGTATTGGTTAACCACCTGTCCAGGACTGACCGGCTCGAAAATGAACTAAAATAGTGTTGACTGGGCCGTTAAACTCCAATACAAACAAACAATTTATTTATTAATTTATTTATTTATTAGGTAATTATCAGTGTTCATGGTCGCTGAACTAGAACTATCATCGTAAGTAAACCAATTAATATAAAGTATGCATGAAATTCAAAAACTGCATGAAAAACGGTGCAGATCCTGTTCAGAGGGCAGAAGCAATCTGATCAGGATCTACACTGTTTGCAAAGATAAGGATTATCGTGTTCAGCGGGATAAGGATTAATGAATTTCAGGTTAGTACACAATTTAGCAAAACGTCATACAAGAACAATTAATTATTCACTTAAATTAGTAAAGTGTGAAGCTCAATAACCAACCAGGCTTTACTAATCCCTTTTCCCCAATAATGAGATGATCAGGATTTCACACATTTGATTGTCATTCTAGCTCATATTAAAGACGGACAGTAACGAGTATATTGTACACTTTATTTATTTATTTATTAGTCACATTTCTGACTATCAGCCACTCAAATTACTTGATACATGTGTACTATATGTATATATTAGTAGCAAACAGTGTAGATCTGGATGTGCACTGTATGCAAAGTCTTGACTGCTCGTATTTTTTTGTAGGAATTGCTCAGTATGTTTCCATTGTTATCAATTTTCACACATTTAGAAATTCCTATCATGTTAACAAGCCCGTGTAATGAAGAACCCGCTAAACAACTTAATAGAAGATTCCGTGAAACCAAAATTATACAACGAAAAGTTGATACAATTTATATTTCCTACTTCTGCTCGAAAACGTAGATCTTTGATACTGGTTCAATCGTTCTAATTAAGGAGATGGTTTATCGCACAGACCTGTTAACTTATATGAAAGGGATCTAAGAAATGACTAGTTTGCATAAATACAGATTAATATTAAACTAGTTGTGATTAAAGGTTGTCACAGACGCAATTTGATCAGTCCTGCACATTGAGACACATTAACCAGTACACACAACCTTTATCTTGGAGCAGAAATAAGAATTACGAAAACATGCCCATACAAATGCATTGTAAACTTTACCACCGAAAAAACGAACATTATAAGAGGAAACAAGAGGGCCATGATGGCCCTGAATCGCTCACCTGATCCATAGAGTAACAAGTGGGCCCCGGGGAGGGCCATTATTGACACCAGGGCTATAATGTGCATAATGTTGAGGGAGATCTGAAAAGTTGAAGCTTTATAATTTGAACAACCTTGGCAAAGGTCCACTAGATAGAGCTACACACCAAATATCAAAGACCTGGGCCTTGCGGTTTCAGAGAAAAAGATTTTTTTTTAAGATATTCTGTACATAAGCCTATGTAAAACCAAAGGGCCCAAGAGCGGGGGCATTTTTGGCCTCAGGGCTATAATTTAAACAATCTTGATGGAGATCCACTAGATGAAGCTTCACACCAAATATCAAAGACCTGGGCCTTGCAGTTTCAGAGGAGAAGATTTTCAAAGATTATCTCTGTATAAGTCTATGTAAAACAATAAGGGCCCCGGGACGGGGGCATTTGTGGCCCAGGGGCTATAATGTGAACAATCTTGGTAGAGGTCCACTAGATGAAGCTCCATACAGAATATCAAAGACATGGGCCTTGCAGTTTCGGAGAAGAAGATTTTTAAAGATTTCCCTATATAAGTCTATGTAAAACCAAATGGTCCTGGGGCGGGGGAATTTTTGGCCCCAGGGCTATAATTTGAACAATTTTGATAGAGGTCCACTAGCTGAAATTTCACACCAAATATAAAAGACCTAGGCCTTGTGGTTTCAAAGAAGAAGATTTTTAAAGATTATCCCTATATAAGTCTATGTAAAACCAAAGGGCCCCGAGACGGAGGCATTTTTGGTTCCAGCACTCTAATTTGAGCAATCTTTGTAGGGGTCCACTAGATGAAGCTCCATACCAAATATCAAAGACCTGGGCCTTGCGGTTTCAGAGAAGACTTTTAAAGATTTTCCCGATATAAGCCCATGTAAAATCAAAGGCCCCAGAGCGGGGGCATTTTTGACCCAGGGCTATAATTTGAACAATCTTGGTAGAGGTTTACAAGATGAAGCTTCATACCAAATACTAGAGAAAGCGACCTCAAGGTCACTGTGGGGGGGGGGGGGGGTAGGACATGCATCAATGAAATCTTCAGTGTAGGTATCAACTAAATCTATCAAAGGGTTTAGAAGATACAATCTCTCAGAAACTTTGACGCAAAACTTTAACCAAATGTAAACAGAAGCCTCCGTGGTGCAGTGGTTACGCTACTCGCCTTGTAAACCAGGGATCGCAGGATCGATCCCGGGCTTCTCCAGACTTTCGGATGAGTCTTTAAACCGAGGTCCCATCTCCGTATGACCTTAGCTGTTGGTGGGACGTAAAACTAAAACTCACTCACTCACTTAACCAAATGTAAAATTTTTAAGTCTGTGACATCAAGGTCACTGTCAGGGCTGGGACATGCATCAATGAAATCTTAAGACCAGTATGTAACTTCAGTGTAAGTATCAACTAAATCTATCAAATGGTTCGAAAGTAACAATCTCCTAGAAACTTTGACGCAAAACTTTAACCAAAATGTTAACGGACGGACGGACAGACGGACCAATGGACGGACGGACGGACAGATGGAAGGATGGACGGACGGACGGACGGACAAAAACAATATACCCCCATCATACTTTGTGTGCCGGGGGGGAGGGGGGGGGAGGGAATCAAAGACCTGGGCCTTGCAGTTTCAGAGAAGATTTTTAAAGATTTTCCCTATATAAGCCCATGTAAAACCAAAGGGCCCCGGGTCGGGGGCATTTTTGGCCACAGAACTATAATTTGAACAATCTTGGTAGAGGTCCACTAGATGAAGCTTCATACCAAATATCAAAGACCTGGGCCTTGCGGTTTCAGAGAAGAAGATTTTTAAAGATTTTTCATGTAGAAGCCCATGTAAAAGCAAAGGGCCCTGGGGCGGGGGCATTTTTGACCCCAGTACTATAATTTGAACAATCTTGGTAGGGGTCCACTAGATGAAGCTTCAAACCAAATATCAAAGACCTGGGCCTTGTGGTCTCAGAGAAGAAGATTTTTTAAGATTTTCCTTATATAAGCCCATGTAAAACCAAAGGCCCCGGGTCGGGGGCATTTTTGGCCACAGCACTATAATTTGAACAATCTTGATAGGGGTCCACTAGATGAAGCTTCATACCAAATATCAAAGACCTGGGCCTTGCGGTTTCAGAGAAGAAGATTTTTAAAGATTTTCCATATATAAGCCAATGTAAAACCAAAGGGCCCCGGGGCGGGGTCATTTTTGGCCCTAGCACTATAATTTGAACAATCTTGGTAGGGGTCCACTAGATGAAGCTTCATACCAAATATCAAAGACCTGGGCCTTGCGGTTTCAGAGAAGAAGATTTTTATAGATTTTCCATATATAAGCCCATGTAAAACCAAAGGGCCCCATTGCGGGGGCATTTTTGGCCCCAGCACAATAATTTGAACAATCTTGGTAGGGGTCCACTAGATGAAGCTTCATACCAAATATCAAAGCTCTGGGCCTTACAGTTTCAGAGAAGAAGATTTTTAAAGATTTTCCCTATATAAGCCCATGTAAAACCAAAGGGCCCCGTTGCGGGGGCATTTTTGGCCCCAGCACTATAATTTGAACAATCTTGGTAGGGGTCCACTAGATGAAGCTACATACCAAATATTAAAGACCTGGGCCTTGTGGTTTTAGAGAAGAAGATTTTTTAAGTTTTCGTTGAAAAAAAATCTATTTTTGGCTCCTGTGACCCAGATGTGCAACGGACCGGAACCATTTGAACAACTTTGAAAGGGGACTACCTAAGGATCATTCCTGTGAAGTTTTGTCAAAATCCAATCAGTGGTTTAGGAGGAGATGTCGTTTGAAGAAATTGTTTACGCACGGACGGACGGACGGACGGACGCACGGACGACGGACGACGGACAAAACGTGATCCCAAAAGCTCACCTCGTCACTACGTGACGGTGAGCTAAAAATGTGATATTTTTATTATTTCTGCTCAAATAAGAAAAATAAGGTTTACCCCTGTAAACCCCAATTTTACTATATAAAAGTGGGGTTCAAGGATTATAAAGGCGTGTCTTCGTGATGTAAATAATGTATGGCCCTATGAGCTCCAGTTTTCCCCATATAAACTGGGGTTTAGCAGGATCTTCATTACGCGGGCTTGTTAACATGATGTTTTGTTTGTTAGATTTGACGTAAAGCGCCCCGTTCAACACTGTATCGGTCATTTTGGAGACGTTGCTTCCAATTTTGTGGGAATTTTACCCGACATTGAGCTGAAATGACATCTCAAGCCAAACCGATAGGGTTTATAAGTATGAACGGTCCGACTCCCACCACTTTTCCTGGCCAGCCTTGGAACCTCTAAGCGGTTCACCAGTACTCATGTCACAGGCTGTCGAGTTCTTGAAGTCCCGGTGGGCGGGACCGATTTTCACATGATATAATGCCCAAACCCTAACAGATATCAAAATTGGGGCCGAGGTGCTTTGGGGCCGAGATGTCTTGGGGCGGTGGTGACAGTGGGGCCGAGGTGTCTAAGGCCGAGATGTCTAGGGCCGACTTGGTTTTGGGCCGACATATCTAGGGGCCGAGGTGGTAGTGGGGCGGAAGTGTCTGGAAATCTTTTCAAGTATCCTGTTCCGTGGGTTTCCGGTTCAAAATGTTTTTTGTTTAGTTTTACGTTCCTTACAAAATTATTACTCATCGAAGTGGAAAAAAAACACACAAAAAAAAAAAAAAAAAAAACCGACTACTCCTCTTGTATCCTTGGGCCAATTTCATTCAAACTTCATAGAAATGTTGCTTAGATGACCATCTGCCAAAATAGCTAAAACGGTTCCGCCCTGATGAGCGAAATGGCAACCAGAGCTAAAAAAACAAAAACATGGCAACTTTGCTTCAAATGCGAACTAACGGAAATAAGGGCGAGGATTGTGGCCACGTAAACTCGATTTAAGCACCCCCCAGCCCCCAGTTGGATTAGTTTCACTGACCGTTCCAAGGCGCTTCTTCTGTCGCGGTTTATTTTTGTCATTGTTTGTCTTTGAGTGTATACGTGTCGCTTATATTATTATTTTTTTTTTGATGGCCAATTGGCTATTTTGTGGGAAAGTAACTGTCCGTTTGGCTTTCAGTTATTGATGTTTCCATAATGGTCTAGTTGTTTCATGTTTGTGCTTCTTTCCCTTTGGTGTCTCTGGTGGGAGCTGTCGGTTAAATGTATCAATTCCTGATCATTGCCTTCACTTCTATTTTGCAGGAATTTTGCCTAGGTACCCCTCTACCACAATAGCTTAAATCGTTCCGCTCCGAAAAAAAACCCCGTTAATTTGCCTCAAGCGCGAACTTCTCCTAAACCATTGGACCAATTTGATTCGAACTTTACAGAAATATTACCTGGGTGATTCTCTACTAAAATAGCTAAAATCGTACCGCTACGAGAAACAAGATGGTGGCTAGAGCTAAAAATAGAAAAAAATCATTAAACGACAACTTCTATACCCCTGGGCCAATTTGATTCAAACTTCACAGGAATGTTGCTTAGGTGACCTTCTACCAAAATAGCTTAAACGGTTCCGCTCTGATGAGCAGAATGGCCGTCAAAGCTAAAAACAGAAAGACGTAAATTTGCTTTAAATTTAGTAGGAATGCTGCTGAGGTGACCCTCTGCAAAAATAGCTCAAACAGTCCCCCTCTGATGAGCAAAATGGACGCAAGAGCTCAAAACTAGAAGAAAAAAAAAAAAAACGTAAATTTGCTTCAAACTCCTCCTAAACCCTTGGGCCAATTGATTCACACTTGACAGGAATGTTGCCTGTGTGGTTCCCCACCAAAGTTGCTTAAACAGTTCAGCTCTGGTTAATAAGATGGCCGCCAGAGATAAAAAAAAAAATTCAAACATCAACTCCTCCTATACCCTCGAGCCAATTTCATTCAAACGTCGTAGGAATGTTGCATAGCTGACCCTCTAGAATTTAGCTAAAACGGTTCTGCTCCAATGAGCAAATTGGCCACCAGAGGTAAAACAAAAAAAAAAAGACAACAACAACAAAAAAAAAAAAAAAGCGTCAACAATTAGCTTTAAATGCGAACTCCTTTCTCAACCTTGGGCCAGTTTGATTCAAACCCCACAGAAATGTTGCATAGGTGAACGCCTGCCAAAATAGCTAATCGGGTCTGCGGTGGTGTGCAAAATTACCAGAGCTTAAAATAGAAAAACATAAAATTGCTTCAAAGGTGAACTCCTAAATGATACAAACTTCAAAGGAATGTTGCCATGGTGGCTCCCTAACAAAATAGCTATAATCGTTCAGCTCTGATGAACAAGATGGCCACCAGAGCTAAAAAGGTGATCATCTCCCTAAGTGCAACATTTATGCTTCATGGAATGGCTTGAACTACATGACTTTCAGATCCTGTGTGACATCTTGAAATCAGGTGAGCGATTCAGGGCCATCTTGGTCCTCTTGTTTTTATAACATCTGAACACATACCCTTCATTTGAATCATCAGAAAAATGCCATTTTTACTGTCAATAAAGACAGCATTATTATGAGGATGAATGGTTAACACGTTTCTGTCCTATATGTCTATTTTGAAACAACATGACCAGGAACGATTACAAAAACATAATTGTACCAATATCTTGAGGACAGCAATATATTCTGAAGGCAATATTTCCTTTGTTGTACAGCTATAGTGCTAAAGAAAAATACCTTTATGCGACTTGTCTATACATCTTCCAAGTTAGCAAATATTGGTTAAGCAAAAAAAAAAAACAAAAAAAAAAACGTGCAATGGTTCTTCAGAGATAAATGAGTCAGAGCTCAGCAAAATGTACAAGTTGGCAAGTTTGATACACACATTTTCCAATACAAAGAAAACATAATTTCCATCAAATAATCTTTAATTTTATTTGCAAAATAATCAGAACTGCTTTTGGTTTTTCATATAGAAATGTACATACATGTATACTATAGATGTTCTCAATCAAAATGTGACACGCTAATCCTTTTCTTGCTTAACTGCTTGTGTACAAATTCGTGTGAAGAATTGTTATTTGTAAAATATGCTATGGCACAGTGCCTATAATACAGGTTTCGAATCACAAAAACCATGCAGTGAAATTCCACTATTAAGTTAACTTACAATTAAGACAAATAATGGTTTTAAAACATATTTAGAAGGCTCCAGGTACATTTTTTTCTATATCCAGTGTGCTCCAGTGCGAGACCACCTTTGGGAGTGTTCTTTTAACCCATTTAGTACCGGAAAACCCTAAAGGGGTACTTGACAAACAGTGCAGGCCCAGATCTGATCAGGGCCTCCACTGTTTGCGAAAAGTTCAGCTATTTTCCAAATAGATTTTGAAGAAAACACAACCCGACAACCCTTAATTTTGAAATGGTCTCCTGCTATATATAGGGAGGAAGATTCCATTTGATACAAAAAGGTTAAAAAGTCTCAAATGTGGTTTTAATACAGGTTTTTTTTTCTCTATTTGGTGTATTTTTTAAAATGAATAATATCAGTTTTTATTATAATCGCATTCATGGGACGTGTCTAATAGGGTCACACAACATTTATTTTATAGACGGTCGAGATATGGCTGAATTATCTTCATTATGTCTCCTCATGAACCAGCAGTGGCTCGAACTGCCCATCTAAAACAATAATTTCATAGTCCCATAAACCGGGTGCGCTAGCCATTAAAGTTCGACAGCACTCAGGTATTTCGTTAGACTTTTGGTTGTTCATTTTCACAGACATACATACACACACACACGCACACACGAACGCCAAGCATGTACGCAGAGAGAGCGCTATTTCGACCATTCGTTAAAAGCGACCGGCTTTTTCACGTAATCAAATTATATCCAAATGGTCATGTATACTGAACATGTCGAATGTTTCGACGTATTCATTCCTTCTGCTTAAAAGGTCTCGGTGTCTTCTCTCTCTCTCTCTCTCTCTCTCTCTCTCTCTCTCTCTCTCTCTTACCGGCCCCGATAGCTCAGTTGGTAGAGTGTCCGCTCCGGGAAACGGGAGGTCACGGGTTCGATCCCGGGCCGCGACATACCAAAGTCGTTAAAAATGGTACTATCTGCTCCTTGCTTGGCACTCAGATTTGCGGGGTAGAGCTAGGACTGGTCGACCCAGTGTCAGGATAATGTGACTGGGTGTGGTATCATGTAATGTGTCTGGGACATGATACTTCAGTGAGGCAGCACTATAAAAGTGAGCATTGAGCTCCCTGTCGCAACCAGACACCGTCGTGATATGACTGAAAAATTGTTGAAAGCGACGTTAAACCCGAATTCACACACACACACACACACACACACACACACACACACACACACACACACACACACACACACACACACACACACACACACACACACTTTCTCTCTCTCTCTCTCTCTCTCTCTGTCTGTCTGTCTGTCTATGTCTGTCTTTCTGTCTGTCGCTTTTTGTTGCTGACATTTTAAATGAGTAACTGGAATTACTTATAATGGAAAAGAAACAATAACAGACCTCTGCTACAAAATTTTAGCATGCGAATGGTATAGAAATAACTTCGTCAGATGGTAATTCAGGCTGGATTCAGGCCTGATCATCGAACAACAGATCACATATTTGCAATAAAAACAATAATAAATAAATATGTGTATAATCTTAAAAGGCCAGTCTATGGATGTTTCGTCGATTTTGCTAAAAGCATTCGATTCAATTTCAAGAAATTCTTTTTTATATAAATTCACGAAAACAAATATTGGTGGTAAGTTTTTCAAGTTGATTAAGGACATATACTCAGACACTAAATTCCGATTTAAAAAAAGACGATGAGTTAGGTCCAGAAAGAACGGCTTACAGAGGCGTTAAACAAGGCGATGGACTAAGTCGGCCTATTTTGTTTAATATTTTCATAAATGATCTGTGCAATAGTTTTAACAAGGATTGCCACCCTGTGTTAGTTGAAGATATTAATATTAATTGTTTGCTTTATGCTGATGATCTTCTTCTATTATCAGAATCTGAAAAGGGACTACATCAATGTGTAAAGATTCTAGAACAATACTGTGCCAGATGGAAGCTGGAAGTCAATTTGGACAAAACGAAAGTAATGATATTCAGCAAAAGAAAGAAGACTTTCAATGCTGATATTATATATGCAAATTCCCCAATTGAACAGGTGTACTCTTACCAATATTTAGGAAATATTTCCTGTACAGGAGACCTTAAACAGGCTTCAATCGATTTATCAGGAAAAGCAACAAAGGCTTTATTTAGCCTAAATGCCAAAATTAAAGAATATAGTACCCTAAATGTGGATACTGTGCTAAAATTATTTGACACTCTCATTCAAACAATACTGACATATGCAAGTGAAATATGGGTCTCTGATTTTAAGCTAGATCTTCTTTGCGACAAATACCCATTTGAATTAGTCCATTTAAAATCTTGCAAATTCACACAGGGAGTCCATAATAAAACTTCGAACTTGGCAGCTAAGTGCGAGCTAAGCAGGTTCCCAATTTTACTTATAATTCTTAAACTCATACAAAGCTATTATAAACGACTTAACCAGCTTCAAATGACAGGTTGTTACATAAACTATTTGATACCGATAAAATGCTGTTTGATAAAGGAAGTAAATCATGGGTTTCAAGCATCATTGAAACTGAGAAGTTGTTAGGAATACAACATATAGAAAATTTTAGTAAAGATACCTTTACTAACAAATTGAAGACCTGTTACAAGGACAAGCTTGACAAAAGTATTGCAAATATGAAGATATCTACTGATAGCAAACTACAGCTCTTCAGTCACTTATATAATGACTTTACTGTGCCATATTACCTGAATGCAGGTATGAACAAAGCAAAACGACCATTGATATCAAGACTTAGTTTGAGTAGTCATACTTTGAGTATAGAAATATTACGTTATTGTAGACCAAACGTCCATAGAGATGCAAGATTTTGTCCTTTTTGTCCAAACAGTGTAGAGTCAGAAATTCATTTTGTATTGTACTGCACAAAATACGACATCATACGTAAACAAAACAAATTCATAACAGAAAAGAAAACATACAAACTTTCAGAATAGATTTAGAGCTAATGATATATATTCTAAATCCAAAGACTAAACAGCATTGTAAAAATTTGATATCATTTTTAGAAGGTGCTGTTGATATAAGAAAACTTAATATATCAAATAAGTTGAATTAAATGCATGTTGCAGAGATGTTGTATAAATGTTTTTCAGAATAAAAACTGTTAATTTATGTTAGAACAATTCACATGTAATTGTTGATATATTACAAATGGCAGTTGGGATAACCCTTAGTATATGAGATCTGATCAGAACAGACAACACTCACGTGAAAAATAGAATACGAATATTATCACATGAACAAGCCCGTGAAATAAGCATACCCATAAACCCCACTTTATAAAGAGAAAAATGGGGTTTGCAGTGGTACACAATATTTTTTCTTATTTTTGCTCCGGGACATTGGTTGTGTATGCTCGTTATGGCTGCGTTAATGAGTCAGTTCTGGCGAGCACCAGCAACCTGTATTTGCTGTGTGGGTGAGAAAGGTACCACTGTTTTCATCAGATGGCTATTTTTGAAATATGAAAAGTACACTAGGTCGCACGGGTGCTATCGTAATGTTGGTTTAGAGCAAAGATACCCAACTTGCCAGTATTGAACATAATAGGCACATTGGTTTTATATTCAGTCATGCTTAGCGATAATAACTATTTGTTATACAACACAACCTCTTTCTAACGCTGATAATGAGGTCTGGAGCAGAGGCCTTGCTGATCTGGGGGACATGCTGTGTCCAACGATGTATGGATTGTAGAGAGGCACGAACGCTTATGATTGTTTTTCTGCGCAATTTATGCATCTTTGAGACCCTTCTTGAAATCATGCTGTGTCCAGGACCATGTTATAATGAACAGTGTTATAGTGAGGTGAATAAACTCATGTACCTTTTGCTCATATTGGCCCAGTTGTGACCACTGTTTACAAATGCCGTCGACCCTGATCTGACAGAGCAATATCTGCTGCCAGGTGGGGTGTACACCATTTGAATTCAAATATGCACAGACTCAGGCTAAAAAATATCTGTCAAAAATTTAATGCATATGTATATATGTATGATGCATGATAACTTACAAATAATCAAACTGACGTTTGCTTAAAACATTTAATTAAATTATTTGTAATAGAAGCCTCCGTGGTGCAGTGGTTACGCTACTCGCCTTGTAAACCAGGGGTCGCAGGATCGATCCCGGGCTTCTCCAGACTTTCGGATGAGTCTTTAAACCGAGGTCCCGTCTCCGTATGACCTTAGCTGTTGGTGGGACGTAAAACTCAAATACTCACTCACTCAAATTATTTGTAAGATAATTGTGGTATTTGTATATGTTTTATGTGAGATGCGCTAAAGTGTATTTGGCAATCTGAATAAAATTTGAATTGAATTGAATTGATATTAATCTTATTCTCAAAATTGAGCCAAACAAATCCTCGTTATCTGTGTACTTGTGGTTTGGAGTAAAGTAGAAGTAAAACAAAGATCAGGAATCGATACAATAAACTTACTCCACCCATCAAACTTCAGCAATGGTGTTAAAATCTTAAAAAAAAATGCGAATGGTATAGAAATAACTTCGTCAGACGGTAATTTCTGATATTAACAAAACTATATCTTATACTTTAGTACTGTATTCTGAATCGTTTGCAGGATAAAATGCATTCTCATTTTTCCAATACAAAAGCATAGTGTCAAAGTTTGACCTAGGCACAAAGAAGGTCAAGGTCAACCCAGGGTCACCATTTAAGCAATTTATGATGGGCCTACGTCCCAGATGTTATTTATCAAGTTTCGTGGAAATCTGCCCAGTGGTTCTGGAGAAGACTATTTTTGAAGGGTTTTTACCATATATGGCTTGGCGGCCATTTTGGTCATGTGACCTGGACCCCATGAGCAAATGTTGGTTTCCCCAATCCCATAGAGGCTCCATATGAAGTTTGACTTCAATCGGCCCAACGGTTTTCGAGGAGAAGCAGTTCGAAATGTTTCACATTTTTCGCCTCGGCGAGGCTATGCTAAATGGAATGTAATATTTCTCAAGATCATTGGTTAGATCTCATTGATATCTATCAGTATGCCAAAAATTGTTTAAATATTCCGAGCGGTTAAGTCACTATCACCAATTTTCACAAACGGGTTACGGACGGACAGACAGACTGACAGACTGACAGACTGACAGAATGACACGGTGATTTTAGGACACTCTTAGAAAATCAACCGACTTCAGTCGGTTGCTTTTTCTGCGGGACGTGCAATCTTATTCTCAAAATCGAGCCAAACAAATGCTCGCAATCTGTGTACCTGTGGTTTTGAGTAAAACTTCAGCAATGGTGTTAAAATCTTACTAAAATAAAAAATATGTAATAAGGCTCTATATATAAAGCCATAGATCATTAATGACTGCATCATGGCGACAATACAGATATGTGCTTAAATAAAGTCTTTCCTTTTGCTTGATTTTGTTTCTTATATCTGGTCCAAATATAGATTGTTGGTGTTCGTTAAAACCGCCTCAATGAGGCGGTTTTAACGAGTCTCAACAATAATTAATGTTTTTGAAAAATAAAGACCCCCCCCCCCCCCCCGTAAACCCCACTTGTCTCTATACAATGTTGGGTTTTGAGGAATGTTCATTACACGGTCTTATTAACCTGATGTGACTGCCCCGGGGCGGTTGATCCTTTCTAATTTCTTATTTTAGTTGGCGCACGTGTTGTTTCGTGTTTGAACCTTTACCACTCTCTGGGCTTATTTAACAGACGCCAAAAAGTTGATGTTTTTCTCATTTTCCCCCCACATAACAGGACTTGACACCACATGCAAATTGTCCCCGCAGGATACAATTAGCGTGAAATGTCATATTCTGTTTTCTGGAGAAAAAACGAAAAATATTTCAAAATGTCGTCTGCTGAGAAAAAAAATCCGACATGCAGAGCATGAAGTGGGACTCCATTATACCAAGTATTTCCTTGGCTTGAGATGGTTGTGTTTTTGTTCGCGGTCCTTCAGATAAGCCTTTGATGTGAGCTATGGTCTGAAGGACTTTTATATATGAGGCTACTCTTTCTTCATAGAGAAAAAATATGCCTTTAAGTAATGTTTTATTTCTATTTTATACTACTAATACTGATACTACTGCTGCTACTACTATTTAAGGGGAATGGGAACACCTGGCAGATTTTTCCACCATTTTGCAAAGTGAGACAACTTTCGAGACTTCCGGTACACTTTTCTATAAGGCCTGTCCCAATGAAAAAGGGGTTTACTCTTAAAGGAAAGAATTTACTCCTGAGGAGCAAATTCTTTTCTTTAAGAGTTGACCCCTTTTGACATGGGAGTCAAAAATAATTTTGCAGGAGTTGCCTCCCCTGAAGGTGTTCCCATTCCCCTTAAATAGTATCAGGAAGCTATTTTTCAGGTTTTAATGTAGGTAATGATGTTATTGTGTTATTGTTAATGCTAGTATAGTCCGACAAGGAATTCCTGGCAGTTACGTCATAATTAGTTTACTCGAATATTCATATGATTTGGCAATTACTTGAAACCTAGGACTAAGATTATTTACATACAGCCAAAGCTTTTTAGATTTCGTGGCCGAGAGAGTACAGGGGTTGTTCTACAGACCAAGAAGTGGCTCGTTCGAAACCCACGTGTCGAATGAATTTTTATTTATTTTTTTTTACCTCGTAATACACACACACGACATGTGAAATCTGCTTTACCCGTGTGCCATGTTAAACGTGGATAATTACGACGTGTTCAGAACATATTTCTTGTTCATTTTCAAGCACAAAACACTTAACTGCATAACACTTGTTTATGGGAAATAAAGATGAAAAAAGTGAAATAGACAAAAAGTATATATACAAAATTTACAATAGATTTACCAGTAAAATATAAAAATATGAAACAATGAACATGTAATTTACTATAAAAAGATAAAACAAATATATAATATAAAAAAACGCAATCAGTGAGATTCGAACTCGGACCGTCAGCATGACAAGCAGCGTTGACATCCTCTGGACCGTTGTGACTGCTGTATAATCATTGGGCGTGCCCTGATCATACGATAAACCCAAGTGCAAATTTATACTGGAAAATCCTTTCTATTTTTAGCTTTGTTATTGATTTGACGTCACTGCCAGACCTAGTTTGTTTACCAGTATATATCATTAAATCATAAATACAATGAATAACCAAATGCTACGCTTCATGAGCTTGGACAAAAGCTTGAACTAGGTATATGCGCAGTAAGATGTCAATGGAAATCCAGGAAATTAAATCGAAACCTAAAAGTGCATAATAAAAGGTTTCAGGTCTCAAATATTTCAATATTCAAGACGATATGTAGTGATAAAGGGAAGAGTAAGCACTGCTCATCTCTTAAATTTATATACAGGATGTTCTGAAATATATTAATTCTTGAAGACTTTTGTAGTGGATCGCAGAGTGAAACGTATCCATGTTACATTGTACATTGAAATGTATCCAATTTTGAAACATTCTTTGAGAATTTGGCTGTATGAAAGCGAATAGAATGGAAGGCAGTAAGACGGCAAAAACTCTGAGATACAAAACAAAAGCTGAATTTGAAGCAGCTGTGCTTAGATGGAATCAGACACTGTCAAGCCGAAGAAAACGAAGCAGTGTTCAGAATTTGTTCAAACCTATATGTGGGCCGTGCAGGGACGGTTCAGAAGACGTCAACGCCATTGTATTCTGTCAGGACTGTGATCAGTACATGTGTGTGGAATGTAAAACCGCTGATGAGAAACTACATCGAGGTAAAAATAAACACAATATTGTACTGCTACCACAAGAAACAGATGAAACTGAAGAGATACAAAAACCGCGCAGTGCTGATAAAGAATGTCAAAGCAAACTGCAATGTGTCGAACATTTCAAAGACCAAGGAAGGGTTCTAGTCAACCCTGTACTTACTGATAATTATGAATATTCAAATTCAGAGTACGAAGGAAACAGTAACGATGAAAGCGATACGGACAGTTTCAGTATCAATGAAATGCAATTACCTGACATCGATAGCATTCAAATCAAAGGCACGCTCAACTCAGAATATGTATCAGGTCTCGAAGAAAACGTGCAAGGCAAATATGAGGAGGAACAGAATACTGACATGATATTATCGTGGTTTGATATTAATGATACAGACGAAATAGATGATACCCGGTCGTATACTGGTAGAAAAAGACAAAACGAAGGTGCGACGGAATGTAGTGGGTTTACAGGATGGGAATTATCGCATGCGGCAACGTTTGATGTACTAGATGACCGTAGTTGGGTAGGCAAAGTCGATAAAAAGGAAGCCGCTGATATAAAATTACTGACTGAGGATAAAAGCAAAACAGATAATCCGACAGAGTCCGAAGAAACAGAATTCATTTGTCTGCGACAGGAAATAGACATACGTTATCACGACATTGAAGACGAGTGTGATATAACAGATGTTGCATGTTTGTCAAATGGTGACATAGTTATTGCTGATATGAAAAATGAGCGCCTTAAGGTGATAACGCCTAAGGGTAACAGAAGAAAATTGGAACTTGATAGCTGGCCGTGGAATTTGACTGTGTCGTGTTTGAATGATTCTGATGTTTACATAACATTACCGGACACAAAACAAATAATACTAATCAACATTGGCAAACACTTGTTGAAGAAGGCCATAATTGAAACCGCTTGGGACTGCTGGGGTATAGCATCTATTAACCGCGGTCTGATTGTTAGCATATGGAATGAAAACAGCGATAGCGGCTGTATTCAAATCCTCAGTTTTGATGGCATAGTTTTAGAGACATTTAAAAACAATGGATATCCGAATTTTCTAGATGGCCCTAGTTATCTTGCAGTAAACAAGTCTGAAACTTTACTGTATGCAACGGACGCAGGTGAAAACAGCAAAAACAAAGTAATACACTTCATCCAGATGGCTGATAACAGACTGGAGATGCTGAATAGTTTTCCGGAAAAGGCATTTGGTGGTCTTTGTGGAATTGTAGTAGATGCAGATGAAACTTTGCATGTTGCTGATTTACCGAACAGATGCTTTCATAAACTGATTAAAGGTGTTGGTGGTACTTATAGAAGCTCAGTTGCTGCTTCCCAAGCAGACGGACTTGTTCATCCTCGGTGTATTGATTTAAATAAATTCAAGAAATGCTTATACATAGGCGGATACACTGACAATATTAAGGTCTATAAGTGATCGCTAAATCCCAGAGCGTTACTTGCAGTCTGGAATAAAAAGGAGTTCTAGATGGTATTAAGGGAGATAAGTTTGATCTATCATCATGTTAACAAGTCTGTATGATGAAAACCCTCATAAATCCCATTTTATATAGAGGCGGTTCTAACGAGTACCCAAAACCTATATGTTTGGCGTATAAATAAGATTTTATCAGAAAAAAATGACCGTTTTCGGAGGTATGAAAGAATGCACTTTCTTGCACACCAGACAAGGAAATCCGTGATTTTACCCTGGGATAGAAATTTATGTTCTGACCCTGGTGTTCCGACCCAGGCGACTAACATAAATGCGCTTCAATTCTGTTCAACTGCCGGAACTACTTCCGCACTACTTTTTTTTGTAAACAATATACATGTACATGTGCGAGCTGTCAAAACTAACCGGAGGTGTTGTGCAAGAAAAAGAATCCAATATGGGGTTCTGTTGTAGATGGGCGTTTCCAACCCTCGGGATGACCGTGCTGAGCGGAACCTCGGCGTAGCCTCGGTTCCGCTCAGCACGGTCATCCCTCGGGTTGGAAACGCTCATCTACAACAGAACCCCATATAAGATTCTTATAGTATCACACGGACGTCTTTGGGACCATGAAAATAGGGGTCGATATAATGCTAGTTCGATCCACTGAGGATTACGCATAGAGGCAGGTCAAGAGGCATAATGGGGGACGAGTAAGAGATAGCTTGTCTATCTGCTGTAAAATAAAGATATGTTGTGTGTACTCATTAGAATCGCCGCGATGAGACAGAACATTCGTTTTCAAGATGAAATAAGACAAATCTCGTGTAATTATTCATCACGAAAACACACCTATATAATTTTGACCCCCTTGAAACCCACTTTTATATCGGAGTAAACTTTTTTTTTCTTATTTCTGTTCTAAAATATAGATTGTTGGTACTCGTTAGAACCGCCTCGATGAGGCGGTTCTAACGAGAACCGACCGAACTATATTTTGAGCAGAAATGAGAAAAATATTACATTTTACATCTTATAATTTTAGTTGTTTTTGTGGTAAAGTTTACAATGCATTTGTTTGTATAGGCGAGTTTTCGTAATGCTAAGCAATAAAAGGTACCTAAGGACAGGTTCGAATCGGCCATAAAAATGGGCCATCGATACTCGAGTTATCGGTGTTTCACTGTATTTGCATATATTCTACTGCGTTTATGCTGGATATTCCGGCCAACTACCCTTATGTAAAGAATTTTGTTCGCGTTTTGATGACTTTTGACTCTCATTACGAAAACACACCCGTGCGACAGAGTGCATTTTTCACATATCCAAAATGGCCATTTTTTCTGATGAAAATCCGTGATATTTTTCTTATAAATACTGCAAACATAGGGTGTGGGTGCTCGTTAGAACCGCCTCATTGAGGCGGTTCTAACGAGTACCCACAACCCTATGTCTTGGAGCAAAAATAAGATAAATAATGTATACCCCCGTAAACCCCAGTTTTCTCTATATAAAGTGGGGTATAAGGGGATCTTCATTTCACGGACTTGTTCACGTGATGTATTAACCCTTAAGATGCCAAGAAATATTGCATCTGAAAAAATCCGTTTTTGTCATCTGCCGGATCTCCTTGCAAATTTTTAAAACATATTTTTACATACAGGCATAATCAGGCTGCTCCTCCAGGACTGTTTGCAGCAATGACTTTTGAAGTAACCAGCAGACAACAAATCAGACAAAAATTGTTGTGATTGGCAATCTTAATGGTTAATTACTTCCTTCGTAGTTCTGTCCGTATTATACCGCTTTTGTTTCCATACGGTAACCCGCGAACAAATTCGTTCTGAAGGCCATACATGAACACTAATAAACCGATTTACCCGGGCAAAGTGATGCGAGTATATATTATCGATTGCGAAAAGATCTAGCAAAACAGTCGTACAAGTGTCAATCTATTGGGCTCGCGTAATCACAGATTGTTTATAACTGCGTCATACTGTTCAAGCATAATAACCAATCAGAAGTAGTTTTGTGCAAGAGCGTCACCGATGATTGTCTATAGTCCGTTTCGTTTCACGCAAGTTTTTCATTGACGTTCTCCACAGCATCAGCCTTTATTTTGACGAACCTCCAGCTTGTTGATTGATTGATTTGAGGTTTAACGTCCCCGTCAACACTATTTATGTCATTTTGGGGACGTTGCTTCTAAATATGTGAGACTTTTGCCCGACACTAAGATGAAATGACAACTCAAGTCGCCCAATGATACCAAAGGCTTACATGCATTGGGCGGTCTGGCCTGGACAGGCTCAGTCCTTCCAAGCGGTTTACCAGTACTCATGTGTGGTCAGTTTTACCTCTGCGTGACAGCATCACACAGCCCATTTTTTTTTCTCCAAGCCCCGATGGGCGGGGCGGACTGTCGCTTGTTGTCTTGTTTGATTTGAGGTTTGACGTCCCCGTCAACACTGTAAAGGTCATTTTGGAGACGTTGCTTCCAATTTTGTGGGACTTTTACCCGACATTGAGATGAAATGACATCTCAAGCCCTGTCGCCCAATGAAACCAATAGGGTTCATTAGCATAGATGGTCCACCTCGCACCATGGTTCCTGGACAGGCTTAGATCCTCTAAGTGGTTTACCAGTACTAGTGTGCGGGCCGGATTCAGCTCTGCGTGGAAGCATAATGCAGCCCATATATTTCTTCAAGCCCCTATGGGCGGGACCGGTCGCTTGTTGTCACCACGTATTATGGACAAAGGGGGGAGTTAGCCGTTGAATTTCTCCGCGGGCAGAAAACTCAGTTTGCTTATTGGAGTATACGGTATTTCATACGCAAATGTTGTTTGATTTGAGGTTAATCGTCCCCGTCAACACTATGTAGGTCATTCTGAAACGTTGCTTTCAATTTTGTGTGACTTTTACCTCGACATTGAGATGGTATGACATCTCAAGACCTGCCACCCAATGAAACTAAGAGGGTGTACATGCATGGACGGTCCAACACGCATCACTTTGTCTTGACAGGCTTAGATCCTCTAAGCTGTTCCAGTACTCGTTTGCAGTCGGTTTTAGCTCTGCGTGGAAGCATCATGCAGCCCATCTATTTTATTAAGCCCGGTGCCACCCCAACCCCGCAAATATTGTGGATGAGGCCAGCAATACAGATACGGTTTTTGATTTTTTTAAGAGGCCTTGCATTCATATGACAATAATGGAAATATGTGTTTAAATCCAGAGGACCTGGTTAGAAAAGACAACTGTGCTATACACCTTTTTTGTTTGGAGGTTTAACGTCCCCTTCAACACTGTGTAGGCCATTTTTGAGACGTTGTTTCCAATATTGTGGGACTGTTCCTAGTCGGACAGATTATGGTTGTAATGTTGGAGGAAGCAGGAACTGAATACGTGTTCACGCCTGTTTTCGCGCCCACATTTAACCCTGTGGAATTGTGTTTTCAGTACATCAAAAAACTTCTTCACACAAGCGAACTTCGAGCTGCGGTTAAAGACAACCTTCAGTATGTTATTATGACTGCGGTAAACATAGGTCCATCTTCAGATTGTGCTGGATAGCAGATATAAACAATGTCACTATCGGGGCCTGGAGAAATAGATTGGGCTGCACAGTGCTTCCGCGCAGAGCTGTAACCGACCGAACTTGAGTACTGGTAAACAGCTAAGGTTTTAGCCTGCCCAGGAAAAGTGATGCGAGTCGGACCGCTCCTTAAACCCTAGCGGTTTCTATGGCCGGTAGGGCGTGATTTGTCATTTCATCTCAATGTCGGGTTAAAGTCCCACAAAATCGGAATCAACGTCTCCAAAATGACCTTTACAGTGTTGACGGGGACGTTAAACCTCAAATCAAACAAACAAACACTATGCCCAAGTGATTAACCGGGCCTTCCTGGCTTGATGGGTAAGGGCGCTGACTCTTAATCTTTGGGTCTCTATTCGCTGTGATTCCAGCCCCACTCGGATCACATGTGAAACGCCAAGTTCTGCAACGGAAGGTCAGGTGTTTTTTCTCCGAGTACTCCAGTTTTCGCCCGACTCTGATTAAGGATCGCCCCGATATGTGAAATGATTTTAAAAGGTCTGTAAAAGCAGAACAAAAATATCCAAGAGGTAAAAATGTGGCATGCATTTTAGCGGGATTTGGTCCATATAGATATTTTAGTTCACACGTTCTCATTTAGGCTTCCCATCTATTTTGCTTTTCATAATTTTTGTGTCTAGCAACACACACGAATGCACATCTGTCGCACTGAATTCGGTAAAGTTACACTCATGATCGAGTAGCCAACACTTAACGTCCGGCTTCGGTAGCTCAGTCGGATGCGCGTCTGACTAGTGATTACCCATAGGGGCTTGAAGAAATATATGGGCTGCATGATGCTTCCACGTAGAGCTAAATCCGGCCCGCACACTAGTACTGGTAAACCGCTCAGAGGATCTAAGCCTGTCCAGGAACCGCGGTGCGAGGCGGACCGTCCATGCTAATAAACCCTATTGGTTTCATTGGGCGACAGGGCTTGAGATGTCATTTCATCTCAATGTCGGGTAAAAGTCCCACAAAATTGGAAGCAACGTCTCCAAAATGACCTTTACAGTGTTGACGGGGACGTTAAATCTCAAATCAAACAAACAAAATCAAACTGACTGGTTATCAGGACGACGCGGGTTTGATACCTGCTGGTGTCGTGGAGATTGATCATGGAATCTTTTCTACGGTCATTCTCTCCATTCCGATGATTCAAGAAGAGCAGTTGCCAGTTTTTGGCGCACTGGTTAACCGCTTACGTATAATCCTGAGAGCGATTTTTGCATCTCTTGTATCTGGTTTTAAGTACATGTATTAAAGACCTACCTTGGCGAGGTACCCTCCATTACTTTGATATTAATTCTCAATGAGTCAGTGCTCCCACAAGACTCACAACTTTGTGATAGTTACGTTCTGTAAGTTCTATGTACTCGTTTTCCAAATCCAGGAAAGAAACTCACAGAGCCTGAAACTTACACCTCTTGCAAAAAGTTGCAAAATTCAGTATACGTCATGCTGTATAAATTCCCCATTGACGCTTCAATTAAGGAGCAACGGGTGTCCCCACTGAACTCCATGTGGACCTTAAATGTCAACGAGATCTTCTGGGCCCATTTTAGATGCCATCACTGATAGCAGATGCCTAACGAGTTGTGATTTAAAGAAATATTCCGCGCTTGTGCCCGTGTAGAGGCCTAAAAGACACTTTTATATGGGCTCATGGGTACGACGAATAGATTGAAACACCCGCTATATGTAAACTAGGCCTGTGATTTGTTAACAAAATGTCAGAAACCAATTTAAGCAACTGACCAGGATTCTGATTAGAGGGTAGTTCCCGCCATATGTAAATTAGAACTAAACGAAAGAAAAAAACGGATAAAATTTCAAGTGTTCCACCATGTTTTATTGAAGGACCTATTAACGCATAACCATGATTGATATGTTGTTGCAAGATGAAGCGTAGGTCATAAAGATTATCATGTTACGATCTCGAAATGGTCAATGAAACTGTGTAACTACTATGCAGTTTAACCAAGGCAGAAAATTGCCTCACATTTGCTCCTAACAATAACAGAATGTGGGAATTCAAGAGATTTGGTTGGTTGATTTGAGGTTTAACGTCCCCGTCAACACTGTAAAGGTCATTTTGGAGACGTTGTTTCCAATTTTGTGGGACTTTTACCAGACATTGAGATGAAATGACTTCTCAAGCCCTGTGCCCAATGAGACCAATAGGGTTTATTAGCATGGACGGTCCGCCTCGCACCGCGGTTCCTGGGCAGGCTTTGATTTATATCAGTCTTTGAATCGACTGCCTATTCGAAATTCTCAAAATTGCAGTATGTTTCCTCTGGCTTTCTTTGCCGGATCATTACATGGTCACTGATGAGGCTTCATTAGCCGAAACTACGTAGTATGACCCATCTTCTTTCTTATGAATGTTTTCATTGCTCTTAAAGGAACTCATTTTTTTTTATTTGCCTTCACTGCAGCTGGTGTTGTGCCGTGTGGCGGCCGTAAAAGGTCTCCCCGTACATCAACCATAGTGCAGTTTATATTTTACTTTTGGTCCTTTGGGATCAGCGTGAATATTCTGAGAAATCAGAAATAAATTATTGGTTTAGACTCACATTCTAGACAGGTTTTTTATTATTTGGGCCCCATTTTGATTTATATCAGTCTTTGAATCGACTGCCTATTCGAAATTCTCAAAATTGCAGTATGTTTCCTCTGGCTTTCTTTGCCGGATCATTACAGGGTCACTGATGAGGCTTCAACTCGTTAATCAGGGTTATCGGTACCATAAACTACGCAAAGCCTTTTCAAAATTTTATAGACGTCATTCTGATTTAATTTCAAAATTCAATATTGGACTTAAATCTCTTCTGCAACAAGGTCTATCGGAACCCGAATTTTATGGTGACTTAGTATATAAATTCAGAAAAATATATAACCGCAATGACTTCAGCACCCAATTTCGTAAAATCATTCTTCGATATAAAAAGATTGGGTACAACATGGGTATTATACGACAGACTGCATGCATGGTAGTTAACCCAATCACGGTTGGCAACTTTGCTTCCCTCTTTAATTGCACGCCGTTGGGTCAGGCCTCAGATTCTATGACGGCTCCAACGTAAAGGCTTATTGAAAATTAGAGAGATAATGTTGGTTGGTGCCTGATGCTCTGTCTCTGGTCGGGCTCATCGGAGTCTAACTGTTGGTTTTCTTTTGCTCCAGCATTTCAGTGGTTTCTTGCTGTCGAGTCCTCACCGTTGTCTCACCTCTGTGGTTCTTTGATTTTTGTGTTCACGGAGATGTTGCACTGATGAGTTAGGAGGCCTTCATGCGGACTGAACTAATTATTTGTCTAAATCGCGACGGAAGTAAGGGCGAGGATTGTGGCCACGTAAAATCGATTTAAGCCCCCCCCCCCCCCCCCCCAGTGGAAATCTTCCACTGACCGTTCCAAGGCGGCTCTTCTGTGGCGATTTATTTATGTTGTTGTTTGTTACTTACTGTGTGTATCACTTGTGTCTTTGGTTTTGGATGGTCATGTGGCCATTTTGTGGGAAAGTAACCGTCCTTATGGCCTTCCTTTGTTTAGGTTTCCATTATGGTCTGGTCGCTTAATGTTTGTATTTCTTTCCCTTTGGTGTCTTTTATGGGTGGAGTAAGTTAATTGTATCAATTCCTGATCTTTGTTTTACTTCTACTTTTCATTAGCCGAAACTACGTAGTATGACCCATCTTCTTTCTTATAAATGTTTTCATTGCTCTTAAAGGAACTCATTTTTGATTTCTATTAGATCCTCTAAGCGGTTTACCAGTACTAGTGTGCGGGCCGGATTCAGCTCTGCGTGGAAGCCTCATGCAGCCCATATATTTCTTCAAGCCCCTATGGGCGGGGGCCGTGGAAATTCAAGAGAGCCGCCTAGTCTTCGTCTTCCATGAAATGGTCAGAATGTGAGTATGAACTAGTTCGCCATACTTCTAGTTAAGGTACCTGAAGCTTTCAGCTTGCTTTGACCAAACAATGGAGTTAGGACTACTCGTACTTATGGGTTTTTTTTACCGGCCCCGATAGCTCAGTTGGTACAGTGTCCGCTCCGGGGAACGGGAGGTCTCGGGTTCAATCCCGGGCCGCGACATACCAATGTCGTTAAAAATGGTACTAGCTGCTCCTCGCTTGGCACTCAGATTTACGGGGTAGAGCTAGGACTGGTCGATCCAGTGTCAGGATAATGTGACTGGGTGTGGTATCATGTAATGTGTCTGGGACATGATACTTCAGTGAGGCAGCACTATAAACGTGAGCATTGAGCTCCCTGTCGCAACCAGACACGGTCGTGATATGACTGAAAAATTGTTGAAAGCGACGTTAAACCCGAATTCACACACACACACACACACACACACACACACACACACACACACACACACACACACACACACACACACACACACACACACACACACACACACACACACACACACACACACACACACACACACACACTTATGGTTTTGTCAGTGACGGAAAATCTGATTTTCCTCTACGCTCAATGCCATGACTATGCTATCCGTCATACATGCTGTCTTCTTAATAGCAAGACAGAAGCCTCCATGGTACAGTAGTTATGCTACTCGCCTTGTAAACCAGGGGTCGCAGGATCGATCCCGGGGCTTCTCAATAATTTCGGATGAGTCTTTAAACCGAGGCCCCGTCGCCGTATGACCTTAGTTGTTGGTGAGATGTTAAACTCAAATATTCACTCACTCTTTTAGCAAGATACAGAGTGCTCATTCGTTGATTGTCTTGTCTCGACAGAAGACTGTGACAAGGCCATCGACTGAGAGAGAATGAGAGAAAGAGAGAGAGAGACAGAGAGAGAGAGAGAGAGAGAGAGAGAGTCATTAGAACACTTGCTAAGATTTTCAACTTCGGTTTGTATGGCTCTTTCAGCTGGATGCGTGGCAACAGTGTATGGCAAAATTAATCTCAAAACTTTTCTGAATGGTATTTTATCAACATGCTGATGAAAAATCAAAGCATTGATTTGTTTGTTTGATTTGAGGTTTAACGTCCGTTGAATACCGGTGGGTCGATTGTCTCCGAGTGTAGGCTGGGAAAATAGTCCTGGACATAAAATGTTTTGTTTAACCCTTAAATTCAAGTGTTTAAGCAAAAAGTGTAGACCCTGATCAGACGCTGCGTTTTGCGTCGTCTGATCCTTAATTCCTGTACTGTGAGCAAAGAGTCCAGACCCATATAAGACGTCGTGTTCTGTGGCGTCTGAGTTGGGTCTACGACATTTGTCAAGCCCGACTCATGGTTCCAGTCCAGTTTCTATAGATAACCTACTGCGATCAAATTAACGCTACTATTTTCTATAAATAAGTTATATGGGTTTCATGCAAATCAGTGATAGTCACATGGACTTCAGCACTGAAGCGTTTTTATGCTTAGTAACTTTGGGTCGATTGACAAACAATCGACCCATAAAGTTGTTGGTGCTTGAAAGGTCCATGTCTGATTATAGCCTGCGCACAATGCCGATCTTGTCAGAGCTTTTGATGCTCGTGTATATCAACAAAGAGCTTTTGTGGTTTCTGTCCATGGTTAAAGCTGGCG
Source organism: Lucinisca nassula (assembly GCA_963580285.1). Taxonomy (NCBI): domain Eukaryota; kingdom Metazoa; phylum Mollusca; class Bivalvia; order Lucinida; family Lucinidae; genus Lucinisca; species Lucinisca nassula. The sequence continues at coordinate 181,669,815 of OY757010.1, forward strand.
ATAGCTGATAAAACATAAATTGACACATTCATCGCCATAATCATTTTCAGATTTAAACTTCATATACTAAGGCCCCGCCCGTCGGGGCTTAGAGAAATAGATTGAGCGGCATAATCTGAAACCGATCGTAAACCGCTGAGCATTCCTATTTATCCCTCTCGTCGCTATTATGAAACAGACTTTAATGACTGTTGTAAATTTCCGTCCAAAAATACCCTCATTCACATACGGCTCACGTCATAATTTGACATGTCAAGTTTGCGCTAGGATCAATCGATTTGCTAAATCTTTGTGCAATGCATAATAATGCAGATAAACCATATTGGTTTCATTGGGCGGCAATGTTTGAGATGTCTTTTCATCTCAACGCCGGGTAAAAGTCCCACAAAATTGGAAGCAACGTCTCCAATATGACATATATAGTGTTGATGGGGACGTAAAACATGTTTTTACATACAGGCATAATCAGGCTGCTACTCTAGGACTGTTTGCAGCAATGACTTTTGAAGTAACCAGTAGACAACAAATCAGACAAAAATTGTTGTGATTGGCAATCTTAATGGTTAATTACTTCCTACATAGTTCTGTCCGTATTATACCGCTTTTGTTTCCATACGGTAACCCGCGAACAAATTCGTTCTGAAGGCCATACATAAACCGATTTACCCGGGCAAAGTGATGCGAGTATATATGCAGATTAACCATATTGGTTTCATTGGGCGGCAATGTTTGAGATGTCTTTTCATCTCAATGCCGGGTAAAAGTCCCACAAAATTGGAAGCAATGTCTCCAATATGACATATATAATGTTAATGGGGTCGTAAAACCTTAAATCAAACAAAACAAAGCAACAGTTCACGTGACATTGTAGCAAGGTGTCTTAATGTAATACTTGCAGCAATGGTCATAAGTGTTGGGACAGATAGGTCCGAGCAAACAGTGCAGACCAAGATCAGACAATTTATGAAGGAGCAGTTTGATCAAGGTCTACACTGTTTGCCAGTCTGTACCTTTTGGACACATTGCTGGATCGTGAGACGAGTTTGTCAAAACTTCTGGAGAAAAGCAAAAACTTAAGATATCCAAACATGATCATGGTCTTCACTGTTTGCCATTCCGTCTGTACCTTTGGACTTCTTTTTGGACTCCTTTTTGGATCATGAAACAAATTCGTTAAAAGTTTAGGAGAATTACAGCAAGTCCTCAAGGTGTCCGAAGTTTTTGGATTTTTACAGTATGCAGTATGATCATTGTTTGCCCGTTTACAATTGTATCGAGTAAAGTAGGCCTACACTTGCATGACAAGTGAAATACGTGCAAGATATGCACGGTGAAACTTCGATGGTCCGATCACCGATAGCTCGTTTATCAGGGCAGTATAATGCACTAATGCGGTCTGGATAGCGCAGGGATATTTCCGTGATCATGCCCCGAGGATATAGAACTTTGTCTATGGTCAACTCTTATGAGCCTGAAATTTGAAATACTCATAATTACAACAATTCAAACAAATGAGACAAACAGCAAGACTGTTGTTTGTCCTGCTTATAAATTTTAAAATGCCAACAGTTGTTGTTAAAATTTATGAGCAAGACAAGTTTCATGCTCAAGTGAGTTGAGCATCAAAATGTTTTTTTTTAACCCCGGACCTTGACTTGAAGTCGTTTAAAGTACCTAGTAAAATTACAAAGCAGACGACGATTTTTTTTCTTCATATTTTTAATACACAATTAAGATTCATTTTATTCATATGTAATGATAAGCCTTATTTTCTTTGAAGAAAAAAAAAGTGAAATATAATTTGAAAAAGCAGTCTGCTAGACAGTGTCAGAAGTTTGAAAATGTTACTATTGATAACACTTGTATAGAAATAACATTAAAACATGCCCGCGAACATACTAACAGTGTACTTAAAAGAGTGACCCCTTTTTAGGCATTTTTTAGGCTGCAAGAAATACTAAACTCATAATATAGGTTTAAAACTGTTGTTACCCAAAGACTGGTTCAGATGTGCGGACGTCACCACTGAAAAATAAAATATAGATCATAATAGACATATGACAGGCTGATACCAGAAGTTTTACTAATCATCATTCATGTGATGTAATCGTAGCTTTCAATGGTCCAGATATAACATTTTCAGGTAGAGCTATGTGATTTTTTTTCTCTTTTCTGCACCAAACATAGTATTTTGCCACTCATTATATCTAAGCGCCTCACTTAGGCGGTTCTAACGAGTACCCGAAGTCTGTTTTTGAACAAGAATAAGGAAAATAATGTATACCACTGTAAACCCCACTTTTTCTGTAAAAAGGTTTGTTTTGATTGAATGGGTTGGGGTTAAATGACATAGTCAACACTGTTTAGGTCATGCCGAGCCGTTCAATTTACCTAACTACGCTTTTCCTGGGCAGGCATAAACAGTGAAATTCCGCTATTAAGACCACCGAAAATTAAGACTAATACTGCTTTAAAAAGCTTATTTAGTAGGCTGCAGTTGTTCTTTCTTTGTGTTTTCTGCATACAGTGCCCTCTGGTCATGGACCACCTTCGGGACTGTTCAAAGTGGTCTTTAAGGCCGCTTTTGAACAGTCCCAAAGGTGGTCTTAATGTAGTCATTTTATTGTATAAGTAAGTGGTTAACCAGATCAGTGCAAAACTGACAACTGCCCTTCTTGAAACAGCGGAAAGGAGAAAATGATCATAGAAAATGCTTCACGAAAGAATGTTGCCGGTCCGACTAGGATCGAATTCTCGACCTTATGATCACCAGTTACTGGGCCAGCAAGGGCAGCTACTAAGTGTGATTTATAAGGGTGCTTATTTCATAGACTTGTGACACCAAACACCCTTGTACGGGTGCATATACGAGAAGTGTGGATTATTATTGTTATTTTGCGTAAAACACATACTTGTCATTAATATTAAGAGGAATGGATACTCGTTTATGGGAGGCAACTCATGAGAAAGTGTTTTGTCCCCAATGTCAATAGAGTTCTGCCCTTAACCAACATATCACAATGGAATCTACCATCTAATAAGTTAGAGTTGTCCATTTTCAGATCTAGGGGTTCCAGGTTTTGTTTTATTTGTGGTAAGTTTTGCAAAAAATGAATGTACTTTCAGCAAACAGTGTAGATTCAGATCAGACGCCGCGTTTGTCAATGTTTCAGAAAAGGCCGTTAGGCGTATATGGGTTAAAGGAAAGAATTTGCTATTGAGAGTAAATTTGTTACTTCAAGAGTAGACCCCTTTTCAGTGGGGTTGCCTTTATAGACATGCAAAAGGAAATCCAGACAACTGGCTCCCTCTGGTTGGGGAAAAATTGTCAGGTGTATCCATTCTCCTTAAAAAAATAACCGGAAGTCATCCCCGAAAAAAAAAAAACAAACAAAAAAAAAAAAAAAAACAAAAAAAAAACGGCATAACGATAAAAATAGACTTTTTTGGTCGTTTATGACAAATAATTCTCATGTGTTTAGAATTCTCATAAAAAACACCAGTGTCAACATACACACGTTTCAAATGCATTGATGGAAGACTGCATTTCTTCTACCAAATGGTTGGAAGACGCATGACTGCCAGGCGGGATGATCAGTTTAGATTTATCACAAGCATCCGTATTTCTACACATTTTCAAATTATACATATCTTCTTATATTTACATTCCCAGTGTAAAGTCTAATGTAAACCTACAGAAAACTATTGCGTTCATACTTCCATGAACGCATCGAATCACATGATTTTCAGTGACGTTAAGTGACGTCATTCTAAACCATTGTTCTCTACGGGCGTTGATGACGTCAACGCTGCTGCGCTCTTTGTAGAAAAACAGCGTGTAAATGTTTTTCAGCTTTACAAGTTTGCCCTACAAGCATTTTTTCACCCAGTGATGAGGGGCAAATAATGTAAATATAAAAAATAAACTTAATTTTTCTGCTTTTCATGAAATTATGAACGACAGTGGGTCGCTAGCAAAGTTTACATGAACCCCTTCGTGGGGGGGGGGGGGGGGTCATTTACTTTGCACGCGACCCACTGCGTTCATACTTCCATGAACTGCAGAAAAATAAATTTCATTCCTTAAATGTAACCTGGCTCAAGAAACGTGATCTTCTTCAGAGATGTTCAGCACTTGTGCTGGTGTTATAAATTTCTACTGATGCAACTTCCCCGTTTTCTTCATTGATGTTTCAATGGAGTGATCCCCAGCAGGCACACGTCGCTATGGCAACGTCAAATCAACGTCATTACGTTGCAGCGACGTTGATGTGACGTTTCATAAACATCATGACGTTGCACAGACTTTGGTGTGACGTCAATAACGTCATGTGCCTGCTGGGTCGCGTCAAAAGCATAAATGAGAAATTTTCACCTGCTGAACGCAATCTTTCGGCTCATATATAGCAGAACATTTAGGATGCTAGGTTGAGTTAGTTCAGAAATTTATGGAGAAAATGACTGAAATTTTTGAAAACAGTGAAAGCCGCGGATCAGTTGTCGTGGTGTCGTACTGTATGGCATCTGATCTGGGTCGTCAGTGTTTGTCAAGGCTCCCTTATGGCCATTGAAAATTTTTATAATTTATTTTTCTACAAAATTGCAGTGTGCATTTCAGTCATTTCTTACGAAAAACAAAATATGACATATTTTGTTTTTCGTAAGAAATCACTGTAATAATGACAAATAAAGTAACTGCAAATGTTCACTATCACCATAAAAATCAGTTTTATTTTCTTTTTCTTACTATTTATTATATAGGTAATTCAGTGAATCATACTTTTCCGGGAATTGGCTACTTTCAATTTCTATGGGCAAAATTAATATGGACCAATTTTCCGAAATCCCGTTGACCTGACATTTTCTGGGATTGTGTTACTTTCAATTTCTATTCATAGCTTATTATGTTAGTATTTTACAATCAATACTAACAAGATAATGATAAAACTAATAATGAGCAATTATGATAAGTACGGAAGCATAAAAGTCTCATTAGATCACGACATATATGTCATCATCCCAGGAAATTATATGTTGAGATAAAGATTTATTCGTCAGAAGTGAAGAGAAAAATCTTCATTATGCCCCCAACTTCGAAGAAGTTGTGCGGGCATATTGGTTTTGCCCTGTTCGTCCGTCCGTCCTTCCGTCATTCCGTCCGTCCCGCTTTTTTACTGCATAGCATAACTTAAGAACCAAGTTTTTGAAAATTCATATATGGATTCCTTATGAAAAAATAATTGACCCGTGTTTTTTTTTTCTCGTCGGGATTATGCCTCTTTCTTGAGTTATGCCCCTTGACAAAAAATACTTTGGAATCTTGTAAGCAAGGTATCTCAAAAACTAATTGAGCTTTTGCCCTGAAACTTTACAGAATGGTTTGGGATGATGAGTAGATGAACTGATTAACTTTGAAAAAAAAAAATGATTTTTTTTCTTGAGTTATGGCCCTTTGAATTTTTTTTTGCGTTTTAAGCTTGTAAGCAAGATAACGAAAAACTGTTTGAGCTATTGCCCTGACACTTTACAGAATGGTTGGGGATGATTAGAAGATGAACTGATTAACTTTTGAAAAAAATCCAAATTTTTGTTCTTGAGTTATGCCCCTTTGAAATTTTGCACGTTTCAAGCTTGTAAGCACGATATTTCAAAAACTGTTTGAGCTATTGTCCTGAAACGTTACAGGCTGGTTCAGGATGATGAGTAGATGAACTGATTAACTTTTGAAAAAAAAATCCGATTTTTTTTCTTGAGTTATGGCCCTTTGAAATTTTTTGCATTTTAAGCTTGTAAGCAAGATAACTTAAAAAACTGTACGAGCTATTGCCCTGAAACTTTACAGAATGGTTGGGGATGATGAGAAGATGAACTGATTAACTTTTATAAAAAAATCCGACATTTTTTTCTTGAGTTATGCCCCTTTGAAATTTTGCGCGTTTTAAGCTTGTAAGCAAGATATCTCAAAAACTGTTTGAGGTATTGCCCTGAAACTTTACAGGCTGGTCCAGGATGATGAGTTGATGAACTGATTAACATTTGAAAAAAATCCGATTTTTTTTCTTCAGTTATGGCCCTTTGAAATTTTTTTGCGTTTGAAGCTTGTAAGCAAGATAACTAAAAAACTGTTTGAGCTATTGCCCTGGAACTTTGCAGAATGGTTGGGGATGATGAGAAGATAAACAGACTAACTTTTGAAAAAAAACAACAACAAATTTTTGTTCTTGAGTTATGCCCCTTTGAAATTTTGCGCGTTTTAAGCTTGTAAGCAAGATATCTCAAAAACGGATTGAGCTATTGCCCTGAAACTGTACAGGCTGGATGAGTAGATGAACTGATAAGCTTTTGAAAAAAAATCCGAAATTTTTTTCTTCAGTTATGGCCCTTTGATTTTTTTTTGCGTTTTAAGATTGTAAGCAGAATAACTAAAAAACTGTTCGAGCTATTGCCCTGAAACTTTACAGAATGGTTGGGGATGATGAGAAGATGAACTGATTAACTTTTGAAAAAAAATCCGACATTTTTTTCTTGAGTTATGGCCCTTTGAAAATTTTTGCTTTTTAAGCTTGTAAGCAAGATATCTCAAAAACTGTTCGAGTTATTGCCCTGAAACTTTACATGCTGGTTCAGGATGATGAGTTGATGAACTGATTAACTTTTGAAAAAAAATCCGAAATTTTTTTCTTCAGTTATGGCTCTTTGAAATTTTTGTTTTTAGTTTGTAAACAAGATAACTCAAAAACTGTTTGAGCTATTGCCCTGAAACTTTACATAATGGTTGGGGATGATGAGAAGATGAACTGATTAACTTTTGACAAAAATCCAATATTTTTTCTTGAGTTATGCCCCTTTGAAATGTCGCATGTTTGAAGCTTGTAAGCAAGATATCTAAAAAAAACTGTACGAGTTATTGCCCTGAAACTTTACAGGCTGGTCCAGGATGATGAGTAGATGAACTGATTAACTTTCGAAAAAAAAAAATCCGATTTTTTTTCTTCAGTTATGGCCCTTTGAAATGTTTTGCGTTTGAAGCTTGTAAGCAAGATAACTAAAAAACTGTTTGAGCTATTGCCCTGAAACTTTGCAGAATGGTTGGGGATGATGAGAAGATGAACTGATTAACTTTCGACAAAAATCCAATTTTTTTTCTCGCCAGGATTACGCCCCTTTCTTGAGTTATGCCCATTTGCAAAAATATACTTTGAAATTTGTAAAAATTTGAAAAACTGTTCGGGCTTTTGCCCTTAAACTTTACTGACTCGTTTGGGATGCTGAGTAGATGAACTGATTAACTTTTGAAAACAAATCTGATTTTTTTTCTTGAGTTATGGTCCTTTGAAATTTTTTGCGTTTTAAGCTTGTAAGCAAGATAACTAAAAAACTGTTTGAGCTATTGCCCTAAAACTTTATAGAATGGTTGGGGATGATGAGAAGATGAACTGATTAACTTTTGGCAAAAAAACATTTTTTTCCTGAGTTATGCCCGTTGAAATTTTGCGTGTTTGAAGCTTATAAGCAAGATATCTAAAAAACTGTACGAGCTATTGCCCTGAAAATTTACAGGCTGGTTCAGGATGATGAGTAGATAAACTGATTAACTTTTGAAAAAAAAAAACAGATTTTTTTTCTTGAGTAATGGCCCTTTGATTTTTTTTGCTTTTTAAGCTTGTAAGCAACATAACTAAAAATCTGTTTGAGCTATTGCCCTGAAACTTTACAGAATGGTTGGGGATGATGAGGAGATGAACAGATTAACTTTCGACAAAAATCCATTTTTTTTTCTTGTCAGGATTATGCCCCTTTCTTAAGTTATGTCCCTTTGCAAAAAACTACTTTGAAATCTTGTAAGCAAGATATCTCAAAAACTGTATGAGCTTTAGGCCTGAAACTTTACAGACTGGTTTGGGATGATGAGTAGATGAACTGATTAACTATCTAAAAATTCCGATTTTTTTGTTTCTTGAGTTATGGCCCTTTGATTTTTTTTTCGTTTAAACTTGTAAGCAAGATGACTAAAAAAATGTTTGAGCTATTGCCCTAAAACTTTACAGAATGGTTGGGGATGATGAGTAGATGAACTGATTAACTTTTGAAAACAATCCGAAATTTTTTTCTTGAGTTATGGCCCTTTGATTTTTTTGCGTTTTAAGCTTGTAAGCAAGATAACTAAAAACTGTTTGAGATATTGCCCTAAAACTTAACAGAATGGTTGGGGATGATGAGAAGATGAACTGATTTACTTTTGACAAAAATCTAATGCTTTTTTCTTGAGTTATGCCCCTTTGAAATTTTGCGTGTTTTAAGCTTGTAAGCAAGATATTTCGAAAAATGTTTGAGGTATTGCCCTGAAACTTTACATGCTGATTCGGGATGATGAGTAGATGAACTGATAAACGTTTAAAAAAATACAAAATTTTTTTCTTCAGTTATGGCTCTTTGAAATTTTTGTGTTTTTAGTTTGTAAGCAAGATAACTCAAAAACTTTTTGAGCTATTGCCCTGATACTTTACAGAATGGTTGGGGATGATGAGAAGATGAACTGATTAACTTTTGACAAAAATCCAATATTTTTTTCTTGAGTTATGCTCCTTTGAAATTTTGCATGTTTGAAGCTTGTAAGCAAGATATCTAAAAAACTGTACGAGCTATTGCCCTGAAACTTTACAGGCTGGTTTAGGATGATGAGTAGATGAACTGGTTAACTTTCGAAAAAAAATCCGAAATTTTTGCTTCAGTTATGGCCCTTTGAAATGTTTTGCGTTTGAAGCTTTTAAGCAAGATAACTAAAAAACTGTTTGAGCTATTGCCCTGGAACTTTACAGAATGGTTGGGAATGATGAGAAGATAAACTGACTAACTTTTGAAAAAAATCCAATTTTTTTGTTCTTGAGTTATGCCCCTTTGAAATTTTGCGCGTTTTAAGCTTGTAAGCAAGATATCTCAAAAACAGTTTGAGCTATTGCCCTGAAACTTTACAGGCTGGTTCAGGATGATGAGTAGATGAACTGATAAGCTTTTGAAAAAAATCCAAAATTTTTTCCTATAGTTATGGCCCTTTGATTTTTTTTTTGCGTTTTAAGATAGTAAGCAAAATAACTAAAAAACTGTTCGAGCTATTGCCTTGAAACTTTACAGAATGGTTGGGGATGATAAGTTGATGAACTGATTAACTTTTGAAAAAAAATCCGACATTTTTTTCTTGAGTTATGGCCCGTTGAAATGTTTTGCTTTTTAAGCTTGTAAGCAAGATATCTAAAAAACTGTTCGAGGTATTGCCCTGAAACTTTAAATGCTGGTTCAGGATGATGAGTTGATGAACTGATTAACTTTTGAAAAAAAAATCCGAATTTTTTTCTTCAGTTATGGCCCTTTGAAATTTTTGTTTTTAGTTTGTAAGCGAGATAACTCAAAAACTGTTTGAGCTATTCCATGAAACTTTACATAATGGTTGGGGATGATGAGAAGATGAACTGATTAACTTTTGACAAAATCCAATATTTTTTCTTGAGTTATGCCCCTTTGAAATTTTGCATGTTTGAAGCTTGTAAGCAAGATATCTAAAAAACTGTACGAGTTATTGCCCTGAAACTTTACAGGCTGGTCCAGGATGATGAGTAGATGAACTGATTAACTTTCGAAAAAAAATCGATTTTTTTTCTTCAGTTATGGCCCTTTGAAATCTTTTGCGTTTTAAGCTTGTAAGCAAGATAACTAAAAAAACTGTTTGAGCTATTGCCCTGAAACTTTGCAGAATGGTTGGGGATGATGAGAAGATGAACTGATTAACTTTTGACAAAAATCCATTTTTTTTTCTCGTCAGGATTACGCCCCTTTCTTGAGTTATGCCCGTTTGCAAAACTATACTTTGAAATTTGTAAGCAAGATATCTCAAAAACTGTTCGGGCTTTTGCCCTTAAACTTTACTGACTCGTTTGGGATGCTGAGTAGATGAACTGATTAACTTTTGTAAACAAATCTGATTTTTTTTTCTTGAGTTATGGTCCTTTGAAATTTTTTGCGTTTTAAGCTTGTAAGCAAGATAACTAAAAAACTGTTTGAGCTATTGCCCTAAAACTTTATAGAATAGTTGGGGATGATGAGAAGATGAACTGATTAACTTTTGGCAAAAAATCATTTTTTTCCTGAGTTATGCCCCTTTGAAATTTTGCGTGTGAAGCTTATAAGCAAGATATCTAAAAACTGTACGAGCTATTGCCCTGAATCTTTACAGGCTGGTTCAGGATGATGAGTAGATGAACTGATTAACTTTTGAAAATATCCGGAATTTTCTTCTTGAGTTATGGCCCTTTGATTTTTTTGTGCTTTTTAAGCTTGTAAGCAACATAACTAAAAAACTGTTCGAGCTACTCTCCTGAAACTTTACAGAATAGTTGGGGATGATGAGGAGATGAACTAATTAACTTTCGACAAAAATCCAATTTTTTTCTTGTCAGGATTATGCCCCTTTCTTAAGTTATGTCCCTTTGCAAAAAACTACTTTGAAATCTTGTAAGCAAGATATCTCAAAAACTGTATGAGCTTTTGCCCTGAAACTTTACATACTGGTTTGGGATGATGAGTAGATGAACTGACTAACTATCTCAAAAGTCCGATTTTTTTGTTTCTTGAGTTATGCCCCTTTGAATTTTTTTTCGTTTAAACTTGTAAGCAAGATGACTAAAAAAAATGTTTGAACTATTGCCCTAAAACTTTACAGAATGGTTGGGGATGATGAGTAGATGAACTGATTAACTTTTGAAAACAATCCGAAATTTTTTTCTTGAGTTATGGCCCTTTGATTTTTTTTTTTTTTTTTTTTTTTTTTTTGCGTTTTAAGCTTGTAAGCCAGATAACTAAAAATTGTTTGAGCCATATCCCTAAAACTTAACAGAATGGTTAGGGATGATGAGAAGATGAACTGATTTACTTTTGACAAAAATCCAATGCTTTTTTCTTGAGTTATGCCCCTTTGAAATTTTGCGTGTTTTAAGCTTGTAAGCAAGATATTTCAAAAAGTTGATGAACTGATTAACTTTTGAAAAAAAAAATCCGACATTTTTTTCTTGAGTTATGGCCCGTTGAAATGTTTTGCTTTTTAAGCTTGTAAGCAAGATATCTAAAAAACTGTTCGAGGTATTGCCCTGAAACTTTAAATGCTGGTTCAGGATGATGAGTAGATGAACTGATTAACGTTTGAAAAAAATACGATTTTTGTTTTCTTCAGTTATGGCCCTTTGAAATTTTTGTGTTTTTAGTTTGTAAGCAAGATAACTCAAAAACTGTTTGAGCTATTGCCCTGAAACTTTACATAACGGTTGGGGATGATGAGAAGATGAACTGATTAACTTTTGACAAAAATCCAATATTTTTTCTTGAGTTATCCCCCTTTTAAATTTTGCATGTTTGAAGATTGTAAGCAAAATATTTAAAAAAACTGTACGAGCTATTGCCCTGAAACTTTACAGAATGGTTTGGGATGATGAGTAGATGAACTGATTAACTTTCGAAGAAAATCCGAAATGTTTTTCTTCAGTTATGGCCCTTTGAAATGTTTTGCGTTTGAAGCTTGTAAGCAAGATAACTAAAAAACTGTTTGAGCTATTGCCCTGAAACTTTAGAGAATGGTTGGGAATGATGAGAAGATAAATTGACTAACTTTCGACAAAAATCCAATATTTTGTTCTTGAGTTATGCCCCTTTGAAATTTTGCGCGTTTTAAGCTTGTAAGCAAGATATCTCAAAAACGGTTTGAGGTATTGCCCTGAAACTTTACAGGCTTGTTCAGGATGATGAGTAGATGAACTGATTAGCTTTTGAAAAAAATACGAATTTTTTTTCTTCAGTTATGGCCCTTTGATTTTTTTTGCGTTTTAAGATTGTAAGCAAAATAACTAAGAAACTGTTCGAGCTATTGCCTTGAAACTTTACAGAATGGTTGGGGATGATGTGTAGATGAAGTGATTAACTTTTGAAAAAAAAAAAATCCGACATTTTTTTCTTGAGTTATGGCCCGTTGAATTTTTTTGCTTTTTAAGCTTGTAAGCAAGATATCTAAACAACTGTTCGAGGTATTGCTCTGAAACTTTAAATGCTGGTTCAGGATGATGAGTTGATGAACTGATTAACTTTTGAAAAAAAAATCCGAAATTTTCTTCGTCAGTAATGGCCCTTTGAAATTTTAGTTTTTAGTTTGTAAGCAAGATAACTCAAAAACTGTTTGAGCTATTGCCCTGAAACTTTACATAATGGTTGGGGATGATGAGACGATGAACTGATTAACTTTTGACAAAAATCCAATATTTTTTCTTGAGTTATGCCCCTTTGAAATTTTGCATGTTTGAAGCTTGTAAGCATGATATCTAAAAAACTGTACGAGTTATTGCCCTGAAACTTTACAGGCTGGTCCAGGATGATGAGTAGATGAACTGATTAACTTTCGAAAAAAAAAAAAAAAAAAATCCGATTTGTTTTCTTCATTTATGGCCCTTTGAAATGTTTTGCGTTTTAAGCTTGTAAGCAAGATAACTAAAAAAAACTTTTTGAGCTGTTGCCCTGAAACTTTGCAGAATGGCTGGGGATGATGAGAAGATGAACTGATTAACTTTCGACAAAAATCCAATTTTTTTTCTCGTCAGGATTACGCCCCTTTCTTGAGTTATGCCCATTTGCAAAAATATACTTTGAGATTTGTAAGCATGATATCTCAAAAACTGTTCGGGCTTTTGCCCTTAAACTTTACTGACTCGTTTGGGATGCTGAATAGATGAACTGATTAACTTTTGAAAACAAATCTGATTTTTTTCTTGAGTTATGGCCCTTTGAAATTTTATGCGTTTTAAGCTTGTAAGCAAGATAACTAAAAAACTGTTGGAGCTATTGCCCTAAAACTTTATAGAATGGTTGGGGATGATGAGAAGATGAACTGATTAACTTTTGGCAAAAAAACATTTTTTTCCTGAGTTATGCCCCTTTGAAATTTTGCGTGTTTGAAGCTTATAAGCAAGATATCTAAAAAACTGTACGAGCTATTGCCCTGAAACTTTACAGGCTGGTTCAGGATGATGAGTAGATGAACTGATTAACTTTCGAAAAAATCCAGAATTTTTTTCTGGAGTTATGGCCCTTTGATTTTTTATTGCTTTTTAAGCTTGTAAGCAAGATAATTAAAAAACTGTTTGAGCTATTGCCCTGAAACTTTACAGAATGGTTGGGGATGATGAGGAGATGAACTGATTAACTTTCGACAAAAATCCATTTTTTTTCTTGTCAGGATTATGCCCCTTTCTTAACTTATGTCCCTTTGCAAAAAAACTACTTTGAAATCTTGTAAGCAAGATATCTCAAAAACTGTATGTTTAGCCCTGAAACTTGACAGACTGGTTTGGGATGATGAGTAGATGAACTGATTAACTATCTAAAAATCCGAATTTTTGTTTCTTGAGTTATGGCCGTTTGATTCTTGCGTTCTAAGATTGTAAGCAAGATAACTAAAAACTGATTTACTTTTGACAAAAATCCAATGCTTTTTTCTTGAGTTATGCCCCTTTGAAATTTTGCGTGTTTTAAGCTTGTAAGCAAGATATTTCAAAAACTGTTTGAGCTATTGCCCTGAAACTTTACATGCTGGTTCAGGATGATGAGTAGATGAACAGATTAACGTTTGAAAAAAAATCCGATTTTTTTTCCCTTAGTTATGGCCCTTTGAAATTTTTGTTTTAAGCTTGTAAGCAAGATAACTCAAAAATTGTTTGAGCTATTGCCCTGAAACTTTTCAGAATGGTTTGGGATGATGAGAAGGTAAACGGATTAACTTTCGACAAAAAATCCTTTTTTTTTCTTGAGTAATGCCCCTTTGAAAGTTTAAGCGTTTTAAGCTTGTAAGCAAGATATCTGTTTGAGCTATTGCCCTGAAACTTTACAGGCTGGTTCAGGATGATGAGTAGATGAACTGATTAGGTGAATTTTAATGCATTTGCATTTTTGGGGAACTTAGTGCATGCTTGCTTAAGACAGGTTACTCGATAATAGAGGTGGACACTAAGACAGGTTTGACTGTATCTCAAAAACTGTATGAGCTATTGTCCTGTAACTTAAAACACTGGTATGCCTGGGGTGATAAATAAATGACCTGATTAACTTCAGTTTTTCTTGTGTTGTGTTCCTTCTAAAATTTCAGCATTGCAGCCAAATAAAAAAACGTATCTCAATTTTTGTTAGGCACAAGAAGTGTTAGGGTCAAGCAGTTTGGGGCATTGTGTTTCATAAACACTGGCTCTAGTTCATTAACTTGTTTCTGTATATTTGTTGTTGGATGATCCCGAGATGTATATTTATTACAAGTATGTATGGAAACGACAATTTAACATAGTATTTATTGCATTTCGAAATAAGAAAAACATTTTATAGCTAAATAAAAAATGTTGAGATACACTTTTTTGTCATCTTCTTCCATAAATATATTTTGACATAGCATTATATTTCTTAAGATCTTTTGGAAGTTATCTATATATATGCGGTCATTTTGAAATAAAATACCCATTATCCTGAAACGTTAAATGAATTTCTAGCGTCATTAGTATATGTGCAAGAGACAAGAACCATAACTATGGCTTTACTAGTTTCTGAATTATGACCCTTTGAACAATGAAATCGATGGATTTAAGTTATTCCGTTATGTTTCAGTTATCTTTATTTTTTGCAGAAATGCTAAGCATAATTAGGCAATTTGAAGAAGACAAGGACCATAACTCTGGCTAAACTTCTCTTGGTTGACAGCACTTTGGACAATGAACACAGTGGTTTTCGTTATTCCCTGTGTCTGTCATTGTTTGATATATTTTCATCAAACTTTACAGAACTGACGGTCATCATAGGACGAAGTAGATGTGCAAAAGACAAGAACTCTCTGACTTCACTACTTTTTAGAATTATGGCCCATTTAACATCGAAAGTAGTGGTTTTGTTTATAACTTACGCCTCATACGTAAACTGAAAGTATTTTTTCGACATTTTTCGATATTTCATGAGCCTTTACAGAAATTATAGCACCTTAAAGGTGCATTATTGAGCTACCAGGTCTCAATTTTTTTTTCTGGTTTTTATCTTCAATGCACACTCCTTTGTGATGTGTACACTTTTGGAGCCAAATACAGCTTCAGAACTTTGTGAAAATGGTCGTTTTCATTCGTGTTTACCCTTCGCTCTGAACATGTGTTCGGAATTTCTGTTCTAAAAATAAATCTGTCACTTTACACATACATGGCAACAGTATCGTCTCTGAGTGATGTTACTAATGGCATGGTATTCAGCGTCATATTTCTTCCGATTCAGGTATGGCCTAAGCAAACAAGGCCAAAAATGAACGTCGCATAGCGTCAGATATGGGGATTCTATTTTTGTCACAAACTAAAAATAGATCTAACTAGTGTGCGAAACCTAGTTAGGGAATCCCTCTCAAACTCGTTTACCTGTCATCATAATTGTTCGCATTTTTGCATAAAATGCATTCATTTGTATTGTTTTAAAGAAAAATACCGGCTACATTTATTTTATTTTTGGAAGCATTTTTTCCAGATAGCTCAATAATGCACCTTTAAGACGAGATGCAGAATTCAGGAAACATAATTAATATTTCCTCATTTCGTGAGTTATGGCCCTTTGAGCTCTTTTAAATGGTTACTTTTGTCCTATCCCAATGCTGTTTTGTAATTTGAGATTTTCATTTCAAAAGTAGTAAAACCAGATTAATGGTTCTTGTGTTCTGAAAATCGTCTCTTGCGGCTTTACATTTCGGCAAAGTTTCATGAAAACATCTCAACTCGTTTTCAAATTACAGAGCGTATACGAGTAAATGAAAAATAAAAACTGTATTCAATATTAAAAAGGCCATGACTACAAAACCAAACAACCGAGGATTATGGTTCTTGATTTCCACAACGGAAGTAAGGGCGAGGATTGTGGCCACGTCAAATCGATTTAAGCTCTCCCCCCCCCCCTCCCTCAGGTGGAATTCGTTTCGCTGACCGTTCCAAGGCGGTTTTTCTGTCGCGGTTTAGTTTTGTTATAGTTTGTCTTTGGGTGGTTGTGTCGCTTATATTATTATATTGGCCATTTTGTGGGAAAGTAACTGTCCTTTTGGCTTTCCGCTGTTGATGATTCCGTTGGGGTCTGTCGTTTCGTGTTTGTGTTTCTTTCCCTTTGGTGTCTCTGGTGGGGGCTGTGGGTTAATTTATCGATTCCTGATCATTGCCTCCACTTCTATTTTCCATATGCAATCATATAGTGTTTTCAGTTCTGTAAAGTTTCAAGAAAATGCATGAGACGGTTATAAAGTAACCCACGGAATAACTAAACCACTGTTTCTGTTTTTCAACGGGTCATATTTTCAAAAGTAGTGATGAGCCAGAGTTATGGCCCTTGTTTTCTACATATCGTTTTGCATTTTTGTTAAAACACTGTTTTCATTGTTCAAACAGCCATATTTCCGAAAGTTGTAAAGTATGAGTTATTGTTCTTTTCTTTAACACGTCGCTTTGCATATCTGTTAAATCCACACTTTTCATTGTACCAGGGCCAATGTTCTGAAAAATGTAAAGTCAGAGTTATGGTTCTTGTTTTCAGTACATTGCCTGATTGTGCTTTGCTTTTAATTTAGATTTCAGAATAATAGGTTATTCTTTCTAAAATGACCACATATAAATAAGAATCATAAGATAAATTTTCAAAAGATCTTCAGAAACATAATGTCATGTCAAAATACATATTTCGAAAAAGATGACATATAAGCATTTCTTAACATCTTTTATTTAGCTATAAAATGTCTTTCTTAAGTCGAAATGCAATAAATGCAATGTTAAATTGTCGTTTCAATACATACTTATATTAAATATACATCTCCAGATCATCTAACAACAAATATGCAGAAATTAGTTGAGCCCCGCCAAGCGAATTTGGGTCTTCGAGCATTCCGTCATGACAAATTTTAACTGCGCATGCCCAGCCATTCAGAGAGGCCAGGGATATGGCTTTCTGTCTGAAGGTTCCACTTGATTCACTGCTTGTATGGGCGAGCAGCGAAGGTTCTGGCGAGACTGCGCGGATGCGCAGGCTCGCCTGAACCTTCGCTGCTCGCATAGGCGATAAGTACCAAAATCGCTTGACGGGGCCCAGTTAATAAGTGAAGATATTTCTCTTAACTTCTGACAAATAAATCTTTATCTCAATATAAAATTTCCTGGGATAATGACTTTTTTTTTTGGTTTTGGTTTTACGGCCCTTTCAATACTATTTCACTCATATCGAGCCGATCGTTAATCGGAGGTGGGCGAAAACCGGAGTATCCGGAGAAAAACCACCTGAATTTCCGTTGCAGAATTTGGCGTCTCACATGTGACCCGAGCGAGGCTCGAACCACAGCGATGAGAGACCTAATGATCAAGAGTCAGCGCTCTTAACCACTAGGCCACGGAGGCCCGTAGGGATAATGACATATATGTCGTGATCTAATGAGACGTTTGCGCTTCCGCAGATAAGAATAAGAAGATGATAAGCGTTAAAAAAACCTACATATATATCCTCTAGGAGTATTTCTATTATTGTTTTTTTCTCAATGATAATCTCACAACAGTAACATATAAAATGATAAAAAATCATTGTTTTCCGATTTATAGCTGAAATGGTGTGAAATAAATATAATACCAGTTTATATATAATTTTATATATACTTTATAGAACAGAGTCTTACCATTCTTATATTTAAACGAAAGATAGATTTCAGATGAAAATTGACATTCCAGTTTCATTGCAAATTGGTTTGGGTTGACTTTATAAACAAATTTGTTTCGGCTAGTGATCTAGCTTGTGTCTAATGCAATGCGTTGTTGTTCCAACTCGGCCCGAAGATGTAAGACTGCCGGATGTATGCAGAAGGTAGCATTCTTGGACTACTTTGGGCTAATTTAAGATGAACCATGCTCACGGGAAGCCCCCGCATCGGGAATCACTCTTGTCCATAGGGACATTCAGGTGGTTCTAATAGTCTCAAATCGCCAGGAGTCCACATCACGAAACAAGCCTATATAGTTTTGACCCACCTTGAACCCCACTTTTATATAGTAAAACTGGGGTTTCTAGGGGTATACCTTATTTTTTTTATTTCTGCTCTAAAATATAAAGTGTGGGTACTCGTTAGAACCGCCTCAATGGGGCGGTTCTAACGAGTGCCCACAATCTATATTTTGAGCAGAAATAACAAAAATATCACGATTTTTCATCATAAAATTTTCATTTTTTCTGGGATAAAGGTGGTATTGTATTTGTATAGGCGTGTTTGCGTAATGAAAAGTGCAAGGAAGTCCAATAATGCACTTCACAAGTACACTATGGAGGTTGTTTGCTGTCAGAAGCGGCATCAAACTCCCTTGATCTTGTTTTAGCTCACCTGAGCCGAAGGCTCCGGGGAAGCTATTGTGATCACTCACCGTCCGTCGTCGTCGTTGTTGTCGTCCGTCCGTCACCAATTTCTTCAAACAACATCTCCTCCTAAATCACTGATTGGATTTTGACCAAACTTCACAGGAATGATCCTCAGTTGGTCCTCTTTCAAAGATGTTCAGATGGCTCCGGTTCGTTGCATATCTAGGTCACAGGAGCTGAAAGTAGATTTTCTAACTGAAAAGTTAATAAAAAATCTTCTTCTCTGAAACCCCAAGGCCCAGCTCTTTGATATTTGGTATGTAGCTTCATCTAGTGGACCTCTACCAAGATTGTTCAAATTTCAGCCCTGGGGCAAAAACGCCCCCGCACCAGGGCCTACTGGTTTTATTTAGGCTTATATAGGGAAAACCTTTAAAATTCTTCTTGTCTGAAACCAGAAGGCCCAGGTCTTTGATATATGGTATGAAGCTTCATCTAGTGGACCTGTACCAAAATTGTTCAAATTATAGCCCGGGGTCAAAAATGCTCTCGCAGCAGGGCCTACTGGTTTTACATGGGCTTATATAGGAAAAACCTTTAAAATTTTCTTGCCTGAAACCAGAAGGCCCAGGTCTTTGATATTTGGTATGAAGCTTTATCTAGTGGACCTCTACCAAGATTGTTCAAATTATAGCCCTGGGTCCATAAACGCCGCCGCAACAGGGCCTACTGGTTTTGTTTGTTTGTTTGGTGTGAAGTTTAACATCCCCGTCAACACTGTAAAGGTCATTTTCGAAACGTTGCTTCCAATGAAATGACATCTCAAGCCCTGCCGCCCAATGAAACAAATAGGGTTTATAAGCATGGACGGTCCGACTAGCACTGCATTGCCTGGGCAGACTTAGATCCTCTAC
This sequence comes from Lucinisca nassula, assembly GCA_963580285.1. Lineage (NCBI taxonomy): Eukaryota > Metazoa > Mollusca > Bivalvia > Lucinida > Lucinidae > Lucinisca > Lucinisca nassula. Next base: position 181,689,140 of record OY757010.1, read on the forward strand.
GCGGTTTACCAGTACTCGTGTGCGGATCGGTTTCAGTTCTGCCTGGAAGCATCATGCAGCCCATCTATTTCTTAAAGCCCCGATGGAGGGCCTACGGGTTTTACATAGGCATGCATAGCATAGTGAAACCCTTTAAAATCTTCTTGTCTGAAACCAGAAGGCCCAGGTCTTTTATTTTTGGTATGAAGCTTGTTCTAGTGGACCCCTACCAGGATTGTTCGAATCATAGCCCGTGGGCCAAAATTGTTCAAATTACAGCTCCTGGGCCAAAGATGCCCCCCCCCCCCCCCCGCACCAAAACCTACTGCTTTACATAGACTTATATAGGGAAAACCTTTAAAAACTTCTTGTCTGAAAACAAAAGGCCCAGGTCTTTGATATTTGGCATGAAGCTTTATCTAGTGGGCCTCTACCAAGATTGCTCAAATTATGGCCCTGGGGCCAAAAATGCCCCTGCACCAGGGCCTACTGGTTTTTCATAGGCATATATAGGGCAAAACTTAAAAAAAACCTCTTGTCTGAAACCAGAAGGCCCAGGTCTTTGATATTTGGTATGACGCTTCACCTAGTTGACCTCTACCATGATTGTTCAAATTATAGCCCCAGGGCCATAAATTGCCCTGCCGCCCCAGGGCCATAAATTGCCCTGCCGCGGGGCCCACTGGCTTTACATAGACTTACATTGAGAAAATATTTGAAAATCTTCATGTCTGAAACAAAAAGGCCCGTGTCTTAGATATTTGGTATGAAGCTTCTTCTAGTGGACCTTTACCAGGATTGTTCAAATCATAGCCCGTGGGCCAAAATTCATCCCACCACGGAGCCAACTGGTCTAGCATAAACTTATATAGGGAAAATTTTAGAAATCTTCTTGGTTGAAACCAGAATGCCCATGACTTTGATATTTGATGTTAAGCTACATTTAGTGGACCTCTACCAAAAGTGTTCAAGTTATGGACCTGTGGCCAAAAATTGCACGGCCCCGGGACCCACATGTAAATCTCTTAGCACATGTGAGCGATATAGGACCCTCATGGTCCTCTTGTTTTCATTTTGATTTAAAGCATACATACATTGTACGAGGGCATGTCAATAAGTAACCCGCCTATCACATTCCAATTGACTGAGACCGCCTGGCTTCAATTATAGGATTCAACCATGGTTTTTCATGCATTAACATTCGCCGGGTCCCGAGGAAGCTGTTTAAACACGAGGCCGCTTGGCCGAATGTTCGAATATCTTCCGAGGGATCCGGCTTAAATCTATTTTACGACGCCACAATCCTCGCCCTTACTTCCGTCGCGATTAAGACAAATAATTCTTTCAGTCCGCATGAAGGCCTCCTAACCCATCAGTGCAACATCCCCGTGAACACAAATAAACAAACAGCCACAGAGATGAAACAACGGTGAGGACTCTACAGCAAGAAACCACTGAAATGCTGGAGCAAAAGACAACCAACAGTTAGACTCCGATGGGCCAGACCAGAGACAGAGCATCAGGCACCAACCAACATTACCTTGAATTAGATCTCTCTAATTCTCAATAGGCCTTTACGTTGGAACCGTTATAGAATCTGAGGCCTGACCCACCGGCGTGCAATTAAAGAGGGAAGCGAAGTTGTCAACCGTGATTGGGTTAACTACCATACATGCAGTCTGTCGTATAGCATTTGTGTTGTACCCAATCTTTTTATATCGAAGAATGATTTTACGAATATTGGTGCTGAAGTCATTGCGGTTATATATTTTTCTGAATTTATATACTAAGGTACCATAAAATTTGGGTTCCGATAGACCTTGTTGCAGTAGAGATTTAAGTCCAATATTGAATTTTGAAATTAAATCAGAATGACGTCTATAAAATTTTGAAAAGGCTTTGCATAGTTTATCTTACCGATAACCCTGATTAGGAAGTTTAGCCGTTAACAATTTATTATGAGTGTTGAAGTCAGCTACATGACTACACACTCTGGCAAATCGAATTAATTGCGAAATATAAACGCCATAGGATGGCGCACGAGGAACATCACCATCCAAAAAATAGCCATCGGAAGAGATGGCAAATCCCCCGACCAAAAGCCAATATGGCCTTCAGAAGATTGTTCACCAACAGAAAGTGCACCGGAATTAAACCAGCAATATATCACAAAAGTATTGCAGTTATGGCCATCACAAGATTATACTGTCAGGGGAGATAACTAAAAAAACCAGGGCACTCAGAATTGTGGTTCTTGCGAATGACAAGCCTGCTTAAGATCATGCATTTCTGTACAAAGTACCAGCAATATGTCTCAAAGGGTGTTGGAGATCACAAGCTGGTCATACTGTTATACTGGAAGGGTAGATAACTCAAATATTTATCATAGCACCCAGAATTGTGGTTCTTAGGCATGAAGCGCCATCTCAACCTTGTATACAATTGTGCCAAGTACCAGCAATATATCTCAAAGGGTATTGGAGTTATGGCCATCAAAAGGTTATATTGTCAGGGGAGATAATTAAACACTTAGGGCACCCAGAGTTGTGGTTCTTGCACGTGGCACACCTGCTTAACCTCATGTACAACTGTACCAAGTAACATCAATATATCTCAAAGAATATTGGAGATGTGGCCAACACAAGGTAGTGATTCTATACTATTGGAAGGGGAGATAACTAAAAAAATCATGGCACCCAGAGTTGTGGTTCTTGTATATGACACACCGTTCCGGCCTTGTGAACAACTGTACCAGGTATCATCAATATATCTTAAAGGGTATTGAAGTTATGGCCATCACAAGGTAGTCACTATATTTTATTGGAAGGGGAGATAACTCAAAAACCATGGCAGCCAGAGTTGTGGTTCTTGTGCATGACACACCGTCTCGACCTTGTGAACAACTGTGACAGGTATCATCAATATATCTTAAAGGGTATTGGAGTTATGGCCATCACAAAGTAGTCATTCTATTTTATTGGAAGGGGAGATAACTAGAAAAACATTGCAGCCAGAGTTGTGGTTCTTATTCATGACACGCTGTCACAGCCGTGTGAACAACTGTGCCAGGTACCATCAATATATCTCAAAGGGTATTGGAGTTATGGCCATCACAAAGTAGTCATTCTATTTTATTAAAAGGGGTGATAACTAAAAGAGTATGGCATCCAGAGTTCTGGTTCTTGCGCATGACACGACGTCTCAGCCTTGTGAACAATTGTACCAAGAACTATCAATGACTCTCAAAGGGTATAGGAATTATGGCAATCACAAGGTTGTGTCTACGGACGGACGGACGGACGGACAGATGGACGGACGCCAGGCTGATCGCTATATCCCCCGAACATATTCGGTCGGGGGATAAAAAGGAAAATTTACAATCCCAAAATCATCGCGTTTATCATCAATTTTGCACAAAACAAACCCATCTACAATAGATAGATGTAAATCCAAAAACGGGGCCTCGGTATCAGAAGAATTTGCTTTATTTAACTGAAGTTCTGGGGGTAAATCTGACTGATCAACCATCAAAACAGGTATTGCCAATATATATTAAAACATCCAAATATCTAGAAGTGGAGCTGGAAGCTTCAATGATTTCAGTCTGGTTTTTAGCAGAAAGGGACATCATGACGTCTTTCTCATAACAAAACAAAAACAGATCAGCCACAAGTGGTGCGCAATTAGTACCAATCGGAATACCCACAGCTTGTCTAAATAACTTAGTACCAAATCTTATTTAAATATTGTCAAGTAGAAAGGTGAGATCTTCATACAGTTTCTGACATGACCATAAAGTATAATTTTTATGCTCTTCAGAAGTAAAAAAAGCATTTCTTATATTACATGCAAGATAAAGGGAGTCTTTTCTATGAAATGTCCATTCAATTAAATCATTAAGTTTTTCTTTTATAAGATTATGAGAAAGTGTAATGTAAAGGGTACAAAAATCATAAGTAGACAGACTTGAAGCACGAAAACGCCTGGATTTCAATTTATTTAAAACTTCATTAGAATTTTTTAAAGACCAAAACAGATTTCTACCTGATCTTTCGAAGACTTTGTCGCAATATTTTATCACATGTTTTTTGATGGCAATAAACCGTACTTTGTATGGTCTTTTATGAAGTTTAGGTAACCAATATAACGTAGAAAGCTTGTCTTGGCCTCTGTAACAAAGACAGCAAACTTGGTGGCTGAATGACAAATGTGTTCATCAACTAAAATAGAAGCAGAGGCAATGATCAGGACGATACAATCAACACACAGCTCCCATCAGAGACACCTATCTACAGCTAAAGGCTGAAGTTCATAGGCCTTAGTACCACCAAGTTCTTGCTGAAGAGTGTAACATAGTGAAGCCGTCAAACAACGACCACATTGTTAGCGGCCTTATCAGCTGGAGCCAAAACAAACTTCCTATGGAATTCTTGAATACCTAGTTTAAGGTGACGTAAGTACGTCTTAGGTTTAGTAGGTAATAAGTTCGTATTTTGCAAATAAAAAGAAATGCGTTTGTTCACTAATTTCAGAATGCTAAGTTTCCATTCCTTAAGAGCTTTATGCTCAACATACTCTCGTTTACACCATCGATTACCAAATTCATTCAACGCAGCAGCGATTTCAAATCGATATTTCGGTCCTTTAGATATTATATTACGTATCCTAGAATCAAGAATAATTTTTAAATTGCCAGTAATAATATGACCAGCAGCAGGATAGCAATACACTGAAACTTTACAATCACATGTATCAGGTTTGTAAGTGTCAATATCAAGATCAGAAACAAGTTTATTGAAATTAAAAATGATAGAACTAACAGGTTTTTTTAAATTTATAGCAAACTATGGGTGTTTCAGTATTTTGAAAATAAGTAGGAATGGATGAAATAACCGAACTGTCTCGGAAGATACTAGGTAAATCTATAAAATCCAAATCTTTATTAATGAAGGATATTTTGATGTAATGACGTTTGTGATTAATTTCAGAATCGATGAAAAAAAAACAAAACGAAGAGCATGCTGAGTATAACCTCTAGTTAAAAGAGCAGCGTCGTATAACTGATTAGAACTTTCGAAGAATTTATTCGCCTCGGTATCCAGAATCCGTAATACAGAAATGGGTAATGAACTTAGAAAATCAAGCATTGAGTGGCGTCAATAATATTACGAACAGTCACTTTAGTCTGGTATTGCTTCTTTTAAAAGCACGTAATTTACGTTTATAATTACCTTTTTTCGGTAAGTCTGTAATTTTTTCATCCCCTCTTCCCCTGAAATGCGATTCTGCCTAAATGACATACAGTAGAACTTCGATGGCTCGAACACCGATGGCTCGTTTACCATGGATGAGTCGAACCCGCTCTTGAGTCCACAGGGAATTCCTTCAAATAAGATATAGGGGTAATTAAGGAAGATTTTCTTCATTTATCTTGCAAATGTACGCTGTGTGTACTCATTAGAATCGCCTCGATGAGGCGATTCTAATGAGTACACACAACGTACATTTATAATACAGAACACCGAAAATATATCCACAATTATCTCCATTATGCCTCCTGGTATGGTACTAATAGTATCCCTCTGTGGCTCGAACTACCGCTGTCTCGAACATATTTTCATGGTCCCAAAGTGGTTCGAGCCATCGAAGTTCGACTGTAAATCTTTCTTTTAGTTTGCGCTTGACTGCAGCAAGAAGAGCATCAGAGTCAAAAGTGAAGTGATTATTCCACACATGGAAAATCCCTTTTCATGCATAATCTTTTTTTTATAAAGTGTACCCATATACCATTATCGTTAGAGCTGCTAAATTGCTCTGAGTATGCCTTTGATATTAACGAATCACTGTTTGATTTAATAGTGTGCACCCAAAATTAATACAGCTTGTTAAAATAGCTATCAATAATTGAGATTGGCCAAGTTCGCTGAAGACAGCAGAATTGCAAGCCTTGGATTGAACTCCTAGCACATATTTACAAAACTTAATGAATACTTTATCAAATTCACTATTACTTTATAGTGACTGTTCAAACATCTTTGCTTAAATTGCTGAAATGGGTTTGTTCTGCTGAACAAAATGTCCATATGACTGCAGAGGTAAAGACAGAAAAGACATTAAAAAACCAATGTCTCAGTTTCAAAATAACTTCGACAGAAAAGTTCCTTGAGTGACCCCTCTACCAAAAGTGCTTAAGTGGTTCTGCTCCTCTGTACAAAATGGCTGTCAGCGCCTAGTAAAGAAAGCCTGTAAACAACATTAGTACACCAGAAATCAGGTGAGCAAATTAGGTCCATCATGGACCTCTTGTATCTTGTAAAGGTTCTTAAAATATCATCTATACTCTTGAATATCGTTTTGTCAGGTAACAGCGAGTCTCAGTTACCTAAAAGTTTGGAATGCCTATAAAATGAAATTGGACAATTTTGCATTTGAAATAATACGTCTAACCTGAAAGGAAGGGATTTGCTTCTTCCTTAAGAGTAGATCCTAACTGGTAAGAAAAATAATAAAATTATATATACTGAATGAATTGCCCCCCTTCTTTAAGGTATTTTAATTCCCCTTAAACTAGACATGAGAATGTAAATTATCGTAAATTATACGTTAAACATAAATTAAATGTAAATGTTTCAATTTTATCCTTTACAGATCAAGTTTTATTTGCTTGCGTTTTAAAGGTCGCGTATTTTGAGCAAAATACCACAAACTACATTAGTCTGCTCGGTTTTTCCCCGTGTGATAAGATGCTCAACTTCAATAATGAAAGTACATACAAATTCGGCATAGAACAGTTCGACATCAAGGAAAAGTTATAAGGGCGTTTTTGGGGGGCAACTTGTTTCGTTTTGATACACTCAAGATATAACTTTCGCATATCCACAGACTAATGCAAACGGCCAGAAATATTATTCGCGGAAATATTATCTTGCACAAATTTAACACAAAACTGACATGGCAGTATAAAGCATACACAATAATCTTTGGTTTCAAACATTTTGCAATATTACCATGTCAAAATAAATAAATACATATTTTTATAATTAAAGACGTTTTTCTTTTTATCTTTGGGACAATTGGAATTTTGGATAAAATGGATATTGTTTGCTTTATTAAACAGAAGGAAAGGCAATGATCAGGAATCGATGCAGTTAACCCGCGCCTCCCATCAGAGTCACCAAAGGGAAAGAGAACAAACATTAAATAAATAGACCATAATGGAAACATCAACAGCGGAAAGCCAAAAGGACCGACAGCTAATTTCCCACAAAATGGCCATTTTGGCTATCCAAAACTAAAAAAAATATAAGCTATACACACACACAAAGACAACCCATAACAAAAATAAACCGCGTCAGAAGAACCGCATTGGAAAGGTTTCTCTTAAACATCATAATAAAAATTGCTAAAACGTATTTAATCATAATCTCTTCGTAAAAAATGGAAATGTTAAAAACGGTATTGTGACAATAGACAATATTGACCATGTGACCATGATTGATATGGATATTTCGTTGTCAAGCACAAATCTTTACTTATTGTTATGCTTGATGACCATGGCCTGGGAGGTCATAAATGCTTAATCAAATACTTTCATTCTGAGCATTGTTAGGATAAAGTGATAGCTAACAGCATGTTAATATAAAAGGGTTCTTCAAGTGTGTGTTTTTTTTCTGGACACTTGTGTACAAAGTTTCGCATATTTTTAATTTTTTCACCTTATTTGCATTATCTGCTGGTTCCTAGTCTGAAGGTTATCAGTGTTGGAAAAACAGGTTACCAGACCCCCCTGACCTGTTAAGGTCAGGGGGGTCTGGTTACCTGTTTTTCCGATATTGATAATGTGCAAGCTGGGAGCCAGCAAATAATGCAAATATGGTTTATTACCCTTGTTTGAGGGGAATATGACGATTTGTTCACCCGCGCAGGGAAACAAATGGTTTATTATACCGAATTCTTACTTCTAGGAATTCTTTCGTTCAGTGAATGCTTCAAAATGTGGAAAACGCAAGTTATTTAAAGAACAAAAATAATACTTGAATAATAAAATTTGATTTATCCCGGGCTTCTCCAGATTTCCGGATGAGTAATAAAACCGAAGTCCCGTCTCCGTATGACCTTAGCTGTTGGTGGGACATAAATATATCTCCCTCTCTCTCTCTCACACACACACACACACACACACACACACACACACACACACACACACACACACACACACACACACACACACACACACACACACACACACACAAATTGATTTATCCAATTGTGTACTTGTACTTTTGAGCAGTGACGTGTGAGGGGAATATTGCAGCGGAATAATAGACTTAATTTATTGCCCTGCACGTGGCATGATAATTTATTGCCCTGCGCGTGACAAGCTCTCTACCAATCAGATTCTACTGATACTGGCTTGCATTTGGGCAAGATCTGCCAGGCTGTCCTTGCAGCAGGTAAGGGTAGAGGGGATGTTATTTCTTCAGTTTCTACACTTCCATTTATTTCCCCCGTTCATCTCTGCCGTCTCTTCTATATCTTTTCTCCCTTTCTCTGGGAGACGACACAAATATCGCACAAGGGTTAACATGTTGTTGGTTTAAACATATTTGTTCAGAAGTAACAAGTTGACATACATACATATACAGGTACAAGATATGACAGGATTTGGACGGAAGCAAAAACGCTTATAGAGTCCATTTCCTCAAAGGATATTATGCGAATAAGTAAGTGGCGAAATAACACGACTGAATAACAACATTGATCAGTCAAATATACTTTGGCAGTTATGCTTAAACAAATTATGAGAACTTGTATAGCAGGTTTCAGAGAAAGAAGGAAAATAAAGACACAATTTATCTAGAATAAAGTCTTATAATAATAATAATAATAATAATAATAATAATAATAAAATTATAATAATAAACATTGAGAAGTTTCTGGTCCACACCTGGCTCCTCCCTAAGCCATGTTTCCTCCCCCCAACAAAAATAATTATCCAGTGCAGTTCTACCAGTTTTCATTCGTGTGTATTATTTATGTGGTGACGACAGTATCAAATCTTTTCGTGGCTAAGATATAAAGTTGAACTTGTTTAAAAATGTAGTTGTTTTCTTCAAGTGTTGCCTCAGTGATTCCATGTAACAATTTTGAAACCGACAGTGGGGTGGGATATTATTTATATAACGGGTTCGCAAAGTTTGATAGTTAACGCAAGACAACAAGTAATGAGAAGTAGTTTCGATTGCTCCACATGAGCACAAAGGATCACCCGTAATATTTTTTATTGTACAAATGTTGTTTAAGACTGCTGCTTTCCATTCGTAATCGTGAATGGTATATTTGACCAAGGCGTGTGGTTTGGATAGTATCAAAGTACTTCGGATAACCATTATTAATACGATTAATATGCATCTTAAAAACATTAAGCGATGATTAGTTTCTTACATTTACTTCTAATGTGTTCCAATCTCTGATCGTTGATGGTAAAAAAGAATTAGCATATGAAGTTGTTCGGGCATTAGGGACGATAAAATCGTTCATATTACGAAGCTGGTATCTGGAAGTGTTAGTTATTCTCTGTGGGATAAGTGACTGCAAGTATTGTGGGGTTTGTCCGTTTATCATTTTATATAACTGAAATAACCTATGGTTGTTTCGCCGAGACTCAAGCGTTTGTACATGTAGGTTTGTGTTATCGTATAATTTTTTAATACTGCATAGTTTGGTGGCACCAGTAATAATTCGGGCTGCCTCAAGTTGGATACTTTCTAGATGTCGTTTATTTTCGATAGAACAGTTATCCCATATAATATTAGCATATTCTTATAGTGACCTTATGTATGTCATGTAAAGTTTTAGTAATGAGAGTCTATCCAATAATAATTTATTTCTTCGTAATGACCCTATTCTTTTCCAAACCTTTTCCACTAGGTATGATATGTGATGAGCCCAATTACAGTCACTACTAAATATAAGCCCTAAATGTCTATGCGTGTTGACTTCTTTGATTTGTGTGTTATCCATGAAGAGCGGGGGATGATAAGGTTTGTTACGCTTCCTAGATACAATCTGCGATTCTGTTTTGTGAGCATTAAAGTCGACTATCCACGTTCCGGCCCAATTGTATATTGTTTGGAGATCTATATTTAACTGTCTGGCTGCATTAACTGGGTTATCCACAATAACATACAATGTGGTGTCGTCCGCAAAAAGCCGAATGTTGGAGCCCAGACCATTGATTATATCATTTATTGTATAGGCGTGTTTTCGTGATGGGGCTCAGTGGTTCCTTCCAGTGAATGATTATGCATGCGCATTCGTCGGAATCAGTTAAGAACTGCTCAGAACCAAAAGGTTATAAGGGAGATCACTCAGGAAGTAATTTGATTTCAAATGAACCGGCGCATGGCGGAGCCTATGGTGTGGCCTGTGCGTTCACCGGGGGCTTAAATTAACCTGCGCACCAAATCCCCTGTGACGAGGCAGTTTGATTGTCTCTTTGCATGGGGCGTGGCTTGTGGGGGTACATACCATCAGCGAGGAATTTGACCAGGCTGCGCGAATGCGCAGGCTGATCTGAGTCTTAGCTGGTCGCTCAGGCATTCTTGCGGGATTTGTCATGCGCTGTTTATCGCTGTTCAAAATAAAAGCCGGTATTTAGGGTAACCCCCCCCCCCACACACACACACACTTTTTCACAAAGGTCGGTTACATTAATATGATTGATGGATGGTCTGACAATTTAATAATCTCTTAAGCAGGATTTGATAGAACATTCTTTCTTAATTATCACGTAACAGTTCTTAAGTTTGGGAGGAGGGGGATTATTTCTTATTAAGGCCCCTATCATTACGAAAACACGCCTATACAAATACATTGTCAATTTTTCAATTATCTTGGGTGATAACAGGGGGAATTTGGCTTACCCCTGGAAACCAAGGTTTTACCTTTTAAAGGTGGGGTTTGAGGGGATCGGAATCATACAGGCGTGTTTTCATGATTTCAAGTGTAATTCGCCATCAACGGAAATGCATCTGTAACTCATTCCAAGTCGGCATGACCGCAACCTGTCTTTTTTCAGTATTTTACATTTTTGCGGGAAATCTCAATGGTAGTTTTAGACGTCCTTTAAGTAACGTTTCTTGATGACGTGCAGTTGTATATGTTCTTGTCTTCACGACGTTGTTAGTTACCTGTCATTAAAAATATGTCGCCGAAGAAGACCGGGGTTCCGGTTGAAACGTCCGGCAAAATAAAAGACTTTTAGTTGGTTTTCTTTTGCAAAAAGACTTTGACTTTGAACAAGTACACGCAATCCTTAATAGCTTGCATAAGGATCTAAATTTTACATTACAACACAGCAGGGTGCAGCAGGCCTTTTTAGATGTTTTGGTAAAGAACCAAGGTGGTAAAATTGAAACCGATATATTTTATAAAGAAACCGACAGCAAGCAGTATCTGTCATTTGATTCTTGTCACCCTCGGCACACTAAGATGAATATACCATACAATCTGGCACGCCGACTCAGAACAATCATTTCAGAAGAACATGTGGTTCAAACACGTATGGAAGAATTAAAATCATTTTTAATCAAACAGAAATATCCGTTACAAATAATTGAGCACGGCATAAATAGAGCTATGTCGTTAGATAAAGCCGTTCTTCGGACAGTGAAAGAAAAGTCTGAAGACAAAATTATTCCATACGTGTCAACCTACAACCCGAAGGATCCCGAATTGTTCAATGTTATACGAGACAATGTCCCGATTTTAGAAGAGGATGACAAAATGCGAAGAATTCTTACAAAATATAAACTAATAAAAAGCAAAAGGCAACCCTATAATCTAAAGCGGTTACTTACAAAAGCAAATTTTAAGTCTAATGATACACCCAAAGTGACAAAATGCAATAAACCGACCTGCGGCCTCTGCATTCATTTACTAGAAGGTAATTCATTTACATTTCGATGTGGAACAAACTTCACAATCCACGAGAACATGTCATGCGACGTAAAAAATGTTGTTTACGTGATGAAATGCCGAGGCTGCGGAGAGGAATATATTGGCGAAACTGGTAATTTACTACGACAGAGGGTGACAATACATAACCAGCAAATTCGGGACCCCAAGACAAGAATGATTAAAGTTAGTGAGCATATAGCAAATTGTGCACATGATTTAAACCCAAAATATAATATTTTTCCCTTTTATAAGATGTATTCGGAGAGTACAACTTTAAGGCGTGCAAAAGAAAAGCTATTTATTAATACCCTCAAGCCAAAGTTGAATAGAAACAGCTAAGGGACACGTGCCATCAGGGTATTCACTGACCAGACTGTGCGATGATACCGGTTTTTATCAGTTTTTAACGTAACGTCATTGATTCCGGAAGTAACGCCGGAAGTAACGTCGTTACGCATTGTTGCTACGTTACCATTTAATGTCTTCTTGAAAATCTGTTAAAACAGTGAAACCGCGGTAGAAGTCTACTGAATAATAAAGAATTGTGTGGCAATATCGGACTTTTTTGATTTTCTATATATATATATATATATATATATATATATATATATATATATATATATATATATATATATATATATATATATATATATATATATATATATATATATAAGAAATAATGTTGGACCTAAAATTGATCCTTGTGGTACTCCAGCCGTTACGGTTTTCCAGGAAGATGCAATACCCTTAATACAAACTCGCTGCGTCCTATTCAACAGATAGTCTTTGAACCATTCAACGACATTGTCAGACAGACCAATGCTACGTAGTTTAAATAGTAATCCCTTATGCTAAACCCTGTCAAATGCTTTACTTATATCACAATATACAATTCGTATTTCTTTATTGTCATCTAAAGCTTTTACAAAATCATTGTATAGAAAGAGAAGTTGATTAATAGTTGAGTCACCTTGACGGAAACCAGACTGATAGGGTGAGATAACATTATTATTAATCAGATAAGTATTCAGTTTCTTATGGACTGCTCTTTCAAATACTTTTCCTTGAATACTATTGAGTGAAATCGGTCTATAGTTGTTAGGGTTTGATCTACTATCCTTTTTGTATACTGGCGTTAAATTTGTCTGTTTATATGAAGCGGGGAATTTATGTAAACGTAAGGATAAATTAAATAATTTTGAATATGGGTCAGCTAGTTCATGTTTACCTTCCTTAATCAATCTTGGACAAACTAAATCTGGCCCACAGGCCGAATTGGCATCCAAATCATTAATTGCATTTATAACGTCCTGTTGGCTAAGAGGGATATCGGTCAAGAGGTTATAGTCAGGTTCTACGAGTTCAGGAAGTTGGGTATTGGAATCATCTACAGTCGCCTGTTTAACAAAGTCGTCATTTAAAACTTCAACTTTATCAATATCATCCTCAATTAGACCGGTTCCGGTTTCAAGTATAGGTATATTCCGCTGATCAGAGTCGTACAATAGGAATTTGGGTGCAGTTTTATACCATGATTTACTGTTAGTAGAATTATTCCTTAGGTCGCTGGCTAACTTTTCATAATAATTTCGTTTACACTGTCGCAGATGCTTAGTGACCTCGTTTCTTTTGGATTTGAATTTATACCAGGCTTGCAAAGTATCGGTTCTTTTAGCTTTCCTGAATAGCCTTTTTCGTTGTCTTATTTCCTTTTTTAAGTTTGTGTTTATCCATTCCGGCTCGTTTGGTCTAATGGTAACAGTCATATTAGGTACGCTTTCTTTAGCTGTCGTAATTATTTGATTAGTTATATTTTCCGAGATTTCGTTTATATTCCCAGAGGCAAAAATATCTTCCCAATTTATAAGACGTAATTTAGTACGATAAAGATTATAGTCTCCTCTATCATATAACCATATGTGACGTTTGAAGGTTTTATGTCTGGGTTTGCGAAATTTTAGCGTTATCAAAACTGGACAATGAAACCGGACTAAATCGGGAATAAACGGTGAAATTACATCACTATATACAACGTTTTCATGGTTATTCACGATGATAAGATCAATAACTGTAGCTGTGTTTTCAGTAAAATGTGTCGGTTCTTCGATTAATTGACACATGTCATACGAAAGGAGCAGATTATGCATTCTATTTGGAATGTTAATATCTTGCATATCACAGTTAAAGTCACCAACAATAACCAGATCTTTGATAGGTGAGGTATTTAAGTTTTTCAAATGTACGTTCGATAGAATTCCAGTACTCCGTTCCCGTATTTGGAGGCCTATAAATGCCAAAAAGTAAAAATTTATGATTGCGAACATTGACTTCAATACAGAGGCCTTCAATATCACCCTCAATGAGGTTTGTTAATGTATGTGTAGATATGCCGCTTTTAATGTATATAGCAACACCTCCCCCAGGCCGATCTTCACGATCTTTTCTGTATGGCGAATCGAAGTTGGGTATCATGACGTCATCATTTGAATTACTAGAGGATAGCCATGTCTCTGAAAATACTACAATATCGTAATATTGCATTTCAACTTCTAAGATATCAAGCTTAGGGTACAAGCTCTGTATGTTTAAGTGTACTACACTTAAATGGTCCATTACAGATATCGCACCAGAAAGATCACTGGTTGAAGCTGTTGTTGAGGTTGTACCTATATTTGGACCTGGGTTAGGTTGCACATCACCAGATAGGAGTAGTAACAGAAAAGTCAACCAAATATTACACAATAGTACAGCAAGTAAAAATTTCAAAATAAAATGTAAGTTTGAAACAGATTTAGGACATGGATTTACTTTTTTCTTTGGAAGCTGTATAAGAAACCTGGGTGTCAGACGTAGATCAGTGCATAGACTGACTAAGTGATCAGGTCTTTGAAGTACTACTGTCATCATAAGTGTGAAGAAAACTAATTTAGAATTTCTAGTCAAATGAAAATGACAATCACTGGGATAAAAGCTGTAAGAACCTTTATGCTGAGCTGCCGGGGTCAGTCTGTTCAAAATCACACTACCCATTTTCAATCACGGTTCGAGGTAAGAACAGCGCGTCCCGGCCTACGTAGCATATTACATGGCCATTAATTTCCGACATTTGATAAGAGGGGGGGGGGACATGGAGCAAAGAAGGTGACGAAGTGTGAACCAGAAAAGATATAATGTAAGACAGTTCTGAATAGGAAGACTAAAATGGTATCATATTGCGATTTTGTCATAGTTTAATACAAAGTGGATTTATTTTGGTTTTCTCTATAAAACTTAACAATAATTTATTATGATAATGAAGAAAAAGTGTGATCGTGTCCATATTGAGCATCAGTTTCGACACAATTGCCATATAACTCTTGTTTCAGTGAAAGTTATTTATGACGTTAACTATACTGAAGAAATGCAATAGCATTTCGAATATAATCTATAAGACGATACAAATCATATAAAATTGGCAAGTCGTTTTATAGACACATTGAAAAAACAATGAGATTTCTCCAGAATTAAGTTCAGTGGAAGCAAACATTCCAAAAAATAAATAAATAAATAAATAAATAAATAAATAAATAAATAAATAAATAAAAAATAAAAAATAAAAAGAATAAAAATCTCGAAAACATACCTATATTAATGCAACCCCCTTAATCCCCACCTTTACAGAGTAAAACTGGGGTTCAGAGGGGTATACATTATTCTTCTTATTTCCGATAAAAAAAGCAATGCGGGTACTCGTTTTAGCTGCCTCGCCAAGGCGGCGCCAACGACTATAACGAGTACACATAGTCCGTGCTTCGTCCAAAAATAATAATGATAATAATAATAGATGTCAGGATCTTTTATCTGAACGTTTTCATCATTTGGCTGTAAGATTTTCACTTTATTTGAATCGTCGTGTTTTCGTAATTGTCGTCTTATATATATGAGACACCCTCGGGTTAGATTCATTTGCGTTGTAAAGGAGAAAAAAAAAAAATAATAAAAAAATCATTAACATAATATACCCTTCCTTTACAACAACGGGTAAATCTGTTGTCGTTAACAATTTTTCATTCTTTCTTTGACCTAGAACCAATCAGATAAGTTATGTTTAATTTATTCCTGAAAATTTACAAATTTAATTTCAAACAGTGTAGATCCCGATCAGACCCAGAAGCCATCTGATCCGGACCCGCACTACATGCAAGGACGTGTGTTATCATGGACAGCAACGCAAGGGTTTTGAGTTGTTGCTCTGACTGGTTCGTCTGTAGTAAACTATTTTTCATTCATAAAATCACAAAGCGTGAAACTTGTGGAAATAAGTAGACATGTTGTTAAACCCCAACATAATAATCCAGTTTCAGAGTGAATATTTACCCTTTATGTTAACTTTCACAAGAAGTTCCAGTGAAAAACGTCTAGAAACGACATGCTGTCTTAATATTTAACCAGTGTGAACTTTTTATGTTACCGTTTTTTGAAAATCTACTGATAAGGTGCTTAAATAAACAATTTCAGTAAAATTCCGCTATTAAGACCACCTAAAATTATAGAGACTAATTCTCCTTTAAAAGTTTATTTAGTAGGCTGCAGTTATTCTTTCTTTGTGCTTTCTGCATACACTGTCCTCTGGTCAGAGACCACCTTCGGGACTGTTCAAAAGTGGTCTTAAAGACCACTTTTGAACAGTCCCAAAGGTGGTCTTAATATAGGAATTTTACTGTAATTAAAAATAAAACAACTGTTTTTATAACCGCCGCTCCTCATTAGAGTGGAGCATAATATAAACCCCAAGGTGTGGTAGTCGAAAATGCACGAACAGTTCATGGCAAATCATTCTCTTTGACACCAGGGCACAGACTCGTAAATGTTTTCCATAGTCATCCATTATAGGTTTCCCGAAATTCTGACACTCTCAACTTTCGTTGACCCAAAGGTTTAATCTAGAATTATAGACTGGACTTCAATTTATCAACCAAAAGTTAAGAAATACCAAGCTGACCAGCATCCTCATGCTATTTCCGGATTCTGAAACTGGTTCACCGTAATCCCTCAGAAAACAAACAATGGCAATTCAAAAATAATAAATACATGCCCTATTTTGTGAGCCACAGCTTTCAAACACTGAGTTCACTTGACAAGTATATTTTTTTCTTGAAATTTGCAGAACATACATATTTGTCAAATCAGCTTCTTTTAATTTCACAAAATCTTTTATTGTCCAATCACAGGACAGTTTACTTTTAAAATATATCATTGATTCTCCGTAAATGTTTTTGGCCAATAGCTGCTCTGCTTATCTTTACCAGGCTATGACCACCACGCCTGATTTCGTTTTATCATAGCGCAACCGTACTGTTGATAATCGACACCCATATTGGAATGTGTGAGCATCTTCAGCCATTTTGTTTTTGGCACTGAAAGAGCTTTGTGCTCCTCTGCAGTCTTAGCATTCACCACAGAAGATGGAAGAATATTCCACTGGGGGAATAGTTCATGAAAACAAGAGGCCCATGGGCCACTATGCTCACCAGAGCTCAGGTGGGCACTGCCCAATGACAGCCATGTATTTTAACATGATATCATTTTAATCTACCTTATGAACCCCCATGTCCAAATGAGCACCCATGTGGACTCAGTATCTGAAACATTAGGCTTTTTATGAAGTAGAGGGGGTGGGGCATGGACCCAATGGAGCCCTGGTTGGTACCACTAAATTGCGTCTTATCATAAGGGACAAGAATATATATGGTTTAGCAGTGGGGATCTGTAAGGCCTCTTAAGTGGTGGAGGGGTTGGGGCATGCCCTGTTAATCCCAGGAAAGCCCAAGATTGTTGTCTCTAAATGCGTCTTATCATAAGGACCAAGTATATATATGGTTAAGGGGTGGGAATCTGAACGGTTTCTGAGATTTGAGGCCATTTTATGAAGTGGAAAGGATAGGAATGGCCCCTGCGGACCCCCCCCCCCCCCCACAGTAGGTGTGCTAATAATAAGGAACAAGAACATATATGATTATGGGGTGGGGATTTGAATGGTTTCTGAAATATAAAGCCTTTTATGAAGTGGAAGGGCGGGGCACATTGCCTCAGCACAAAGAGACCCCCAGGTTGGAGTGATTGAACGAGTCTTATCATAAGGAACAAGTATATGGTTTAGGGGTGGGGATCTGAACTATTTCTGAGATATATGGCTTTTAATGAAGTAAAGCGATGGGGCATGGCCTGGGCATGCCCCAGCGAATCCCAAGCTGGTGTCACTGAATGCGTCTTATCATAAGGAAAATGAATATATATGGTTTAGGGTGGGGCTAAGAACAGTTTCTGAGATATAAGGCCTTTTGTGAAGTGGAGGGGTGGGGCAAGGCCCCGGGAGACTCCAAGGTTGGTGTCAGTGAATGTGTCTTATCATAAGGAACAAGAATATATATGGTTTAGGGGTAGCCATCTGTAGGGTTTCCGAGATATTGTGAGATTATGAAATGGAGGGGGTGGGGCATGACCCCAGCATATCCCTGGGGACCCCCAGGTTGGTGTCACTGAATGCGTCTTATCATAATGAACAAGAATATATATGGTTTAGGGGTGAGGATGTGAACAGTTTCTGAGATATATGGCCTTTTGTGAAGTGAAGGGGTGAGGCAAGGCCCCGGCGCATCCCTGAGGACCCCCAGGTTGGTGTCAATGAATGTGTCTTATCATAAGGATCAAGAATAAATATGGTTTAGGGGCGGGGATCTGTAAGGTTTCCGAGATATTGGGCTTTTTATGAAGTGGAGGGGGTGGGGCATGGCCCCGGCGCATCCCGGGGACTCCCAGGTTGATGTCACTGAATGGGTCTTATCATTAGTAACAAGAATATATATGGTTTAGGGGTGGGGATCTGAATGGTTTCCAAGATATTGGTCCTTTTATTAAGTGGAGGGGGTGGGGCATGGCCTCGGCACATTCCTGAGGACCCCCAAGTTGGTGTCACTGAATGCGTCTTATCAATAGGAACAAGAATATATATGGTTTAGGGGTCGGGATATAAATGGTTTCTGTGATATATGGCATTTTATGAAGTGGAGGGGGTGAGGCATGGCCCCGGCACAACCTGGGGGACCCTCAGGTTTGCATAAAAGCATATGGCAGAGAGAAGTTTACTCAAGAAACATTTTCTGTAAAAGTTTGTCAAAATATCTGCAATGGCTTGGCGGTAAATGCCATTTTTCAATTTTCCCCATTATAAGTCTATGGAAACTCTAAGTTGCCATAGCAACCAAATTAATGAGCCGATTTTCATAAAAACACAAACTTTCAATCCCCCAGCCCAAGGATGCTACAGATAAAATTTGGGCCCAATCGGCCCAGTGGCTTCAGAGGAGAAGATGTTTAAAAGTGTTGACGCAGAAGACGCAGACGACGACGACGGCGACGGCGACGGACAACTCACTATCCTATAAGCTCCCACGGAACCTTCGGCTCTGGTGAGCTAAAAAAAGGATTTTTTCAGGGCATCGCTATAGGACTGGTACCTACGATATTGTGAGTTGTTTACTTTTGCTGCCCTTTTTCGGGTTGAAACTGTCGCAAGGGCCAAGTCTTTATTAATGGACACTGTACCTGAATGTATCTTATAGAAGACAGTTAAGGAGGACTTCTCACGACGGGTCTCTAGGGACGGTCATTCTAGCTCGTTAAGCATGTCACCGACGCTACTTCTATTTCGCCATCGTCGGCAGGTCCATCGAGCAGCTGTCCTCTGCTCCTTCTCCACCTGCTGAATCTGAGTTTTAACATGGGGATGCCAAATGGGTGATGCATATTCAAGTTGAGGGCGAACCAATGTTTTATATGCAATATCCTTTGTCTGCCTAGGTGCAAAAGCCAAGTTACGTCTAAGAAATCCTCAAGGCTTTCGATGTTATCTCTGAAATTTGTTGGCCCCAATCAAGATCATCGGTGATTGTGATACCAAGGTATTTGGCGGATTCAACCTGCTCCAAAATGTGCTGGTGTAGTGTGTAATCAAACTTAATTTGCTTGTCCGGAGGTAGTCGTGGCACCCACATTGAGTGACATTTGTCCACATTGAAGTTCATCTGCCAATTGGCCTCCCACTGTGCTTGTCGATCAAGGTCATCTTGTAAAACAAGACACTCAGAAGGAGAATACCAGAAAAAGGACCGGTCCAAGGACCGAACCTTGGGGGACACGAGATAAAACAGGGACTGGATCAGACGCTTGGCCATCAAGTACAACTTGTTGTGAGCGCCCTGAGAGCCATGAGCTAATCCACCTATGTGTGGATCTTCTTATACCACATTCTATCTGCACGGTTTGGACTCCTTGCTGGATCGTGAAACAAATGTGTTAAAATTTTAGGAGAATTACAGCTAGTCCTCACGGTGACCGAATTTTTAGGATTTTACGGTAATCCTTCACCGACAGAGACTGTTGCTCTCCGCTGGGCGCGCATTCACGAAGAAAAATTATCACGCCTACCTTAATCCCACTTTTCATAGTAAAACTGGGTTTACAGAGGCGGTTCTAAACTGCACCTATAATCTATATTTTGTGCAGAAATAGGAAAGATATCGCATTTTGTTCATCTTAAAAGCTGTAATAGAGATTCAGCTGCAGGCTTACTCTCGTCGGCATTTCATGTGAAATTTATGAAACGAGTCTTTGGAGAGTTTCATAAAATCCATATGAAATGACCAGTGATAGATTCTGTGATCACTGCAAAAGAAGTTTAACAGAAATCATATGGGTGTGAAAGACGGCGTCATCATCACAAAACCCACCTATATAATTTTAACAACTTTGAACCCCACTTTTATATTGTAAAACTGGGGTTTACAGGGGTAAACCTTATTTTTCTTATTTCTGCTCTAAAATATAGATTGTGGATACTCGTTAGAACCGCCTCGATGAGGCGGTTCTAACGGGTACCCACAATCTATATTTTGAGCAGAAATAAGAAAATATCACAATTTTTCATCTTAAAATGTTCACTTTTTCGGCGGTAAAGTTTACAATGTATCAGTATAGGCGTGTTTTCGTAATGTGACGTTATGTGCCAGTAACCATTTGTTATTACACGTTTATGACATGACGTGGCCCACTAAATAACAGCGACATTAAATGATAAATAGCTTTATTTTGTGAAAGACTGTCAAAATGTAATAACACTTAAAATACATAGAAACTCAAAGAAAAACCTAACAAAGGCAACTGAATAGATAAATAAATAAATGCCTATAAATAAACAAATAAATTCCCTCTCATAGTTTATCGTTATGTTTACAAATCCATGTTATTCATGGCAAGGTTCACTGATATAAAGAAAAGTGGTATTTACAATCAAAAACATAAATTATAGATGCTCGATACAATTGAGGCGGTTGTGACAAGCTCCCACAATCTGTGTTTGGTGCAGAAATATAGAAACTATCACGCATGTCCTTCAGAAAAAAATGTCATTTCAGTGACATGATTGATAGTATTATATCACAGGAGGTAATGAACGACAATATCGATTTGGGAGGCAAGAAAAACTTATGTAACCGGGCATATCACAATTTCAAGAAACATTTGCATCTCTGGCATGTTTTTTTTTGTGCCCTTAACTACGATTGTGGCCTTTGAAAAAGTAACTAGCTCTTAGTAACACAGCATACAAATTCAGCTACACTAAAGACCTTTTTCTTCGCGCACATGCCACGAGACGAAAATACAATAAAATTGCAACGGCTCGAATACCGATCGCTCGTTTACATAGAGGATCTTACATGAGTGTTCATGTATTATTGAATTTATTAACGGGTTGAGGAAAAGGGATAAAATGCGAGCATTTTTATCCCTTTTTCTCAACGAGTTTAATGAATTTTATAATCGTTACATGAGCACGAAAGCAAGATTCTATATATCATATGACATTTAAAGTGCATTTTATTCACCATTTGTTTACAAAAATGTCAATATTCCGCCATTAGCAAACATTACGGGGCGTATTTTTATGTGCATATTTAATCCACTAGTGGATTACGGAATTTATTACATGGCGTTATTACACTCTCAGACATGACGTCAATATAGATTATTCATTCTCCTAGTTGAAATATGGGATTTATAAACCGAGGGAGGTAAAACAATCTGATAAAGAAACGAGTGCGAAGCACGAGTTTCTTTAACGGATTGTTTTACCTCCCGAGGTTTATAAATCCCATATTTCAAATAGGAGAACTGTATAATCTGTATATTACATGCACTTCCATAGACTTTTAGAAGAGTTTGGATCTTGAATTTTGGATCTGAATGCCCGTTCAGTTGACTGTTTACAGCTCATGTAAACGGTTCAATCAGCGAAGTGTTACAGAATCTGGGTGGAAGAACAACTGGATGGGCGCCATTTTCTACTGTTTTGAACAAAAATAGAAGAAACAAAGTGTTTCAGTGATAAAAGAAGTAAAACGTTAGATTAAATAAAGCAAAACTAACATCCTAATCAATGGTCATATCAATGTTTTATTTTGTTTCAGCGTTGCATCCGACTCAAACTTCACGCATTCTGAACGTCTGTTGATATTTCTTAGACGCCATTACAATGACGTCATGAATAACGTCGCCGTGATTGAAACTTTCCCGCGTTTGAATAGAACAATTTCACTGCAAAGCGGTATCTCGTATCTTGTACATAAAGTAGTTCCAGCTGAAGGGATTTATTTCCCCGGCTAAGAGGAAATATTTCTTCTTAGCAAAAAGGAAAATACCAAGTTTATGTCTGGTAGAAATCATGGTATTTCTCTGTAATGCATGTAATATTATGATATAATGGTAAATTCGAAATCGCACCCTAGATTATAAGAATCTGATATGGGGTTCTGTTGTAGATTGGCGCTTCCAACCCGAGGGACGACAGTGCTGAACGGAACCTAGCTGCGCTCAGCACGGGCATCCCGAGGGTTGGAACCGCCCATCTACAACAGAACCCTATAATAGATTCTTTTTCTCGCACAACTCTACCGAAAGTTTTCATTTTAATATATTTAACGTTTTATTTTTCGCGCAATATACTTATGTAGTTTGCCTGGGTAAGAACATCAGGGTAAGAACAGAATTTCTATCATTGACTTAAACCACAGATTTCCTTATCCGGTGTGCAAGAAAATAAGTTCCATACCTCTAGGATAATTATGGTTAGCCTAATTTTATCTTTTAAAGGATGCCGTTGGATTTAGTTTTACGACCCTTTCAAAATTATTACAATTTCGAGCCAATCATTAACCAGAGGAGGGCGAAAGCCATTGCAGAACTACGCGTCTCATATGTGACCCACTTGAAAAAGTTTGTTTGTTTGAGATTTAACGTCCCCGTCAACACTATATAGGTTATTTTGGAGAATCTGCTTCCAATTTTGTGGGACTTTTACCCGACACTGAGATGAAACCACACCTCGAGCCCTGCCGCCCAATGCAACTAATAGGGTTTATATGCACGGACCACTTTGCCCGGGTCTTGAAAAAGTATGCTGTGGATTCAGTGAGGCGATAGTAATGAATGCACGCAGCATACTTTTATTTTTAGAAGACACACAGATTCTGTTTCTTTACCTGGAGCTATAAATATCTCTCGGTGGCTCAAACTACACCTATCTCGAACACTGTTTATTTGTCTCTAAGGTAATCATGCCGTACCGAGGTTGGTGGATTGTCGTTCACCGAAATCATGTGACTGATTCATGTGATACCTAAGTGCCCTATCAAAATATGCTTACAACACTTTAAAATGATATGATAATATGAGCCGCGTCAGGAGAGAGCCTCTGTTAGCCATTAGGTGCAGAAAAGCCAGTGCACTCACACAGTCTAAGGTTCGCTGCTAGGTTGAATTTCAATTATCTTACCAGCCCTTTTTGTACCAAAATGGAATCTTCCTCCTTATATATAGCAGGAGTCCATTTCAAAATTTAGGGGTGCTTTCTTCCAAATCTATTTTTTTTGCAAATAGTGCAGGCCTGTACTGTTTGCCAGGGTTTCCGTTTTGGGGTTTTCTGGTACAAAATGGGCTAGTTGAGCAGGCCAGCTTATGTCTCACCTTGTCAAAAACACAGGTTTTCTCATGGTAAGGTGCATGAACCGTAATGAAAGTATTGGGACAGATTGGCCTAAGCAAACAGTGAAGACCCAGATCAGACTGCTCCTGAAGGAACAGTCTGATCAGGCTCTACACTTATTGGCATTCCGTCTGCATCTTTTGGAGTCCTTGCTGGATCGTGAGAGAAATTTGTCAAAATTTTTGGAGAATTACGGCAACTCCTTAACGTGCCCGAGCTTTCCGGAATTTTTCGGTAATCTTCTTATTTCCAACAGATACAAATCTAATCATTGATGAACACGAGCAAGCTACAGGCACCGCCTCTAAAACGGGCACAAAACTGCAGTCTTCCATCCTACGCATAACTCTGGTATATGTGTACACCGGCGTACATCCTTTCTCGTCACTTCTGGAATGAAGACATCGTTTACAACTGCAGCGCACATGCATAATATTCTGCGGAATCCTGTTGGGGTCATTTTCTATGACGTAATACACAGGACAGTCTGGTATAATGTTCAGAAAATATCTATTGGGAACTTTGGGACACTTTTTGGAGCCATATATCACTGTGTAGTTGACGTCTATATAACTGAAAAATAATAATAACAATAAGTGTAGTAATACACAACAAGAGTAATGTTATGATAATACTAAAAGTAAATGTATATCTTCAGCATGACTTACAACACGGAGTTTCAACGACTGGTCCTTTTCTGTAAGGGTTGCGCACAAAAGAGCATACTATAAAAAGCGGAATTACAGAAACACGGAATAACGGAAAGCCGAATATGCACCCCTCGCTTTTCATCGAAAAGATGGGTGGGGGGGGGGGGTGGGGGCATATACATGTAGGATATGTTTCAACCAAAATTATAATGTATTCATCACACACAGATTTGAACTCTGTTGGAAGCCAGGTTACAACGACAACTACAGGCTCTCAGAATTGTAAGGCGTAAAATTAGCTATGTTGCAAACTAAATTATCATCTGTCCCAACTACGACAGAACCAAGGACAAAGATTGTTGCCACGCTAAATCGATTTAAGCCCCTCCCCCCTCCACCCCACCCTACACACACACCAAGTAAACATTTACTGACCGTTCGGAGGCGATTCTTCTTTAGTGGTTTATTGTTGTTGTGGTTCGTCTTTACATGTATGTATTGTGAAAGCATTACAATTCTGGCATCCGGCAAAGCCCCAGGATCAGATGGAATACCTGCTGAGATCTAAAAAGCAGGAGGTACTCCAGTTGCAAAAAAGATGACAAGAGTTATTTCAGATTATGTGGAGAAAACAAGAGGCCCATGGGCCACTACGCTCACCAGAGGTCATGTGGTTTATACCATATACAGGCAAGGTGCCCATCTTGGTCATGTGACAACAATACCACGAATAATGTTTAATTGCCTCAACCCCATAGATGCTTTTCATGTAATTTGGTTTCAATCAGCACAGCTCTTTTACTTGAGAAGAAGACAAAAATACTGAATCAGAGCCATCCAAGACAAAGGTCAGTAATGACCTTGACCTTTGGAATTGATAAACTTCCATTCAGCTAACTGCAAATATCATTTTTGATGTCACAGCCTACCAGGCAATCAGAAATATCCACTACTTTGCCATTTTTCCATACAAATGTCTAAGTGACCAAATTTGACCTTGACATAAAACAGGTCAAGGTCAACCAAAGGTCATTATTTGAACAAACTTGGTAGGGCCAGAGTCCCTGATGCTGCATACCAAGTTTCAAGATCATCGGCCGTTCGGTTCTTGAGAAGAAGATTTTTAAAGGTTTTTACCATATATGGGCAAAGCAACCCATATTGGTCATGTGACCTAGTCCTCACGAACAAACTTTCGTTCCCTCATTCCATAGAGGCTCCACATATCATTTGGTTTCAACTGGCCAAGTAGTTTAAGTGAAGAAGAAGATAAAAAATATTGAATCTGAGGCGTCCTGGACAAAGGTCGGTAAATGACCTTGACCTTTGGAACTGATAAACTTCCATTCAGCTGAAGGTAAATACCATTTCTGATGCCACTAGCTAAAATACAATCAGAAAAATCCACTGTTTTGCCATTTTTCCATAAAAAATGTCTAAGTGACCAAATTTGACCTTGACGTAAAACAGGTCAAGGTCAACCTAAGGTCATCATTTGAACAAACTTGGTAGGGCCAGAGTCCCCAATGCGGTATACCAAGTTTCAAGTTCATCGGCCGTTCGGTTCTTGAGAAGAAGATTTTTAAATGTTTTTACAATATATGGGCATGGCGGCCATATTGGTCATGTGACCCAGTCCTAACGAATCAATTTTCGTTCCCTCATGCCATAGAGGCTTCACATGTAATTTGGTTTCAATTGGCCCAGTAGTTTAAGTGAAGAGGAAAATAAAAATACTGAATCTGAGGCGTCCTAGACAAAGGTTGGTAAATGACCTTGACCTTTGAAACTGATAAACTTCGTTTCAGCTGATTGCAAATACCATTTCTAAGGCCACTAGCTAACACACAGTCAGAAAAATCCACTGTTTTATCGTTTCTCCATACAAATGTCTAAGTGAACAAATTTGACCTTGACGTAAAACAGGTCAAGGTTAACCAAAGGTCATCATTTGAACAATCTTGGTAGGTCCCCAATGCTGCATACCAAGTTTCACGATCATCGGCTATTCGGTTCTTAAGAAGAAGATTTTTAAGTTTTTTTACCATATATGGGCATGGCGGCCATATTGGTCATGTGACCCAGTCCTCCCGAACAAACTTTTGTTCCCCCTTCCCATAGAGGCTCCACATGTAATTTGGTTTCAATTGGCCGAGTGGTTTCAGAGGAGATGTTGTTTGAAAATGTTGACGACGCAGACGCAGACGACGACGACGACGTCGGACGACGACGGACAAATGCCTATACTATAAGCTCTCCCGGAGCCTTCGGCTCTGGTGAGCTAAAAAAGCCAACCCTCAAGAATTTAAAGATGCGTCAATTATCCATCTATTCAAACGGAAAGGGAATCCGCAGATCTGTGACAATCATTGTGGCATCTCTTTATTGTCAATTGCTGGGAAAGTCCTTGCAAGTGTTCTAGTTAACCGACTGAATGAACACCTTGAACAGTCAGAGCTTCTACTAGAAAGCCAATGTGGGTTAAGAAAAGCCAGGTGGACAGTTGACACGATCTTCACAGCAAGGCAGCTTCAAAACAAATGCCATGAACAGAACATGGACCTATACATGGCCTTCGTTGACCTTACCAAAGCATTTGACACAGTCACTCGTGTGGGTCTTTGGAAAATCTTGGCGAAATTTGGATATCCAATCAAGTTGGTACAATGGCGAGACAGTTCTATGACGGTATGCTTGCACGGGTTTCAAACTGATGGTGAGTTTTCAGAGCCATTCCCTGTGACAAACGGAATCAAGCAAGGCTGTGTGCTAGCCCCAACACTGTTCAGCATGTTCTGTGCCGTGCTCAGAGATGCTTTCCAGGATGGTGATGGGAAGTTTTTCAATCTCAGATGGTTGCAAGCCAAATCCAAGGAGCAGTCAGAGGTGCTAGATCAGTTCCTCTTTGCTGATAACATGGCTTAAGGCGCTCCAACAGAAGAGAAGATGCAAAAAGATATAGACCAAGTATCTGACTCTTGTGATAGCTATGATCTCACAATCAGCACCAAAACGACTGAAGTAGTCTATCAGCCAGCACCTGGCATGCCTTAAAAAGGAGCACACCAGCACAGTGAAAGGTCAAAGATTTCAAATGGTAGACAATTTTACCTTCACACAGAACCGTGACATTGCTGATTTAGTCAATGCCAGGTTGGCAAAGCTAGTGCACCATTGGGCCGACTAGGTGGTAGTGTCTGGGATCGAAGTGGAATCAGACTTGACGACAAAAAACTGAAAGTCTACAGAGCTGTGGTGCTGCAAACACTATTGTATGCATGTAAAACTTGGACAGTGTATCAACGGCACGCCAAAAGACTGAATTATTTCCATACAAGCTGTCTTAGAAAACTCTTAAAGATTAAGTGGCAAGACCGGATTCCAAACACGGAAGTCCTGATCAGGGCAGGGATGCAAAGTGTACATACCCTTCTAAAATCAGCAAAGTTTAGATGGACAGGTCATGTTACCAGAATGCCTGAGGAATGTTTGCAGGAGAAAATTCTCTATTGAGAACTAGAAATGGGCAAACGCTCCAATGGCGGTCAGAAGAAGCCCTACAAGGACAACACAAAGCCTCCCTCATTGATTTCAACACTCCAATAGAGTAGTGGGAACAAATTGCACAGGACAGAGCAAAGTGGCGAGGACTCATCAGAAGGGATGCCAGTGAATACGAGGAAAACAGAATCAGTAGAGTGGAGCAGAAAGGCGCACAGCGCATTGCCAGAGCTGAGGCATCACCAACAGAAATGTCTTTCCCTAGCCTCTGTTGCTCTATCCGCAGCAGACTGTTCAGAGCTAGAATTGGTCTCACCAGCCATCTTAGAACAAACAAACAGTTACATTTCTAAAATGTGATTAAGATTGGTCATTGTCTGTAATGGCAGACGAACTATATATGTATTGCAAATGTCTTTTTGTTTTGGATGGACGTTTAGCCGTTTTGTGGGAGGATGGCTGTCCTTTTGGCTTTCCGCTTGTGACGTTTTCATTATGGCGAAGTGGGTTTGTGTTTTTAGTGTCTTGGATGAGAGGTGTGAGGTAATAGACGTTTCCGAGCTGTCAATCAAGAGCGCTGTTTCATCCCATCGAAAAAATCGATTTTATTTAGTGCCGCTGTGTTGGTCACTAATGGCCATTTTCTCCCACAAACAAAGACACGCGGTTGTGGGGAAGGGCATTTCAGGGTAATGGGGTTGTGTGGGAAGTTTATTATTAGGACTGTCAAACAATTGTCATGTTGTAGTATTTAGATAAATATGTACATGCATATATGATGGCCCCCGCCAATCGGGGCTTGAAGAAATAGATGGGCTGCATGATGCATCCACGCAGAGCTGAAACCGACCCGCACACGACTACTGGTAAACCGCTTTCCAGGAAAAGCGTTGCGAGTCGGCCCGTCAGTGCTAATTAACCCTGTTGGTTTCATTGGGTGGCAGGGCTTGAGATGTCATTTCAACTCAAGTTCGGGTAAAAGTCCAAAAAAATTGGAAACATCGTCTCCAAAATTACCTTTACAGTGTTGAAGGGGACGTTAAACCTCAAATCAAACAAACAATTAGTATATGTGTATATACATGTACATATAGAGTGCATAAGTGGCCGGTCTAACTGCTCCGGGCTTTTTGGCCTGGTCGTTGTGTCACTCGCTTTGTAACCCCAGTTCGTGGGTTCAGTCCCCGGTCGGGGCACTCGACTGGATTTTTTCTTAACAGATTTTTTCCTCCTCCTACTACAATGGTGCAACGATGATAACCGTTTGAGCCCAGGGGCGGGGCAGATGCAGCGGAGTCAAAAGAAGCTGGAAATGTGATATTGTTACATTAGTATCTCCTAAACATTTGAAACAAATGTCTCTCTGTAGTATGGAGGAATGTAGTAGTACGACCTTAATAAATATCCATATAGAGTGCATACTAACTGGTCTGATATGTCCGGGCCTGGTGGTTGTGTCGCTCGCTTTGTAACTCGAGTTTCGTGGGTTCAATCCCCGGTCGTGGCACTCGACTGGATTTTTAGCTCACCAGATCCGAAGGCTCCGGGGGAGCTTATAGGATAAGCAGTTGTCCGTCGTCGTCTGCGTCGTATGTCCGTCGTCAACACTTTCAAACGACTTCTCCTCTGAAGCCACTTGGCCGATTGGGCCCAAATTTTATTTGTAGCATCCTTGGGCGGGGGATTGAAAGTTTAGGTTTTTATGAAAATCGGCTCATTTGTTTGGTTGCTATGACAACTTAGAATTCCCATAGACTTATAATGGGGAAAATTGAAAAATGGCATTTACTGCCAAGCCTCTGCAGATATTTTGACAAAACTTTCATAGAAATGTTCCTTAGACAATCTTCTCTCTGCCATATGAATTTAGGGCTGCTGCTCATTTGTATTGGTTGCCATGGAAACCAAAATAAAAAAAAAAGAAAAAAAAAAAAAAACTTAAAAAATTATCTCCTCAGAAACCGTATGCTCTGTGAGGCTGAGAGTTTATGGAAATATTCACTATATTTGCCTGTACAGGTTTTGTGTTTTTTTTTTTTTATGAAATTCGGCTCTTTAGTTTGGTTGCTATGGCAACTTAGATTTTCCATAGACTTACAATGGGGTAAATTGAAAAATAGCATTAACTACCTAGCCTTTGCAGATATTTTGACAAAATTTTCATAGAAACGTTCCTTGAGTAAACTTCTCTCAGCCATATGCTTTTATGTCAACCTGTGGGTCTCGTAGGTTGTGCCAGGGCCATGCACCGCCCCCTCCACTTCATAAAATGCCTTATATCTCAGAAACCTTACAGATCCCCACCCCTAAACCATATATATTCTTGTTCCTTATGATAAAACACATTAAGTGACACAAACCTGGGGGTTCCCCCGGATGTGCCGGGGACTTGCCTCACCCCCTCCACTTCATTAAATGCCATTTATCTCAGAAACCATTAAGATCCCCGCCCCTAAACCGTATATATTCTTGTTTCTTATGATAAGATGCACTCATTGAAAGCAACCTGGGGGTCCCTCGGGATGTGCCTGTGCCATGCCCCACCCCCTCAATTTCATAAGCGGCCCAATTTCCCAGAAACCCTACAGATCCCCGTCCCTAAACCATATATATTCTCGTTCCTTATGATAATTCGCATTCAGTGACACCAACCTGGGGGGACACCAAGGATGTGCCGGGGCCATGCCCAACCCCCTCCACTTCATAAAAGGCCAAATATTCCAGAAACCTTACAAATCCCCACCCCTAAACCATATATATTCTTGTTTCTTATGATAAGATGCATAAAGTGACACCAACTTGGGGGTTACCCCAGATGTGCCGGGGACATGCCCCACCCCCTCCACTTCATAAAATGCCATTTATCACAGAAACCATTCAGATCCCCACCCCTTAACCATATATATTGTTGTTCCTTATGATAAGACGCACTCAGTGACACCAACCTGGGGGCCCCCGGGATGGGCTGGGGCCATGCCCCATTCCATCCACTTCATAAAAGGCCAAATATTCCAGAAACATTTCAGATCCCCACCCCTAAACCATATATATTCTTGTTCCTTATGATAAGACACATTCAGTGACACCAACCTAGGAGTCACCCAGGGCATGCCCGGGCCATGCTCCACCCCTCAACTTCACAAAAGACCATATATCTGAGAAACTGTTCAGAGCCCTACCCATAAACCATAATATATTCTTGTTCCTTATGATAAGACGCAATCAGTGACACCAGCATGTTGGACTACCGGGGTGCAACCGGCCATATCCCACCCCTTTGCTTATTAAAAGCAATATTTCTCAGAAACTGTTCAGATCCCCACCCCTTAACCATATATATTCTTCATTATGATAAGTCCCCACTTCATAATAGGCCATATATCTCAGAAACCATTCAAATCCCCACCCCATAATCACATTTATTCTTGTTCATTGTTATTAGACACAATCACTCACCCCCTTCTTGGGGGGTCCACAGGGGCCATTTCTCTCCCATCCACTTCATAAAAGGGCCTCATATTTCAGAAACCGTTCAGCATTAAGTGACAGCAATCTTAGGCTTTTATGGGTTCCACCATGCCCGAATCCCTTCACTGCACAAAAAGTCTTACATCTCAGGAGCCATACATATCCCCACTGCTAAACCATAATGTCTCTATTCCTTTTGATAAGATGCATTTAGTGACACCAACCAGAGCTCCATTGGGTTCATGCCCCAGCCTCTCTACTTTATAAAACACCTTATATTTCAGATACAGTCAACATGAGTGCTCGTTTGGGTATGGGGTTTGTTTGGGAGACTTTATAATTGGTAGATTAAAATCATATCCTGTTAAAATACAATGTCATGGGCTGTGCCCACCTGAACCCTGGTTTATGAAATTTGGCTCTTTGGTTTGTTTGCTATGGCAAGTTCAGAATTTCCATTGACTTATAAATGGGGAAAATTGAAAAATGACATTTATACCTTTCAAGATATTTTGTCAAACTTACATAGAAATGTTCCTTTAATAATGTTTTTTTAGGCCCATTAGTAGCCACAGATGGGAAATTGTCAATTATCATCTGTTGTCCTGCAACAACACATTCAAGCGACATCAGACCTCTGAAGCCACTTGGCTGATTGGGTCCAAATCTGTAGTATCTATCTGTAGTATCCTTGGACGCAGTGCTTCCATGGTTAATTAAAATACATTGCTGCCAGTGGGCAGTGCCCCCTGAGCTCTGGTGAGCACAGTGGCCCATGGGCCTCTTGTTATATTTATTTACAGATTTTTCTCTCCAGACTGCAGTGCAGTCACAAATATTGTATGGTTGGTGTGCTGCGGGGCCAGCGTTGGGGCTTATGCGGACAACAATGACTGGGATCAGCCTGCGCATTTGCGTAGTCTGACTGGGGCCCTCGCGGATTGCAACTGCCCTTCTATAGTCTGCTGGATTTTTCAAAGAGAGATGCGCGAAATCTCGTGTCTCAGTGAGTAATTAAGCAGACTGATGCGGTGGGTGTGTTGGCTCATGTAGTATATGCTCACAGCATGATCTCTGGTCTAGAGGTTGATGAGTGGGTTGCTGGTCTACATTTGGCTGTCTGATTAGAGATCAGTAAATATAGAGATAATGCGGATTGCATGAAAGGGTTAGTGTATATGATTGACACCACTCTCGGTTGCATTATATTGTACCCTCGGTGTGGAATTCTTGTATAATGAAATGAAAAGCATACGCTTTATAATTAAGTTTTGTTTGTTTGTTTGTTTGTTTGACACTGTAAAGGTCATTTTGGAGACGTTGCTTCAAATTTTGTGGGACTTTTACCCAGCATTGAGATGAAATGACTTCTCAAGCCCTGCCGCCCAATGAAACCAATGAGGTTTATAAGCAAGGACGGGCCGACTCGCACCGCATTGCTTATTTTTAAGCAAACAAGTGTTTAATGTGCACGGGTATGTGTGTGTGTGTGTGTGAGTGTGTGTGTTGTGGGATGTGTGCTTGTACAGTGAAGTTCCCATATTGGGACCACCTTATGGACTGCCCAGAAGTGGTCTTAAGACTTCTTGCGAATGGTCCCTTAGGTGGTCTTTCACTAGAGCATACAGGATGTATAGGGGGTGCAAAGAAAATACATGTACCTTGAACCTTCAAGGTGCGCTTTTGAAAGCATGATCACGGTTTCATGGGTCTAGGTGGTCTTTATAGCGGAGCCTCGCTGTATTTTGTTTTGAATACATATGGGCGTGTGTGTGTGTGTGTGTGTGTGTGTGTGTGTGTGTGTGTGTGTGTGTGTGTGTGTGTGTGTGTGTGTGTGTGTGTGTGTGTGTGTGTGTTTTCCGCACCAAACGCCAACACTTCGCGGTAACTTGGAGATAGTTTTCCAGTCTGAATATTTTGAAATTATGCACATAATTATTTTATAATTCCTAAGCCCTTTGGTTAGGCTGTTTTTATTTTATTTTATTTTATTATTTTTTTTTTTTTTGTCAAAGTTTTATGTCTCGGTTAGTACGAGGACTGTTCAAATGTGAATGCAAGTAGAACGTTTTCTCATGCACTAATGCGAAAATCACCTGGAAATAAATATCACAGCGTAGAAAAACAGTTTACCTATCCATTGATACCAAACCAGTTAAAATCCATCCTCTTTAGCCATGTATATCGTTCGATAAACACTGTCTACTCTTGTATACTAATACAAAACATGGTTGGAAGAAGGTCAGAGTACGCCGTTGAAATACGGTCCTATATTAAGAATCGTTGTATTCTTGGTATACGGTGCAAAGACATTTTTGATGAAATATGTTCGGTTTATGGGCATGATGAAATGCCTTTTCCGACAGTTTTTCGTTGGTGTAAGAAATTCAGCTGTGGGCTAGGCTCAACAGAAGATGCACCACATGATCGTCGGCCGAAAAGAGCAACATCTGCCAAGATGGTTGCAAGAGTGAAAGAAATAGTTGCTACCGATGCACGATACACCACTAGGCAAATAGCTAGTATGGTTGGCATCTCATTAGGAGCAGCTCATACAATTCTGAAACGGGATTTGAAAATGAGAAAGATCTGTGCTAGATGGATTCCCCATCTGTTGACAAATGAGCAGAAAAAGACACGCGTTCAGCGCACCAAGAAGTTGCTTAAAAAGTTTCCAAATTACAATGCACGGTCTTTCGCTAATGTCGTCACAGGTGACGAGACATGGGTTCACTTTTTTGAGCCAAAACGAAAGATTCAGAACAAAATATGGGCAACAAAGTATTGCAAAAGATCATGCATTGCAAAGCGGACCACGAGCGTCAAGAAGGTAATGTATGCCATACTCTTTTCAAATCTGGGCCCTGCTATTTAGGTTGCTGTGCCTAAAGGCAAATCTGTAAATGCGAAGTTTTACAAGAATAAAGTTCTTCGAAAATTGAAGAAATATTTCAAAGAACGAAGACCCGCAACTGGTTTGGCCAATGTCAGATTGCTACATGACAATGCGTCATCACACAAGGCGTTCATTGTGCAAGACTATCTGAAGCAGGAAAAGGTTGTTGAACTCCCTCACCCCACGTATCCCCCTGACCTTGCCCCGTGTGACTTTTTTTTTGTTCCTGCGGCTGAAAAAAATACCTTTCTGGTCGAAAATTTGTACAGCGCAAACACCTCGGTTCTGCAATATTCCAGTGCCTTCATAGTATACCTCGAAAAGTCTACCAAAATGCATTCAATGATTCGATCAGAACTGAAAGTTTGTATATCTGTTAAAGGGGAATACTTTGAGGGGACAAAATAAATTTTTCATCGAAATCTATCACGGAATCATTTTTATGTGCTTAGTTGCATTCATATTTGAACAGTCCTCGTAAGAAACGCCAATATTGTCCGGAATACTTGATAAATATCCTCCGAGATCTAAGACAGACTTTCTTTGTTTCCGCAATATTGGCCGCAAAGCTTGTGGGACATAGCAACAGTAACCAAGTAGGCGGAGCATAAGATTTTGTTCTCGGAAACGTCTGTTGTATCGATTCCTGTCATTGCCGTCACGTCTCTGTTGATATTTGGTTTGGTTTTGTTTGTATTGGAGTTGAACGGCCCAGTCAACACTATTTTAGGTCATTTTGAGCCGGTCAGTTTACTTGTCCACACTTTACAAGGGGAGGCTGATACGTAAGTGGTTAATCAGTACAGTGCACATTCTTTCTCCAGAAACTGACAACTGCCCTTCTTGAATCAGCTGAAGGGAGAGAATGACCGTAGAAAAGCAGGTATCGAACCCACGTCCTTCTGATCACCAGTCAGACGCGCATCCGACTGAGCTTCCGAGGCCGACTGATATTTGGTTAAATCATCCTGATTTCTTGTTGGGTAAATCAACAGCGTATATCTTGAACGTAACGTAACGTCTCATCTGGATTTTTAAGATTGCATCGATATCTGAACCAGTCTCGTATCCAACTCTGTGCGACCGACGTGTCCGATATACTTGCAATAATACAAGTGGCGAAATATCCAAATTATTGATATCATAAACTCGTTTTAGAGATATCACACAATCAAGTTAGTGATATCGATGGTTCGATTTTGTGATATCACAAAATAGATTTGATGTTGTGACCACTAATTCTGTTTGGTGAAATCACTGAATTGGTATTCTTGCATAAATACCTATGCGCATGACTGTTTGAAGCCATTGTCAAATGGACCGAAAGCCGTGCTCAAACAGCCAAAACCATGTTCAAATCATGAAATTCGCGTGCTGTTTGAACATAGATTTTGAGCTTTTGATATCACAAGACGGGCCAGGCTTTGTTTACGTTGCATTAAGCGACGTAACGTTATCGCCCTGAACGTAGCGTTTTAGAGTTCTATGATGACGTCACTGCATGACAACGTCATTGTAAACAACATTCTGAACTGGCCGCCATTTTGGTTTGCCAATCGCATTTGAAGGGTTTATATGCAATTTATATGGAGCTTTTGGGCATTTTCTTCAAAATTTGCTGTTGGATTCGTAAGTTATGCAAGAACAACGATCAACCATGGTTATTTCATTGCATTAACATTTGCCGGATCCCTCGGAAGATATTTGAACATTCGGCCTAGCGGCCTCATGTTCAAACAGCTTCCTCGGGATCCGGCAAATGTTAATGCATGAAAAACCATGGTTGATCCCTATAATATCACTAATTGGATAAAGTGATACCACAAAATGGGGAATATATAGTAAAACGGCACCTCGAACACTTTTGACAGAATTACGTTACATAATTTATCATCATTTAGCAATTCCCAGCAGGTACACTTTCTTAGGACAACATCAAATCAACGTCGGTACAATATCATGACGTTGCACCGACGTAGATTTGACGTTGTATAAACGTCATGATGTTGTACCGACGTTGATGTGACGTCACAATTATGTCATGTGCCTGCTGGGAAGCTTCAAGTGGCAGCTGAAGAAACATCAAAATGACAGATTTTTCAACACACTGCATACTGCGTGTATTGTATATGCAAGAATAATAGAAACACTTGTATTAATTTACTTCTGTCAGATTGCTAATCAGCCATTTACCATATCCAATCCTACTTGTAGTTGGTCTGAAAATGTTGAAGATGCACATCACAACCTCTTTAGATGTTTAAGAAATAAGGAATAAAAATACACTTTTTCGATGCACTAGACATTTTAAGTACTAAATTCCGATATTATGTTTGATTAAAAATCCAACAATTGAAGAAAATGTTAATTTCACAGATGTCCGAACCTTATTACGAATGCCAGAGCCGGCTGTTAACTTTAGGACAGCATGGCAGACTAGTTTCGCTTGTTGTACTGATGCAATAAATATGTTTATGCTACTGATAAAACTGCAGAGTCGGGTGTCTCAAATAGGGAACATAGCTTCTTTTTAGGCCGAATTTGCAAAAAAAAAAAAAAAAATGAAACCTTTGCCATCGATTGATATCCTTTTTCAAAGGTACTTGTAGTAACAATAAGCATGAGCTTCACGTGACAATAACA
This sequence comes from Lucinisca nassula, assembly GCA_963580285.1. NCBI lineage: Eukaryota > Metazoa > Mollusca > Bivalvia > Lucinida > Lucinidae > Lucinisca > Lucinisca nassula. The sequence continues at coordinate 181,726,317 of OY757010.1, forward strand.
AATGAGCCCCGCCAAGCGAATTTGTGTCTTCGAGCATTCCGTCATGACAAATTTTAACTGCGCATGCCCAGCCATTCAGAGGGGCCAGGCATATGGCTTTCTGTCTGAAGGTTCCTCTAGATTCACTGCTTGTGTTAGCGAGCAGCGAAGGTTCTGGCGAGACTGCGCGGATGCGCAGGCTCGCCTGTACCTTCGCTGCTCGCATAGGCGATAAGTACCAAAATCGCTTGACGGGGCCCAAATGTGAATTACATCATTAACAGGTGTTGTTTATGTTGTTTAATACCCTTAACGGGAAGTAAACAGATACTTTGGGTAATGGATACGCCTTACAGATTTTTCCGCCATTTTTCGAAGGGAGACAACTTTCGGGACTTCCTGTTCGCTTTTCTATAAACTCTGTCACACGGAAAAGAGAAGAATTTGGCCCCGTCTTTCCTTCAAGACTGGGCCTCTTTACGAGTTGATACCTCCCTGGAGCGTCACTGGGGCGTCCAGCTGATATTGGGGGTACATTTGGACAATGCCTGCTGTCCTTGCAGCAGGTTAGGATTAAGGGGGTGGGTATTTATTTCTACACATCCAGGGCCAGTTGTTCAGCTTAATGAGCTCGTATGTGGTCATATTGTTAACTCTTCTAGCAAGTACAATATTTTAAATTTTGGTATTTTTGCTGAAAAAATATGAGCAGCTTTTGCTCACATTTTTTCAGCAAAAATTTCAGCATATTTGCCATATTTAATGATCGAAGTTTTAACGATAAGTTAACTAACGACGTCGTTAGTTTTGAACAACTGGCCCCCATTCATTTTCCTCTTCTCCTCTGTTCCTCACTTTCATCTCCTCTACTATTTTCTCCCTTCTCTGGGAGACAACACAAAATGACCCACAACGGTTAAGCCCAAAAAAATCAATCAGTCATTCTAGAAGAGCAAAATCAGTACGGACCGTGCTTCTATGGTTACGTGGACTTGAGCACTGAAGAGCTTCTTTGCTTAGTTACTTTTATTCGATTGGTAAAAAGTAGCATTCTCAAATGAGCCCCGCCAAGCGAATTTGTGTCTTCGAGCATTCCGTCATGACAAATTTTAACTGCGCATGCCCAGCCATTCAGAGGGGCCAGGGATACGGCTTTCTGTCTGAAGGTTCCTCTTGATTCACTGCTTGTATGAGCGAGCAGCGAAGGTTCTGGCGAGACTGCGCGGATGCAAAGGCGATAAGTACCAAAATCGCTTGACGGGGCCCAAATGAGTAAACCGTTGGAACTACAACCTACTATATTCACCATATTTGCATTATTTGCTGGCTCCCAGCTAGCACATTGTCAATATTGGAAAAAAAACAGGTAACCAGACCCCCTGACCTTTCAAGGTGAGGGGGGGGGGCTGGTTACCTGTTTTTCTAACACTGATAACCTTCAGACAAGGAACCAGCAGATAATGCAAATAAGGTGAATAGTTATAAAACCGAAGGGAACATGGAATTTGTTTGAAACAAGGATAGTTCGAGGCGTTGGCGATTAACCTATATATGGTAGAGGAGAGTGAGTGAGTGTTTGAGTTTTACGTCTCACCAACAGCTAAGGTCATACGGGGACGTGACCTCGGTTTAAAGACTCATCCGAAAGTCTGAAGAAGCCCGGGATCGATCCTGCGACCCCTGGTTTACAAGGCGATATATGGCAATAGAATCTTCCACTTAATAAGTTTTGTGTGGTCCAATTCAATTTATAGGCGTGCCAGATTTGTTTTGCCAGCGGTGAGTTTTGCAGAAATGTATGTACTTAGACCCAGATCAGACGTCGCATTTTGCGGGACTGCACTGTTTGCCAATGTCCCCAAAAAGGGCCGCTAGGCATATATGGGTTAGTCATAGCACTAGATCATCGGGCATAAGGGGGATGACTTTAATTTTCGTGTTTTGTTTTTTCTTTTCTACAAAATAAAGGTATGTCGTGTGTACTCATTAGAATCGCCTTAATGAGGCGATTCTAATGAGCACACACAGCATACTTTTTCAAGTTAAACTTCGAAACACAAAGCTCACAGAATTACGTATCCTAAGTATAATGGAGACTTAGAGATTTAGTTTTTTTAGCCGTAATTCTTCCATAGTTAACTATAGTTAGCCGTGTTTGAGTCAGTTAACTAGTTAGCCTTGTTTGAGTCAGTTAATTGGTTAGCCTTGTTTGAGTCAGTTAACAAGTCCATGAAACGAAGACCACTCTAAACCCCACTTTATATAGAGGCTAGAGAAAGCGACCAGTGGGTCACGTATACACCCGGCCAGGGCCATACTCTGATATAGCTTTCAAGCTTGTATGTAATATGAATGAAGATGTCAAGAAGCTATAAGAAACTATAAACGTGTTTGTAAAAGCTAAACTAAACATAAAATTTCTAAATGGACCAAGGGAGTGAGGGCATCAAAGTTACTGAAGGAGTGGGGGAATCAATGTTACTGAAGCAGCAGGGTGGGTTATGCATCAATGAAATCTTTGGACTGGTATGCAACATCGATGCAAGTATCAATTGAATTTGTCTTAGAGTTTAGAACATACAGGCATCTATAAACTTTGTCATAAAACTTTAACCAAATGTAAAATTTCTAAGTCCGTGACCTTGAGGTCAAGGTCACCCTGGGTGGGGGAATGGACATACATCACGAAATGTTGGAACTGGTACATTGATGCAAGTATCAACTGAATTTGTGTTAGAGTTTAGAACATACGGGCATCTTTAAACTTTGCCATAAAACTTCAACCAAATGTAAAATTTCAAAGCCTGGGTATGTGTCCTTGACGTCAAGGTCACTGTGGGGGCTAGGACATGCATCAATAAAATCTTAAGACCAGTATGTAACTTAAGTGTAAGCATCAACTAAATCTATGGAAGGGTTCAGAAGATACAATCTCTCAGAAACTTTGACGTAAAACTTTAACCAAATGTAAAATTTCTAAGTCTGTGACCTTGACATCAAGGTCACTGTGGGGGTGGGACATGCATCAATGAAAGCTTTAGACCAGTATTTAACTTCAGTGTAAGTATCGACTAAATTTATCAAACGGTTCAGAAGATACAATCTCCAGAAACTTTGACGCAAAACTTTACCCTAAATGTTAACGGAAGAACGGACGGATGGACGGACGGACGGACGAACGGACGGACGGACGGACGGATGGATGGATGGATGGACGGACGGACACACGGAAGGACGGACGGACGAACGGCAGGTCGAAAACTATATACCCCCATAGCATACTTCGTATGCCGGGGGTATAAAAAGTGGTGTTTACGGGGGTATACATTATCTGCCTTAGTTTTGTTCAAAAACAGAGATTGTGGGTACTCGTTAGAACCGCGTTAGAACCGCCTCATTGAGGCGGTTCTAACGAACACCCACAATCTATGTTGAAAGCGGAAATAAGAAAGACGTTATCATTTTTACCCAAAATGTGTAATTTCTGACACCATGTTGGACGCCATTATTTCACACGGTCATGTTTTCCTAATGGTTACATAGAAAAATGCTTCTGCAACTTACTCGCTTTCAACTTTTTCCAGTGTTCTTTCGCTGTTTTTCTGAATGTTTGGTAGAAGCCAAAATGACCAATGAAGTTGAGTTTCCAATTGCCAGTATTTCAGCCAAACGGTTTCCGCTTCTTCTGACGTCACTTTCGCACACTGGCGCAGTGCAACTGACGCCATGTTATAGCTTGCCATAAATATAAGTCCAATGATGGAGCTGTATTTTCCGATGATCGGGAAACAGACCTGCAAAAGAACACAACAAACTGACTTTAGCAACTGGTATCTTGCTATTTTAGAACATGTTCTTGTTTTGATTTTGTTTATTTATTTATTTAACAACTACGAATTATGAAAGCCGTCACGAAAACACGCCTATACAAATACACTGTAACCTTTATCGCCGAAAAATGAAAATTTTAAGATGAGAAAAATGTGATATTTTTCTTATTTCTGCTCAAAATATAGATAGTGGGTACTCGTTAGAACCGCCTAGCTATTAGGTTAACCCAGGTAAACCCCAGTTTTTCTATATAAAAGTGGGGTTCAAGGGGGTCAATATTATATAGGCGTGTTTTCGTATTGCTCGTTCACACCGCTAATCAAATCATGGCGGTGCGAATCAGACCCGTTATCTTCGTTTTTGAGCAGAAATGCGATAAATGATGCACAGCCTTGGTAATGTACTCAATTTCAGAAATGAATTTTATTCTCCTGTTCATGAATGCAGTGGGTCGTGTGCAAAGTAAAGGGGTTCATGTAAACTTTGCTAGCGACCCGCTGTTGTTCACACTTTCATTTGTTGTTGTTTTTTTTTTGTTTGTTTGATTTGAAGTTTAACGTCCCCGTCAACAGTTTATATATCATTTTGGAGACGTTGCTTCCAATTTTGTTGGATTTTTACCTGACATTGTGATGAAAAGCAGAAAAAATAAGTTTATTTTTTATATTTACCTTCTTTGCCCCACATCACTGGGCAAACTTTTAAAGCTTAAAAACATTTTCACGCTATTTTTCTACAAAAAGCGGAACAGCGTTGACGTCACTAACGCCCGTAGAGAACCATAGTTGAGACTGATGTCACTTGACGCCACTGAAATTCATGTGACTCGATGCGTTCATGGAAGTATGAACTACATTGTTTCCTATAGGTTTACATTAGATTTTACACTGGAAATGTAAATATTTCAATTTAGACTGGTGTTTAAAGAGGCTTTTGCGACCAAGTCTTGGTTTTTTGTTTGGTTGGTTCGGAGTTTAACTGCCCAGTCAAGACTATTAGAACCGCACTTACACGTACAAATGCATTGTTAATTTTAATGCCGTTAAAAAAATTAAGATGAAATTTTAAGATGAAAAATTGTGATACATTTCTTATTTCTGCTCAAAATACAAAATATCTATATTTTAGAGCAGAGAAGAATAAGGTTTATCCCTGTAATCCCAAGTTTTGTCATTTAAAAGTTGGGCTCAAGGGGGTCAGGATTATGTAGGCGTGTTTTCGTGATGTAAGCGATAAACCTGACAGCTGGCGGAATGTTACGGAACCCGGGAAGGGGCATGAATTTTTTTAATATGCTGTGCGAATAAGATATTAAGTTGTGCGAACAAGATATTATCTTGTGCGCACAAGATAATACTTAATACCTTGTGCGCACAAGATATCATCTTGTTCGCACAGCATATTATCTTGTTCGGGGCTGAAGGTCAAGGTCACTGTGGCTATTTTTAGAAAAACGTTGTCAATGCTCTAGCCCCTGCATTTAATGATGGATTGTAATATGACTTCATGCAAATGTTGGGTATGATGATATCTCTGGCAAGTTCCACTTTCAGGGTCCGGGCCTGAAGGTCAAGGTCACTGTGGCTATTTTTAGAAAAAAAAACAAAAACTTGTCATTGCTCTAGTCCCTGCATTTAATGATGGATTTTAATATAACTTCACACACGTGTTGGGTATGATGATATCTCTAGCGAGTTTGACTTTCAGGGCCCAGGGCTCAAGGTCAATGTCACTGTATTTTAAGAAAAAAAACTTTGTCATGCCTCTAGTTTCTCCATTTATTGATGGATTTTAATATAACTTCACACAAATGTTCGGTATGATGATATCTCGAGCAAGTTCGACTTTCAGGGTCCGTGGCTGAAGGTCACTGTGGCTATTCTATGAAAATCTTTGTCAATGCTCTAGCTTCTGCATTTATCGATGGATTTTAAAATAACTTCACACACGTGTTGGGTATGATGATATCTGTAGCGATTTGGACTTTTAGGGTCCAGGGCTCAAGGTCAAGGTCACTGTGGCTGTTTTAGAAAAACTTTGTCATCGCTCTAGCGCCTACATTTATTGATGGATTTTAATGTTACTACACACAAATGTTGCATATGATGATATCGAGCTAGTTCGACTTTAAGGATGCTGGCCTTAAGGTCAGGGTCACTGTGGCTATTTTTAGAAAACTTTGTCACCGCATTTATTTATGTATTTTTAAGTCACACAAATGTTGTGCTTGATAATATCTCAAGCAAGTTTGAACTTCAGGGACCTATGCTCAGGGTCACTGTGGCTTTTGCATTACAGGCTGTACTTTTTGGTTGTCTTTCTTTTACTGCAGTCTGTTACATAAGATAATGGCTTTTTATTTTGCAAAACCTGCAAAACTGGAATTGTTTTTTTCCAAATAAAAACACTTTAAAAACAAAATTTCTTCTTCATTGGTTCTTAGGGATATACCATCTGGTTCTACTTTAATTGCTGAGGTCTGTTAGGCTGTTTTGCAGAAGAAAAAAATCATTTTTGCTAACTTGCCCCAATCCAACTTAGGCCCCCAAAGGCGAGCTATGTTGTCTTCTGACAACTCTTGTTTTGTTTTTTTTTTCATAGGGCATTCGTACTTGAAATTTCTATATCTTTGCATGCACAGCTTAGAAGTTATGCTTTGCCTCAAAATGTGTGCACGCTTTTTGTGTGTGTGTGTGTGTGTGTTTTATAATTTATTAAAAAGTTAATCAGGTCAGCTTCCCATCACTACCAAATTACCAATCTATTCACTAGGTTTTAAGGTCATAAATCAGAGGAGGGACATAATCCTGATGAGAAAAAAAAGTCTCACCTGTTTTGTTTTTTTTTTCATGAAATTTCAAATTCCTAGCTTGCATCAAAATGTGTGCAATGAACATATGCCCAAATTAACAAAGGGCTATAACTCATCAATTATTTTTTTAGAATGGATTAAAACTCTTGAGCAGAAAAATAAAATTCATTTCTTAAATCAATATTGATCCGTCGACGTTGATACGACGTTGTATACATGAGCCAGCGCATGACAAAACCTACAGTAAGACATGTGCTCCCAACGAAGACTCAGATCAGCCTGCGCATCCGCGCAGTCTTATCAGAGTCTTCGTTGTGTGCTCTAAGGATAGCTAAGGGCCCAATGCTCCTCCATGCAGCAAGAGAAGTCTCTGGTTAGACTATTTGGATGCGCAGGCTGGTCTGAGTCTTCGATGGCGCACATGTCTTATTGTAGTTTTTGTCGTACGCTGGCTCAAATGCTATTTGCCCGGTGGGAGCGCTGCAATCCTTATCGATTTTGGCTCGATGTCGGCTCGACGTTGGCCCAACAGTCTTTGCTGACTCATTACGAAACCACGCCTATACAAATACAGTGTAAACTTTACCGCTGAAAAACGAAACTTTTATGATGAAAAATTGTGAATTTTTTCTTATTTCAGCTCAAAATATAGATTGTTCGTACTCGTTAGAACCGCCTCATCGAGGCGTTTCTAACGAGTATCCACAATCTATATTTTAGAGTAGAAATAAGAAAACAAGGTTTACCCCTGTAAACCCCAGTTTTACTGTATAAAAGTGGGGTTCAAGGGGGTCAAAGGCTTGTTTTCATGATGAGGATATGTGCTTCAGCTCTTACCATTTTGTAGACCCTTCGTCTGTCTTTTAAAGTCTGAGACGTTATGCCCATTTTATATACTTGTGTCTGGACATGGGTATTTCATTAGATTTTTCCAAATTGTTATTCATTGTGTCCGTATTGGCGGACAGACGGAAAAGCGACCAGCGTGACCTACCACAATGAGCCTCAGCATCCTTGTTTGAAATGAGATGCATGCCTCGCGCCATGTAAAAACATCACGATACTCAAATAGTCATCACTTTTCACATTAAAGTATCAGTTATCATGGAATGTCATTCACTTCCTAAAAAGAATTCAATCGGGAGATTTTTTTTTCAAATGAAAAATAACGTTAAAAGTCACCTGGAATATCGGCTTTCAAAGTGAGAGATTTAACATTTAAATGTCAAATGTTGATAAAGTCAGTGTGCCAATCATTACTAACAAAACAGAATGAGTCAATTGTCTGTCAGTGATTTACTTCAAGCACGATGCATTGATTGGGGAATTCACGTGGCCAACGGAGTTTGTGACTATTTTAGCTCCGCTTCAGGTAGTTTCTTGTACTACCCTATCGAATTTGTTCAATAAAGCGCAGTGTTTGAGGAAAAAATTACGCTCTTTCTGATGGACTTAGCATTAATCTTAGATCTAGTCTGGTCGGAGAAAGTGTTTGATATCAATCTGGGCTATCGGGACAACGTACACGAAAGGAGCAGTCTCTATAAGGCCTTTTTCGTGGCTAAAACAGATTTTCTTTAAACTTTGTATACTTAAACTGACATGTATTGGCTGTCTTATGGTGCAATACCATATTGTTTGGTTCACTTTTTTTTGCTGTATACACGATTTGAGTGGGTGGGGTAATTCCATCCCATTAAAAGTATAGATACAAAAATGCTATTTTTTCTATTCCAAGTTCATGCTTCAAAATGTTGGTTGCAAAAGGAAAAGTAAACTTCTGGACTTAGAAGATCATGAAAATATTTTTATGAAATATATACCAAAATAGAGTTTATATTTACTTGTAAGATATATCCTAATTTCAGTATTTTTTGTTCTCCGACTTTACGAAAAACCACAGCACGTTCACAATTTTCAATATTTTTATGTCCCCGGTAGCGATAGCGGGGACATATTGCTTTTGCCCTGTCTGTTTGTTTGTTGGTTTGTTTGTTTGTTGCTTTGTTGGTTTGAACGTGGACAACTTTAACGTTGGGCATAACTTTTGAACCGTTGGATATAGAGTATTCATATTTGGCAAGAACGTTTCTTGTGACAAGAGCTTCACATTCATGCAAAAAATTGACCTGTGACCTTGACCTTTGACCTACTTAAAAGAAAAAAAAATATTGGTCATAACTTTTGAACAGCTTGAGATACAGCCTTCATATTTGGAATTTATGTTCCTTGTGACAAAAGCTTTACATTCATGCAAAATATTTTGGCCTGTGACCTTGACCTTGACCTTTGACCAACTTAAAATAAAAAATAACATTAGGGTCATAACTTTTGAACCATATGAGATACAGCCTTAATATTTTGCATGTAGGTTCCTTGTCACAAGAACTTTACATTCACACAAAAAATTTTGACCTGTGACTTTGACCTTTGACCTACATAAAAGAAAAAGTTAACATTTGTCATAACTTTTGAACCGTTTGAGATACAGCCTTCATATTTGGCATGTAGGTTCCTTCTAACAAGAGCTTTACATTCATGCAAAACTTTTTGACCTGTGACCTTGACCTTTTAACCACTTAAAAGAAAAAAAAATAACATTTTGGTCATAACTTTCGAACGGTTTGGGATAGAGCCTTCATATTTGGCATGTAGGTTCCTTGTGATAAGAGCTTTACATTCATGCAATTTGTTTTACCATGACCTTTACCTACTTAAAATAACAAATAAAATTGATCATAACTTTTGAATCGTTTAAGATAGAGCCTTCATATTTGGCAGGTAGGTTCCTTGTGACAAGAGCTTTACATTCATGCAAAATTTTTTGACCTGTGACCTTGACCTACTTTAAAGAAAAAAAGTATTACTGTTCATAACTTTCGAACCGTTTAAGATAGAAAATAGAAGTGAAAGCAATGATCAGGAATCGGTACAATCAACCAACAGCTCACACCAGAGACACCAAAGGGAAAGAAGCACAAACATGAAACAACAAACCTAATGGAAACATCAATAGCGGAAAGCCAAAAGGAGCGTTACTTTCCCACAAACTGGCCAATAGGCTATCCAAAATGAAAATAATATAAGCATCACAAACACCCAAAGACAAACCATAACAAAAAAAAAAAAAAAAAAAAAAACGCGACAGAAGCCTTCATATTTGGCATGCAAGTTCCTTGTGCCAAGGGCTTCCCACTCAAACCAAAAATCTTGACCTGTGACCTTGACTTTGGACTGTGACCAACTTTGAAAAAAATGACCATGTCCGGGACATGTTCGTGTTTCACAAACACATCTTGTTTAAAATTATTTGTTGAATTTATAGGCACTGAAGTTACTTTTGCATGCGACGATGTCAGAGTTTATGTGATTTTGAAAAAAGATGCCTCGCATCTGGAAAATTAACGGATTGCCAACGACTTACAAGCAGGGTTTGCTTAGTATTTGCAACCTTATTAAATTTATACTAAATGCTTAAATTAATGTTCTTATGACACATTCCTGACACATTCCTGTCTTTCTTAGCTTAAAAACCATCAGATGCAACAACTTCAAACTTAAATATAAGGTCACAATAAGATTACACAAGTCCATAGCAAGTTACGTAACTCTAGCTACAATACTCTTAGAGATATGGTTCTTTGAAATACTTAAAAATTCAGCTTTTCCGACTGTTCTTTCATCTTTATTTCAAAACCCTATAGATATACAAATGAAAATTCCTGTAGTTATTGACAGTTGCCAAATAGTAATACCCTGTCTGTCTGCCCATCCGTCCATCTCTGTCGACCTGTCTGTCTGTCAACATTTTTTTTTTCTTAATAACTTACAAATATGTTCTATATAAAAGTTATCCTTTGGAAGCAGGGAATACACCACAGAAATGCAAAATATGGAATGTGCATGATTTCTTGGCCAGACTAGCTAGTTTCGGCCAATTAGGCCTCACCAGTCACCCTCAAATATTTTAAAACTTCCACAATGGAATCAATGATTCCAAAGGCCAAGAAAATATAAACTTCCCTATGATGTAGGGCAGGCGACTGTTTACGGCCGCCACACATTCCCTGACAAACCTTCAAACGCATCAACTTCAATCTTTAAACCTAAGGTTACAACATTACACAATTTCATGGCAAGTTACGTAACACTAGCTACAATAATCAACGAGTTATGGTCCTTTGAGAAAAACTAAACATTCAGCTTTTTTCGTCTTTTGTTTTCATCTTAATTTCAAAACCAATAGAGATATTCAAATGAAACTTGCTTAGTAAAACCTTTAATAAATTTTGACTTATGCCCCTTTATCGACTCAAAAACTTTTTCATCTGTCAAAGTTCTAAAACCATTTGATCATGTTCAAAATATTTTCCTTGTTCTTTCAAGTTTTGCAACATCAACTTTTTCCAACTCCTCTGATAGTGCTGCGGGACCCTAGTCAGTTTCACTATCAGCTCTAGTTAATCTTCTTCAGAATCGCTAAACATACTCCATGTGTCAACAGCAGCATCTTTACATAGTCAATGTGCACCTTGCTCGGGTTGGCTACACTGTTTTCTGTTTCGTTGCGGTAATATCCTGAATACCAAAGCACTGAAATCAGGTGTGAACAGCACCAAATGGTGTGAGCAACACTTCTGCACCCACAATACCATCCAGTGATTGGGTTCCACCCTTAAGTCTATTCAGACCACAAGCTATATGTTTTATTTCATGTGTGACAAAAGCGTATGTGTGTTTAGAGAACACCATTATTTTCTTTGTGTGCGATCATCTCATATGATCCATTTTCGTCAGTGTTCATCCTGCAGCTTATTTGGACATTTTGCTAGTGGCTCTTGTCTGACTCCATCTTTAAAGAAATTGGACCAAATGTAATGCCAAATACCTCCATCAGAAACTACTGGCGAATGGTTATTTGAAAAAGAAAATCAAGCTATATATATATATCAAGAAGCAGATCCTCTTCTACAGCACTAATGTATGCCCTTTGTGTAATGCATTTAGAGCTCTTTTGGTAACGAGCACATGTTCAGACAAAGCCATTGCAAGACGTATGCTGGCTCTACCAAAGTCTCCAAATAAGCTGCAGGATAAGGTTGTGAGAAGTGGTTGGGATAAAAAAAAACGGGTAATATGAAAAAAGATTGATGACATAAAAAGTAGAAGTAAAACAAAGATCAGGAATTGATACAATTAACTTACTCCATCCATAAAAGACACCAAAGGGAAAGAAATACAAACATTAAGCGACCAGACCATAATGGAAACCTAAACAAAGGAAGGCCATATGGACAGTTACTTTCCCACAAAATGGCCATATGGCCATCCAAAATTAAAAGACACAAGTGATACACACAGTAAGTAACAAACAACAACATAAATAAATCGCCACAGAAGAGCCGCCTTGGAACGGTCAGTGGAAGATTTCCACTGGGGGGCTTAAATCGATTTTACGTGGCCACAATCCTCGCCCTTACTTCCGTCGCGATTTAGACAAATAATTTGTTCAGTCCGCATGAAGGCCTCCTAACTCATCAGTGCAACATCTCCGTGAACACAGAAATCAAAGAACCACAGAGGTGAGACAACGGTGAGGACTCGACAGCAAGAAACCACTGAAATGCTGGAGCAAAAGAAAACCAACAGTTAGACTCCGATGAGCCCGACCAGAGACAGAGCATCAGGCACCAACCAACATTATCTCTTTAATTTTCAATAAGCCTTTACGTTGGAGCCGTCATAGAATCTGAGGCCTGACCCACCGGCGTGCAATTAAAGAGGGAAGCAAAGTTGCCAACCGTGATTGGGTTAACTACCATGCATGCAGTCTGTCGTATAATATCCATGTTGTACCCAATCTTTTTATATCGAAGAATGATTTTACGAAATTGGGTGCTGAAGTCATTGCGGTTATATATTTTTCTGAATTTATATACTAAGTCACCATAAAATTCGGGCTCCGATAGACCTTGTTGCAGAAGAGATTTAAGTCCAATATTGAATTTTGAAATTAAATCAGAATGGCGTCTATAAAATTTTGAAAAGGCTTTGCGTAGTTTATGGTACCGATAACCCTGATTAAGGAGTTTAGCCGTTAATAATTTATTACGAGTGTTGAAGTCAGTTACATGACTACACACTCTAGCAAATCGAATTAATTGCGAAATATAAACGCCATAGGATGGCGCACGAGGAACATCACCATCCAAAAAAGGAAAATTTACAATCTCAAAATCAAAGTCATCGCGTTTATCATAAATTTTGCACGAAACAAATCCATCTACAATAGATAGATGTAAATCCAAAAACGGGGCTTCGGTATCAGAAGAATTAGCTTTATTTAACTGAAGTTCTAGGGGGTAAATCTGACTGATCAAACCATCAAAATAGGTATTATCAATATTTAATAAATCATCTAAATATCTAGAAGTAGAACTAAAGGCTTCAATAATTTCAGATTGGTTATCAATGGAAAGCGACAAAATGAAGTCTCTTTCATAACAATACAAGAACAGATCAGCCACAAGAGGTGCGCAATTAGTACCCATCGGAATACCCACAATTTGTCTAAATAACTTAGTACCGAATCTAATATAAATATTGTCAAGTAGAAAGGTGAGGGCATCACACACTTTCTGACATGACCAAAGTGTATAATTCTTATGCTCTTTAGAAGTGAAAAATGCATTTCTGACATTACATGCAAGATAGAGAGAATCTTCTCTGTGAAAAGCCCATTCAATTAAATCATTAAGCTTTTCTTTTATAAGATTATGAGGAAGTGCAGTGTAAAGAGTGGAAAAATCGTAGGTAGACAGACTAGAAGCACGAAACTGTCTAGATTTCAATTTAATTAAAAAAAATTAAAGCTTGACTATTTCCCAGAGTTGAATGAGGATGAACTAAGGGACCTGACAATGGCCATATACCAACTTAAACAGGGCCGGTCTCTGTAGCTCAATCGGGTACGCGTCTGACTGGTGATAAGGAGGACCCGGGTTCGATACTTGCCGGGTTCGGCAACATTCTTTCGTGGAGATTGATCATGAAATACGGTCATTTTCTCCCTTCGGCTGATTTAAGAAGGGAGTTGTCCGTTTCTGTCGAAAGAATGTGCAATGTACTGGTTAACCGCTTATGTATAAGCCTACCCAGGAAAAATGTGGATAAGTAAACTGACCGGCTCAAAAATGACCTAAATAGTGTTGACTGGGTTGTTAAACTCCAATACAAACAAACAAACTTAAACAGGCCGAATCCTACACAGATGAACACTTTACGAAAATGGATCATATTTATGAGATAATGGCATACAAAGAAACTGACGGTGTTCTCAAAGCACAGATACTCGTCACACATCAAATTAAACATGTAACTAGGTATTCAAGAATTTCATAGGAAGTTTGTTTTGGCTCCAGCTGATAAGGCCGCTAACAATGTGGTCCTTGTTTGACGGCTTCACTATGTTAACACTCTTCAGCAAGAACTGGGTGGTACTAAGGCCTATTAACTTCAGCCTTTAGCTGTAGAGAGGGCTTTAGTTGATGACCACATTTGTCATTCAGCCACCAAGTTGGCTGTCTGCAGACAAGCTTCCTACGTTATATTGGTTACCTAAACTTCATAAAAGACCTTATAAAGCACGGTTTATTGCAAATTCAAGCTCGTGTACCACCACTGAACTCTCCAAATTATTATCTTCATGTTTTACTGACATAAAAAAAAAACAAAAAAACATGTGACAAAATATTGCGACAAAGTCTTCGAAAGATCAGGTAGAAATCTGTTTTGGTCTTTAAAAATTCTAATGAAGTTTTAAATAAAATGAAATCCAAGCGTTTTCGTGCTTCAAGTCTGTCTACTTATGATTTTTTCCACCCTTTACACTACACTTCCTCATAATCTTATAAAAGAAAAAACTTAATGATATAATTGAATGGACATTTCATAGGGAAGACTCCCTCTATCTTGCGTGTAATGTAAGAAATGCTTTTTTCACTTCTGAAGAGCATAAAAATTATACTTTATGGTCATGTCAGAAAGTGTGTGAAGCGCTCACCTTTCTACTTGACAACATTTACGTAAGATTTGGTACTAAGTTATTTAGACAAGTTGTGGGTATTCCGATGGGTACTAATTGCGCATCAAGTGTGGCTGATCTGTTTTTGAGTTGTTATGAGAGACACTTCATGATGTCCCTCTCTGCTGAAAACCAGTCTGAAATCATTGAAGCTTTTAGCTCCACTTCTAGATATTTGGATGATTTATTAAATATTGATAATACCTATTTCGATGGTTTGATCAGTCAGATTTACCCCCCACCCCCAGAACTTCAGTTAAATAAAGTAAATTCTTCTGATACCGAGGCCCCGTTTTTGGATTTACATCTATCTATTGTAGATGGGTTTGTTTCGTGCAAAATTTATGATAAACGCGATATTTTGATTTTGAGATTGTAATTTTTCCATTTTTGGATGGTGATGTTCCTCGTGCGCCATCTTATGGCGTTTATATTTCGCAATTAATTCGATTTGCCAGAGTGTGTAGTCATGTAACTGACTTCAACACTCGTAATAAATTGTTAACGGCTAAACTTCTTAATCAGGTTATCGGTACCATAAACTACGCAAAGCCTTTTCAAAATTTTATAGACGTCATTCTGATTTAATTTCAAAATTCAATATTGGACTTAAATCTCTTCTGCGACAAGGTCTATCGGAACCCGAATTTTATGGTGACTTAGTATATAAATTCAGCAAAATATATAACCGCAATGACTTCAGCACCCAATTTCGTAAAATCATTCTTCGATATAAAAATATTGGGTACAACATAAATTTATACGACAGAATGCTACATGGTAGTTAACCCAATCATGGATGACAACTTTGCTTCCCTCTTTAATTGCACGCCGGTGGGTCAGGCTTTATATTCTATGACGGTTCCAATGTAAAGGCTTATTGAGAATTAGCGAGATCTAATTCAAGGTAATGTTGGTTGGTGCCTGATGCTCTGTCTCTGGTCTGGCCCATCAGAGTCTAACTGTTGGTTTTTCTTTTGCTCCAGCATTGCAGTGGTTTTTTGCTGTCGAGTCCTCACCGTCGTTTCATCTCTGTGGTTGTTTGATTATTTGTGTTCACGGAGATGTTGCACTAATGAGTTAGGAGGCCTTCATGCGGACTGAACAAATTATTTGTCTAAATCGCGACGGAAGTAAGGGCGAGGATGTGGCCACGTAAAATCGATTTAATCCCCCCCCCAGTGGAATTTGTTTCCGCTGACCGTTCTAGGGCGGTTCTTCTGACGCGGTTTATTTTTGTTATGGTTTGTCTTTGGGTGTTTGTGTCTCTTATGTTATTTTATTTTGGATAGCCTATTGGCCATTTTGTGGGAAAGTAACTGTCCTTTTGGCTTTCCGCTGTTGGTGTTTCCATTAGGGTCTGTTGTTTCATGTTTGTGTGTCTTTCCCATTTGGTGTCTCTGATTGGAGCTGTGGGCTGATTTTATCGATTCCTGATCATTGCCTCCACTTCTATTGTGGGTTGAATACACACAAGGACTGAATCCAATCACTGGATGGTATTGTGTGTGCAGAAGTGGTGCTCGCACTGCTGGGTGGTGTGCACACATGGCTTCAGTGCTTTGGTATTCAGGATATTACCGCAACGAATCGGAAAACAGGGAAGCCAAACCGAGCAAAGTGCATATTGGTTATGTCAAAGATGCTGTTGTTGACACATGGAGTATGTCTAGCGATTCTGAAGAAGATGAATAATAACACACATTAAAAAAACAGGAATGGGCAATAAGGACTTTATACATTTAGCACGAGTTTAGTGAGGTTGCAAAAACTAAGCAAACTTTGCTTGTAAGTCTTTGACAATTTGTTAATTTTCTAGATGCGAGGCACCTTTTTTCAAAATTACATAAAATATGACATCGTCGCATGCAAAAGTATCCCTAGTGCCTATAAAAATCAACAAATATTTACATCAAAAGGTGTTATAAAATTCCAAATGGAGTTTGGAGTACTATGGAATGACAAATGCATGCTGGTATTGAAAAAAAAAACCGACAAGATCAGGTTTTGTGGGGAGATAACTCTCATATAAATGACCTGAAAATAAATTCCGACATATGCCTGCAATGACTATTATATAAACATAATAATAGCAAAAGATTTTTTTTTAAAAATCTTGAAAACTGTGAACGTGTTGTGGTTTTTTGTAAAATCGGAGAACAAAAAATACTGAAATTGGGATGCATCTTGCAGGTGAATATAACCTCTATTATGGTATGGATTTCATAACAATATTATCATGATCTTTCAAGTCCAGAAGTGTACTTTTCCTATTGCAACCACCATTTTGAATCATGAACTTGGAATAGAAAAAATAGCATTTTTGTGTATATACTTTTAATGGGGTGGAATTACCCTTTCCTCTTAAATCGTGTATACAGCAAAAACCAGTGAACTAAACAGTTTGGTATTGTCTATAAATACCAGTTAAAGTATACAAAGTTTAAAGAAAATCGGTTTTAGCCATAGCCTAATAGAGACTGCTCCTTTCACAAAAATCGTTTAAAGTACCTCTTTGGCAGGGTTTAAAGTTATTTCCTTGTTAGAAACACGTCAAAATGCGTTTCAGAAAAAGGGTATCTTAATGCTTCGGTTTATAAATGTCCCATTTTAATGTTTTGAAGTATTTATCCACGAAACTGAAAATGATACTGCACACGAAATAAATTGATATATTCTACAGAGTTGTACACTTTCCACTTTCCCACAACGTTAAGCAAGCCAACTAGACTGACACATTTGTCTGTTTTTTTGTTTTTTTTTCTTCAGGTAAGGATATGAAATAAGTGCTTGTTATATGTAAAGTGATTTGCATAATATTTTTTGTTCTTTAGCCCACTTTGTAATTGTAACTTAGAATACAGTGAAGCTGAACATTTCTGTTTTTTTGCTGACCGAATTATCTAAACGAATGTATGCGACTGTTTAAATGAAACTCGCATCCTATTAACTTGGATGCCCTTCGCTACGGCTGTTCCGAGTCGTCTTTCGAGAACATTATGTCTATATTCAATTCTGTACAGTCATACATAACGAAAACGCACCCATATAATTTTTACCCTCTTGAACCCCACTTTTATATAGTACAAATGGGGTTTACTGGGGGTAAATTCCGCCCCCGCCCATCGGGGCTTGAAGAAATAGATGGGCTGCATGCTGCTACCACGCAGAGCTGAAACCGACCGCACACGAGTACTGGTAAACTGTTTAGACCTAAGCCTGCCCAGGCAAAGCGGTGCGAGTCGGACAATCCATGTTTATAAACCATATTGGTTTCATTGGGCGAAAGGGCTTGAGAGGTCATTCCATCTCAATGTCGGGTAAAAAAACCCAACACAATTGGAAGCGACGTCTCCAAAATGACCTATACAGTGTTGACGGGGACATTAAACCTCAAATCAAACAAAAACAGGGATAAACCATGTTTTTCTAATTTCTGCTCTAAAATACAGATTGCGTGTACTCGTTGGAACCGCCTCGTTGTGGTTCTAACGTGTACCAACAATCTATAGTTTGAGCAGAAATAAGAAAATTATCAATTTTTCATCTTAAAATTTTCGAATTTTTTTTCGGCGGTAAAGTTTACAATGTATCTGTATAGGCGTGTTTTCGTAATGACATAAAGGATACAAGAGATTCTCTCAGATACATTACTACTTTGCAGCTGATATCATCCTGTGCCAAAGGCTGCCACCCCGCACAGAGGTTATTTATTTATTTTATTTTATTTTTCATTTACTTATTTCAATTAGTATAGCATATTTCTTATTGAGATATTTATCAATGCCACGTGATTGCGTTTATATGTTAAACTATAGTGGGATGTTGAGAGAACTTGTGGCCCAACCCTACTGTACACATAGACATTTTAATATAATGTTGCAATAAACTATGTTTTACTGTACTACCATATATTTCGAATAGCAAATGGTCATTTTTATTCCCTGCGCTCTGATAGTATACCATAACGGAAAGCGACCACGCTGTCTAAAACAATCGCTGACAACGAAATTGAGACGAAAACTCGAAATAAAACATTTGACTCTTAATACTTATAAAAGCAGAAGCCTCTTCAACTTCTGTTCATTTGTTAAAATATGTTTCATATTGTTCCCTTAGAAAAGTATAAAGTATGTAATAAAGTGTTTCAAATTCCAAGACATTAACCTTATTCGATGCTCAATATTAAGACAATCCTCTTAATAAGACCATTTTTAGATAGTTCAAAACGTGGCCTAAACAGCGGAATTTCACTGTATATACCAAGTGAATTCACGTTACTTTCAAATTAAGGATGAATTCAAATGTGAGGGCTGGTGTGGTGCCGCTTTTAAGGAAAGTTGTAGATTAGTTTAGACAAGATTGAACGTATTGTATTGCCTTAAAATATGCTACTTGTACTCGCAGTATTATATAGTCACATGCAAAGCAAAGTATACAATTAGAGGAGGCAAAAGATAGAAGAGTAAACTTCGCGATTTGCGACCTTGAGTTTTAACGGCGCATAGATATTGGAACATGTAAATTTGAGCGTGTCAACTAAAAGAGTAAAACTATTTACAGCCTGAAAAAAGGGAATTCTGTTCGTTGTAAACCATAGTATATATTTAGACTAGGTGCGAGTTTGTCTGAACATACGTATTCTCTGAATAATACAATTATTACATGAAAAACACGATGACGAGCACTGCAGTTATTTCAAATTCATTCATGCTCTATTTCCGTCAGTAGAGTAAGCAGGAACGGTTGTAACCTATAGTATTTCGCATTTTAACGAATATCTGAAATGTTTCCAAATCCCGATATACAGGTGGTAGGCTGTTCCAGTGCCGAACAGATGATAGTACAGAGGATCTCGACCAGATTTCCGGACATGGAAATGTTTACTCAGCTACGAAAAGGATAAATTGATATTTCTCCACCGGGTCAGCTATATATTTCGGCGAAAGGTACATAAAAGATTACTTTTGAAAATGCTTTTTGTTCCAATCCCAGACAATAGCTGAATCATGGCCAATTTTCGATAACTGAGTCACTCTAATACCTGGACGACCGATTCACAAAAAAGCATTGATTTAGATAGGAGATTACTTTTTAATAATCTAGTTTAAACTTATTGTTACAGATAGAAACTTTTTTTCAGTCGGCATTGAATGCTACAATATATCCCGAGTAAGCTGATATTTTTCCGCGATTTTATCGCGACAACAATTTGGTCCTTTTTCGGGTTATTTGTTACAACCATTGGAATGATTAAAATATATAGCAAAATGAAGAAAAATGACGATTAAATAAAATATCGATAAAAATAAGTACGTGCTTTTCAGATTTGATCGATCATTTTCAGTCAGTGTCGTTTTTTCAATATCAGATGTTCATATTTATATAAATTTTACTTAGTTAAATGCACAACTTTTTGGTCCTTTTTTACTTTGGAATTAGCAACCCTATTCTCAATCTTGGTTGGAACAGTAATCCGGGAATGTACGATTAATCTCGGAAACTAACGGGCAGCCGAGATACCAAATGACTTATAACTTAATTGTTAATGACTCATGGTTAATTGTATCGAATCCTGATCATTGCCTTCAATTCTATTGTTTATGTTTTTTTATTTAACCTACCCCCAACCGCCCCAGCCCCCTACCCCACCCACCCACATCCCTAGAAAAAGGTAGGATAGGTACCCGGGCGAGGTGATTGTAACGAATACCCACAATTTACGTTTTGGAGCAGCAATGTGAAAAATGTCAGATTTTTTGTGTGTATGTGTGTTATTATCATTTAGGTGGTGAAATTTCTTGTGAGGCTCCTCTTATCAGACTACCCATCATAAAATTATAGACTGTCACGCTACGCAACTCTGTTGACCTTAAGATATTATTAACGAAGCTTTGTTAATTCCCCTGATTTACCTTTATTTGCCAGTATTAAAATAGTTGTAGATGTATTCTAGAATAGGTCTTACGTATGAAAAATATATTTGGTTCAGGGCTTGACGACAAAAATGTACTTTAGTAGTCAGGGCCTCCACTGTTTGCTGAAAGTTCAGTCATTTTCCAAATAAATTTTGAAGAAAACACAACCTGACACCCCTAAATTTCGAAATGGACTGCTGCTATATATTAGGAGGAAGATTCCATTTGGTACAAAAAGGGTTAATGATACCTTCGCTGTGAAAATCTGAATAGAAGAGAAAATTATCGCAAGCAAAGAGTTGAATTAAACTTCATCGATTTACATTAATACGACTGATATTTATATATAGAAAAAATGGGACGCTTGCAGAGACACGAATGGCTATCACCGTTACGTAGATTGGAAAATATACAACAAAATTTACAAATGTCAGGATAAATGCCTTCAGTCAGTGAGAAAAGTCGTATACAAGTGTTTGTGGGTTGCATGACCATTAAGCTATTTATCGATGTACAACCCGCGCACGTGCCAAGGCATACAGTTTCTAGGTAGAGCTAATTTTCCAAGAAACAGGTACGCCCCCGCCCATTTAGGGTTGGAGAAATCGATTGAGCTGCAATAAATTGAGCTGTAATGTGCTTCCACGCAGAGCTGAAACCAACCAAACTTCAGTATTGGTAAACAACTTTGAATGTCTAAAATAGAAGTGAAGGCAATGGTCAGGAATCGATACAATTAACCCACAGTTTCCATCAGAGACACTAAAGGGAATGAAACACAAACATAAAACAACAGACCCTAACGGAAACATCTAGCCCAAAGGATAGTTAGTTTCCTACAAAATGGCCAATTGGCTATCCAAAACGAAATAATATAAGCGATACAAACACTAAAAGACAAACCATAACAAATAAAAATCGCGACAGGAGAACCGCCTTGGAACGGTCAGTGAAACGAATTCCACTTGGGGGTTTTACGTGGCCACAGTCCTCGCCCTTACTTCCCATTGGGGTTAGAGAAATAGATTGAGCTGCAATGTGCTTCCACGCAGAGCTGAAACCAACCAAACTTGACCTTCCGAAGAGTAGTGGTGCGAGTCGTACCTTTAAACTCTGATGGGTTCTTTGGGTAGTTAGGCTTGAGATGTCATTTAATCCAAGTGTCGGACAAAAGTTCCACAAAATCGGAGGTAACATCTCCAAAATGGCCCACATAGTGTTAACGGGGACGTAAAACCTCAACATAAATAAATAAACAAAACCTCATTGTATTGTCAAGTTATACCTATTGCAGTAAGTGGGATGAAAAATAAAAATAGGCATGGACAATAAAGGTTACGGTAACTGGGTTGTCACCTGTTTGTGATAAAGTTCCTTACTCGGCTTGTCGTGTGTGATTTTGTGATTGTTAATATGTGCTTGCCCATTTTTACTTTGAATGTTTTGGATAGGTTTGGTGTTCTGATTCGATCAGTTCCTCATTTAATTATGATGTTTTGGTTTGTTTCTAATTTAGTTAAACGGCGATTCAACAGACTTAGGTCATTTTGTAAGCGGTCTGTTAACATTATCAGACTGTTCTTGTGCAGCACTCCTAAGCGGTGTTTAGACCACTTTATTTCGCCAGTAACTGACACAGAATCAGAATTTTTTACTGGTGACACGCCCTTAGACAATCTTTCACCGGGAAGACAATCCTTCACATGATCTTCTTGATTAGTTAGTTAATTAGGTATACACGTACATGGAAACAGTTGTAATTTTGTTAGCAAAATGCTGAAATGGTTTGTATCGTTATATATCTTTATGTCAAAGGTAGCACAGTTTTGCTAAAAGTTCAGCTGTACTGATGTTTCATCATTCAAAGGATACAATAACTTCCGAATTCGGGAACTTATTTTACTCTTTCTGGTTCCGCATTTTGCAATTACTGTGGTTTCTTATCTTCTCCCTAGTGTTTGTTTTACAGAGACAAACAGGAAGTAATAAATATTGAATCCCATGAAAAGCAAAACAAAACAACAACAACAACAAAAATAAAAAAAGTCGACAAACAGGTGTATGCATTTCCCTTGCTGTGTGTGTAACAACGGTATCAAAATACTGCAATGGGTTGTCTTACGTAAAAGGTGACACCATTTTGCGCAAACTTCAGGTGAACTAATATTATCATCATTCTCATTTTCGTATGAAATGGGTAAACTAACTTACACAATTGGAAATCATTGTACATTTTTCTGGTACCGCCTTTTGCAATTACAGTGATTCCTAATCTCGGTCCCAGTTATTAATTAGTCTACGTGGTCGGAAAGATTCTAGAACATACTCGGTTCTGATTATAATTGAAGAATATATCAATTTATTTCGTGTGCGTCGGTCGCTGTGGATTTTTCGATTTCGTAGACAGGCAACTTCAAAACATTAAAATGGTACATTTATAAACCGAAACAATAACAGAACCTTTTTCGGTACCAGCAAGGAAATATCTTCAATAAACGATTTTCGTCCAAATCCGTGTACGTTGTTCCGATAGCCAAGATTAAGAGCAAACACTTTCTTTCAGTGTTCTCGAGCCTCAGACGGGATCTCAGAACAATGCTTAGATCCTCAGAAAAAAAAACTAAATTTTCCTCAAACACTGTACTTTATTTGATCACTTACTAGAAGTATTATGAAAAAAGCGGAGCTAAACATAGTAACAAAATCCGTGTTCCTAGTCCTTTGGCACGTGGATTCTCCACACTGTAGATTATGCTACATGCGTGCTCATGGATTAATGCATTATTTAAACTCCACCCAGGTGTAAATGGGTAGCAGTGGTGTAAAAGCCACTGCCTCTCTCTCTCGCGCGCGCGTGAAAACACCCGGAATGAGTGTTCGAGAGCGATTCAATAAGCTTGAAGCTTTCATCGCAATCGAACTAAAATAAATAAGTATAAACTAAACAGGTTGGGGAAAAGGGATAAAATTCGAGGCTTTGCCGAGCATTTTATGCCTTTTCCCCATTGGGTTTCATAAAGTTTAATGATAAATGAGCACGAATATAAGATTCTATTTATCACATGACATTTAAGACGCATCGTATTCACGATTTTTTATATGAAAATGTCAATATTCTACCATTAGTAAACGCGATGGCGTTAAGGACGTCGTGCGTGTAACGTTACAGGATGGCATATTTAATACACAAGTGGATTACCGAATTTAATACATAGAGGGTATTTACTTTTTTCGAGGTGGCTACCAAAAATATTTCATCGAGTGTGTTGAAAAGTCGGAAGTTTTCATGTATTATTACATTTATTAAACGGGTTGGGGAAAAGGGATTAAATTCGATGCTGCTCTTTTAACTAGACGTTATACTCAGCATGCTCTTCGTCCTTTCATCAATTCTGAAATTAACCACAAACGTTATTAGCTCAAAATATCCTTCATTAATAAGGGTTTGGATTTTAGAGAGTTACCTAGTATCTTCCGGGACAGTTCGGTGATTTCATCCATTCCTGTTTATTTTCAAAATAATGAAACACCCACAATTTGCTATAAATACAATAAACCTATTAGATCTATAATTTTTAATTTCAATAAACTTGTTTCTGATCTTGATATTGGCACTAACACTCCTGAAACAGTGTATTGCTATCCTGCTGCTGATCATATTACTACATGCAGTTTAAAAATCAAAGCACTGAGAGTTCTGGTGGGTCGATCGTCTCTGAGTGTAGGTTGAGAAAATAGTCCTGAGCTGAGAATCGAACTGTTCGTTTAACTTTTAGCAAGCACAGTAGAGCTGATCAGACATCGCGTTATGTGGCGTCTGATTGTGTAGATTCTGTTTGCCAATGCCCAAGTGTACAAGCACAGTCCACCCGCCCGCCCATCGGGGCTTGAATAAATAGATTGGCTGCATGATGCTTCCGCATGAGCTGAAAGTCCCGTAACATTGGAAGTAACGTCTCCAGATAACCTATACAGTGTTGACGGGGACGTTAAAACTTAAATTAAACAAACGAGCACCGTCCAGAATTTTCTTCTGACGCTGCGCTATGACGTCTTAGGGTAGTACTTGGATTTTGTTGGGTGCAAACGCAGCCCCCTCCCATCTTTTGGAAATTATTTCAGATTCATACAGTTTTTCATCCTCTGCAAAATACCTGAAATTCGCATCATCAACCCGCCCCTTTTCAGAGTCTGCGTACGACCCTGAATCATGTTCAAAACTGTTGTTGCATACATATGGCGAACAGTGCCGACATGATCAGAAGCAAAGTACTCTATATCCGATCTTGGTTTACGCTGTATGTCTAATAACGATACCACCTATAAAGTCTGGGCTACTCATTTTTGCACTTAAACATTTCAGGGTTCTAAAATGAGTGCGAAAAGTCTATTTTTACTCGATTTGGCATAAATTTGTATAACAGTTTTATAAATAAAATGTTCCGAAAGACGTCACGTGACATCGTGCCTTGGTTTCTTTCATTACACGCGAGCAACCTGGGATTCTTATACTATTTCGTTTAACCCTCAACTGCCACTATTTAAGCAAACAGTGAAGTTCCTGTGCAACCTGCTGATCAGACGCCACATTCCGCTGATCTGGGCTTTATCCAGCACACGATTCCTGTCAAGACTCTATAAATAGCTCTTGTTGCATCGATAAAAATAGCACACCGTTTCAAGTTCTATTAATAAAACATAATATTGGTTTTCCCAAATCAGTGATGGTCTCTATAGATAGCTCCTGTTGCATCGATAAAAATAGCGCAACGTTTCAAGTTCTATTAATAAAACATAATATTAGTTTTCCCAAATCAGTGATGGTCACGTGGACAACTGCATTAATTCCGTTTGGCCATTTAGTAAATTAGGGTCGATCGTAAACCGATCGACCCAATTATGCCTGATTCTAGGATACGTTATATACTTTCTACAGGACCGAAATATCGATTTCCATCTATAATTGATTTCAATAAGTGTATAGATGAAATCGCTGCTGCCTTGAATGAATTTGGTAATCGATGGTGTAAACGAGAGTATGTTGAGCATAAAGCTCTTAAAGAATGGAAACTTAGCATTCTGCAACTAGTGAACAAACGCATTTCTTTTTATTCTCAAAATACGAACTTATTACCTCCTAACCCTAAGAATTCTTTACGTCACCTTAAACAAGGTATTCAAGAATTTCATATGCAGTTTGTTTTTACTCTAACAGATAAGGCCGCTAACAATGTGGTCGTTGTATGACGGCTTCAATAAGTAACTGTCCTTTTGGCTTTCCACTATTGATGTTTCCATTAGGGTCTGTTGTTTCATGTTTGTGTTTCTTTCCCTATAGTGTCTCTGATGAGAGCTGTAGGTTAATTGTATCGATTCCTGATCATTGCCTCCACTTCTACTGTTCACTATGTTAACACTCTTCAGCAAAAACTTGGTGGTACTAAGGCTTATGAACTGCCCCAGAAAACATGTAAACTTCATATTTTCCAGTTCTGTTGTGTATTCCTTGCTTCCAAAGGATAACCCTTTCTAGAACATATTTGACGTCACTACAGCTGGTGTCTGAGAATGTGTGGCGGCCGTAAAAAATCTCCCTGCCCTACATCATAGTGTAGTTTATATTTTCTTGTCCTTTGTAATCATTGATTCCATTGTTGAATTTTGAAAATATTTGAGGCTCACTGATGAGGCCTAATTGGCCGAAACTAGCTAGTCTGGCCCAAAAAACATGTACACTTCATATTTTCCAGTTCTATGGTGTATTCCTGGATTCCAAAGTATAACTCTTTCTAGAACATATTTAACTGTAGAAAGGGCTTTAGTTGCTGACCACATTTGTCATTCAGCCACCAAGTTTGCTGTCTGTGTTACTGAAGGCCAAGGCAGGCTTCTATTTGTGTTTCTTTCCCTTTGGTGTCTCTGATGGGAGCTGTGGGTTAATTGTATCGATTTCTGATCATTGCCCCCACTTCTATTTTCCTACGTTATATTGGTTACCTAAACTTCATAAAAGACCATACAAAGCACGGTTTATTGCAAATTCAAGCTCTTGTACCACCAAATTATTAACTTCATGTTTTACTGCCGTAAAAACATGTAATAAAATATTGCGACAACGTCTTTGAAAGATCAGGTAGAAATCTGTTTTGGTCTATAAAATTTTTAATGAAGTTGTAAATAAATTGAAATCCAGACGTTTTCGTGCTTCAAGTCTGTCTACTTATGATTTCCCCCCTTAACACTACACTTCCATTTAATCTTATAAAAGAAAAACTTAATGATTTAATTGAATGGACTTTTCATAGGGAAGATTCCCTCTATCTTGCATGTAATGTAAAAAATGCTTTTTTCACTTCTGAAGAGCATAAAAATTATACTTTATAGTCATGTCAGAAAGTGTGTGAAGCTCTCACCTTTCTACTTGACAATATTTACATAAGATTTGGTGCTAAGTTATTTAAACAAGTTTTGGGTATTCCGATGGGTACTAATTGCGCACCCCTTGTGGCTGATCTGTTTTTGTTTTGTTATGAGAGATACTTCATGATGTCCCTTTCTGCTGAAAACCAATCTGAAATCGATGAAGCTTTTAGCTCTATTTCTAGAGATATGGATGATTAATTAAATATTTACAATACCTATTTCGATGTTTTGATCAGTCAAATTTACCCCCAGAACTTCAGTTAAATAAAGCAAAATTCTTCTGATACCGAGGCCCGGTTTTTGGATTTTCATCTTTCTATTGTATGTGGGTTTGTGTCTTGAAAAAATTATGATATACAGGATGATTTTAATTTTGAAATTGTAAATTTTCCTTTTTTGGATGGTGATGTTCCTCGTGCGCCATCTTATGGTTTATGTCTCACAATTAATTCGATTTGCCAGAGTGTGTCGGCATGTATCTGACTGCAACACTCTTAATAAATTGTTAACTGCTAAACTTCTTAATCAGGGTTATCGATACCATAAACTACGCAAAGCCTTTCCAAAATCTTAAAGACGTCATTCCGATTTACTTTCAAATTTCAATACTTCTGCAACAAGGTCTATCGGAACCCTTATTGTATGGTGTCTTTGTATATAAACTCAGAAAAATATATAACCGCAATGACTTCAGCATCAAATTTCGTAAAACCACTCTTCGATATAAAAAGATTGGGTACAACATAAATTTTATACGACAGACTGCATGCATGGTAGTTTACCCAATCACGGTTGACAACTTTGTTTCCCTCTTTAATTGCACACCGGTGGGTCAGGCCTCAGATTCTATGACGGTCCAAGCGTAAAGGCTCACTGGGAATTAGAGAGAATCTTATTCTACGTAATGTTGGTTGGGGCCTGATGCTCTGTCTCTGGTGGGGCCCATCGGAGTCTAACTGGTGGTTTTCTTTTGCTCGAGCATTTCAGTGGTTTCTTGCTGTCGAGTCCTCGCCGTTGTTTCATCTCTGTGGTTGTTTTTTTTTGTGTGTGTGTCCACGGACATGTTGCACTGATGTGTTAGGAGGCTTTCATGCGGACTGAACAAATTATTTGTCTTAATCGCGACTGAAGTAAGGGCGAGGATCGTGGCCGCGTAGAATCGATTTAAGCCCCCCCCCACCCCCACTGGAAATCATTTCACAAACCGTTCCAAGGCGGTTCGTCTGTCGCGGTTTGTTTTGTTATGGTTTGTCTCTGAGTGTTTGTATCGCTTGTATTATTTTGTTTAGGATAGCCAATTAGCCTATTTGTGAGAAAGTAACTGTCCTTTTGGCTTTCCGCTATTGATGTTTCCATTGGGATCGGTTGTTTCTTGTTTGTGTTTCTTTCCCTTTGGTGTCTCTGATGGGAGCTGTTTGTTAAATGTATCGATTCCTGACCATTGCCTTCACTTCTATTTTTCACAACACGAGATGAAAAACTTTCGTATCAGCGGAAAAAGGACTTTTTTCTTTTTATTATTAGGACTCTTAGGGTAATTGGTCAATCTTACCTGGCTATGACGTCACAACTGTCGGTTTCAAAACATGAACAAATCGCTATATTGAATACAGAATTTGTACAGTTCAAAGAATGCTTTTCAAGATTTTTGCTTATTTGATGTCCAATTTATGTTTGAAGGCTCTAAGTGACATGCACCCAGCCACTGTATACTGATATACTGAGTAAGGCATAAAAAAAGTAGCTGTGTTTCCGCTAATTCGACCGACCCTGATTTTTTTTTGTGCCGACCATGCACATTTTATGGCTATCTAGAAAAAAAAAAGATTTTCTTACCTACCGACCTTAATATTTTCTATCACTTTTGATAAAATATCATAAAACTGTCAAAAAAGCAAAAATAATCCTTAAAATCCTGTTCTATTGCTTCCTTGATGTCATAAACCTCATTATTTGAATGTTTTCTGGTAATATGGCTGGAATTAAGGCCTTTTAAAGATTTTTGTTCTTTTTCCAAAAAATAAAAAGTTGAGACATTAGGATAACACATCCGTGTGATATAGTAAATTTCTCAAACCTTAAAAAAGGCATCTTTTTCTGATGAAGATTTGTGATAGTTCTCTTATTTATACTTCAAACATAGGTTTTGGATGCTCGTTAGAACCGCCTCATTGAGGCGGTTCTAACGAGTACCCACAACCAGTGTCTTGGAGCAGAACTAAGTAAATCAATGTTATTCCCCGTAAACCCCAGTTTTCTTTATATAAAATGGGGCTTAGTGGGGTCTTTATTTCACGGACTTGTTCACGTGATGAAAATAAAAAGGTTAAATGACCTACCAACCCTAATTTTTTTAGTCATGTTAGCGGAAACACAGCTTTTAATTTTAGGTCAAATCGATTCCATGCAATCAGTGGCTTTTAAAAAAATCACCCTGATTTGAGCACTGATTTCCCTAGAAACCACTTCCTTGCACAAAATCTTACTCGGCCATTTCGAATGTTAAGTGAAGTGGTATGCCTTGTACAGGTCCAATAACTAAATCTGTTAGGGAGCATTTTGGAACCATTATATATATATATATATATATATATATATATATATATATATATATATATATATATATATATATATATATATATATATATATATATATATATATATATATATATATATATATATATATAAAAGTAGTTCTCGCTCATTAGAGTGAAACAATATAAATCGTATAAGTTACTAGTGAAATGAAAATGAAAAGATATCACTTCACTAGCGATTGATATCATTTGTATTTGTTTCAGATAGCCTATGCATTGATTTCACTGCTCAGTATAAAATAAATGGCTTTATTACATTCTCAGACACGACGTCGTATGATAAATGTGTTTTGTTTCAAAAGGACCTTTTCAAAGCCCATCTAGCTATTAAACACACTCCAATGGGGTATTCGAATAATCTGTTACCTTTAATAATTGTACCTTGTTCTACTGAATACATAAATATTTCCGAAACCATTCTTGAATATCAACTAATAAAATTACTACATCAGCCCCGTCAAGCGAATTTGTGTCTTCGAGCATTCCGTCATGACAAATTTTACTTGCGCATGCCCAGCCAGTCAGAGGGGCCAGGGATATGGCTTTCTGTCTGAAGGTTCCTCTTGATTCACTGCTTGTATGAGCGAGCAGCGATGGTTCTGGCGAGACTGCGCGGATGCGCAGGCTCGCCTGAACCTTCGCTTCTCGCATAGGCGATAAGTACCAAAATCGATTGACGGGGCCCACATGCAATATACCATGTAAGTTCACCAAAAGAAGGTCCAGATCAAAGGTCATTTGTTAAAAGCCTTATTACCTTATCGAGCTCGTTAGTAGTCGTACTGTTAACTGTTCTAGCAAATACAATATCTCACATTTTTCATCAAAATATTAGCATATTTTCCATATTAAATGAACACAGTTTTATAAACATTTATCATGAGGGTAATATTTCTAAAATGGCCGATGTTGATATTTTCTCGCTTCTGGACTGTCGAAAGTGTAAAACTATATCGCATGGCATCAGGAAATTACGTGCTTTTAAAAGAAAAAATCCAGGCTGATGTGACTGTCAATAATATTATTGAATCATTGATGCCACACAATGCTTACACTTCTATGTCATTACCCATTTGTCTATCACGTATTCTGGATACCGAGGCGAATAAATTCCAGGATAGTTCTAATCAGTTATACGACGCTGCTGTTTTAAATAGAGGTTATACTCAGTATGCTCTTCGTCCGTTCATCGATTCTGAAATTCATCACAAACGTCATTACATCAAAATATCCTTCATTAATAAGGGTTTGGATTTTATAGGTTTACCTAGTATCTTCCGGGACAGTTTGGTGATTTCATCCATTCCTGCTTATTTTCAAAATACTGAAACACCCATAATTTGCTATAAATACAATAAACCTGTTAGAGCTATCATTTTTAATTTCAATAAACTTTTTTCTGATATTGATATTGACACTAACACTCCGGATACCTTTGATTGTAAAAATTCAGTGTATTGCTATAATGCTGCTGGTCATATTAATACTTGCAATTTAAAAATTATTCCTGATTCTAGGATACGCAATATAATTTCTAAAGGACTGAAATATCGTTTTCCTTCGAAAATTGATTTCAATAAGTGTAGAGATGAAATCGCTGCTGCCTTGAATGAATTTGGTTATCGACGATGTAAACGAGAGTTTGTTGAGCATAAAGCCTTAAAACAAACGAAACTTAACATTCTGAAACTAGTGAACAAACGCATTTCTTTCTATTCTCAAAATACGAAATTATTACCACCTAAAAGGTCTTTACGTCACCTCTAACTAGGTATTCAAGAATGTCATAAGACGTTTGTTTTGGCTCCAGCAGATAAGGCCGTTATCAATGCCGTCGTTGTTTGAGAGCTCCACTATGTTAAACTCTTCAGCAAGAACTTGGTGGTACTAAGGCCTATGAACTGCAGCCTTTGGTTGTAGAGAGATGTTCCTCGTGCGCCATCCTATGGCGTTTATATTTCGCAATTAATTCGATTTGCTAGAGTGTGTAGTCATGTAACTGACTTCAACACTCGTAATAGATTATTAACGGCTAAACTCCTTAATCAGGGTTATCGGTACCATAAACTACGCAAAGCTTTTTCAAAATTTTATAGACGTCATTCTGATGTAATTTCAAAATTCAATATTGGACTTAAATCTCTTCTGCAACAAGGTCTATCGGAACCCGAATTTTATGGTGACTTAGTATATAAATTCAGAAAAATATATAACCGCAATGACTTCAGCACCCAATTTCGTAAAATCATTCTTCGATATAAAAAGATTGGGTACAACATGGATGTTATACGACAGACTGCATGCATGGTAGTTAACCCAATCACGGTTGGCAACTTTGCTTCCCTCTTTAATTGCACGCCGGTGGGTCAGGCCTCAGATTCTATGACGGCTCCAACGTAAAGGCTTATTGAAAATTAGAGAGATCTAATTCAAGGTAATGTTGGTTGGTGCCTGATGCCCTGTCTCTGGTCGGGCCTATCGGAGTCTAACTGTTGGTTTTCTTTTGCTCCAGCATTTCAGTGGTTTCTTGCTGTCGGGTCCTCACCGTTGTCTCTTCTCTGTGGTTCTTTGATTTTTTGTGTTCACGGAGATGTTGCACTGATGAGTTAGGAGGCCTTCATGCGGACTGAAAAAATTATTTGTCTAAATCGCGACGGAAGTAAGGGCGAGGATTGTGGCCACGTAAAATCGATTTAAGCCCCCCCCCCACACACCCAAGTGGAAATCATTCCACTGACCGTTCCAAGGCGGTTCTTCTGTGGCGGTTTATTTATGGTGTTGTTTGTTACTTACTGTGTGTATCACTTGTGTCTTTTTATTTTGGATGGCCATATGGCCATTTTGTGGGAAAGTAACTGTCCTTATGGCCTTCCTTTGTTTAGGTTTCCATTATGGTCTGGTCGCTTAATGTATGTGTTTCTTTCCCTTTGGTGTCTTTGATGGGTGGAGTAAGTTAATTGTATCGATTCCTGATCTTTGTTTTACTTCTACTTTAGTTGATGACCACGTGTCACTCAGAAGACCAAGACAAGCTTCGTACCTTATTTGGGTTACTTAAACTTCATAAAAGACCATACAAAGCACGGTTTGTTGCAAATTCAAGCTCTTGTACCACCACTGAGGTTTCCAAATTATTAACTTCATGTTTTATTGCCTTTGGTTTCATTGGGCGACAGGGCTTGGGATGTCATGTCAGCTCAATGTCCGGTAAAAGTCCCACAAAATTGGAAGCAACGTCTCCGAAATGACCTATTCAGTGTTACCTTAAATCTAACAAACAAACAAAATCTATACACGTCGTTGCTGTGTGTGGCTGGCACAGGTTAAGACATAAGACATAAGAATATTTATTTAACGTCGGTTTTCAAGTATACGACATTCAAACATTAGCTCAAAAGCTATTTTACCGAAAAACAAATTTAAAAACTGTACAAGTATATGAACAAGGACATCACAGAAAAGTTCCAACATATCACAGACTTTTTACATATTTTACATTAAGACACATAACAGGTAGAATAAATAAGACAACATAAATAATAGAACATAAAACATAAGAGCTATTGTCACATAACTTCATATCACAGACAATATAATGCATATTTTTCTAAAAGGTAATAGCTCAATATAATGTTAGGATCATTCTTAGTAGAATTATATGCCTTTGCATGACAGCTAACTGGAGAACAAGGACGAAACCGAAAGGGGAGTAGTGTAACAGGTTCTCTTGACATAAAGTTTTTTCAAGAGTCCTGCCCCGAAAAACGAAAGACCAATTAGCCGGCAAGCAAAGCCATAAATACAGTTTAATTCCTGGTCGTGGTCGCCAGAGCCCCGGCAGCCCATGACCCACCAGGGGAGAGACACACATTAATCCAACATAGCTATGAGAAGAGGTCTCCCCCAATGAAGCATGTACCACCGATCGACCCCAGGAACCACGATCAAAACAAAAGGAACAAGGGGGGGGGTGGGTAAAGGTTTCAAGCACATGCTTTAAAACAGGGGAAAATAACTAAAACAAACAAACAAACAAACAAACAAACAAGCAAGCAAGTTTATAAATTATACTTGCATAAGGAACACTTGCATGAGGCTCCTCCCCAGGTCTGGAGCAGCCTTACAAACTCACCGTACTTACTAGTAGTTCCCAGATGATTTGGAAGACTGTTCCATACCTGAGCGGCCTCAAAGCGAAAGGTAGCCTTACCGTATCGACTTGTGCGGACTCGCGGTATCTCTACCAGGTTTTCATACCTGAAAGAATACTTTGTGGTTTTAAAAGATAGTAAATCATGTAAATATTCAGGTGATTGTTTGTATAAAATTTTAAAAACCTCAGTAGCCATAGTCCTAATTCTATTTACATGTAAGGTAGGCATATTTGCTTTCTCTAGCAAACTTTCATAGGAACTTTGAAAGTCACCGAAAACTAGTCTTAGTGCTCGGAGCTGCAGCTTTTCAAGCTTATTTGTGCTCGTTTTCGAACAAAAATGCCATATCAAGGGACAGTAATTGAAATTTGATTTTATAAAAGTTTTGTAAATTAGAATCTTTGTGTCAGTGTTTAAGACATTACATAACCTGGAAAGGACATTAATTTGTTTAGCTGACTTCTTGCAAATATTTGGTATGTGTGCTTCAAAGTTTAACATATAATCAAATGTAACACCTAGCAATTTTACAGTCTCTTCACATTTGACTTCACTTCCACAGATCTCTAGTGTTTTACAGTTCTCAAAACCTGACTGGCCTAACATAATAGCCTGAAATTTATCTGGATTTGCTTGCATTTTATTGGTCACAAACCATTCAATAACTCTATTACTTTCTTCTACAAGAACTGTTTTTGTAGTTTGCAGACATTTACTTCTATATGACAACTTGTTATCATCTGCATAGTTGTATAATTTAGACGTTTTGACAAAATAAAATATGTCGTTTATAAAAAACATTAAAAAGGAGTGGGCCTAAAATTGAACCCTGGGGAACTCCTTTGATGATTCCCAACCATTCACTGTAATTATCACCTAGCTTGACTCTTTGTTTCCTGTTAGACAAGTAACTCTGCAGTAGCATACAGGCTGTTTCAGAGAGGCCATAGGTTCCCAGCTTGTCCACTATGAGCCCATGCGGAAGACAGTCGAAAGCCTTGGACAGATCCATAAGAATCGCACCAACATAAAGTTGATTGTCCAAGTCCCTCTTCCAATCCTCCGCAAGCCTCAAAAGTGTCGTCTGGCAGCCGAAACCCTTTCTGAACGCAGCCAAGTATTTATCAAAAATATATTCAAAGTGCTCGGTGAGCTGTTTATGAATAAGCCCCTCAAAAACTTTCGAGTGAGAATTAAGAGTACTTACAGGCCTGAAATTCTTTTTCATAAAAGGGTCATCTTTTTTGTAAAGAGGACTGACCTGAGCATCCTTCAGGTCATCAGGGAATTTTCCTGTTTTAACACTTTTGTTAAATATTATGGAAATGGGAATTGAGACTGCCTCTGCAGCCACCTTGAGAACCTTAGGAGGCAGGTTATCAACACCCGTAGCTTTTTTTGGCTTTAACATTTTTAGTGTTTTATAGACCATGCTATGGTCCACGGGTTTAAAATTGAAAGTACCATAGCCCTCAGTGGGGCAGTTTTCCTGAATAGCTACAAGGCTAGGATGACTACTAACATCATCACCCTGGCTATCAATACCAATTTCTCTGGCTATGTTTACAGAGAAGTCATTTAACACATTAAAGACTTCCTTCTGGTTACTTAAAAGGGTATCATTCTCCATCAGGATAATGTCACAATCATTTTTACCTGACTTGGAGCTCAAAAAAGTTTTAATTGTTGGCCAAAAATCTTTTGATTTTGGTCCGCCACTACATCTTTCAAAAAAGTAGAGCCTTATAGATTGCTTCCGTAACTTAGTGACAAAATTTCTTTGCTTACGGTAAGTTTCCCAGTTGTATTTATTTTTAATTTTTTTGTATTTGTTTGAAAGCAACCGCTTTTTGTATATCGCTCTCCTGAGTTCACCATTCATAAAAGGTGGGGGTCCCTCTTAGGATACTTCTGTTTCCTGGGGGCATGCTCATCCACAATGTCCATCAGAAGGGTATTGTATGCCCAATAACTGTCATTTACATCATCAAAGATGTCTGCTACATGCAGAGGGGCCTGTTGGACATCCTGAATGAAATCTGCCTCCCGGAAATTTTTGTAACTTCTAAATGGACCTTTCTCCATTTGGCTGGTTGGTTGGTTGGTTGGTTGATTTGAGGTTTAACGTCCCCGTCAACACTGTAAAGGTCATTTTGGAGACGTTGCTTCCAATTTTGTGGGACTTTTACCCGACATTGAGATGAAATGATAGCTAAAGCCCTGTCTCCCAATAAAACCAATAGGGTTAATCAACATGGACGGTCCGCCTCGCACCGCGTTTCCTGGACAGGCTTAGATACTCTAAGCTGTTTACCAGTTCTACTGTGCGGGCCGGATTCAGCTCTGCGTGGAAGCATCATGCAGCCCACATATTTCTTCAAGCCCCTATGGGCGGGGGCTCGGCTGGCACATGTAGAAATTATGGGTGCATCCTACAGTTTCGCACAGAGGAACCTTGGAAATTGTTATTATTTAGGGATAGGGCTAGAAACTAGCCTAAAGAGAAAAAAAGGCCCATTGACCACTACGCTCACCAGAGGTCCGGTTGGCTCTGTCCCCTGATAGCCATGTACTTAAAAAACATGATTTTATTTCGGCAAAACAAAAATATTATGCTTGTCAGTAGTTGTTAACATTGAAAAAAAGACATTTCCTGAGGTCACATGACCTTACTTTTAAAAACTGTATGTAACATTCGAAATTGTTGCTTTCTGCCTGGTGTCGGGGTTTACCCATCATAAAATACAGCATCTTTTTGAGTGTTTTCTGGAAAAAAAACCTTGCTTTCAGATATTCATTTCTGTATAAAAGTAATATTCTGTTGGTGCACTGTCAAATTATTAACTGTTCCAGGACGGTTCATGTCCGTGAAGTTGGGGATGATGTCTTGAAACTGCACCTCTTGCATAAAATTGGACGCAGTTGGAGATGGGTGAGGTACACTTACAGTGAATTTTATGGTGATTAAATTATTATCTGGCGGTGTTTGAAATATATTGATACAGACGTATATGGACGTATATGTGCTTGCGTTTCATTTGTGCGACGGTCATGCAGAAATAGGACTGAAAATAAATAAATAAATAAATAAATAAATAAATAAATAAATAAATAAATAAATAAATAAATACAATAAAGAAAAAAAAACTCAGGATAGCACCCAAATTATGACTTGTGAGACCATCGTGCATTTGGTTCTTCCGGTTAAAGTCCTGTTAGATCCTGAAATTACTGTATGTGCTAAACAACCGTAACCGTACAGTTTTGAAGCATCCATTCTTTTTAAACGGGTTGGAGTTGATTGGTTAACTGTGAAGGAGCACGTCACGTGGGTATTAAAAGCTATAAAGGAAGCTAGCATTGACCACTGAAATGTTAGTTTCGCCGTGCAAAGACAGAGAAAATAAGAACACAGAAACCGCGACTTTCTCCAAATTATATATACACCCGATTGTCTTACAAAGCTGTGATTTCTCTCAATTAGAAGTCCAGGGTCCAGTTGTTCAAAGTCGCGTTTGCTTAACGAGCTCGTTAGTGGTTATATTGTTAACTGTTCTAGCAAGTTCAATATCTAAAATTTTGATATTTTTGCTGAAAAATGTGAAATGCATTTGCAAAAGCGGCTGACATTTTTTCAGTAAAAATATTAGCATATTTGCCATATTAAATGATCAAAGTTTTAACGATGCGTTAACTAAAGACATCTTTAGTTTTGAACTACTTGCTCCTGATTGTTAACGGAAGCATTCGAGGTAACTGTTGAGGACTGCGTTAAACTTGAAAAATCGAAAAATGATATTTCTGTTTAAAATATCCCTCGTGATACAGTGGTTATTTTCTACAGCCAATCATTTCAAAATTATTTTATCAAATCAGTTGGTAAGGTAGCCCGAAGGAAAGTTATGTGTACAGCCAAACATTATGCAATACGAAGACACATGCGTCACTTTTACAATTTTAGCGTTTCTTCTAACTACCTACAGTAAAGGACAAAAATGCAAATGATTTCAAAGATGTAACCACTAAATAAATTGTAGATTGGCTGTCAAACATGACCTAAAGGTCTCTCAAACAACTATTTTATTGCGCGCAAATTAACATAAGGGGTAAACTACCCACTTATTTGGACATTAAACTAAACAGGGAAAATATTCGTTTGAAGTATTCTTGCTACTGCGGTTCCGGATCAAGAACATTTTTTTTTTTTTGGTTTTACGGCCCTTTCAAGATTATTTCACTCATATCGAGCTGATCGTTAATCAGAGGTGGGCGAAAACCGGAGTACCCGGAGAAAAACTACCCGACCTTCCGTTGCAGAACATGGCGTCCCACATGTGACCCGCGCCAGGCTCGAACACACAGCAGTGAGAGACCTAATGATTAAGAGTCGACGCTCTTATCCACTAGGCCACGGAGGCCCGTACAAAATAAATTCCGATAACCCTTTTTGTTCAGCATTGAGCACAGACGTTTTTCTAGAATAATCCCTTTTCAACATGTTAAAAAGTCCATGTAATGAACACTCTTGTAAACCCCACTTCATACAGAGAAAACTGGTGTTTACAGGTGTTTACGTACGGTTCTAATGAGTGACCACAACATATATTTTCAGAAGAAATAAGAAAAATATTACAAACTTCCTTCAGAAAATTAACCGTTTTATGAGATAGGAAAGAATGCACCACCTTGTATGGCTGTATTATCGTAAAGCTGCAATGGTGAAGCATCGAACCCGGGGCCAAGAAGAAGCGGTTCGATGCCCGCGAGCGCCTAGTATTGTGTTCTTATCACGTTAGCAATCCGTGCCACGAACATCATTTCAAAACCCAGAATAAGTGTATATCATCACGAAAACATGCCTATATAAATTTGACCCCCTTAAACCCCACATTTATATAGTAGAACTGGGGTTTGCAGGGGTACGCATTATTGTTCTTAATTCTGCTCAAAAGCATAGATTCTGGGTACTCGTTAGAACCGCAACATAGATTGTGGATACTCGTTAGAACCGCCTCGGTGAGGCGGTTCTAACGAGTATCCACAATCTATGTTTTGAGCAGAAATAAGAAAAATATCACAATTTTTCATCATTTTTCTGTGGTAAAATTTACAATGCATTTGTATAGGCGTGTTTTCGCAGTGTATAGAAAAGTGGAGTTTTCAAGGATATGTACAATTTTCTGTTTTCTTGCGTAAGGATATATAAATTTGGCCATAGGATCTGAGGCCATAGCACACGCATTCAGCCATAACATGTACATCAGCTTTCTATACACATGCTTTTTTTTTTTCATACCAGGTCCTAACATTTTTATTGCAATCGCTTTGATGCATTGTATGCTATGATATGATACAATGGTGTCATTGGTGTACTCGTATATAAGATCAAAATATCCAAGAAAAATACTATCATGGTTATTCGGAGAAGACAGCAAAAGTCTCCCCCTCGGATCACAGTTCGGTAGCCTGACGCACGAACAGTGCGCATTGGGACGGATTTTTCTATCCACTCCTCACGCCCATGAATATTTCTTATCAGTTCTTCACACCCATAAAAGTCTTATTGTCTTGCAAGGATCTAGGAATAGTCCTTTTGGCAGACGGAAAGTGTACTACAAATATTTTTTGCCCTCGCCCATTGGGGCTTGGAGAAATTGGTTGGGCTGAATGATGCTTCCACGCAGAGCTGATACCGACCGCACACGAGTGCTGGTAAACCGTTTGGTAGGTCAAAGCCTGCCCAGGCTAAGTGGTGCGAGTCGGAACCCTACTGGTTTCATTGGGCGGCAGGGACTGAGATGTCATTTCATCTCAGTGTCGTATAAAAGTCCCACAAAATTGGAAACAACGTTTCCAAAATGACCTAAACAGTGTTGACGGAGACGTTAAACCTCTTCTCAAACAAAAAACTCAAATAATTTTATCATTTCTGTCTTCCGCACCGAGTGCTCAAGATCTTGAAGTACACAAACACGATACCCCGATTTTATATACCGTCAGTTCCTAAATATGTATTGACCCTTATCCGGGAGGTCACGGGTTCGATCCCGGGCCGCGACATACCAAAGTCGTTAAGAATGGTACTAGCTGCTCCTCGCTTGGCACTCAGATTTACGGTATGGAGCTAGGACTGGTCGACCCAGTGTCAGGATAATGTGACTGGGTGTGGTATCATGTAATGTGTCTGGGATATGATACTTCAGTGAGGCAGCACTATAAAAGTGAGCATTGAGCTCCCTGTCCCAACCAGACACCGTCGTGATATGACTGAAAAATTGCTGAAAGCGACGTTAAACCCGAATTCACACACACACACATACACGCACGCACGCACGCACATTTACCATTATCTTGTTGTTCACAACAACCCCTATCTTTGCAAACAGTGTAGATCCAGATCAGATGGCCATCTGATCAGAATCTACACTGTTTGGCATTCAGTTTATGAATTTGTAGCAATGAATTACATCAAGTAATTTGATTGGTTGATAGACGGGAATGGGCGTGGCTTTAATGAATATTCACCAAGATAAGGGTTAATATTCCAACAGGTTTTTGGACAAACTGTTATGGCATGTAAATCTCATAAACATAATAATAATAACAATAATGATAACCACGACAAAGGTAACTATGTGAAGTCTTGTTTTCCAAAGTGAGGTTATTTTGATAGAAAGTAGAAGTAAAACAAAGATCAGGAATTGATACAATTAACTTTCTCCATCCATAAAAGACACCAAAGGGAAAGAAATACAAACATTAAGCGACCAGACCATAATGGAAACCTAAACAAAGGAAGGCCATATGGACAGTTACTTTCCCACAAAATGGCCATATGGCCATCCAAAATTAAAAGACACAAGTGATACACACAG
Source organism: Lucinisca nassula (assembly GCA_963580285.1). Classification (NCBI taxonomy): domain Eukaryota; kingdom Metazoa; phylum Mollusca; class Bivalvia; order Lucinida; family Lucinidae; genus Lucinisca; species Lucinisca nassula. Next base: position 181,766,989 of record OY757010.1, read on the forward strand.
TAAGTAACAAACAACACCGGATCAGGATCGTTTGCAAGAAACCATATTTAATGACGTCGAAACTTTTCGAAAGCTTTTTACGAAAAACATCTTAAACCCTGCCGCCCATATAAACCGCTAAAATAAGTCCAAGCGAATCGATGAAAGGCCTAAACCATCAGATCTCTTCCTGCTTTGTTTTATCTTATTAGAGGTTTTATGTCCTCGTCAACACTATTAAGGTCATATAGAGACGTTCCTTCAGATTTTGTGGGACTTTTACCCGATATTGAGATGGTCTACCTCGCACCCCCAATCCTGGATAGACTAAGATCTAATCGGTTTACGCCTACACAGGTAGAGGCTTTCAGCTCTGCGCGGAAGCACCATGCCGCCCAAACTATTCTTCCAGCCCCGATGGGCGGGGAAGCCATACCTGCTTTGGTTTGCATCTGGAATGCCATTAAAGGAGTGGCGTTGATACAAGCGCAGTTCATGCTAAAAATACGCTCAAAATAAGGACAAACTTGTTGTTCAAAGCTTAAGGGGAATGGGAACACCTTAAGGGGAGGCAACTCCTTCAAAAGTATTTTTGTTTCCTATGTCTTAAGAGGTCAAATCTTAAAGGAAAGAATTTGCTCCTGATGAGCAAATTCTTTCCTTGAAGAGAAGACCCCTTTTTCAGCAAGACTGAGCCTATAGAAAAGCAAACAGGAAGTCCCAAAAGTTATCTCCCTTTGAAAAATGGTGGAAAAATGTGCAAGGTGTTCCCATTCCCCTTAACATAAGCTTTACGAACTTGTTGTGAGTGATCACTATGGAGCAAGTCCGTGGGACCATGGAGACGTAAAACACCAGAACATTACTACTACTGCTACTTGTGTGATCAAAATGTTCACTGCTTTAGCAAATAAAATATGAGCCAGCGCACAACAAAACCTACAATAAGACATGTGCGTCCAGCGAAGAATCAGATCAACCTGCGCATCCATATAGTCTAACCAGAGACTTCTCTTGCTGCATGCAGGAGCAATGGGCCCTTAGCTATCCTTAGAGCGCACAGCGAAGACTCTGATTAGACTGCGCGGATGCGCAGGCTGATCTGAGTCTTCGCTGGGCGCACATGTCTTATTGTAGGTTTTATCGTGCGCTGGCTCATATCTGATACTGTGGAATTTTTGCCGGAAAATAGTGAAAAGCAATTCACTTTTTTTTTCAGCAAAAATATCAGGGTATATGCATGTACCATATCTGAGGCTATAAGTATTACGTGACGTTAGTTTGTTTGATTTGAGGTTTAACGTCTCCGTCAACACTTTAAAGGTCATTTTGGAGACGTTTCTTCCAATTTTTGGGACTTTTACCCGGCATTGAGATGAAATGACATCCCAAGCCCTGTCGCCCAATTAAACCAATAGGGTTTATAAGCATGGACGGTCCGACTCACACCGCTTTGCATGGGCAAGCTTAGATCCTCTAAGCGGTTTACCAGTCACGTTAACTAACGACATAGTTAGTTTTGAAAAAAAAAAAAATGGCCATATGAATATTGCTTTACCCAGATATGCCTAGAGTCCCTTTCTGTTGACATTGGCAAGCAATGTAGACCCATATCAGAATGCGACGTCTGATCTAGGTTTACACTGCTTGCTTAAGAAAATTCACTTTTTGAAAATGAAAAGAAATAATAAAAAAAAAACAAAAAAAAAAACCTCAAAACAAAGAAAACAATTCTGCCAACCCTATACTTGGCAACGGACCATTCTAAACTTAGTAGATGGGAAAATCCATTGTCACACATATATGGGTTGAGTGGAGAGTGAATGTAAATGATTAAATATACTGTATATTACAGCCCTACTTTTTTGGACGATTGTTGTCGTCTGTCAGTGTATATGTTGTATAAGTAATAGTCTGGTTGTCAGCAAAGGGTGGAAAAACATCGTATTCAGTATTTCACAGTTTCGATTTTTTTTCGCAATAGAGATAAATAGTGTGTGTTTACTGAGCATAAGTTTTATTTAAAAAAAAAAAAAAAAAAAACAAGATTCGAAACTTCCTATAATCCGAAACCCCTTAATAAACTGGATGTTATACGTTTTTTCTTGGGCCTTCGTTACATGAGTTATTGGTGTGATGATAAAGTTTCCCCTTTTTTGCACATTCATTCACACTCCTACCAGTGCGTTTGATTATATGGTGACCAAAGACAGTAGATGGGACCTTTATTATTGTTAAAAAAGAATTCTTCAAAAACACATGTGCCCCATTCAAAAGGCCTGAACCATATCAAAGGCTCCTTATCTGAAGCAACGATTAGATTCCGAACGGCGAAGTTTATAGCGAACATAGCATGCGCGCATGGTCGCAGTAAGTCTCGCAGTTTGCCCATAACTGTCATTATGGGCAGCCACATACTTATTGTCTCGCATGTCTCAATTCGTTATTACAGAGTAATAAAAAAAACTTTATACACCTGATTTACATATAATGTGAATTCATTTCGGAGATAAACAGAAGTTTCTTTTGGATGGCTATTGTGGTTATTCAATTACATCGATGTAAAAAGCAAAAAATACAACATAAAACCCACTGCATTAACACATCCGTGTGATATAGAGCATTTTTTTCAAATCTCAAAAAAGGTAAATTTTCTGATGAAAATTTGTGATAATTTTCTTATTTATACTCCAAACATATCCTCATTGAGGCGGTTCTAACCAGTACCCACAACCTATGTCTTGGAGCAGAAATAAGGAAAATAATGTTTATCCCCGTAAACCCCAGTTTTCTCTATATAAAGTGGGGTTTAGGGGGGGGGGGGGCTTTATTTCACGGACTAACTAACCGGTAGCGCACTTTCGCTTGAGTCAACAAAAGAAAATTTGCGTTTCCATAATTTTCCGGATCGAAACCGGGTCATGATTACTTTGCGCATCCGACTCACACAACCTTTGTCTTAGGGCATACTTTAAGAAAATTAACGTATATCCCCTGAAACCCCAATTGTGACTTTATAAAGTGCGGATTAAAGGAGATTTTATTACACGGGCGTCTTAACCTGATGGTATATATAGACGTGGTGTGCAAATGCCATGATTCTGTGATCCTAAGTGATCACCTATAATAACAGAGTGTGTGGTATGTGTAAAGTGTTTTTGTCTGGACTGCGTAGAAGATAAGCAAAACAAAATGAAAAAAAAAAAAAAAAAAAAAACAACCAAAAAAAAAAAAAAAAAAACAACAACAACAAAAAAAAATGAATAAGCACTGCTTATTAGATACCCCCGCAAGTTTTATGTAATCTTCAATAAAAAAGGAAGAACAAAGTGTTATGGACACTGAAGGAATCGAATTTCTTTAATTACTTAAACAGGCATATTCAAGCTTACTGAAAAGTTTACCACACAAAAAAAGAAAAGATACAAAAATATCTGATATTTTTCACACTTCTACTCAAAATATAGATCGTGGGAACTCGTTAGAACTGTCCCGCACAGGCGGTTCTAAAGTGTACCCACAGTCTATGTTTTGAGCAGAAATAAGCAGAAAAATGTATAGCCCTGTTACCCCAGTTTTAATGTATAAAAGTGCGGTTTAAGAAGTTCAAAATTATACAGGCACGTTTTCGTAATTCTGTCTTTCTTTCAGCCGTAATAAAATTCGCATTATATTGCACAGGCGTTGTGTCATTACTGATACTGTCAACGGCAGACACCTAATGTATACTGATGACACGTGTCACATGTAATAAACACTCATAATGTTGTTAGAATTAAAACACTTCTTCGAAAATGTCGACGAGGAACTTGTTTATCCAGTTCATAATACCCAATAATAGATAATTAATACATACCGAAGATAAACCCTATTGTCCTCCTCGATGAAAGGTTTATTTATGGTATGCAAACCTTACAAACCTTCCACTTGAGACTTGTTCATGGTAACAATAAACAGTTTATTGTTACCATGAACAAGTCTCAAGTGTAAGGTTTGTAAGTTTCCTGCCCATTTAATGATCACCATTCGTGATAGAAGAATACATACCATAAAGAAATCGAATAAAGAAATCACAGATTGAAGGAAATTGCGCGGTGCCAAATGGAAATAAAGGATATAGAGGATCTTACATGAGTCTTCATGTATTATTGAATTTATCAAACGAGTTGAGGAAAAACGGATAAAATGTGAGGCTTTGCCTCGCATTTTATCCCTTTTCCTCAACGAGTTTAATAAATTCAATAATACATGAACACGAATGCAAGATTCTATTTATCATATGACATTTAAAATGCATTTCATTCACGATTGTTTAATAAAAATGTCAATATTTCGTCTTTAGTAAATGCGACGTCGTTAAGGACGTAGTCGAGTAACGTTACGGGACGTATCCAACTAATTTGCATATTTAATCCACGAGTGGAATATCGAATTTATTACACTCTCAGACGCGACGTCATATGACAAACGATTTTATCCTTTGACAAGTTCCTTCTAACTAAAGTAATAAACCTTTTCACTACAAGGTGCTCAGTGGTTAGTGTACCTGCCTATGATGCCAGAGGCCCCTGATTCGATTTCAGGCAGCGGTAATAAAATTGCGTTATCCGAACATGCTTTCCATACATCCTTTGCAGGGATGAATGCAACAAAGTGCGCCGTTCATCGGATCCGGACGTTAACTAGAGGCCCCCTGTGCGGGGAGAAACATCCCCTGTGCCGCATATGACATCCCTACCGTAATTACATGATTACTGTGTAGGCTTTCATCCTGCAAACCTGGAGTGTATGTAATGTACTCTGACAGAAATGGTCAAATGTGACCGACCGCGGTATCAGTAGAGAGAAAGAGACAAAGAAAGGAAGGAGCCCTATAAAAGAAGTCCTTTTCGTATTTTAAGGTAGTCCTTTTAGAGTCATTTAGGTCAGGGGTAAGGACAGTCTCACACTTTATGCCCTATTCCACAACACTTGTTTTTATCTGATTTCAATCTCTTCAGTAGCATAAACTTTTAACTTTTACTGTCTCACTTTGATTCCTTTTACTTTTTCTTGCACGACGCCTCTGAGCATGCACCTGGACGATAGTCGACCTGCATTGATAAAGGCGATACAATCGGTACATTATTTCTTTATTTTACATGTTTTAGAAAAAGCGTTCGACCTGTTTGATTATTCAATTTTGTTAAGCAAATGTTCAACTTACAAATTTTACGACCCCAATCTTAAACTATTTGCCTCGTATATACATCGACAACAAGTCATGAATAAAGGTATGTCATTACTAGCAAGTATTGCGGGATCGATTCCGGACTTCTCCAGACTTTCGGACGAGTCTTTAAACCGAGGTCCCGTCTCCCTTTGACCTTAGCTGTTTGTTGGGACGTAAAACTCGAACACTCACTCACTCACTAGCAAGTATTAAAGCAGGAGCCCAACAAGGCTCTATTTTGTGCTACACTTTATATTTAATGGTTATATGTGGAGCACTTTAATACCGATTAATGTGCGACTGGTGCAAAAGTAGAGGTCAAATTGCAACAAGAGTCTAACAGCTCAAAAGTGTGGCATTAACAGAATAAAAAAAATGATCATGAACTATGAAAAGCATGAACTATGAAAAGCATGCTTTTAGGAACAAGCATTAAACTCAAATATCTTAGCTACTGAATATATTTATAGATGATACGGAGGTAACGACTGCCAGAAAATAATAACAGGGGTTTGTCGGCATAAAAATTTGCTCTGGTCAGATCATATTTACTAGTTTTACAATCTCATACAAAATCTCACTTCTAAAACAACTCTCAATCTATATTTCGGTCCGAGCTTAAAAGCTATTCTCCCAAGGGTATATTCTCCCACTAACTAACTATGGCTCAGTCACTTGGAGCACCATACCAAGAGGTAACTTAAGACAGAATCTCAAAACGGCTGAAAAGAGTCGCACGCATCATTCTAAGAGCCGGGTACGACACGCCGTTAAATCGATTTAAGCAAACCACCCCCCCCCCCACACACACACACACAGTGGAATTCGTTTCACTGACCGTTCCAAGGTGGCTCTTCTGTCGCGGTTTAGTTTTGTTATGGTTTATCTTTGAGTGTGTGTATCGCTTATAATGTTTTTGTTTTGGATAGCCAATTGGCCATTTTGTGGGAAAGTGATTGTCCTTTTGGCTTTCCGCTATTGGTGTTTCCATTAGGGTCTAGTTATTTCATGTTTGTGTTTCTTCCCTTTGGTGTCTCTGGTGGTAGCTGTGGGTTAATTGTATCGACCCTGATCATTGCCATCACCTCTTTTCTGAGATGTTCTCGGAATTAGGTTAGGAAACATTTACTTACCGCCATTAGTACAAAAAAGCCGTACTAACGCACTTAATAATCTGACGCTATCTTATATATCCGATCTTTTAACTCCGATGTCGCAGACCCAATTTCACTCACTAAGATCACCCACTGACGTCCTTTAGCAGTACCCGGATCAAGAACAACACTCTTTTGATGGCTCTGCGCCTTAGCTGTGGAACTAGTTGCCAGGTCCTGTTAGACATAAGCCGCCAGCAACATTTTTAAAATAAAGTCATAAAATTTATCTTGGATAAGTGATTTTGCTCTTACTTTAGCCCCCGCCCATAGGGGCTTGAAGAAATATATGGGCTGCATGATGCTTCCACGCTGAGCTGAATCCGGCCTGCACACTAGTACTGGTAAACCGCTTAGAGGATCTAAGCCTGTCCAGGAACCGCGGTGCGAGGCGGACCGTCCATGCTAATAAACCCTATTGGTTTCATTGGGCGACAGGGCTTGAGATGTCATTTCATCTCAATGTCGGGTAAAAGTCCCACAAAATCGGAAGCAACGTCTCCAAAATGACCTTTACAGTGTTGACGGGGACGTTAAACATCAAATCAAACAAATCTTACTTTACTTTATCATAACCCATAAAATGCCAATCAAGACAATTGTCGTCTGCTTTGTCGTATGTCGGTTACTTTAAAAGTCATTTTTGCAAACAGTGTGGACCCATATCAGACTGCTTCTATAGGTAGGCCCAAACTGTTTGCCTGTAGGCCAAAAAAAAAATAAAATAAAAAAATAAAAAGTTTGCAAAAAATAATCAGCAGACGTCATAAGCAGTGACATTTTCAGATGTAGTTTTTCTCAGCGTCTTAAGAGTTAATTTACTTTATTTTAAAGTTTTTTTTAGTGTTTATGTAATTTCTTAGCCTTAGTATTAGGATGATAGTTACTTTTATCAGTTTTACTGATATGGATTTTTTTGTCGATGGTATTCATAAATCTTAAATGCCGGCGGTGCACTTTTGTGGCTTGGCCGTTTAACTGGAATATAACTCAGTGCAGGGTGGGGGGGGGGGGGGGTGATGTTAAGACACTGGTTTCTGCGATACGTCCCTTGCATCGAGTCCATGGATGTGCTATAAAGATATCCTCGCTGCCGATGTGTGTTGGCGGTATCTGGGCTGTAAGTCATTTGGTCCATTGGGCTGTCATTTCTAGTTTCAATTTTGCATTTTCGCACATTTTAGATACATGAATCACGTTTTAGGTTTCATTTAGCCTAACCGGCCGAAACAAGCTAGTCTGGCCCAGTAAAAATGTACACTCCATATTTTTTTCATATCTGTGGTGGATTTCTGTCTAAAGGATAACCCTCGGCCCCCGCCCATTTGGGGCTTGGAGAAAGAGATTGGGCTGCATGATGCTTCCACGCAGAGCTGAAACCGAATGCACGCGAATACTGGTTAACCGCTTAGAGGTTCTAAGCCTGCCCAGGAAAAGCGTGGGAGTCAGACCGTCCATGCATATAAACCCTATTGGTTTCATTGGGCGGCAGGGTTTGAGATGTCATTTCATCTCAATGTCGGGTAAGAGTCCCACAAAATTGGAAACAACGTCTCCAAAATGACCATTACAGTGTTGACGGAGACGTTAAACCTCAAATCAAACAAACAAACAAATCATCACCCTTTCATAGAGCATATTTAACCTCTCCACCACGAAAACACGCCTATATAACGTTGAGGCGGTTCTAACGTGTACCCACAATCTATAATTTGAGCAGAAATAAGAAAAATATCATTATTTTTCATCTTAACCCTTGTCCTGCTGAGCCCGGATATGCCTTTTCTTTGAAACAATGTAGATCCAGATCAGATGGCTTCTGAAGAAGCCATCTGATCAGGATCTACATTGTTTGTCATTTAGATTGTGAATTTGTTGCAATAATTTGCATCAAGTAATCTGATTGGTTGATAATCGGTAGTGGGTGTGGCATATTTGAATATTCAGCAGAACAAGGGTTAAAAATTTCGTTTTTCAGAGGTGAAGTTTACAATGTATTTGTATAGGCGTGTTTTCGTAATGTCTACAGCTGGTTGGCGGCTGTAAATAGTCTCCCCTTTCTCATAGTAAAGTTTATATATTTTTTTGTCCTTTGGGATTTTGGGATTGCTGATTTCATTGTGGAATTTTGAAAATATTTGATGGTCACTGATGAGGCTTAATCACGGGTGGACATCAGGGGAGCTATCGCGAAATCGCGTCAACGTTATTTTGCTCCCACAACACATCCGGTAACACTCGCGATAGTTCCTACGACCTGGAAATGGTAAACAAAGGTAGGTACCCTTGTGCGTTTTGATTTATTGTAGAAGAAGGAGATAATAATATGAAATTTCGGCGATGCTAAGCCATGTTAAATTGATTTATCTTTCTAAGCTGGCCAAAAAAAATATTGAAAAAATCGCTGCTGAAAGTAGGTTACCGTAACAAAATCGAACACAGGGTAATCTGACCATAGTTTTATGTCAACACGAATGAATGATGCAACTGTTTAGTAAGTTTTCGCTTAGAACGAGATCCTTTGGTACATATTCTGGGTATGTCAGCCCTCATTCATCACTGAGACGTAAAACATTGATCAATCCATGTACAGTGAAGGGGTAATGCCGCAAATTATCAGGCGGAGCAGCTCCCACATCATCGCGGCAGATCCCAAAACACGCTCTAGTTCCCACGAGCCTATCAAATACTGAAACTGTTACATTTGACTCAGTTAGGTGGTTCGCTAAATTTAGCAAAATAAAATCAATGGGTGAGTTCTTTAAAGTATTTACAATCTATCACAAAGGTGTACTAAAACTGAGTCCCAATTTATACCTTGCGGGCTTTGAACTCTTCTGCAGTTTTGGCATTTTCCACAGAGGAGGGATGACTATTCAACTGAGGAATAGTTCCGGGAAAGAAGGAATTCTTCAGTGCATCACTACAGGCCTGATACCTATGATACTGACTGTTGTTTTCAGCCCCACCCATCTGGGCTTGGAGAAATAGTTTGGGCTGCATGGTGCTTCCACGCAGCAGAGATGAATCTGACCACACACGTTTACAACTGTTAACCGCTTAGAAGGATTAAGCCTGTCAAGGCAAAGCGGTGTGAGTCATATGGTCCAATGCATATTTAAGCCTTCTGGTTTCATTGGGCGTCAGGGCTTGAGATGTCAGTTCATATCAATGTCGGGTAAAAGTCTCCAAAATGACCAATACAGTGTTGACGGGGACGTTTAACCTCAAATCAAGCAAACACAATCCTACCAGGGTGGCTATTTTTCTGAAAACAAAATTCCGGGCTGTTCTCCAAACACTGTCGGAAATTCAAGTTTATGACTCAAAATACTCCACTTGTAACCAGCTTTCGCCCTTTTTGGCATTATTTGCAATAGAAAATCGTAACAATGCCTTTTTCGGCAGCCGACAGCCAGTGATTTTACGGACTGATGGTCGCTCTGTGGACCACCAATCCCCCCACACCCTCACCCACCCACCCCATCACCATATATGTTTCTTCTTGAAACATATATGGTAGAAAACGATGTGGATCTTTTCACTTTTCGATTTGTTAGGGAACTGTGAAAAAAAGGTTTTATAAATTATGGTAGCGTGAGGGTCGGTTCGGTGGGTCTGGGTGGTATTATTGTTTTGGGTAGGGCATCATGATAAATTTTTCATAAATCATTATTTAAATTTAAAAGTCAGTATGAGGATATAGAATAGCAGCCAAACACATTACAATTCTTACAAGTATCGGAAAATTTCGTTTTAAAAGTCGTTCTAATAATTTATTAGTTATTTCATTTGGATAAATACTGAGATTAATGCCGATTTTATTGAAGTATCGTGCAGATATTTTTGACGATATATTCAAGAATTACTTACTTAAACATATCAGAAATCATAAAATGTTATTGGAAATCGTTGACTGGGTGTATAATTTAGTAGAAAATGACAATATGGTGAGGATTTTTCTTTTCTTCAAAAATTCCCCTTGTTTTCCAATGATTACGGCCCACAGTTCCCCACGGTTAATATAGACCAGGTGTGTGACGTCACGGGATTTTGCTCTTTGCCTTAAAAAATCGGCTACATTCCATTCTTGTAACAATGAGTCATTTATATCGTGTTAGCGGTTGCCTGGTGGTTTAAATCGACATATAACCTAATCTAAAAACTTCTCTCCAGGTGATGGAATGATAGACTCGTGGGAACTAGAGGGTGTTTTGGGAGCTGGCGCGATGATGTGGGAGCTATTCCGCCTGAAAATTTTGGCATCACTCCTTCCCAATACATGAATTGACAATTTTTTTTACATCTAAATGGTGAATTAGCTAGGGAAGACATACACAGAATTTGCGCCAAATTATCTCGTTCTAAGCGAAAACTTACAAAACAGTTGCATCATTCAATCGTGTTGACATAAAACTATGGTCAGGTTACCCTGTGTTCCATTTTGTTACGGTCACCTACTTTCAGCAACAATTTTTTCAATATTTTTTTCGGCCTGCTTAGAAAGATAAATCATTTGAACATGGCTTAGCATCGCCGAAATTTTATATTATTCTCTCATTTTTCTACAATAAATCGAAACGCTCAAGGGTACCTACCTTTGTTTACCATTTCCAGGTCCTAGGAACTATCGCGAGTGTTAACGGATGTATCGTGGGAGCAAAATTACGTTGAAGCGATTTTGCGATAGCTCCCCTGATGTTAATTGGCCGAAACAAGCTTGTCTAGTCTGGAAAAACTTTTACACCCCATGATTTTATTTCTGTGGTGTATTCCTTGCTCCCGAAGGATACCCCTTTTTATATGTGTTTCTATTTTGTGTATATCAATATATGTTTTAGGAGAAATTATAGAAGACTAGCTATTGCAGCTAAACATGATGTTTTTTTTTAATAAAATAAATAAATAAATAAACCAACAAATAAATAAATACTTATACCAGGATAGAAAGAAATACTCCAACGATATATTAGTTGTTGAAATTTTATTAAATTGTTTGATGAATTAAAAATAATGTTTGGAGTGAAATGGAAAATTATTAATGAGCTAAAGAAAAGTATACACAGAATATGTCGTAGAAAACTCTATACAACGAAAACGCACCCATGACCTACTTCATATCTGCAGAACAACAATGCAGCCATAAAAGCTGATCGATAATTTGAAAATGATGTTGGAGTGAAATGTAAAAGATATTACATCACGAAAACACGCCTATATAATTTTGACCCCCCCCCGAACCCCACTTTTATATAGTAAAACTGGGTTTTGCAGGGGTAAACCTTGTCTTTCTTATTTCAGCTCAAAAACATAAATTGTGGGTACTGGTAAGAACCTCCTCAAAGAGGCGGTTCTAACGAGTACCCACAATATATGTTTTGAGCAGCAATAAGAAAAATATTACAATTTTTCATCTTAAAATTTTTTTTTGGCGGTAAAATTTACATTGTATTTGTATAGGCGTGTTTTCGTAATGGTTATATATACATAACATGTATAAAAAAGATGTATAATTCTTAACGATAACACACCCACGTGCTGCGTTATATACCTAGAACTAGCATCTTAGGCCATTTTCTTCTTTCCCATCCTGTAAACAAGTGCGTGTTATGAACACCCCTGTAAATCAAACTTTTCAAAGAGAAAATTAGGGTTTACAGGGGTATACATTATTATTTTTTATTTCTGCTCTAAGACATAGGTTTTGGGTACTCGTTAGAACCGCCTCAATGAGACGGTTCTAACGAGCACGCACAACCTGTGTTTGGACTATAAATAAGAAAACATTACGTAAACACGCCTATACAAATACATTGCCACCTTTATCGCCGAAAAAATGAAAATATTATGATGAAAAATTGTGAAATTTTTCTTATTTGTGCTCAAAATATAGATTGTGGGCACTCGTTAGAACCGCTTCATCGAGGCGGTTCTAACGAGTACCCACAATCTATATTTTAGAGCAGAAATAAGAAAAATAAGGCATACCCCCGGAAACCCCAGTTTTACTATATAAAAGTGGGGTTCAAGGGGGTCAAAATTATATAGGTGTGTTTTCGTGATGATACAACAAAATTTCATCAGAAAAGTCAAGATTTTGGAGATATGAAAGAATGGACTATGTCGCACGGAATTGTTATCGTAAAGTGTTTCAAATTGCAGGGTCTCATTAGAACAAAAATTGGGAAAGTTGCAACCTTATCATCTTCGCGAGCCAAGTGTACTAAGTCCATTACGTTCCTTACGCACGTGCGTAAGGAACGTAGTGGATTTAGTACACTGGGCTCGCGAAGATGCAACCTTATTTATCATATGACGTCGTCTCAGAACGTTAAAACGTCATGTAATAAATTCAGTAATCCACAAGTGGATTAAATATGCAAATTAGTTAGATACGTCCCGTAACGTTACATGTACGATGTCCTTAGGCGGAATACTGACATTTTTGTTGAAATGTTAAAAAAAATGCAAATAAAATGTGTTTTCAATGTCATATGATAACAAGAGCTGTCGCATGACAGCATAGCTCGCCAGTTTCGGGCCTTCAAGATTTAAGGTAAAATTTATGAACCATGAAATATAGGTCACTGTGACCTAGATATATTTTGTGGTCAATAATCGGGTCACACAGAACTGATAATGCAGGTATGACATTTCCCCATCAAATAGTACTGAAGATAATAGGGAAAATCACTGAACCATGAAATATAGTTCACAGTGAGCTAGATATAGTTTGCGGTCAATTACCAGGTCAGTTGGAACTAATAGTCCAGTTATGGCATTTATCTATCAAATAGTATTCAAAATAATAGGCTAAATCACTGCCTCGCATTTTATCCCTTTCCTCAATTCGTTTAATAAATCCAATAATACATGAACATTCGCGATCCTCTATTTAAATGTCATTTGATATAATAGAATTTTGCATTACTGAATAAATTAAAATCGTTGAGAAAAAGCCATAAAATGCTCGGTGAAGCCTTTATTCATGCCCGGCGAAACCTCGCATTTTATCCCTTTTCCCTCAACTCGTAATACATGGACACTCATGTGAGACCCTCCCGGTAAACAACACATTTTCCTTTATATTCTATGTTCACAAGTTTACTGAATATATTATATTATTTATTTTTTGTTAACGTGATGAAGCGGGTAGCAAATTGTTTTTGACGAAATTAGGATAACACACCCATATGTCATATTGCATCCTTTCACATCCCAAAATTACCATTTTTCTGATGAAATGTTTAGACATTGTTCTAATTTAAACTCATAACATAGGTTGTGGGTGCTCGTTAGAGTCACCTCATTGAGGCGGTTCTAATGAGTACCCACAACCTATGTCTGGTAGCATAAATAAGCAAAATGCTATTTTACCCCTGTAAACCCCAGTTTTCTCAATATATAGTGGAGTTTAGAGGGTTCTCATTTCACGGACTTGTTAACATGAAGAAAAATAGCAACTCACTGATCCATAGCATACCCCCATGACACCGAGAAAAATACATTTGAAAATATCGTTTACTTAATCTTTTTTGCGAACTTTTTAAACATATTTTTGCATACATTCAAACAGTGTGGACCCTGCTCCTAGAACAGTCTGATCTGGTTCACGCTGTTTGCAAAAATGACTTTTAAACTAACCGGCAGACGACAAAGCAGACGATAATTGTCGTGATTGGCATTTTATGGGTTAAGGGATATGGGAAAATTAAAGGCATCTGGTTAACAAGTCCGTGTAACGCACACCCCTCTAAACCCTAGTTCATTTAAAGAAAAGCGGGATTTATGAGGCTTCTAATTATTTTCCTTATTTAAACCCCAAAACATTCATTTTGGGTTCTATAACGTGCATTCTCAATCTCTATTTGGACTAAAAAAAAAAAAGAGAAAAAATATTGAACATTTTCACCTGAAAGAATGCTAGTTCTAGTGATAAGATTGATGCCATTTTATCACACTGGTGTGTTGTCGTAATGAGCATATCACACTGGTGTGTTTCCGTAATGGGCATATCACACTGGTGTGTTTCCGTAATGGGCATATCACACTGGTGTGTTGTCGTAATGAGCATATCACACTGGTGTGTTTTGGTAATGAGCATATCACACTGGTGTGTTTTGGTAATGAGCATATCACACTGGTGTGTTGTCGTAATGAGCATATCACACTGGTGTGTTTTGGTAATGAGCATATCACACTGGTGTGTTTCCGTAAAGAGCATATCACACTGGTGTGTTGTCGTAATGAGCATATCACACTGGTGTGTTTTGGTAATGAGCATATCACACTGGTGTGTTGTCGTAATGAGCATATCACACTGGTGTGTTTTGGTAATGAGCATATCACACTGGTGTGTTTCCGTAATGAGCATATCACACTGGTGTGTTTCCGTAAAGAGCATATCACACTGGTGTGTTTTGGTAATGAGCATATCACACTGGTGTGTTTCCGTAATGAGCATATCACACTGGTGTGTTTCCGTAAAGAGCATATCACACTGGTGTGTTTTGGTAATGAGCATATCACACTGGTGTGTTTCCGTAATGAGCATATCACACTGGTGTGTTTCCGTAAAGAGCATATCACACTGGTGTGTTTTGGTAATGAGCATATCACACTGGTGTGTTTCCGTAATGAGCATAACACACTGGTGTGTTTTGGTAATGAGCATATCACACTGGTGTGTTTCCGTAATAAGCATCAGGGGAAGCAACTGATTCAAACATGTTTGAACCAGGGGTGTAACTAGGAGAAAATAATTTGTGCGCAAACCAAAGAAAATACTAGAAATAATAATCGTTTACCAAATGGGGACCACTCTTACAGGAAAGAATTTGCTCCCTTTAGGGAGCAAATTCTTAAATTCTTTCCTGTAAGAGTGGTCCCCGCGGCAAAGAAGGAAACTTTCTTACATGCTATTCAATGAATGACAGAGCTTTCTCAGTGAAATCTAAAGCGATATCGTCACTGTTTCAAACGGAGAAAATAGTGAAAATACTATTTTTATTTTTCACTGTTTTTGAATTCGATGTATCCTAAAATAATAATTGTGTTTGTAATGTGTACGCAAGTGCGTATCTGCATAAAGGATGGTACGCCCCTGCCAACCACCTTTTATCAAGGAGTATATATGTTCTGCGCAAAGTAGAAATCGGTACAAACCCGGAATTGTCCTGCGCAAAGTAGGAATTCTCACTTTGTTGCGCAAAGTGAGAATTTCTACCTTGCGCAAGACAATCCGGAATTGTCCCTGCGCAAAGCGAGAATGGGGACAAAGTAGGAATAATTTTTCTGTATTTATTTCAATTATGATTAAATAATTAATAATAAATTCTTGGGAAGTTTATTAAATATGCAAATACTTCGAAAACAGAATAAAGACATGCATTTTGAGGTCATATTTCGTGTAAAGATATCTTGCAGTAATATAATTAGACTTATAAATATGTTAACATGTTAATTATGTTGCATGCAATACGGAAGAGGGACGCAAATCATTATTTTTCTAGTGTTGGTTTTACGGCCTTTTCAATATTATTTCACTCATTTTGAGCCGATCGTTAATCAGAGGTGGGCGAAAACTGGACTCCCCAGAGAAAAACTACCCGACCTTCTGCTTCAGAACTTGGCATCTCACATGTGGCCCGATGAGAGACCAAATGATGGAGAGTCAGCGCTTGTACCAATTAGGCCATGGAGCCGCAAATCATTATAAACATGATAAATAAATGTTAAAAGATACAAACAAAACAGTTCATTGCAACATTTACCCAACAGCAGGTACAGAACAAGATGTGTTTGTGAAACACGAACATATCTCCGGGCATGGTCATTTTTTTCAAAGTTGGTCACAGTTCAAAGTCAAGGTCACAGGTCAAGAATTTTTTGTTTGAGTGGAAAGCCTTTGGCACAAGGAACATACATGCCAAATATGGAGGCTCTATCTTAAACGGTTCGAAAGTTATGAAAAATAGTATTTTTTCTTTAAAGTAGGTCAAGGTCACAGGTAAAAAAAATTGCTTGAATGTAAAGGTCTTGTCACAAGATACCTACATGCAAAATATGAAGGCTCTATCTTAAATGATTCCAAAGTTATGATCAATTTTATTTTTATTTTTTTTTAAGTGGGTCAAGGTCATGGTGAAAACAATTTGCAAGTGGGTCAAAGGTCAAGGTCACAGGTCAAAAAGTTTGCCACGAATGTAAAGCTCTTGTTACAAGGAACCTTCTTGCCAAATATGAAGGTTGTATCTCAAATGGTTCAAAAGTTATGACCAAAATGTTATTTTTTTGTAAGTAGCTCAAGGTCAAGGTAACAGGTCAAATTTTTTTGCATAAATGTAAATCTTTTGTCACAAGGAACATACATGCCAAATACGAAGGCTGTATCTCAAGCGGTTCAAAAGTTATGACTAATGTTATTTTTTCTTTTAAGAATGTCAAAGTTCAAGGTCAAGGTCACAGGTCAATTCTTTGTATGAATGTGAAGCTCTTGTCACAAGGAACATTCATGCCAAATATGAATACTCTAGCTCCAACGGTTCAAAAGTTATGACCAACGTTAAAGTTGTCCACGTACAAACCAACAAACAAACCAACAAACAAACAGACAGGGAAAAAACAAAATGTCCCCGCTATCGCTACCGGGGACATAAAAAAGAAAAGATCTGCGTACGTGTGTATGCGCGTGCGACCCTTACGATATCCCTGTCAGTGGCGTTTTCATAAAATATCACGACTCTTCTCTTGTACATTAATGCTCTTTGCAGAACCATGAAAGATTATACAGGACAAGAATTTAGCCACGAAAGATACACACAAGCATTTAACATTAATTGGGATGGGTGTATGTGGATGATAGCCTTTTACCCTACAACAATTACAAGTCCGCCTTTCGAGTACGTCAATTCGTATGGAGTGGGTATAAATTGTCCCGTGCGTTTTTTTTTTAAATTGATTTTGTGTAACCGTATGCAACGCTTACTAGTTGGATTTCAAAATTCGAAGCATGAAGGACGTCTTTAAAATGGCCGGGTTTTAAAAGGTAATAACTTCTTCGATATTCTGTGATCCATTTTAACTTATTTTGTATCATATTTTTTTTCGAAATCCGGTACTGAATATAGGGTGTAAAAATAAAGACAATTAATGCATCCTTTCATCGAAAAACTCATATCTGATTTTGATTCTTACTTTGTTTAAATAATTTCTGGTTTGCGCAGAGACAGTTACCGTGGCAAATAATCGATAACTTTGCGCAATTCTAGAATTGCACCGGTACAATATCGGAATTGATGCACAAAGTGAGAATTCCTACTTTTCACAGGACCATTCCGGAATTGTATCGATTCCTACTTTGCGCAGAACCTATATATTCTTTCGCTATGGCGTTCTGTTCACAGGACAGCAAACAAAGTCCCAAACACTGTCGCTGATGTTAAAATGACCCAAAATACATAGCATCATGTGTTGATTCTGTAGGGAGTAGGGATTCAGGCCACCTTTATAAATAAATTCTTCAACTCAAATGTAGGTCGTTCAACACACACATTTACAATAAATCCAAGTAGATAAGACAGAACTGTATTCCCCACAGCATCATAGGCCTGAAACATAATCAACACAGTTACATGTTAACTGCATCATCAGCCTGACATATACATTAACTCGGATTATCAACATATTGCTGCAACTCCCACCAGCATCAAAAGCATTAAACATATATCAACCTAGAGATATCCAAGCAGGCACACGCCGCTAGAGCAACGTCAAATCAACGTCGGTGCAACGTCACGACATTGCTCCGACGTTGATGTGACGTTGCATAACGTCATGACGTTGAACCGACGTTGATGTGACGTCACAATTACGTCATGTGCCTGCTGGGATTTTTTATTGAAATAGTTTTTCGATCTTCTATAAAATAATAGTATGTTCTGCTTACTGATAAGAATCGCATTGATATAGCAATTCTACACAACAGACACTTCCACAAAACAATAATAATAGTCTCCTTTAATTCTCCCTAAAGTCCCTAAAGATCTAAGAATAATTTATTAAGAAAGCAAGAACCTGTTCGAATCAGCTTTAGTTTATCAGCCAGTCGAATGCTGTAGTTGTATTGCAACATTTTTAACGTTCTGCATGGTGGGTATTTTTTATGATTTTCCTTAGAAAACAGGATTTGAGATATCATGCAAATTGTCTCAACTGGTGTTGCCTTTGGGATGTCAAGGCCTGTTTTTCAAAACCATAAAATAAGAAAATTGTCAAAAGCTTGTCGTCTGTAGAATTAACCAAGAGAGTGGTAAAAGTTTAACATGGCAACAACGACAAATACACTAACCTAAAATATGACTATCTTCGGGATGTTTCCACCGGGTACTTGTAAGAAACAAACCTGTTTCTTTAGCAACATACACTTGGAAAAGTCTTAAAGTGTTTGATATGGGGATAATGGGCTTCATAGTAGCCAATGACAGGCACACAATCAATACAACATCTCTTGTATAACGAATACCCTTGCAAACGCATTACGAAAACACGCCTATACAATTATATTGTAAATTTTACCGTGCAAAAACGAAAAATAAATTGTGAAAAATTGTGATTTTTTTTCTTATTTCTGCCCAAAATATAGTATATTTTAGAGCAGAAATAAGAAAAATAAGGTTTACCCCTGTAAACCCCAGTTTTACTGTATAAAATTGGGGTTCAAGGGGTCAGAATTATATAGGCTTGTTTTCGTGATGGTTTACATAGATTCAAATTATTTTCAGATTTCTACTTTTTTCGCTCAAAATATATTGCTGCTCAAAACTGATTGAATGTTAGATTCCAACAGTGTAGAAGAAATACGAAAAATAATAAAATTTACATCAGAGTATCTAAGAGTCATCAAAACAAAACTTTGTCCTACCCTTTTGGCAATTACTGTACGAGGGTAGGCTGAAAAGTTCTGCGCCTGACCAAGATCCAGTGGTTTGTCCATGCTGAAAGTGCCTTATGTTTCAACATAGTCTCCCTTCCTGTCCACACACTTCATCCAGTAATGCTGGAGTCCTTGAATCCCAGTGGTATAGAAGGTCTCATCTTGGTCCCTGAAAAACTCCTCCACAGCAGCTATCACCTCCTCGTCTGACCGATAATGCTGCCCAGCCAAGTGCTTTTTTTCATGTTTGGAAACAGGAAATAATCTGATGGAGCTAGATCAGGTGAATACGGAGGGTGATCGACAAGTGTGAAGCCACAGTCATGCACAGCAGCCATTGCGACAACCGATTTATGAGAAGGCGCATTGTCCTGATGGAACAAGACCCCTTGTGTCAATTTTCCGGGTCGTTTAGCCTTAATTGCTTTTCGCAATTGTTTAAGCAGATCTGCATAATACTCCCCATTAATTGTTCTGCCCTTTTGAAGGTAATCTATGAATATTATGCCCTTGGCAGCCCAGAACACTGATGCCATCACCTTCCATGCAGAGGAGACGACCTTTACCTTCTTTGGAGGGGGTGAGCCAGGGTGCTTCCATTGCATGGATTGTCTTTTGGTCTCTGGCTCAAAGTGATGAACCCAACATTCATCCTGTCAAGAAAACCATCTTGGTCTGCTTCAAATATAGCCAAGTTGGCTTGTGACAGGTTCAGTCTGGTCAACTTTTGGTCAGGCATCAAAAGCCGTGTCACCAATCTGGCGGAAACCTTCGAAATTCCAAATTCACTGTGTAGAATGTTCTCTACTCGTTCACGGGAGATGCCAACAGTGTTAGCTAACTGATTCACAGTTAATTGCCTGTCATCCATCACGGCCCTGTGCACTTGGCTGATGGTTTCCTCAGTTGTTGCCGTTGTGGGTCGTCCACACCGGTCATCATCTTCAAGGCTGTCCTTGACCATCTTAAAATTTGCTTCCCACCTTTTCACGGTTGCATACGAAGGAGCATCATCCCCTAATGTAGCAACCATATCGGCATGACTGTCCTTAGGAGCTAACCCCTTTTTATGGAGGTACTTGATGACACCACGATGCCAGATTTTGTCCATTTTCTCAAAAACGTGCTAGTATCAATTTTCAAAGTCTAGAATTTCAACGTTATGGCTGGTAAACTTGAACTCATTTGAGTCAAAGCAAGTAATAAAGATTTGAATTTAATGAATACAAAATTTCATGGCTCTTCGATGCCTGCTTCTTGGTCAGGCTCAGAACTTTTCAGCCTACCCTCGTAAACGTCCAAAAATTCGGACTACTTGAGGACTTGTTGTAATTCTCCTCAAATTGGAACAAATTTGTTTCATGGTCCATCAAAGAGTCGAAAAAATGCAGATGGAATCAGAACTGGGTCTGCATTATTTGCTTAGGCCTGTCTGTCCCAACATTTAGGACCATTACGGTAAATTGTTCCAAAATTCTATTGAGGCAGTAGTCCCATGAACCGTCATGCTGATTTTTCTCGGTACAAGAATGCATGAAACTTGAAATTGCATGCTAACTATGATGCCTACATTACGAAAACACGCCTATTCAAATACATTGCCACCTTTATCGCCGAAAAAATGAAAATTTTAAGATGAAAAATTATGATATTTTTCTTATTTCTGCTCAAAATATAGATTGTGGGCACTCGTTAGAACCGCCTCATCGAGGCGGTTCTAACGAGTACCCACAATCTATATTTTAGAGCAGGCGGTTCTAACGAGTACCCACAATCTATATTTTAGAGCAGAAATAAGAAAAATAAGGCTTACCCCTGTAAATCCCAGTTTTACTATATAAAAGTGGGGTTCAAGGGGGTCAACATTATATAGGCGTGTTTTCGTGATGAGAATTTCACCGTTAGTTGACGTTGCATGTGCTGACATTGCCTAAAAAGAAATGTTTTAAGGCAATAAAACATCTTTACAGCTGCGTTGAAAAGGGATATTGAAATGGTACTGGCAAATACTGCCTCTTGTTTGGCTATCAAAGGAAAGTCGTATCCATCATCCGTTTCGGTTTCAGCACTTAGGGGTTGAGAGACACTGATGAAGATTAAATATCACAAAAGCCTCTGTGTGACTAAATTTTGTATAGTTACGCCTTAATGATCGTGTAACGGGGATCTTCGATATAACAACTGGTTGTAATGTTCAGAAATATCAGTACAATAGCCCTATTAGACAATGGGCAAGAACAACAAGTAAACACTAATTTCAAGCACAGACTATTTAAACCTCACCGGTAGTAATCGCATCATTAAACCTCCGCGCTCAGAAATGAAAAGTATGCTAGAAAGAGTGAGGGTTAGAAAACATCCATACCCCGGGGTCGTAGTACGGTATCCTTCGGCAATCCTCATGATGCTGGAATTGAACAATTGGGAGGGATATTTCTATCAGTTCCTCACGTACATAGATGAGTTATTTAACGTTTAGCACTCTCTTTTGGCTATTTTTTTTTCCAAGAAGACAGGACTTGACATCGCATGCAAATTGTCTCCAGACAATTTGCATGAGATGTGAAATAGAAGTGAATGCAATGACCAGGAATCGATACAATTAACACGCATCACCTACCAGAATCGGTTTTCGCCCACCTCTGATTAACGATCGGCTCGATATGAGTGAAATAATCTTGAAAGGGCCGTAAAACCAAAACAAAAAAAAACTATCAAAGTCATCAAAGGGAAAGAAACACACACATGAAACAACTAGACCCTAATGGTAAAATCCATAGCGGAAAGCCAAAAGGACAGTTACTTTCCCACAAAATAACCGAATGGCTATCAAAAAAAAAAAGACACAAGCAACACGCATACCCAAAGACAAACTATAACAAATATACACCTCGACAGAAGACCCGCCTTGGAACGGTCAGTGAAAAATATTTCACTGGAATGGGGGGGGGGGGCCCCCAAATCAATTTTACGCGGCCGCAACCATCGCTTCCACCTTTGTTCGGTCCACATGAAGCCACCCCCACCCCCTCCAAATCCTGTTTTCTGGAAAAATGAGAAAATATTTCAAAATGCCGTCTGCTGCGAAATATACCCATTACGATAATACACCCGTGCGACATAGTGCATTTTTTCACATCTCCAAAATGGCTACTTTTCTGATGAAAAACCATGATACTTTTCTTATTTATACTGCAAACAAAGCTTATGGGTGCTCGTGAGAGCCGCCTCATTGAGGCGGTTCTAACGAGTACCCACAAGCTGTGTCTTCGAATAAAAATAAGAAAAATAATGTTTACCCCCAGTTGTCTCTATACAAAGTGGGGTGTAAGGGGGTGTTCATTCAGGTTCACAGACTTTTTCATGTGATGCAACATCACGAGAACAAGTCCGTGAGATGAAGACCCCCCCCCGCCTAAACCCCACTTTATATAGAGAAAACTGGGGTTTAAGGGAGTATACATTATTTTTCTTATTTCTTCTCCAAGACATAGGTTGTGGGTACTCGTTAGAACCGCCTCAATGAGGCGGTTCTAACGAGCACCCACAACCTATGTTTGCAGTATTTATAAGAAAAATATCTCGGACTTTCATCAGAAAAGTAGCATTTTTGAGATGCGAAAAAAATGCACTATGTCGTACGGGTGTGTTATCGTAATGCATTTCATGGACTTGTTCATGTGATGCAACATACAGAGCGTTAATCTCTGAATACTTACCAGGTTAACATCAGTGATCTCATACAATGTCTTTCTTGAATACTCAAAATAGAACAGAACCAGCAGGTGAACCAAATATGTTGTGAATGTAAGGCGTCCAAGAACTATATATGGTTTCCATGACAATAAAGTGTTTACAAATCCTGAAAAACAAAAAGCTTTCATCATGTACAGCCTCTGCTCTCTAGTCATCATGTAAACACGCCTATATAATTTGACCCCCTTGAACCCCATTTATATATAGTAAAACTGGGGATTGCAGGGGTAAACCTTATTTTTTTTATTTCTGCTCTAAAATATAGATTGTCGTGGTTCTAACGAGTACCAACAATCTATATTTTGAGCAGAAATAGGAAAAATATCACAATTTATAATTTTAAATTTTTCATTTTCTCGGCGATAAAAGGTTACAATATATTTGTATAGGCGTGTTTTCGTGATGGTGGATAATGTCATGTAATAACAAGAACTATCATAAAAAAGCAAAGCTCGCCTGAAAAAAAATTGAATTGAAGGGTGTCTAAGAAGTCTGCGACTTTGATATCATGAGCAAGTTCTGAACTAAATGTCATCGCCTAATACTGAGAATTACCAAATACAACTTTGTACATAAGCATACAAAATTCGAATTTAATACATGTACAAAATCTAAAAAAAATACACACAAAACAACAACAACAACAACAAACATAAGTCCTGAAAAGCGTCAAAATTCAGTCTTAATTTATAAGCATGTTACCTTGCACTTGCGATTGTGGGCATGTTGGGAGAGGGTAATGTGGAATAAAATATGGACCTGTATACAGTTGAAACTTAGTGGCTCGAATACCTTTGGGCCCATAAAAAGTTTTCAAGATAGGGTAGTTTGAACATGGGATCATATTCCCCGCATGACATTACGAAAACACGCCTATACAAATACATTGCCACCTTAATCGCAGAAAAAATGAAACTTTTAAGATGAAATATTGTTATATTTTTTCTTATTTCTGCTCGAAACATAGATTGTAGGCACTCGTTAGAACCGCCTCATCGAGGCGGTTCTAACGAGTACCCACAATCTATATTTTAGAGCAGAAATAAGAAAAATTAGGTTAACCCCTTGAAACCCCAGTTTTACTATATAAACATATAGGCGTGTTTTTTATATAGGCGTGTTTTTGTAATGAGAGCGATATTTGCCCGAGCCTTCCGACGAGGGAAATGTGTCTTACAGGCGAGGAATATGATCCCATGTTCCCCTTCAAGAATCAAAATTCTATGAAAATCAAACAATTCTTTTCTAGCGGGCGTCGTGAGAAGTACATGTTTATATGTGTTACGTCACCAATCGCACCATTATTCACCTTATTTGCATTATCTCCAGGTTCCTAGTCTGAAGATTATAAGTAATGGAAAAACAACTGGAATTTAGTGTGGTACTTTCTTTTAATTCTTATCAGTTATACAGTAGGTCCAAGATGGTGGTCATCGCATATCAAGCGAAGGCAAGCTTGCACACCAGACAAGGGAATCCGTGATTTTTAATTCCCTGGGATAGAAATTTATGTTCTGACCCTGGTGTTCCGACCCAAAATCGAAGATAATCGCGTGTTTGATAAATGCACTGGTTGATTACGACCTCGTATGCGCCGTCGTTAAGGTTGACGCCACAACAACGTCACTAAACTTTCCAGCAGTGTCAACACAATATGGCGGACGTTGGTAACCGACGTGACTGCAGCATTAAAAATCGGCTTTAAGAAATGGAAGGTATGCAAGAAAAAATTCCAATATGGGTGTGAGGGGTGGATAGAAAAATCCGTCCCTCGGGATCACTGTCTGGCATCACTCGGCAAGCCTCTTGATGCCAGACAGTGTCCCTCGGGACGGATTTTTCCATCCACCCCTCACACCCATATAAGATTCTTATATGCCATTGCGCTGTTCAGTCACAAGCCCAAAGTATTATTTACAGTATAACATATAATTATGCACATACATGCAATTCCAACAATCGGGACGTCAGAGCTGATCCAAAACGAGCATACTCCTCTTTTTTTATTTAACTGGTGGTTTTTTATGCATGCTCTGACTAAGATTGCTTTTATGTCCTCAACCCCGATGAATGTTTTTTCCTCTAGAAATTGCTGCCACGCGTCACTGCTGAGCTAGATTTATTTAATTTAAACGTATCAATTTGCTATTATTATATTTATCTATATTGGAACATTCATAAGCCCCACGAAGCATCCAAAGTCGGTCGTTTATTTGCGGTGTCTTGGGCATTGGGTTCAACATAATATATACAACAGACTGCATGCATGGTAGTTAACCAGCAACGGTTGATAACTTTGTTTCCCTATTTAATTACATGCCAACTGGTGGGGTCTGAGACTCTATGAAGGCGGCGTCTGATCTGGTGATACACTGGTGGCTAACAGGATTGTCTGTCCAAAAAAAGGAATAGAAATGAAGAAAATAGGCCTGACGCCCATTAAATGACAAACAGACATGTCCAACATATAGCAATGGAAGAGTCCACCAGTAAAAAATGGGTTAATTGACTTATTCGACGTGTTGTATTGTGTTTTGTGTGTAAGTTTTTGACATCACTAAGTCTTTCTCTTCTTTCATTGGCCTGACATATAGGGAATACCAGGGGCGTGTCTTTTGATATCAAGTTTATCAGGCAAGACTACGAGAACGCTTGTAGAATCGCGAGGTTCGTGTCTTTTGATATCAAGTTTATCAGGCATGGCTTCGAGAACGCTTGTAGAATCGCAAGGCTTGCCGAGCGATTCTACATGCGTTCTCGAAGCCGAGCCTGATAAACTTGATATCAAATGACACGAATCGGGTGTTCTATTTATCAGTTTACCCCCTTCTACACTCTTAAATTAACAATTTACGATCAGTTATTGATGATCCTCAGTGCATCCGAGCATTCTAGCGGTCGATATATTCAGTGTCAGCTGACCATATTTTCCTATGATATTTTTGTTTCAGGTATTTTTTTCATTTTCCCCAGTAACAATACCATTTTTGTCATTTTTCCAGTAGTCCGGTTCGTTCATAAAAGTGCACTGTCACGTTGACGTGATAAAGCTCTCTTGTCCTGAGATGGCATATCTTTATCAGGTCAGTGCCTTACAATGCAATATATATTGGGGGTACCTGATTAAACTGTCTTCTTTGCTAGTTTTGTTTGAGCTGAGATTTAACGTACCCACCAAACATATTGAGGTCAGTTTGGATACCTTGCTTACAATTTTGTGGGAGTTTTACTCGGCATTGAGAGTGAAGGACATCTCAAGCCATGCCGCCCAATGAAACCAATAGGTTTTATATGCATGGTCGGTCAGACTCGCATCACTTTGCCTCGGCAGGCTTAGACCGTCTAAGCGGTTTACCAGTACCAATATATGGTCGGCTTTAGCACCATGCAAACCAACCTATTTCTCTTACCCCGATTGGCGGGGTTATCTCTACAAAATAATTCTTTGCATATGTATTCAAGAAAACTAATGGCAACGATACAACCCGGCTTAACAGAAGTGACGGCAATGGCCAGGAAAAGATACAATTACAATTACCCGACACCTCCCACCAGAGACACCAAAAGGAATGAAACGTGAACATGAAGTAACTAAACCCTAATGAAAACAACACTAGTGGAAATCTAAAAGGACAGTTACTTTCCCACAGTATGGCCAAACGATTTAATACAGAGATGAAACAGCGGACTAGACAGCATGTTCACCCGACCAGAGGTAGGTTCCAACCGACATTACCTAAAACTTAAGTAAGCCTTAAATGGACTTTAACAATTTTATTTAAGTTGACTGTTACATTGGAAAACCTGTCCTGGACCTAATGTAATAAATTTGGTCAAACTTTTTAACGTCTTTGTAAACAAAATATGCATACGTGCCTCCGTGGCCTAGTGGTTAAGCGTGGTGACTCTTAATCATTAGGTCTCTCACCCCTGTGGGTTCGAGCCCGACTCTGCAATAGAAGGTCAGGTGGTTTTCTCCGGGTACTCCGGTTTCCGCCCATCTCTGATTAACAATCGGCTCGATATGAGTGAAATAATCTTGAAAGGGCCCCAAAACTAAAATACCCCTCCCCCCCCCCCCCAAAAAAAAAATGCCAATTTACGGATGTAAACAGAACTTCATGATTGTTTTTTTGTGTGTGTTTTTGCGTTTCCTTGTTTCGAAGAAAAACGATATCAAAATACCTTTATTCTATTCTGAAATAACTAAACCCTAATGAACACAACACTAGCTGAAAGCTAAAAGGACAGTTACTTTCCCACAAAATGGCCGAACGATTTAATACAGAGATGAAACAGTGGTGAGGACTAGACAGCATGTTGACCCGACCAGACACAGTGAGCAGCAGGTACCAACCGACATTACCTAAAACTTAAGTAAGCCTTAAATGGACTTTAACAATTTTATTTAAGTTGATTTTAACATTGGGAAACCTGTCTTGGACCTAATGTAATAAATTTGGTCAAACGTTTTAACGTCTTTGTAAACAAAATATGCATACGCGCCTCTGCGGCCTAGTGGTTAAGAGCGCTGACTCTTAATCATTAGGTCTCTCACCACTGAGGGTTCGAGCCTGGCTTTGGTCACATGTGAGACGCCAAGTTCTGCAACAGAAGGTCAGGTGGTTTTCTCTGGGTACTCCGGTTTTCGCCCACCTCTGATTAACAATCGGCTCGATATGAGTGAAATAATCTTGAAAGGGCCTCAAAACTAAAACACCAACCCCCCCCCCCCCAAAAAAAAAATGCCAATTTACGGATGTAAACAGAACTTCATGATTGTTTTTTGTGTGTTTTTGCGTTTCCTTGTTTCGAAGAAAATCGATATCAAAATACCTTTATTCTATTCTGAAATAACTAAACCCTAATGAAAACAACACTAGCTGAAAGCTAAAAGGACAGTTACTTTCCCACAAAATGGCCAAACGATTTAATACAGAGATGAAACGGCGGCGAGGACTAGACAGCATGTTGACCCGACCAGAGACAGTGAGCATCAGGTAACAACCGACATTACCTAAAACTTAAGTAAGCCTTAAATGGACTTTAACAATTTTATTTAAGTTAACTTTAACATTGGGAAACCTGTCCTGGACCTAATGTAATAAATTTGGTCAAAAGTTTTAACGTCTTTGCAAACAAAATACGCATACGCGCCTCTGTGGCCTAGTGGTTAAGAGCGCTGACTCTTAATCATTAGGGCTGTCACCGCTGTGGGTTCGAGCCTGGCTTTGGTCACATGTGAGATGCCAAGTTCTGCAATAGAAGATCAGGTGGTTTTCTCTGGGTACTCCGGTTTTAGGCCCACCTCTGATTAACAATCGGCTCGATATGAGTGAAATAATCTTGAAAGGGCCGTAAAACAACCCCTTCCCCCCCCCCCCCCCCAAAAAAAAAAATATCGCCAATTTACGGATGTAAACAGAACTGCGTTATTTTTATTTTATTTTTTTTTTTTTTTTGGTGTGTTTATTTGCGTTTCCTTGTTTCGAAGAAAATCGATATCAAAATACCTTTATTCTGTCTGTGCTAAATTGTATGGAACTTGTTGGAGATAATTGACATAGCACATGCTACAGAAGCAGAGAACATACATTTACCTTTTAAGCAAGAAAAGGAATCCTATATGGGTGTGAGGTGTGGATAGAAAAATCCGGTCCTTGGGACGGAATTTTCCATCCACCCCTCACACCTATATAAGATTCGTATAGTCTTATGTGGGTGTGAGGGGTGGATGGTAAAATCCATCCCGAGGGACACTGTCCGGCATCACGAGGCTTGCCGAGTGATGCCGGACAGTAATCTCGAGGAACGAATTATTCTATCCACCCTTCACACCCATACAGGATTCTTTTCTTGCATACCTTCCATTTCTTAGTGCGGATTTTTAATGCTGCAGTCACTTCGGTTACCGACGTCTAAGGCTGGCATGATTAATCGTATAATCGATTATTCGATCGATAAACTCCACAAAAATGATTATCATTTCTGATTTGCTTTTAATCGATTACTTGACAGGTACAATTTACTACCCAAAGTTTTATCTAAAATAGCTGGATGAGTGGCAAACAGTGCAGACCCTGATGAGACGCCACATTCTGTGGCGTATCATCTGGGTCTACATTGTTTGCTCAGGCCTGTCTGTTCAAACATACATATGGTAAAGTGCATATGGTATAATACATATGGTAATAGTCATGCTCAGACAGAAAGCCAGACAGGTAAAATATTGACAAAAACTATAGCGATTACCAATCGATTATAGATCGCAATGACATGACTGATAATCGATTATCTTTTCAGCGCCGATTAGCCAGCCCTATTGACGTCCGCCATATTGTGATGACACTACAGGAATGTTTTGCGACGTCACGTAACGTGCTATGACGTCAACCTTAACGACGGTGCATACAAGGTCGTATTCAACCAGTGCATTTATCAAACACGCGATTATATTCGGTTTTGGGTCGGAACACCAGGGTCAGAAGATAAATTTCTATCCCAGGGTAAAATCACGGATTTCCTTGCCTGGTGTGCAAAAGTCTAATATTCTCGACGCGATGTTCGTATCTCGTTGTATTGGCCCATCGTAGTCTAACTGTTGGTTTTCTTTTGCTCGAATATTTCAGTGGTTTCTTGCTGTCGAGTCCTCGCCGTTGTTTCATCTCTGTGGCTGTTTGATTATTTATGTTCACGGAGATGTTGCACTGATGAGATAGGACGCCTTCATGCGGACTGAACAAATCATTTGTCTAAATTGCGACGGAAGTAAGGGCGAGGATTTTGGCCACGTAAAATCGATTTAAGCCCCCCAGTGGAATTCGTTTCCGCTGACCGTTCCAAGGCGGTGCTTCTGTCGCGGTTTATTTTTGTTATGGTTTGTCTTTGTGTGTTTGTGTCGCTTATATTATTTTATTTTGGATAGCCTATTGACCATTTTGTGGGAAAGTAACTGTCCTTTTTGCTTTCCGCTATTGATGTTTCCATTAGGGTCTGTTGTTTCATGTTTGTGTTTCTTTCCCTTTGGTGTCTCTGATAGGCGCTTTGGGTTATTGTATCGATTCCTGACCATTGTCTCCACTTCTATTTTAATGCGGCAGTCACTTAGGTTACCGACGTCCGCCATATTATGATGGCACTACAGGAATATATGTTTAGTGACGTCACGAAACATGCTGTGACGTCAACCATAACGACGACGCATATGAGGTCGTATTCAACCAGTGCATTTATCAAACACTCGAGAATATTCGATTAAGGCTAAGAACACCAGGGTTAGAACAGACTTTCTATCCCAAGCTAAAACTATGGATTTCCTTATCTGGTGTGCAAGAATACCATAATTGTAAATAATATCTTTTATTATTCATAGAAACGTTTACCAGGCACAGAATACTCACCACCCTGACCAATAGCGCATATGAATATAATCCAGGCAATTGATAGGGACCAAACTGTTCTTGACAGAGCTATAAACAAGGTATTAAATTCGCTATACGCCATCCTTCTAGTGTCAACTGAACCGGCCGTTGCTGGTATGAAGATAATGAACATAATTGAGCACACAGCCAAACACCATCCTGTTATGTTTACCAGCTGTGAAAAAAAGAAAGAAATGAGGTAAATGATGATTTATTTTAAAGAATTAATGTGGTTTATTTTAAGTGTTTGACATTTACATACTGTGTCAGCATTTCTCTATGGTCCCTGCAGGTATTTAAGTTCATTTCGAAACTGCTTCATTTCATTTTGGGCATTGAGCCCGACTAGTGTGGATGTTATTATTCAATTACATTTATAATTTAATTTCCTTTATATATTGGATTAATAAAATTTGAGATTTGTGCCTGTGTGTGTGACATTATTATTTACAATTTGTTGGTGCTTCAATACCATATTTATTACAAAAGTTGGACTTTATCAGTTCTGTTAAATGGCTTCTCAGAGTCGCACATTCATATGACTTGAAGACAATAGCTCAACTAAGGGCTGAGTTAGTTAAATTGGGAAACAGGTTGCAACTTCGACTCCTAAGAGTGCTCTTACGCTGATATACGAACATGCTATTCAGTTTTGTGATGACCAAAGAAACAATAATAGTGGGCTCGATGCCAGAGAACAAGTGGAAATAAATGAACATAGAACTCAAAAACTCTTCTAATAAATCAGAAACAATGTCTTCAAGGACTCAGGATATAATCAAGCACAGCTCCAGATAAGGCAATTTTTCATCCAAAAAGTCCTGATATTTTTCTTATTTCTGCGTGGGGGCATGGGTTGTGGGTGCTTGTTGGAGGTGCCTCCGCGAGGTGCTTGTAGTGGGTGCCTGTGGCCTGTGTTTTGCGCAGAGGTGGGAGGAATGACATTTGGATACCCGTTCTTATCTGGGGCCAGGAATTTATGTGTTATCAGACAGTTCATCTGTGATGCCGAGAGTGCTGAACCATTCTCTGCTGTTACAGCTAACACTCGAGATGGGCCATGCAGATCACCGTCCAGATATATCAGTATCCATTACTCATTTCTGTCATGCTTTCGGGGTCTATATAAGGGGTTTTGTGTGAGAAGTACCCTCAGCGTCAACCTGAACTGGACTTGTATGATTTGTAGGAAATCTTTATGAGCTTTATGGAGATGTTTTCTGGTAATATCATGTTCAGTTCTCGGTAAAATTAAAATAGATCAGTCTACGAGGCATAACGACTTCTTTCAGCATTTGATTGGTAGTGCTAATGGGGTCAGTTCACATTCTCGCATGTGCCCCATTTTTCTCTATACTCGTTGTGTATATAACATGAGACAGAGCCATTATAAATAGCCTTTTGCTTCAATGCACTAACGTTTTGCTACTAAATTAATTTCATTTCTTGGGCATACCTTGGAGAACACACTGGTGATTGAACAATTGCTTACGTTGATAAACTGGAAGCCCAAGTTGACCAATTTTCATGGGTGATTCTGATTATGTGATACAGCGTGCATATCTGGAAATTTATATTAGTATATACATCAGGGTACCCTCTTGCGGTCGGTTACAATCAAGTCTCCGGTCAGCACAACTGAGAACAAAAATCGCTTATTTCAAATGATTTTTAAAAAAATTCTAAATGCAAAATCGGATAAAATTACATCAGGTTATCCTATTTTTGGAGTTTAATGTCCAAAAATTGATTTTGCCAGTTTAACGCAATTTGTGAAGCCTCCGTGGTGCAGTGGTAACGCTACTCGCCTTGTAAACCAGGGATCCCAGGATCGATCCCGGGCTTCTCCAGACTTTCGGATGAGTCTTTAAACCGAGGTCCGATCTCCGTATGACCTTAGCTGTTGGTGGGACGTAAAACTAAAACTCACTCACCCTTAACGCAATTTGTTCTTTTCTCGGGTGACAGACAGGAAATGCAATATTGGCGATTCTTGTGTTATTACTACAATGAGATCAAAATATTTTGGCACTATGGTACTAGATTGTTAGATTGCTCATAATAATAATGGGTTCATACAATATTCTACCTGTTTGATAAGCCGGCCTCAGTAGCTAAGTCGGATGCGCGTCTGACTGGTGATCAGGAGGACGTGGGTTCAATACCTGACTGGGTTGGCAACATTCTTTCATATAAGATTGATCATGAAATCTTTTCTATGGTCATTCTCTCTCTTCCACTCATTCAAGGGCAGTTTTCAGTTTCTGGCGAAAGAATATGCACTGTACTGGTTAACCGCTTAGGTATAAGCCTGCCCAGGAAATGCGTGGACAGGTAGACTGACCGGCTTTAATATGACCTAAATAGTGTTGACTTGGCCGTTAAACTCCAATACAAGCCAACAAGCAAAATCTCTTTGATAACTTCCTCACTATAGATATACCAGATTGTTGAGCTGGGCATTGAACATGTGCCACATTTTTTTCTGATGTTCAACATAGCTTAGCACCCTTGGTATGTCTAGAACGTCTGGGAACGATTCTCGACAGTATGAATATGCAGGCTTGCTTACCTTCAGATAAGGTGCATAGGATCATTGAAATTTTTTAGACCTATTGGGACAATCTTCTTGCTGCTTCAGCTTTTAGGTCACTTTAATTTTGCCTCCAGTGATCTTTCAAGGAAGGCCAGTCTCAGTCAAGATTTGTTGCATAGAATCCCACCGAATCAGCATTATAAAAAATAATTTCGCAAATGTGGCAAAAATCCTTAGAGAATGGTATTGTCTGTCCATATTTTGTGATTCAGCTGTATCTTTGGCGGTTTTGAAGCAGTATTCGGTTCACAGTGTCTTATTCTAAATGGCCAGAACAACTTCTTTCAGTATCTGACTGTGATCTGTCGGTGGCCTTTCGCGAGTTTTATTCTATAGGTGCTGCTGCCGTCATATGAGGGAAATGCTGGGCCAAAAAACGTATCCAGTTCATTTGTGACAATTCAGCTGTGTTTATAATACGGGAAGGACGGGCAAGACAATTTGTATGGTTGCTCCTCATGCAGATTTACACCCATAAATGAGCCCAAACTCCGACGAGCTATCATGGGACTAGATAATCTAAATGTTACATTGGCGTCTTTATTACAATGAAAAAAGTGCTGTTCATTGAAAAGAACATATGAATCATCTCTATGGGCCTTCAAGATGTTTCTGTTAAAGATCAAAAGTTTCAGCAAAGACCTTTCTTCTGTTTATTGTCCATGGTTTAAGAATTTGTGGCTCAAACATTCTACAATTAAGATGGATACATGTATTTCTGGAGTACGTTTCACGTATCTGATGGCAGATATACCATGGCTATTACATACATACTTCAAGGTGGCAGTGCCTGTGTTTGTATTTATATCCTATTGACTTCTAGGACAGACCAAACATCCCACCCATCCAATTACTGGGGCTATTTTGAGATAGATATGTGGACTTCTAAAATCGGAATATACGACTGTATGTGTTACAGCTTTTTTTGGATTCCAAGATGTCGGGAATTTACCACTGGGCAGAAATCCTTTGATCCTCACAGTAACTTGTGTCTGAGTGACGTTAACTTTTTCTGATGTTCGTGCTGCTTATTTCTAAAGTCATCCAAAACAGATCAATTCAGACAAAGAATAATCTTTTTAACACTTGTCCTGCTGAATATTTAAATAAGCCACACCCACTACTGATTATCAACCAATCAGATTATGTGATGCCCATTATTGCAACTAATTCGTGAACAGGATGACAAACAATGAGGGTCCTGATCGGATGGCTGCTGACACTGATCTGGATCTGCATTGTTTGAAAGATAAGACATATCCGGGCCCAGCAGGAAGAGAGTTGAGCTAGGGACCAGCTTGGATTTATGTCCCTACACTTTCTTAAAATGCTCAAAGCACTTACAGATTTGTGTTGAGGAACTTACCATAGAAACCATTATTCTTAACGGAGTTGGGTGATCCTCCAAATACAACTTTTAAAAGAGTTGCTTTAAATAACAGGACCAGACATTGCCAATTGTTCTGGTCATTCATTTCCAATTGGTGCTGCAAGCTTGGCCTGAACAGCACGCTTAGATCATTTATTAAAAACAGTGGCGAGATGGTCACCAGACTGTTACAGACTGTAT
Source organism: Lucinisca nassula (assembly GCA_963580285.1). NCBI lineage: Eukaryota > Metazoa > Mollusca > Bivalvia > Lucinida > Lucinidae > Lucinisca > Lucinisca nassula. The sequence continues at coordinate 181,801,611 of OY757010.1, forward strand.
TTTCATGTGTATCGGCCTCCGCCCATCGGGGCTTGAAATATATGGGCTGCATGATGCTTCCACACAGAGCTGAAACCGACCTGCACACGAGTACTGGTAAACCGCTTAGAGGCTCTAAGCCTGCCTAGGCAAAGCGGTGCGAGTCGGCCCGTCCATGCTTATAAACCCTATGGTTTCATTGGGCGGCACGGCTTGAGATGTCATTTCGTCTCAATGTCGGGTAAAAATCCCACAAAATTGGCAGCAACGTCTTCAAGATGACCTTTACAGTGTTGACGGGGACGTTAAACCTCAAATCAAACAAACAAAACAAAGCATCAAGACGTGTGATTGAACAGGCACAAACAGCTTTGTTTAATGCTTATCCTGCTGAATAGGTTCATTTTGCCACGCCAGTTGCTATCAAATCACTAGATTTTATGCATTTGTTCAAGTCAGTAATTGTCAAGGAAACAGTGTAGGTCCTGATGAGTTCTGTCAGCTGATCTGGATCTGCAATGTTTGCAAAGGTAAGGTTTTAAAATGATTGCAGGACCTACAATTTGACCTTTACTCAAGCTGAATGCAATGCAGGCATTTTATTTGTAATCATCAGTTTCAATTTTAAGCATAGGTGGTCTTGTCAGATATATCAGTGCAATTTATCACAATAATGACAACAGACATATGCTTTCTAAATTGCCTTATCAACACAATTACCCTGAGCTAACATTTGTTTAACTTGATATGTATTTATTGCCTAAATCTGCTATGACATTTAACAACAGTGTTGAAATATAAGCAGACTGTTTAACATTTTTGTGATCATTTAGAGGCTGATGATGGTTATTTTTTTTTTTTTTTTTTTTTTTTACCTATTTACCTTACTGCTTGGGGAACCACTCAGCTGTGAACAAAATTCACATCTGACTTGTTTTTGGGGAAACAGTTACTTTCTTATTGAAATTACCTGTTTTCTCCCCAAGTCGCTGATACTTGCATTCATCATCCTTGGTCAAACATTGCTTATAATCGTATAATATCTAGCATAGCACTATACTATCAGAATACTGCTTGTCTGAATATCACTCCGCATGCGCTGCGGAACTCCAATATTTCTGCGCGCTCGGCAGAAATGCGACAGCAAATATTTCTGCGCGCTCGGCAGAAATGCGACAGCAAATATTTCTGTGCGCTCGACAGAAATGCGGCAGCATATATTTCTGCGCGCTCGGCAGAAATGCGGCAGCTTATATTTCTGCGCGCTCGGCAGAAATGCGACAGCGTGCTTCTAAGAAGTCTAGTATAGTGCTCATGTTACACAGCATAGAATTTTCTTAGTCAGCGGTGTTTGGCCGGGTTCATCAAATACTAGCTTCTTTCGCTAGGCTTAGACCACCTTTCGTCCAAGCGATCTGCGCGCCATGCAGGTTCCGGCTTGGTCCCGCGTGATAAGCTAGTATCTTTGTTGCACTGGGCTGGTTCTCCTGATGCCAAATATATATATATATATATATATATATATATATATATATATATATATATATATATATATATATATATATATATATATATATATATATATATATATATATAAAGAAGTAATATTGCGTAGACTTGCTCGTTTTCATTAATTGGTAGCTCAAAATAAATAACTTTATTAAGTTGCTTTAATTAATCCTTTCAGCGTTGTAGACCAGAGCAATGATACGCTAATACAAATAAGTTCTGAATAGTTGGACCTTTGGAAGCTAAGAAGACACCAAATAGATGAAAATAGCAGACTCGGTTATATTGAGTCTGCTCATGACCAGTACTGAAATGTGCACAACCGGCCACGCCCTATAGCCCCGGCTTAAGCAGAACTCTATTTTCAAAACGATTCAAATGAACTCAATGATCCCAAAGGACCAGAAAATATAATCTGCACTATGATGTCAAGCAGTAAAGATACAGATGAGACGGTCCATACCGACGAGCCGTTTCCTCAGGCTCAAGACTATTTGCCATACTTTTAATAATTTGACTTAATAAAAAGGTGGAAACACAGAACACATAAACGAACGAAATCGGAGACTCGGTTTTATTGAGTTTCTATAGATTGCAAGGCTGCCTACGCCTCCTAGCACCGGCTTAAGCGATATTCACTTTTCAAATTAACTAAAATGGTCTCAATGATTCCAAAGGAAAACAAAATTTAATCTGCACTATAAGGAAGCACGGGGAGACATTTTACGGTCGCCACACGGCACTTAACACCAGCTGGAGTGAGGTAAAATAAAAGGTATAAGGTTGCCCTTAATAATGGAAAGAATGGACATACCTAAATTCAAAGACAGAAACTTTTGTAAAAGGCTTTAAAGTATGGACATGATGTAGACCTGATTGCAAAAAATGTGGTCCATTGCAATGACAGCCAAATAAAGTCTGAATACTCTCTTACTTTCTGACCCCTAACAATACAGGGATTTTCTGAATACAGTTGTTCAAATCTCCTCTCTAGCTTAACAAACATGTTAGTCGTTAATGAAAGTTAACTGTACCAGGAAGGTCAAAACTTTTCAGGAAATATTCGAGTAGCTATAGCTATACTTTCTCATCAAACTATACAAATACATATAAGAAATTTCGCCGCATCACAAAACAAGCCTATATAATTTTAACCCCGTGAACCCCACTTTTACAGGGGCAAACCTTATTTTTCATATGTCTGGTCTAAAATATAGATTGTGGGTATTCGTTAGAACCGCCGTTCTAACGAGTACCCACAATCTATATTTTGAGCAGAAATAAGAAAAATATCACCATTTTTAACTCGTTTTTTTTTCGAAGAAAACGACGAGGTATTGTCATAACTCTGGCGTCGTCGTCTGCGTCGTCGTCGTCGAGCAAAAACTTGGATATTTTGTAATATCTCTGTCATTACTGATTGTTTGTTTGATTTGAGTTTTAACTTCCCCGTCAACACTTTAAAGGTCATTTTGGAGACGTTGCTTCCAATTTTGTGGGACTTTTACCCGACATTGAGATGAAATGACATCTCAAGCCCTGTCGCCCAATGAAACCAATAGGGTTTATAAGCATGGACGGTCCGGTCCGACTCGCACCGCTTTGACTGGGCATGCTTAGATCCTGTAAGCGGTTTACCAGTACTCGTGTGCGGTCGAATTTCAGCTCTGCGTGGAAGCATCATGCAGTCCATCTATTTCTTCAAACCCGATGGGCGGGGGCCGTTGTCATTACTGAATATATTTATTTGAAACTCGGACTAGTTGTTCAATGGAAAAGGAGAACTCATACCAATAGGTGAGGTAACCCTCAAAATATTTTTGGCACAGTTATGCCCCTTTTTCGACTTAGAATTTTTGCAAAAACTTGGACATTTTGTAATATCTGTCATTACTGAACATATTTACTTGAAACTCGGACTAGTTCTTCATTATGAAAAGGGGAACTCACACCAATAGGTGAGGTAACCCGCAAAATATTTTTGGCACAGTTATGCCCCTTTTTTGACTTAGAATTTTTGCGTCGTCGTCGTGCAAAAACTTGGACATTTTGTAATATCTCTGTCATTACTGAACATATTTACTTGAACTCGGACTAGTTGTTCATTATGAAAAGGGGAACTCAAACCAATAGGTGAGGTAACCCTCAAAATATTTCGGCACAGTTATACCCCTTTTTCGACATAGAATTTTTGCTTAACTAAAAAATACTGCAGCCGAGCGTTGGCACCCGCATGCGGTGCTCTTGTTCATTTTAAAATGTTCGTTTTTTTCGGCGTTAAAATTTACAATGTATTTGTATAGGCGTGTTTTCGTTATGTTTCATAAACATACGAAATAACATTCTCTGTTTTTTTTTTTTTTTTTTTTGTTTTTTTATTTACAGGAAGTGCCAACATTTTGCATGCCACAATGTAGTTTTTGCCTGTTTGTTTGATTTGACGTTTAACATCCCCGTCAACACTATATAGATCCTTTTGGAGATGTTGCTTACATTTTTGTGGGATTTTTACCCAACACGGAGATGAAAAGACATCTCAAGCCCTACCGCCCAATGAAACCAATAGGGTTTATAAGCATAGTTGGTCCGCCTTGCACCAACTTGCCAGGGTAGGCTTTGACCCTTTAAGCGGTTTATCAGTACATTCGGTTTCACCACTGCGTGGAAGCATCATGCAGCCCATTCTATTTCTTCAAGCCCCGATGGACGGGGGCGGAGCTATAATGTAGTGTGTGTACGATAATGCTTCAAACTACATATACAATACTTTTCGTCGGATGAACTGAACCAAAACATTTAACCCTTAGAGCAGCATACAAAACTGCAGAGCAACGTGTATAGAAGTTATTTTTGTCTCTGTGAAAAAGAAAAAAAAAATGTTTGAAATGTCATCTGTTGTCCTGATTAGCGCTGATTGTAAATACGAAGTACTGCAATGTGTTTTAAAAGGGCGATTTGTACTGTCATATTTACAGATGAATAAATGCCCCTTTCAAATTCACTTTATGCATCACGAAATCTTGACCCCCTTCAACCCCAATTTATATAGAAAACTAGGGGTTTACACGGGTCTTATTTCTGCTCTAAACCATAGATTGTGGAAACTCGTTAGAGGCGGTTCTTACGAGTTCCCACAATGTATGTTTCGAGCAGAAATATGAAAAATATCATTTTTATCTGAAATTTTTTTGGGGTAGTAAAATTTTTTCCTTATTTTTGCAAGATATTTGTGTGCGCACCCACGATTTCATCACGAAAACACGCCTATTTCTTGACCCCCTCGAACCCCACTTTTATATAGTAAAACAGGGATTTGCAGGGGTAAACCTTATTTTTCTTATTTCTGCTCTAAAATATAGATTGTGGATACTCTTTAGAACCGCCTCATCATCGAGGGGGTTCTGAAGAGTACCCACAATCTATATTTTAGAGCAGAAATAAGAAAAATATCACGATTTTTCTTCTTAAAATTTTCATTTCTTTCGGCTATAAAGGTGACAATGTATTTATTTAGGCGAGTTTTCGTATTGTTACATGTATATTGTTGTTAAGATAATCAACAAAACTCCGATGATTACGAAAACATTACGTCGGTGCAGAACGCGCGTTACCATGGTTACAATAATGAGTTTGTGACATACCTTGGAAACCTTGATCGTATTTCTACGGGTAAATAGCACATATCCAAGTGTCATTCCAATCAGCCATGGAGACACGTGTGACAAAGGGTTGAAATGGGTAATTGGCATGTACAAGCTGTCTTTCTCACTAAACAAAATAAAATACATAGAGGATTTTTTTATTTTTTTCAGTTGAAGATCGAATTTGATTCCATCGAACGAACACCCACGAGTGGCGTAGCCACGAGTGAAAATTCAGTTTTGGTGTTCATGAGTGAAATAAAATTTGATCTTACACTGAAAACATCAAATTTTCTGTTTCTTGCATGCTTCAAAACGGCAATATTTAGCTTCACTAATCCCGTCACTCACTTTGTTCCTGGTTGTTTCGCGTCAATTTAGTGGTGTCCAACGTGTTTATTGAATATTAAACTGAAAGTTTGCACCTGAGAAAAAGCCTGGGATGGCATTAATATGGTGGTTACTGAAATAATTGAGAGAGTTGTTTCCCAAAGAAGTTGCGGAATGACCTAACGTCGCGCAACAAAATATGCAACGTCACTATAGAAAATGACGTAGCGTCGTTAACGTCCTCGTGACGTGTGAACAGGCTAAGCGTCAATTCTAACACAGTTCATTAGTTTTGAATCATCTGACAATGGAAAAGCTGGCAACAGAAGTAGATTTGAAGAAAAAAGTAGGCCCGAACAGTGAAAAATAAAACTGATATCAGTCACTGACAATATCGTTTTCGATTTCACTGAGAAATCTCTATATTTCATTGAAAAGCATGTAAGAAAAAAAGGATTGTTGTTATGGCCCTGAATGCTCACCTCAGTGTCATTCGTTCGATGACATATTCATGCAATTTAATGTTGTCTTCAATATGTGTACGTAGGAATTTCGTTTTTCAGATACAAATCTGTGACATTCTTCTCGGGGTTGTTACTAGCACCCTCAGTCAACTGTTAAGTGCCACAATTGTTTGAATTAAGATAAATGGAAACACATTCAGGGGAGGCAACTCCTGCAAAAGTATTTTTGTCTCCCATTCAATAGGGGGTCAACTCTTAAAGAAAAGAATTTACTCCTGAGGAGCAAATTCTTTCCTTTAAGAGTAGACCCCCTTTTCAGTGGGACAGGGCTTATAGAAAGCGAACAGGATGTCCCGAAAATTGTCCCCCTTTGAAAAATGACGGAACATTTTTCCAGGTGTTCCCATTCACCCAATTTTTTGACGTTCATTGATGCATAAATAACATCGGGTCACGGCCTTAAGTTTGCTCATGACCCGATGTTTGTCTTACTTCTTAGGTCGTTAAATTCTGTTTTGAAAACTAAAACAAACATTTTAATCTTAAAACAGCTTAACAGCGTCATTGACGTTATAATGTCGCGATCGTCCAATCATATTTGGGAGAACCATGTTTTATTTTGACGTCATAAATGATCGGTTGACATCGTGTGAGTCAATTTATTCATCAAAGTATGGACAACACTATGTCCCTATAGTTAACCCATTGTAAGCTAGTGGACTCTTCCACTGCTATACTTTTGTCATATAAGGGGCAACAGGCCTATTTTTACGTTTTTATTCTATTTTCTGACGGAAAATTCTGTTAGCAAATAGTGCAGACCCTGATCAGACGCGGCGTCGGATCTGGACAAGCACTGTTTGCCAAGGTACCCCTTTAGGGGTTTCCCGAATGCAATGGTTTAATTATATGTTTTCCTATGTGCACTGGGAATGTACACATGTGAGTAAAATTGTCCTGGACGAGGGGTATAGACTGTTTTATTTCTGTTGTTTTAGCAAACAACGTAGACATTGATTAGACGCCGTTTTCTCCATGACGCGATTCTAATGAGTAAACACAGCACATTTTTTTTTCAAAGAAGACCTGGTGCAAGAAGCTTATGACACATAGCTATACAATTTTCTATATTGGTTCTGTATTGGTCCAAGAGGTTAAAGATTAACTTTTAGCCAAAAACAATCCTCTGTAGGGCCATTAGCTGCCAATATTTCAACCACATGCAGACTCTATGGCGTGTTTTATCAGTTACCCCCTACATTAATTGCATTGAAGCACACTGACCTGATAAAGTATGCTATCTCGGTACTATAGCTAGTGAGCTTTGATAGGTCAATGTACCATTGCACTTTTATGAATGAACCGGACTGCCGAAAAAATGACAAAACGTTATTCTTATTGTGAAAAAATGAAAAAAAAAATACTTGAAACAAACATTTCATAGCAAAAACATATGGTCAGCTAATACAAAAGATATCAACCGCTGGGACGCACCAAGCACAAATAGAATACCAGATTCGTGTCATCTGATATCAAGTTTATCAGGCCCGGCTTCGAGAACGCATGTCTACAAGCGTTCTCGAAGCCTTGCCTTATAAACTTGATATCAAAAGACACCCACCTGATATACTCTATTTATTACCTTGCTCTTACACGCGTTGCCTTTTCATTTGCCATAGGCTCGTTTCATAAATTCCATATGCATTGGCCACTCATGTAAGTTTCTCTGTACAGTCGAACCTCGATGGCTCGAACACCGATGGCTCGTTTACCATGGATGAGTCGAACCCATTCTTGAGCCCCTAGCGAAATTCTCTACATAAGAACTAGTGGGGGATAATTAAGGATAGTTTAGTCTTTTATCTTACAAATGTATGCTGTGTGTACTCATTAGAATCGCCTCGATGAGGCGGTTCTAATGAGTACACACAGCATACTTATTCATTATGGACCACCGAAAATATGTCTAAAAGTATCTCGTTATGCCTCCTGACAGTAACCTCAGTGGCTCGAACTACCCCTGTCTCGAACTGATTTTCGAGGTCCCTTAGGTGTTCGAGCCATTGAAGTTCGACTGTATCTGCTTTGGGCAAAAATCTTTAGTTACTCAAGAACGAATTAGTCAAGGTAAACGAGCCTTCGGTGTTGGAGTCGTAGAATGGTTTTCGTACTTACCCTCTTACACCAACAGCACTAAGAATAGGAATCCACTCGTAAATTCTGGCAAAAATGCCTAAAGCCACAGCACTGGTAACCATGAAAACGCTTGCGACTGCAACTGCTACTTTCGGAAAGCTGAAAAAAAGAAGTTCAAAGCATTGTTAGTCTTTCGAGCGCGTTAGTGGTCAAATCGCTATATGTTCTAACAAGCATGGTATTTAATACTCTGTTATTTTTGCTAGAAAATTTAAGAAGCTGTCACATTTTACCAGCAAAAATATCAGTCTATTTGCCATATTAGTAATAACCAATCAAATATTTAACGATATGTTAACTAACGACATAGTTAGCTTTGAAAAATTGGTCCCACGCCTTTAGTGATTGATCACGATAGAAATAATAAAAAAAATTCTTGTGTCTCAATACGCCATTGCGATAACAAATCCGCGCGATATATTTCACATTCCCAATTTTCTGATGAAAACTCGTTATATTTTCCTTATTTATACTCCAAACATAGGTTGCGTGTCCTCGTTAGAACCGCCTCAATGAGGCGGCTCTGACGTGTACCCACACCCTATGTCTTGGAGCAGAAAAAAGAAAAACAATGTTTACTCCTGTAAACCCCAGTTTCCTTTTTAGAAAGTTGGGTTTAGTGGGATGTTCATAACACGGATGTGTTACCGTGATGATATTATAATAATCTTATATGGTAGTGAGGGGTAGATGGAAAAATCCGTCCCGAGGGACACTGTCATCACGAGGTACATTAGCATTCATATCATGTTTTGATAAGCATTTACATGGAAATATTATTTTGAAAATGAATCATTTTGTACAATCCACTCGTATTTATATTTTGCACGATATGTACATTTGAGTCGGAAGGGATGGTGGCGGTGCCGACAAAAAATAAGCGGTGGTGTAATGGACCATGATACTGTCGCATTCGTCTCTGACATCTTTGAATTTGAGCATGTTAATTCTTTAAAAGAACTGTCTCATCTGGACCTACACTGATTGCATGGATATCTGTACCCATCTGCAGGTTTATAAGGTCCCATACAAAAACACCATTACTAAAACTTAGCCATGCACTAAAATTCCACATTACGTAAACACGCCTATACAAATAGATTGTAAACTTTACCGCCGAAAAAAAGAAAATTTTAAGATGAAAAATACTGATATTTTTCATATTTCTGCTCAAAATATAGATTGTGGGTACTCGTTAGAACCGCCTCAATAAGGCGGTTCTAACGAGTAACCACAATCTATATTTTAGAGCAGAAATAAGAAAAATAAGGTTTACCCCTGAAAACCCCAGTTTTCTATATAAAGGTGGGGTTCAAGGGGGTCAAAATCATATAGGCGTGTTGTCGTGATGAGATCTAGAATTTGTAAGACGAAAGATTTGGAAACCTCATTGAGACAATTCTACGGAGTACCCACAATCAAAGAAGATCCTGTAAACCCCATTTTTCTCTATTTATCATTTGACGTCGCGTCTAAAAATGTAATAACGCTAGGTAATAAATTCATGATCCACTAGTGGATAATTATGCAAATTAGGTCGATACGCCCAGTAACGCTACATGTACGACGTCTTTAACGCCCATCGGGGCTTGAAGAAATAGATGGGCTGCATGATGCTTCTTCGCAGAGCTGAAACCAACCCGCATACTGGTAAACCGCTTAGAGGATCTTAGCCTGCCCAGAAAAAGCGGTGCGAGTCGGACCGTCCATGCTTATAAACCTTATTGGTTTTATTGGGCGGCAGGGCTTGAGATGTCATTTCATCTCAATGTTGGGTAAAAGTCCCACAAAATTGGAAGCAACGTCTCCAAAATGGCATTTACAGTATTGACGGGGACGTTAAATCTCAAATCAACAAACAAACGACGTCTTTAACGATGTAACATTTAAGAAATGAAATTTATTTTTCTGCAGTTCATGGAAGTATGAACGCAGTGGGTCGCGTGCAAAGTAAATGAACCCCGAAGGGGTTCATGTAAACTTTGCTAGCGACCCACTGTCGTTCATACTTTCATGAAAAGCAGAAAAATTAAGTTTATTTTTTATATTTACGTTATTTGCCCCTCGTCACTGGGCGAAAAAATGCTTGTAGGGCAAACTTTTAAAGCTGAAAAACATTAACACGCTGCGTTTCTACAATGAGCGGAGCAGCGTTGACGTCATTAACGCCCGTAGAGAACAATGGTTTAGAATGACGTCACTTAACGTCACTGAAAATCATGTGATTCGATGCGTTCATGGAAGTATGAACGCAATTGTTTTCTATAGGTTTACATTAGACTTTACACTGGAAATGTAAATATTAACTTATGGAGGATTATTGATTTTTTGGGGGATAAAACAATCATAAAAGCATTCGTGCTCATGTATTATTAAATTTATTAAACTCGTTGCGGGAAAGGTATAAAATGCTCAGCAAAGCCTCGGATTTTGTCCCTTTTCCTCAACTCGTTTAATAAATTCGATGAAACGCGAACACGCATGTAAGATTTTCAGTATAAGGTCTGGTTTAGAAGATTGTTCACTACATGGACGTGTTCAAGTGAGTGAGCGTTTAAGTTTTACGTCCCACCAACCGCTAAGGTGATACGGAGACGGGACCTCGGTTTAAAGACTCATCCGAAAGTCTGGAGAAGCCCGTAATCGATCCTGTGACCCCTGGTTTACAAGGCGAGTGGTCTAACCACTGCACCACGGAGTCCTCTATGGCCGTGTTCAAAGACATACTTACTAATAGAAGAGTATCAGGAAAACTGGGCTGATCATGTAAAATTGTGTGTCTGCTGATAAGTACCAAGTGAGAGAGTAACACTGGAATAGAAAAGAGCATGAATACAAAAAAAATCCTAAAAATTCGGACACCTTGGGGACTTGGTGTAATTCTCCTAAAAATTTAGCAAATTTGTTTCATGATCCAGTAAGGAATCACAACGGTGTGGACAGGATGGCAAACAGTGTAGAACCTGATCAGACTGCTCCTTCAGGAGGAGTCTGATCTGGATCTACGCTGTTTGCTTATGCCTGACTGTCCTAATACTTACGCTCATTACAGAAGTTGATGAAGCAAAGAAACTATAAGGCTGTCTTTAATACTCTTTATTTACCGTAATGATCCAAAGTTTTTGTACAGGTAGGCTTGAGCAAACAATGTAGACCCAGACCAGACTGCTCTTCTGAGCAGGCTCTACAATGTTTGCCATTCCGTCTGCACCTTAAATTTTAGGAAAACTAAAGCTGTCAGAGTAGAGAAAGACCCTTAGTGTTGAAATATTTTGAATTCATGCTTACCTGGTACATGGTAATGTATAACCTATGAAGGGATTGAGAATAGTGTGACTAAAATATTTCACCAATGGCAAATAGTTAAATCTATCAAGGGATGTAATTCCAAGAGTTAGAAGCCCCTGGTCCTCATTCTGATATACATGATACATCAGCCCACTGTTTGTGTGTTAACTAAGTTCAACTTTACAGCCCTTCCTGAGAAATCTGTAATAAAATTTCATGAAAAATCTGTTACGAAAATTTTCCAGAATTGCAAAATTTAAAAAGAAAACTGCAAAGGGACATAACTTCCGTAGGCCCTTGGCCAACATTCTGCCACATCTTTCTTACTTTGGTATTAGTTTCATCGAAGTAGGATCACACTCATAAAAGTTATTAAGCAAACGGCATCTTAATTTCTGTCAAACTAACCAGGGGCATAATTCCAAGAGTTATAGACCCTTGACTCTTATTCTGGTAAACAATTCTGGCCCACAAACATAAAAGTTATTTAGCTAAATGCATCTTAAAATTTTGAAAACTAACCAATGGACTTAACTCCAAGTTATGGATCTGCAACTACACCTTATTTACCTTAGAGACCAAGTGCAGTATAAGTTTCATTGAAATAGCATCACAAACATAAAACCACAAACATAAAAGTTATTGAACAAATTATTATTATTTTTTATTATTTATTTTTTTTAAACTATCAAGGCCGATGTTCCAGTATATACGATACATCAAGTCATTGTCTATGTTTATACAGACTTTAATCTTTCTAGCTATCATATTCCTGAAAAATCTGCTACGAAAAATGTCAAAAATGGTAAAATTTGGTAACCTGTCAAGGGACATAACTCAAAGAGTTATGGACCCGTGACCCCTTTTCCTTTATACATGATACATTTAGTCATGTTTATGCGAACTTCAGTTTTCTAGCGTTCATACCTCCAGAGAAATATGTCACAAAATCATCAAGAATGGCAGAATTTGAAAATCTACCAAGGGAAATGACTCCAAGAGTTATGGACCATTGGCCACTATCCTGCTACTACACATTCCTTACCTTAGAGTCCTGAGTAAGGACACTCTGGCCCAAAGAAATCTTTCAAGAAAAGGCAGGATATCTTCTAGAATAAGAGATTGAGATGCTCCGGTATCTCGACGGATTTTAATTGGGGTATGATGGGCATAATTGTCACCATTTAGTGACACAAAACCATCTCATAAAAATGGTTCATAAATTTCCCTAACGGAGTCAGCCTCAGATAATTTGGTATAGAAAGAGTTTCTTCACTTACATTAGACTGTGGTTTTGGCCTCAAAGGGGCAAGCCTGTATGCTTTAGCTCCTCTTGTCATTCTCTCCTTCTCTTTAATTTTAAACAAATCAAATGACCTAGGCCCAGCTGGTCAAAACTAACGACGACGTTAGTTAACGTATCGTTAAAACTTACATCATTAAATACGGCAATTATGCTAATATTTTTGCTGAACAAAGGTGAGCAGCTTTTGTGGATGCAAAAATAACACTATATTACATATTTTACTTGCTAGAACAGTTAACAATTTGACCACTAACGAGCTCGTTAAACTAACAATGCTTTGAACAACTGGGCCATGTATTTTTGCAATAATTACAAACTACTTGAGATTGAGATAAGGGATTCTGATCTTTGTTTTTACAAGAAGGTTTGAAAGGATTCTGGCTTCTGTTTACATCACAAGGTTGTGGCTGATCTGTTCTTGTATTGTTATGAAAGAGACTTCATGTTGTCGCTTTCCATTGATAACCAATCTGAAATTATTGAAGCTTTTAGTTCTACTTCTAGATATTTAGATGATTTATTAAATATTGACAATACTTACTTTGATGGTTTGATCAGTCAGATTTATCCCCTAGAACTTCAGTTAAACAAGGCAAATTCCTCTGATATGGAGGCCCCCTTTTTGGATTTATATTTATCTATTATAGTTGGATTTGTTTCTTGCAAAATTAAAGATAAACTTGATAATTTTGATTTCGAGATTGTAAATTGTCCTTTTTTGGACGGTGATGTTCCTCGTGCGACATCGTACGGGGTTTATATTTCGCAGTTAATTCGATTCGCTGGAGTGTCTAGTCATGTATCCGACTTCAACACTCGTAATAAATTATTAACCGCTTTGCTTCTTAATCAGGGGTATCGGTATCATAAACTACGTAAAGCCGTTTCTAAGTTTTATAGACGTCATTCTGATTTGGTTTCAAAATTCAATGTTGGACTTAAAACACTTCTGCAACATAGCCTATCTGAACCCGAATTCTATGGTGACTTAGTATATAAATTTAGAAAAATACATGCCTGTAATGACTTTAGTACCCAATTTCGTAAACTCGTTCGTCGATACATAAAGATTGGGTACAACATAAATGTTATAAAACAGACTGCATGCATGGTAGTTAACCCAGTCACGGTTGGCAACTTTGCTTCCCTCTTCGATTGCACACCGGTGGGTCGGGCTTAAGATTAAATGACGGTTCCAGCGTAAAAGCATAAATGGAATTTTATTTTATTTTAGTATTCTTTATGTTGGTTGGTGCCTGATGCTCCGTCTTTTGTCGGGCCCCTCGGAGTCTAACTGTTGGTTTTTTTTTTTGCTCCAGCAATTCTGTTGTTGTATGCTGTCGAGTCCTCAGAATTGTTTCATCTCTGTAGTTTTTTTATTTGTATGTTCTCGGAGATGTTACACTGATGATTGTTAGGAAGCCTTCACGCGGACTAAACAAAATCAGTGTATACCGCGACAGAGGTAAGGGCGAGGATTATGGCCATGTAAAATCGATTTAAGCCCCCCAGTGAAATTCTTTCCACTGACCGTTCCAAGGCGGTTCTCATGTGGCGGTTTATTTATGTTGTTGTTTGTTATTTACTGTGTGTATCACTTGTGTCTTTTTTATTTTGGATGGCCATTTGGCCATTTTGGGGGAAAGTAACTGTCCTTATGGCTTTCCTTTGTTTAGGTTTCCATTATGGTCTGGTCGCTTTATGTTTGTGTTTCTTTCACTTTGGTGTCTTTGATGGGTGGAGTCACTTAATTGTATCGATTCCTGATCTTTGTTTTACTTCTACTTTGGAAGGATTCTGGTTTTTACTTTCACCAGAAGGTTTTGGTATAGGAGTAAATGTATGGCTATAACTGCCAGATGGGTGAATAGGATAAAATCTTGGACTTTATGAGTCAAAGCATAATCGACTGCCAAACGAGAAGCTTCCTCCAAAGTGTCAACCTATTTTTCACCGTGAAAAGTCTTTTAACGTCTTAATTTATGCACCGTTTGCACTCTTCACTACGTTTTTAGAACAGCACCACCTATCAAATAACTGTTCTTCAGTTCGAGCAAATTCCACATGATTCTGGGAAACTTTTGTTTTATATTTCCTAAATGCTTGGTCGTTAGCCTCAGGGACCAACTCATATGCTTAAGAATAATTCTTTTACCAAATCACAGTATGAACTTAGCTCTACAGTCTGCTGAGCGTAAATGTCAGTATTTTTTTCTAACTACAACACTTTGCAAAGCAAGGTCCAATGCTCTATCGGCCATTTTTAATTTTCAGCAACTTTTTCAAAATGCAAAAAGTACGTATCAACCTTTTTTTCTTGAAATGAAGGAACTAATCTGACCTGTTTTGTAGCATCAAAGTAACTACCAGAGTCAAAGATAGGTGTAGGCAGTTTTACCCTATATTGACTCTGGAGTTCCAATCCCTTCATCCCTTATTGAAATTGCGATTCATTATGAAAACATGTCCATGTAAAACAATGGTGTCCAACATGGTGTCAGAAATGGCAATTATTAGGTAAAAATTATAACATCTTTCTCACTCCGCTATCAACATAGATTGTGTGTGCTCATTAGAACCGCCTCACAAGGCGGTTCTAACAAGTACCAACAATCTATGTTTTTGAGCAAAAATAAAGCAGATAATGTACAACCCTTAAATCCCATTTGTCTCTATATTAAACAATAGAAGTGAAGGTAATGATCAGGAATCGATACAATTAACCGACAACTCCCATCAGAGACACAAGAGGTAAAGAAATACAAACATGAAACAAATGGACCCCAATGGAAACACCAATAGGGGAAAGCCAAAAAGATAGTTACTTTCCCACAAAATGGACAACTGGTTGTCCAAAACAAAATAATATATGCGATACACACACTCAAAGACAAGCCATAACGAAAATAAACAGTGACAGAAGACCCGCATTGGAACGACCAGTAAAACGAATTCCACTGGGGTGGGTGGGGAGGCTTAAATCGATTTTACGTGGCCACAGTCCTCGCTCTTTCTTCCGTCGAGATTTAGACAAATTATTTGGTCAGTCCACATGAAGGCCTCCTTACTAATCGGTGCAACATCTCCGTGGGCACTAAAATCAAACAACCACAGAGATGAAACAACGTTGAGGACTCGACAGCAAGAAACCACTGAAATGCTGGAGCAAAAGAAAACCAACAGTTAGACTCAGATTGGCCCGACCAGAGACAGAGCATCAGGCACCAACATGACATAAAATTAGTTTCTCTCTAATTCTCAGTAAGATTTTACGCTGGCACCGTCATAGAATCTGAGGCCTGACCCACCGACGTGCAATTAAAGAGGGAAGCAAAGTTGTCAACCGTGATTGGGTTAACTACCATACATGCAGTCTGTCGTATAACATTTATGCTGTACCCCATCTTCTTATATCGAAAATGATTTTATGAAATTGGGTCCTGAAGTCATTGCAATTATATATTTTTCTGAATTTATTCACTAAGTTACCATAAAATTCGGGTCCCGATAGACCTTGTTGCAGAAGAGATTTATGTCCAACATTGAATTTAGAAATTAAATCGGAATGACGTCTATAAAATTTTGAATAGGCTTTGCGCAGTTTATGATACCCATAACCCTGATTAAGGAGTTTATCAGTTAACAATTTAATACGCGTCTTGAAGTCAATTACATGAATAGACTCTTTGGCAAAACAAATTAATTACGAAATATAAACGCCATAGGATACCGTTCGAGGAACATCACCATCCAAGAAAGGAAACATTACAATCTCAAAATCAAAATCATCGCGTTTATCATAAATTTGGCAAGAAACGAATCCATCTACAATAGATAGATCTAAATCCAAAAAAACGGGGCCTCGGAATCAGAAGAATTTGCTTTATTTAACTGAAGTTCTAGGGGGTAAATATGACTGATCAAACCATCGAAATAGGTATTGTCAATATTTAATAAATCATCCAAATATCTTGAAGTCGAGCTAAAGGCTGCAATGATTTCAGATTGGTTTTCAAAGGAAAAGGACTGCGGGGTTTAGAGGGGTCTTCCTTTCACGGACTTGTTATCGTGGTATTTCTTTTTCTATTTCAAGGCTTTCCTCTTTTTTCTTATTTTTCTTTCTGAAGGCGTTCCACTATTCCTCTTTTTCCCCTCTCCATTTCTAGGGTTTCCATCTGTATTTGTCTCTGCATATCTCTTTCTTTTTTCCTTCTCTCTTTCTTGCCTTTCTAATCTTAACGTTTCTAATTCAAGTTGCCTTCCGAATTTCAATTTGATGGTTTCACTTGCAATTCAGTAGGTGAAACAAAAAAGAGACAATGCTGATCAATAAAAACTGTCTCGAATCTAGCAAATCTGTCCTTTTGGTCAGGCTGAGTCAAATATCTATTCAAATAAAACGACATGTTTGCTGTTTGCTGGTGTAAACTAAATTAAGGGTGGCTGAATAAGTCTTTTTAAATGTCAGTTCCCTATAGAAATGCAAATCTCTACATCACATTAAATGACAATCACTCTATTGCATGACATATCCATCCCTATATGTCTATGGGGTAAACGTCAATCATTTTAAAGCAACTGCCAATGGCCGTTTAGAAAAATTAACAAAATTTATTTACAAACTATTTTAACCTATTGTTATTACTGTAATGCAGTAAGGAAGAAAAAAATATTCAGCTCTGTTATTAAATATCCTTGAATTTTTTTTTTTGTCTCACCCAACGGTATGTACACTTAGTTCTAAATGAATAATTACATCACGTGAACAAGTCCGTGAAATGAAGACCCCCCTATACCCCACTTTATATAGAGGAAACTGGGGTCTACGGGGGTAAACATTATTTTCCTTATGCTTGCTTCAAGACATCGGTTGTGGGTACTCGTTAGAACCGCCTCAATGAGGCGGTTCTAACGAGCACCCACAGCCTATGTTTGCAGTATTTATAAGAAAATTATCACGGAGTTTCATCAGAAAAATGGCCATTTTGGAGATGTATAAATTCACCAATTCGTACGGATGTGTTAACGTAATGTCCACAAGTAATCCAACACAGAATTTAGAATGAAATTTTCTAAAAATACCCAAACTCTCTACTAAAAGGAAATCCTTGTCCCTTTTATAGCCTTAGTGGGTATTCTAGAACATTGAAGAATAAATGCTAATATGCTAAATTAATTTGATCTGGAATTTTCTAGGTTACACTTTAGTCCCTTTTTATTCTAAAAATATGTTTACCAACTAAAATTAATCTGTGACTAATTTTCTAGATTCTTCCTTACAGTCAGAAGTAAACAAAATATTACACAGCCTTATTAGGTCATCCTAATGGGATGCCGAAAGTAGGAATCAGAAAAAAATACTCTTATACATACTAACGGACGCACGGACACATGCACGACGGACGACGGACAAAATGTGATCACAAAATCTCAAGTTGTCACTACGTCAAAAGGTGAGCTAATAACCAAAGCGCAAAAAATAAAGGATACTCAAGTACCGTAAAGTATTTTCTAATTATTGAACTGGTTGACCGAAACATGCCTAAAGCTCCAAATTAGGACTTTGGAAATCACTGTATACACAGATCAGACACTGTATAATCCGGCGTCGGCTTCGGATCTACACATTTCGCTTAAAACACTGGAATTTAAGGGTATAATTCCAGATTCAGGACCATTTTTCCTGATACTGAATAGTTATTATGATTTAAAATATCCCGAGAATCTCACAGGTTTGTTGTATTTGTGACCTAAATACACGCAGAGTACAGTGAAATTCCTCTATTAAGAGCACCTAAAATTAAGACTTATTGTGCTTGAAAAAGCTTATTTTGAAGGCTGCAGTTATTCTTTCTTCGTTTTTTCCGCATACAATGTCTTCTGATTAGGGACCACATTTGGGATTGTTCAAAAGTGGTCTTAAAGACCATAATTAATAAGGAGTAGTTTATGATACCGATAACCCTGATTAAGAAGTTTATCAGTAAACAATTTAATACGCGTGTTGAAGTCATTTACAAGAATAGACTCTTTGGCAAAACAAATTAATTACGAAATATAAACGCCATAAGATACCGCACGAGGAACATCAGCATCCAAGAAAGCAAAAATTACAATCTCAAAATCAAAATCATCGCGTTTATCATAAATTTGGCAAGAAACGAATCCATCTACAATAGATAGATCTAAATCCAAAAACGGAGCCTCGGTATCAGAAGAATTTGCTTTATTTAACTGAAGTTCTAGGGGGTAAATTTGACTGATCAAACTATCGAAATAGGTATTGTCAATATTTAATAAATCATCCAAATATCAAGAAGTCGAGCTAAAGGCTGCAATGATTTCAGATTGGTTTTCAAAGGAAAGGGACAACGGGATTTAGAGGGGTCTTCCTTTCACGGACTTTTTATCGTGGTGTTTCTTTTTCTATTTCAAGGCTTTCCTCTGTTTTCTTATTTTTCTTTCTGCGTCCCACTATTCTTCTTTTTCCCCTCACCATTTCTAGGGTTTCCATCTGCATTTGTCTCTGCATTTCTCTTTCTTTTTTCCTTCTCTCTTTCTGGCCTTTCTAATCATAACTTTTCTAATTCAAGTTGCCTTCCAAATTTCAATTTGATGGTCTCACTTGCAATTCAGTAG
This sequence comes from Lucinisca nassula, assembly GCA_963580285.1. Taxonomy (NCBI): domain Eukaryota; kingdom Metazoa; phylum Mollusca; class Bivalvia; order Lucinida; family Lucinidae; genus Lucinisca; species Lucinisca nassula. The sequence continues at coordinate 181,820,963 of OY757010.1, forward strand.
GTGAAACGAAAAAGAGACAATGCTGATCAATAAAAAATGTCTCGAATCTAGCAAATCTGTCCTTTTGGTCAGGCTAAGTCAAAGAGCTATTCAAATAAAAAGACATATTTACTGCTTGCTGGTGTAAAGTAAATATAGTAAATAAAATTAAGGGTCGCTGGATAAGTTGTTTTGAAATGTCAGTTACTAAAGAAATGTCAATCTCTATATCACATTAAATGACAATCACTCTATCGCATGAAATATCTATCCCTATATGTCTATGGGGTAAATGTCAATCATTTTAAAGCAACTGCCAATGGCCGTTTAGAAAAATTTACAGTTATTTACAAACTATTTTAACCTATTGTTATTACTGTAATGGAGTAAGGAACAAAAAATATTCAGCTCTGTTATTAAATAGCATTGATTTTTTTTGTCTGACCCAATGGTTTGTACACTAAGTTCTAAATGAATAATTATCCACAAGTAATCCAACTCAGAATTTAGAATTAAATTTTCTAAAAATACCCAAACTCTCTACTGAAAGGAAATCCTTGTCCCTTTTATAGCCTTAGTGGGTATTCTAGAACATTGAAGAAAAAATGCTAATATGCTAAATAAATTTGATCTGGAATTTTCTAGGTTACTCTTTAGTCCCTTTTTATTCTAAAAATATGTTTACCACCTAAAAATAATCTGTGACTAATTTTCTAGAGTCTTCCTTACAGTCAGAAGTAAACAAAATATAACATAGCCTTATTAGGTCACCCTAATTGGATGAAAGTAGGAATCAGAAAAAATAACTCTTATACATACTAACGGACTCACGGACACATGCACGACAGACGACGGACAAAATGTGATCACAAAATCTTACGATGTCACGACATCAAAGGTTAGCTTAATAACCAAAGCGCAAAAAAATAAAGGCTACACAAGTACCGTAGAGTATTTTCTAATTAATGAACGGGTTGACCGAAACATGCCTAAAGTCCCAAATTAGGACTTTGGAAATCACTGCATACACAGATCAGACACTGTATAATCCGGCGTCGGCTCCGGATCTACACATTTCGCTTAAAGCACTGGAATTTAAGAGTATAATTCCAAATTCAGGACCATTTTTCCTGATACTGAATAGTTATTATGATTTAAAATATCCCGAAAATCTCACAGGTTTGTTGTATTTGTGACCTAAATACACGCAGAGTAGGACTGTTGGAATATCTTCAAAGTACAGTGACATTCCTCTATTAAGACCACCTAAAATTAAGACTTATTCTGCTTTAAAAAGCTTATTTGGAAGGATGCAGTTATTCTTTCTTCGTTTTTTTTTTTTCGCATACAATGTCCTCTGGTTAGGGACCACATTTGGGATTGTTCAAAAGTGGTCTTAAAGACCACTTTTGAACAATCCCAAATATGGTCTTAACACAGAAATTTTACTGTATGTATCCTGTGTTTAAAGTACTGACTCTGTCCCAAAGACCATAATTAATAAGTGAGTCATTGCAGTTTGGAAAGAGCAATCTTCCTGGAAGATGACTCCATTCCCCACAAAGTACTCACGTGTTTTACATCCTTAAATAGATTGTTAATGTAAAGTAGTGTTGGCAACCACATTTTATCACATGTAGCATGCTGTGACCTCTCAACGTCGAGATTTATCCAGAGTGGACCAGACGACAGTGAGGGCAAGACCTTCCAGAACACGAAGAAGAGTAAGTAAAATGTTGGCGTCAGTCTGCAAACAGAGCATGTCACACATAACATAGCATAGAACATAACATGAACGTTTTTCAGGACGCAGGCCGTTACGACCATTGATTCCCATTACGGCAACACATCCGTGTGTTATAGTGCATTTTTCAAACCTAAAAAAAGCAATTTTTCTGATGAAAATTTGTGATATTTTTCTTATTTACACTCCAAAAAATAGGTTGTGGGTGCCCGTTAGAACCGCCTCATTGAGGCGGCTCTAACGAGTACCCACAATCTATGTATTGGAGCAGAAATAAGGAAAATAATGTCTACCCCCGTAAACCCCAGATTTCTCTATATTAAGTGGGGTTTAGGGGTAGGGGGGGGATTATTTCACAGACTTGTTCACGTGATGCTACATAAAAGAAACACACAAAATATGTACAATGGATAGCGATAGTTGTTTATGTTATATAGGTAACATTGAATTAACTAGTATTCGCCCTTCCATCGAAATCTATGCTCACACTTGTTTCTGTTTGTTTTACATTTACCGCTGCTAATACTATAATGTGTTAATAAAGTAATTTCGTATTGGCCCAGTTACAGGTCCGAGGTCTGCTGCACCTGCCCGAGGCCAAAGGCCGCGGCCAATACAGCAGACCAAGGACCTGTAGCTGGGCCAATACGGAATTACTTGATTAATGCAATTTTTATTAACTATAAAAACATGATTATTGATTATTGACCTCAGTGTTAATATGGGTTACCTCCGACAAGATACAAGATAGTCAATTAATAAAGTATTGTATTGATTGAAGTATCAAATGGTTAATACTTTAATGAAAACTTATATTCAACAGGTCCCTATGATCCAACCTAAGAACACGAGGACCAAGGTCTCCTGGTCGCTCCCCTGAGTCCTGTGCAAATTTGGTAGTACTCAATCATCTGATGGTACATACCAAGTTTCAAGACAATCAGCCAAGTGATTCTGGAGATGAAGATGTTTTAAGGGTTTTACCATAATACGGCATGGTGGCCACATTGATGTAAAATAGGTCACGGTCAACATAGTGTCATCATTGTTGCAAACTTGCTGGTACTCAGTCACCCAATGCTACATACCAAGTTTCAGGACAATCGGCCCATTAGTTCGTGAGGAGAAGCTTTTTAAGGTTTTTACCATATTCAGGCATGGGGGCCATCTTGGTCATGTGAACCGGAACATTTGAATAACAATCCTGAGGCTGCACGTAAAATTTCAATGAAAATGGCCCAGTGGTTTTAGAGAAAATGTATTCTAATATTTCAATGGACCTGCAATACAAGTGACCTTGGACCAAGGTCACCAAATGACCTGGTCCTCAAGCATTCATAGACATTTAATTTTTACCCATTCTCATATCAAGGATCATAATACTTTTCGAAAAATGCATTGAATAACCTATTTCCAATTGAAAAGCCTATTTAGCCAAATTTGACCTTGGTGTAAAATAGGTCAAGGTCAATGTAGGGTCATAACTTTTGCAAATGTGGTAGAACTCAGTCACCCGATGCTACATACCAAGTTTCAAAACAATTGGCCCAGTGATTCTGGAGACGAAGGTTTTTAAGGTTTGTACCATATTTGGGCATGGCAAACATCTTGATCATGTGACCTGGACCATCAGAATAAATTTGTGTTCTCGAAGTGTCCTACGGATTCTTATAAAATTCAAATAAAATTGGCCAAGTGGTGTTAGTGAGAAAATGTATTCTACTATGTAAATGCGCCTGCAATAGAAGTGATCTCGGGCCAAGGTCACCTAATAACCTTGACCTTAAGCATTCATAGACATTCCGAGTTGTTTTAGCTACTTTGGTCCTTTGAGATCAGAGTGAATATTCTGAGAAATCAGAAATAAATTATTGGTTTAGACTCATATTCTAGACAATTTTTTTAATTATTTGGACCCCATTTTGATTTATATCAGTCTTTGAATCGACTGCCTATTCGAAATTCGCAAAATTGCAGTATGTTTCCACTGGCTTCCTTTGCCGGATCATCACAGGGTCACTGATGAGGCTTTATTAACCGAAACAACGTAGTATGACCCATCTTCCTTCTTATGAATGTTTTCATTGCTCTTAAAGGAACTCATTTTTGATTTTTATTCGTTAGAGGGTAACCTAAGCAATAGCCTTAATATGCAGTTAAAAAGAAATTAGTCCAGAGGTATGGGAGGAGTATTTGTTTAAAGACACATTTTTTTCTTTATATAAAAGGGGTGGCCTGTCTAATGATCTCTAATAAACATTTCCTTCGGACCATAGTGCACATCAAAGGCTTATCTTATCTAAGTGATTATGAGGTGATTATGAGCAGATTTCTTGTTTAATAGGGGGCTCAATAAGGGTACTTGAGTGATAGTATAATTTACTGAGTTTGTTTCCAACAACATATTGTTTAAATAACTTCTTTTTTATTTTAAAATAAAGAAAAACACTGATATCCATTGTTTCCTTTACTCAAAAGTGCAAAGAAGTAAACAAACAAGGTAAATGAATTGATCAACCATTTCTAATCAATCAATTTACCTTTATTTATCTATCTTTATTTATTTATTTTATTTTGGTTGAAAGTATGTGATACACAAATCATATAATGTCAAAAACGTTAGCATTTTATAGTTTCAGTCAAGATGGAACTATAAAATGTTCTTTGTTTTAGACACAATCATATCAGAAAAGAGAAAAAAAGGAGATTGTATTTTTCACCTTTTCAAGTTTAAAAGGTCTTTGTTTTACTTCTACTTTTAAAACTAAAATAACAAACACAATTAAATTTATTTTTCTTATTTATATTGCAAACATAGGTTGTGGGTGCTCGTTAGAGCCGCCTCATTGAGGCGGTTCAACGAGTACCCACAACCTATGACTCTTTTAGACGATTCTAACGAGCACCCGCTACCTATGACGTGGAGCAGAAATAAGGAAAATAATGTATACCCCCTTAAACCCCCATTTTCTCTATAGAAATAGGGGTTTAGGGGATGTTCCTTTTTCCTCAAAAACATATTGTGTGTCCTCGTTAGAACCGCCTCATGGAAGCAGTTCTTACGAGCAGTCACACTGTAAAAACAAATTGTGGGTACTCATCTGAACCGCTTCGCCAAGGTGGTTCTAATGAGTACCCACAATATATGTTTAGAGCAGAAATAATAAAGTTATCAGGATTTTATCTGAAAAAAAAAATAATTTTTGGTGGAAAAAAATTTAACAATATATTTGAATTGGCATTTTCTGTAATGATTATAAATAAAAGCTACTAAATATAAAATCGGAAAAAAGTGCTGTTGTTTCTTCCATGCAAATTAAAAGAAGGACTTAGGTGTAAATGAATAGATGTCATTTGTCAAAGTCATATCCCTAGGTAATTTATTAACCTCTGTTGGTCCCCTACCTGTATGACAGCCTGAATACCCCAAGTGTATATGATCTCAATGCTGGATTCTTTAATAAACGGTGATTAGGATGTTATGTAATCGAAAAATGTGTCTTTAAAGATCATTCTATTTTTAGCTTTGATGGCCAACATTTTAATTGGAGCGAAACGATGTTAACTATTTTGTAAGAGGGTCACCTAAGCAACATTCCTATGAAGGTTGAATGAAATTGGCCCAAGGAGTCTGGGAGGAGTTGTCGTTTGAAGATTTTTCTATTTTTAGCTCTGGTGGGCATCTTGTTTGTCGGAGTGCAACGATTTTAGCTGTTTTGTTAAAGAGCTGACAAGGCAAAAATCCGGTGAAGTTTAATCGAAACTGTCTCTGCAAGTTATCTAAAACGAAATTTTCTTCTGTAAAACAGCCCAATTAGCCCAAACAGCAATTAAAAGAGAACCCGACAAGAACCACTAAGAACCACCGAAGAAGAAATCGTGTTTTAAGTGTTTAAACACAATACAATTCCAGTTTTGCCCGAAAAAAAGTCATTTTCTTATCAGACTGCAGCAAATGAAAGAGAACCAAAAAGTAAACCCAAGACGAACAAATGAACAATAAATCCTGATTTCAAGCCTTTGCACTGTAAAAAATGCGAAATCTATACATAATAAAAATTATCTACAAACCTCCAAGTAATAATAACTGTTTCTGTGTTTTTATTAAAAGAAAATTCTCCACAAGGATCTGAACTTACGACCCTTTGATTCAGAGTCTAAAGAGCTTGCAGGTAAATGTTAACCAAAGGAAATTAGGCAGGTAGTACAGAGCAAACAGTTAACGTTTAATGAGTCCAATTTAAGCCAAAAAACAACAACTGGAAAATGAAGTTCAAGAGACAATGTAAATTTTTTTTTTACCAATTGTTCATTATATTTGAAAATAAATGTGTAAAACTCTCACAAATTAGAGCTTGCAGATATATTTAACCTTATGCGGACGTTGACGCCGACGACAATGACGAAAGTAACTGCCCTTTTGGCTTTCCGCTGTTGATGTTTCCATTAGGGTCTACTTATTTCATGTTTGTTGTTTCTTTCCCTTTGCTGTCTCTGATGGGGGCTGTGGATTAATTGTATCGATTCCTGACCACTGCCTTCACTCCTATTTTGCTTTTATTTTAAATGGTTAACTGTGAACATTTCGATCATAAGTCGAACGCGCTAACCACTGATCTATTGAGGCTTAAAAAAGGTATTCATTCGGAAGCAAGGACTAAACCATAGATATGAAAACTGAAATGTACACGTCTTTTTCAGGGCCAGATATGCTAGTTTCGGCCAGTCAGGCCTCATCAGTAACGCTAAATCATTTTTCTCCATTCGGCAGTGGATGGAATGATCCCAAAGGACTAGGAATTATGACGATAACACACTAATTTAACCCTTATCTTGCTGAATATTCATTTAAGCCACACCCATTTCTGTCTATCAACCAATCAAATTACTTGATGTACTTTATTGCTACAAATTCATAAACTGAATGCCAAACAGAGTAGATCCTGATCAGATGGCTTCTGATCTGGATCTGCACTGTTTTCAAAGATAGGGGTTGTCGTGAACAGCAGGATAAGAGTTAAGAGGGTGGGAACATAAGGGTTTGCTCGTAAGAGTCGCTTCCCCTAGAGGTTTCAAGCGAGAATCGACAAAATATGTCTGAATTTGAAATAATTATTTGAGTTTCAAGGGATGTCGGGCAAATGTCGGGCCGCCATCAACACGAAGCCGGCCATGTCTGTCCGTCGTTTTGTTCTGCATCATGTTAACCCTTAAGACGCCAAGAAAAACTACATCTGAAAATGTCGTCTGCTTATGTCGTCTGCTGATTTTTGCAACCTTTTAAAAACTATGTTGCATATAGGCAAACAGTGTGGACCCAGGACGGACTGCTTCTATAGGAGCAGTCTGGTCTGGGTCCACCACACTGTTTGCAAAAACAATACTTTTAAAGTAACCGTCAGACGGCAAAGCAGACGACAATTGTCGTGATTACCATTTTATGGGTTAACGTCACGCTCTTTAAAGATACACTCTATAGAGACAACTGTGGTTTACAGGTGTTTACATGATCATTCTTATTATGCTCTAAGACAAATATTGTGATATTCTAAAAAGCGCCTACAACCTATATTTTTGAGTATTAAAAATTAGAAAATTTGGAATAATGCGCTAGGTCGCACGTGGGTGTTTTTGAGATAGGCTGGTTGAATCTATCACATATTTTCATCTGATGAAACATAGAATATTATACCCTGATGTTTGTTTGTTTGAATTGAGGTTTAAAGTCCCCGTCAACACAATGTTGGTCATTTTGGTGACGTTACTTCGAATGTTGTGTGACAATGAGATGAAATGACATCTCCTAACTTAGCAACAAAACATACCAATAAGGTTTATAGGCCTTGACATGCTTAGACCTTCTTCGTCCGCATCGTGCAGTCCAATCTATTTCTCCAAGCCCTGGTGGACTGGGGTGGGGGTGTCTTTTGTAGTATATATTTCTCTAACACACTAATGCTTGACTTATAGTCTAATTTTGGAGGCCTTCGTTCCCGTCTATACTTAGAAGTCTTTAACTAAACTTTCAATAAACCTTACACAAACGATTCCGTGTAATGAACATTCTTGAAAAGAGCTGATATAGAAAACGGGGGTAAGTGGTGTTATTTATGTTCTTAAACATAGTTGGTCGATGTTCGATGGTAACGCCTCAAAGTGAAAATAAGGCAAATTTCGCATTTTTACCGAACGAAAATATTTTCAATACGAGAAAAACAGCCTTAATTTAATATCCGTTGGTATGTTATAACAATATACATTAAAATTTCTATATTAAGACCACCTTTAGGATTGTTCAAAAGTGGTCTTAAGAACCACTTTCGGACAGTCCCAAAGTTGGTCACTGACCAGAGGCAGTGTATGCAGAAAACCATAACGAAAACACGCCTATACAAATACAGTGTAACCTTTATCCGCGAAAAATGAAAAATTTAAGAGGAAAAATTACGATATTTTTTCTTATTTCTGCTCAAAATATAGATTGTTGGTACTCGTTAGAACCGCCTCGATGAGGCGGTTCTAACGAGTGCCCACAATCTATATTTTAGAGCAGAAATAAGAAAAATAAGGTTTACCCCTGCAAACCCGAGTTTTACTGTATAAAAGTGGGGTTCAAGGGGGTCAAAATTATATAGGCGTGTTTTCGTGATGACAAAGACAGAATAACTGCAACATTCTTCCTTAATAAGCTTTTTAAAAGCAGAATAAGTGTCTTTTTTTGGTGGTCTTAATAGTGGAATTTTACTGTATAATGAAAAAATAAACACACACACACGTAAACATTACGAAAACACGCCTATACAAATACATTGTAAACTTTACTGTAGAAAAAGGAAAATTTTAAGATGAAAAATGTGATATTTTTCTCATTTCTGCTCAAAACATAGGTTGTGGGTACTCGTTAGAACCGCCTTTTAGAGCAGAAATAACAAAAATAAGGTTTACCCCCGTAAATCCCAGTTTTCTATATAAAAGTGGGGTTCAAGGGGGTCAAAATTATATAGGTGTGTTTTCGTGACGAATCAAAAGCAATATCTCGCTGTTCAGGATTCACGATTATTTGTTTGATTGGAGGTTTAACGTCCCCACCAACACTATTTAGGTCATTTCGGAGACGTTGCTTCCAATTTTGTGGGACTTTTACCCGACATTGAGATGAAATGACATCTCAAGCCCTGTCACCCAATGAAACCAATAGGGTTTATTAACATGGACGGTCCACCTCGCACCGCGGTTCCTGGACAGGCTTAGATCCTCTAGGCGGTTTACCAGTAATAGTGTGCAGGCCTGATTCAGCTCTGCGTGGAAGCATCATGCAGCCCATATATTTCTTCAAGCCCCTATGGGCGGGGGCCGGGAATTTTACTGTTTAATGAAAAAATAAACAAATACACGTAGTAATCAAAAGCAATATCTCGCTGTTCAAGATTCACGAAATTTAAACTTGATCGGAGAAAATGTGTTCACGTACCTCCAAAATCTGAGTAGGTAGAATTTCACCCAAGGAAATTTTCTGGCTCCACCAACTTGTTGCATTCTCTTCATACTCAAATACGTCACAAGGCAGCCACTGAAAGCAACAACGGACAATTAACTTACTCATGGGAGACAGCCCCAGTAAAACAAACTCTGTCCCAATTTTTAATGACCGTTCCATGGCGGTTCTTCTGTTGTGGTTTCTAGAGTTTGTGAAACAAAATTGGAATAACACATTACGAAAACACGCCGTTACAAATACATTGTAAACTTGACCGCTGAAAAAAAAAGTTTTAAGATGAAAAATTGTGATATTTTTATTATTTCTGCTCAAAATATTAATTGTGGGTCCTCGTTAGGACCACCTCATCGAGGCGGTTGAAACGAGTACCACTAAGCTATATTTTAGACCAGAAATAAGAGAAATAAGGTTTATCCATGTAAACCCCAATATAATTCTCATCAATGACTCCTTCACAAATTAAGCTTATACAAATTTAGTAACACTAGTTTTCTTAATTTGAATCTAATCTTACCAACAGAAGCCGACAAGTGGAATAAATGCTGTAAACCCTGATGGTGAAGAAGTTTTATGTGGAGTTCCGCTGAGATCTATTCTGGGAGCTCTTTTGTTATTATTTTCCCTTAACGATCCACCCATATTCTTGATTAAAGTAATCAAATTCGTTGACTTATACCCCGATGATACAACCATTTATGATATTAACTCGAATAAACATTTGCTTGAAACCAATCTATAAAAAGCCTTAGAGATTATCCAAATCTGGTGTTCAGAAAACGGTATTTTGATTTATACTGAGAAAACAAACTAATGCGGATAACAAGTCGACAAAAGAGAAGCAACATATCGGATGACAAACTTACACTTGAGTATAATAGCTTTGTATTGCATGTTTCCATGAAAATGAAAATGTTTTGGGTGTACACATAGATGAAAGTCTTCTCTGGAATAACCATTTTCAACAAATATCTAAAAAAAGATATCGACACACCTTTGGTTACTGTCACAAATCCGGACATACGTTAATATAGAACATAGACTGTTTTCATAATGCGTAATAGAAAACCGCATTTTGAATACTTTTGTGATGTCTTGGGAAATTCCTCGAATACCAATATAAATTAGATAAATTACAAAGGAGGGCCTGTAAATTTATATTAGGGAACGAATATGTATCTCTAGAAAATTTCGTAATCAGTTAAATATGATTTCATTTGAAGAGACTCAGTTTATTCATAAAGCAAAAATTATATATAAGATAGCAAACGACATATCCCCATCCTATTTAACAGAATTTACCCAGCTTAGGATCAATCAAAATAGTACGAACAATTCTCAATTCATTTTAAACTAGCAAGAAAAGGTCACTCAAGAAAGGCCACAATCGAAGAACGCAGCCGCCTCAAGTCACCTAAAGAAAGTGACACAGAAGCACACACAAGAACGGACGAAACATGAACCAACGGCGGAACAAAGCCAAATAACAAATAAGACACTGCAAAAGGTTAACCGCCTTGGGACGGTCAGTAGTAAAACTACTGGGGGGCTTCAACTCCGGAGTTAATGAAAATTCAACCCTCGCCCTCAGTTCCAGTACAGTATCAAACAAAATAACAATAATAAATTAATCCCGCATGGAGGCTTTCTCAACAGTGAGTCATGATAACATACATGGTAAAATGGTTATGTATAGATTAATATTATCATGAATCAGGGTTGAGGACTCAACAACAATCCGACCTCAGAGCAGAAGAAAGCCACCAGTTAGATCACGGAAGATCGAACCCTGGAAATATCTGCCCCCATCCCTCCCGAATTCAAAGGATTTAGGGTGGGACTGTCATCAAAGAGTCAGGAGTCCGGCCCACCGCCGTGCAACCAAACAGCGAAGCAAAGTTGTCCACTGTAGTAAAAGGGTCGACAACCAAACGTGCGGTCTGTCGCTTAACATCCAAAAACTCCAAATTCGACAGTCCCTGTTGCAGAAGTATCTTCAAAGAAATGCCATATTTAGAAATAATGTCGTAATGCACTCATTCTCAAATGAATTGGGATATTGCAGTCGCCGTATATTTTCTGAAATCAAGCAGTCATTTTTACCAAATGCATATGTTTATATGACAGAACAACAGGTTGCAAAGATATCATGATAAACCTCCTGAAGAAAAATACCTTTTCAGGGAAAATGAGCCACGGGAATACATGGTTTTGTAATGTTCGAGACTGTCGCTTTTTTAATTCTCTTTGTTTGCACACTTACATATTTGCAGTTCCACTAGACAGGAAAGGGTTAGGTGGTTTCCATAAAATTTACATATTCAGGGTTGGGAAATAACTACCATTAGCAGGACCACATGGAGTCTAACTAAGTATTTTATAGAAAAATATTGCTCTGGAATGCACTGTAATTTTCGATACTGAATTCTCGCAGTTGCACCATTAATTTTACATACTTGATTGTTCAGAACACAAGGCCATGCTATTGTTGTGTGTTTATATGTGAGAGATATGTCTTTTAATGTTTCGGCTGCCTTAAGAGCGCAGTTTATCTGTCAGGAGAGCATTTTTATACATAAAAGTATATACCGAGGCTTTTTTTGCGTAATAGCGACATCATGTTTTAAGAGCACATGACTGAACATGCACTGTTACATTAGTTAGATAAAAAACAATTGAATGAAAATGACCCTAACAGCTATATTCTCAGTTAATCACGATAGTAGACTACTTGACTTATAGAAACAAAATCACTGTAATGTCCGCGACTTTTTACATATAATTCATATAAACTTATTGATTATGTTGATCGTTTATCTAAAGAAATATTACTTGTGTTCCTTATTTACCACTCAATACATGTTCAAATGCAATAGTCGTAAGTGATCTAGCTTTTATGTGCTTCTCTTAAAACAAAACGAAAGTGGTAAGTTTTCAGAAAACTATTTCATTTTCTGTATTCTCTAACCAACCCTGAATTTTATTCAAAATGGTTATTCATTTCTTTACCATATATATGACCATATGTTCAATTTTGTCCCCGCTTAATAACCCGGTCGTAAGTTTCTGTCATTGAGAGCTGCGGTCTTTGTATTTTTGTGATGTTAAAGAAGTGGGTAACGAACAAATAGATTGTAGCGTACATTTCTCACAATCAAAATTTATCAAAATACCGACATATTTCTAACTGTTGGGGTGAAATAACTTTTCATGTCTTGATCAAGGAATTTTTACTGCGTATAGGTACATGTTAATCCTTTAGTGTGAACATATCGGTGGCTGAATTTAAGTAACTTTATAATTTGACTTTTTAAACGGCTAAAATCCCAATTCATTTGAGAATGGGTGAATGTCCGACGATAAAATTTTGAAAATGTTTTGCGCAGTTTATGATAACGATAGCCTTGTTTTAGAAGTTTAGCTGTAAAATTCTGTTGCGACCAGTGAAGTCATCAACATAATAGTAAGCTCTACCAAAACGAATGAGCTGTGACATATAAACCCTATAAGATATAGCCTTAGGGACGTCACCATCCAAGAAAGGAAAAAATACAATTCCAAAATTAAAATCATCTCAGTCTGTTATCATAAATTTTGAAAGACACTGTACCATTAGAAACCAAAAATGGAGCTCAGTGTAATCAGAATTAGCGTTATTTAACTGTATTTCTTTTGGATAAATTCTATCAACCATTTGATCAAGATATACATAATCAATGTTTAAAAGACCATCCAATATTTAAAAGATCATCCAAATATCGAGAGGCAGAGTTAAACGCCTCAATAATTGGTTTGTTTATTTTTAGAAAGGGACAGCATGATTTCTTTTTCATAACAAAACAGAAACAAATCTGCAACAAGGGGAGCACAGTTTCTACCCATCGTAATACCAACTACTTGTCAAAATAATTGAGATCCAATCCTTACATAGATATCACCAATAAAAAGGAAAGTGCCTCACAAACCACTCGACATGTCCAATATTCAAATCGATTATTGTCATCTCAAGATGCAAAATAAGCAATTCTATCATTGCAGGCCAAATACAGACCCTTTAAAATCAATGACCAACAACAATTTTTCTATAGTAATTTATTTAAAAACAGTTTCTCCTACTTTGTGCTTTAGTTTGGAACAGTAAACCTTTACGAATTGAAACTTTCGCATTTTACAGGCATTCACGAATACGTGTATAAAATGGGTGAAGAGTGGTGACATACCACTTTCATCAACTTGATACCTCCATCGCCGTAATCAAGTTACATATGTATCAAGTTTTCCAAAATATTGCCATTTTAAATGCTGTTTTCACTGTTTTGTTATTATCTTGCTTTGTTATTTAATTTTCATTGTATTGTTGATACGTGTATGTTCATATTTGTTTCAGGGCCTCAGGGAAGATTGTCAAGTCCTACCTCATAAAATAAATTCTAACTTACTTATTTTGTATCTTACTTACTTAGTTACTCACTTACTTAGTAACTTACTTACTTTCTTATTTACTTACTGGATAACTTACTTAATAACTTACTTATTTAGTAACTTACTTACTTACTTTGTAACTTACTTTCTTATTCTGTAACTTACTTACTTACAGATAAAAGTGTTTGATATTTTATCTGATTTATACTCCAAACATAGAGGCGGCTCTTACGAGTACCCACAATATAAATTATGTGTTTGAGCAAAAATAAAGAAAATAATTAACATAGGAATTAATTTCATTTTTGTGTATTTTATCGATGCGAAAACTCCGGTGAATCACTCACCCGAATGACTTTATGAAAGGTTTGTGAGTGTTTGATTTGTTTGAATTGAGGTTTAACGTCCAAGTCAAAACTATTTAGGTTATTTCTGAGACGATATTTCCAATTTTGTGGGTTTTTAACCCGACATTGAGATAGAATGACATCTCAAGTCCTGCCGCCCAATAAAACTAGAAGGCTTATATGCAATGGGCGGTCTGACTCACAACACAACTCAAAAGTTTGTGAGTGACTCGCTGGGGATTACACATCGATAAAAGCACAAAAAAAAAAAATTGTCATCGAAATGATAAAAGTGTCATCAAATGACAAACTTCAGATTTCAGGAATTCTTTCGAAAGCGTAAAAATGAACTCTCCAAGGGCTGCCGCGGAATGATGATTCCGTTAGAAGCTGCCATCTTTGAAAGAATCCCGAGCGAAAAAAACAAAACAAAAAAAAACAACAACACACACAAAAAAGTCTCTGAATTAAAATGGATTAAATTATTACAGACTATTTTCCATTGGGCTTTAATGACAACATTTATCATGAGGGTAATATATCTAAAATGTCCGCTTTTGATATTTCTCTCTTCTAGACTGTCGAAAGCGTAAAAGTAGATCGCACGGCACCAGAAAACTGGCAATTATAAACGTCAATTACGTGCTTTTAAAAGAAACAATACCAGGCTGAAGTGACTGTTCATAATATTATTGAATCATGGACGCCACTAAATGCTTGCTTTTCTAAGTTCATTACCCATTTCTGTATTACGGATTCTGGACACCGAGGCGAATAAATTCTACGACAGTTCTCATCACGTGAACAAGTCCTCGAAATGAAGACCACCCTATTCCCCACTTTATAAAGAGAAAAATGGGGTTTACGGGGGCACAACCTATGTTTGCAGTATTTATTAGAAAAATATCACGGATTTTCATCAGAAAAATTGCCATTTTGGAGATGTGAAAAATGCACTATGTTGCACGGGTGTGTTATCGTAATGTCATAAGTTATACGATGCTGCTCTTTTAACTAGAGGTTATACTCAGCATGCTCACCCTTCTACATGACAATATTTACATAAGATTTGGTACTAAGTTATTTGGACAAGTTGTTGATATTCCGATGGGTACTAATTGCGTACCCCTTGTGGCTGATCTGTTTTTGTATTGTTATGAGAGAGACTTCATGCTGTCCCTTTCTGCTAAAAACCAAACTGAAATCATTGAAGCTTTTAGCTCGACTTCTAGATATTTGGATGATTTGTTAAATATTGACAATACCTATTTCGAAGGCTTGAAATCTGTTTTGGTCTTTAAAAATGAAGTTTTAAACAAATTGAAATCCGGGCGTTTTCGTGCTTCAAGTCTGTCTACTTATGATTTTCCCATCCTTTACACTACACTTCCTCATAATCTTATAAAAGAAAAACTTAATGAATTAATTGAATGGACATTTCATAGGGAAGACTCCATCTATCTTGCATGCAATGTAAGAAATGCCTTTTTACTTCTGAAGAGCATAAAAATTATACTTTATGTCATGTCAGAAAGTGTGTGCAGCTCTCAGCTTTCTACTTGACAATATTTACATAAGATTTGGTACCAATTTATTTAGACAAGTTGTGGGTATTCCGTTGGGTACTAATTGCGCACCACTTGTGTCTGATTTGTTTTTGTTTTGTTATGAGAGAGACTTCATGATGCCCCTTTCTGCTGAAAACCAGACTGAAATCATTGAAGCTTTTAGCTCCACTTCTAGATATTTGGATGATTTATTAAATATTGATACTACCTATTTTGATGGTTTGATCAGTCAAATTTACCCCTCAGAACTTCAGTTAAATAAAGCAAATTCTTCTGATACCGAGGCCCCGTTTTTTGGATTTACATCTTTCTATTGTAGTTGGGTTTTTTTCTTGCAAAATTTATGAAAAACGCGATGATTTTGATTTTGTGATTATAAATTTTCCTTTTTCTGATGGTGATGTTCTTCGTGCGCCATCCTATGGCGTTTATATTTCGCAATAAATTCGATTTGCCAGAGGGTGTAGTCATGTAACTGACTTCAACATTTGTAATAAATGGTTAACGGCTAAACTTGTTAATCAGGGTTATAGGTACCATAAACTACGCAAAGCCTTTTCAAAATTTTATAGACGTCATTCTGATTTAATTTCAAAATTCAATATTGGACTTAAATCTCTTCTGCAACAAGGTCTATCGGAACCCGAATTTTATGGTGACTTAGTATATAAATTCAGAAAAATATATAACCGCAATGACTTCAGCACCCAATTTCGAAAAATCATTCTTCGATATAAAAAGATTGGGTACAACATAAATGTTATACGACAGACTGCATGCATGGTGGTTAACCCAATCACGGTTGACAACTTTGCTTCCCTCTTTAATTGCACTCCGGTGGGCCAGGCCTCAGATTCTATGACGAGTCCAACGTAAATGCTTATTGAGAATTAGAGAGATCTAATTCAAGGCAATGTTGGTTGGTGCCTGATGCTCAATCTCTGGTCGGGCCCATCGGCGTCTAACTGTTGGTTTTCTTTTGATCCAGCATCTCAGTGTTTCTTGCTGCCGAGTCCTCACCGTTGTTTCATCTCTGTGGTTGTTTGATTATTTGTGTTCACAAAGAGGTTGCACTGATGAGTTAGGAGGCCTTCATTTAGACTAAACAAATTATCTGCCTTAATCGCGACGGAAGTAAGGGCGAGGATTGTGGCCACGATAATCGATTTAAGCCCCCCCCCCCCACATGGATTTCGTTTCCGCTGCCCGTTCCAAGGCGGTCCTTCTGTCGCGGTTTAGTTTAGTTATGGTTTGTCTTTGGGTGTTTGTGTCACTTATATTATTTAATTTTGGATAGCCTATTGGCCATTTTGTGAGAAAGAAACTCTCCTTTTGGCTTCCGCTATTGATGTTTCCATTAGGTCTGTTGTTTCATGTTTGCGTTTCTTTCCCTTTGGTGTCTCTGATGGGAGCTGTGGGTTGATTGTATCGATTCCTGATCATTGCCTCCACTTCTATTTTGACCAGTCAAATTTATTACACCCCCACCCCCCAGAATTTCAGTTAAATAAAACAAATTCTTCTGATACCGAGGCTCCGTTTTTGGATTTACATCTATTGATTGTAGATGGGTTTGTTTCTTGCAAAATGCATGATAAACACAATGATTTTGATTTTGAGAATTATAAATTTTTCTGTTTTGGATGGTGATGTTCCTCCTGCGCCATCCTATATATATTTTGCAATTAATTCGATTTTCCAGAGTGTGTAGTCATGTAACTGACTTCTACACTCGTAATTTGTTTGTTTGATTTGAGGTTTAACGTCCCAGTCAACACTGTAAAGGTCATTTTGGAGACGTTGCTTCCAATTTTGTGGGACTTTTACCCGACATTGAGATGAAATGACATCTCAAGCCCTGTTGCCCAATGAAACCAATTTGGTTTATTAGCACTGACGGTCCACCTCGCACCGCGGTTCCTGGACAAGCTTAGATCCTCTAAGCGGTTTACCAGTACTAGTGCGCGGGCTTGATTCAGCTCTGCATGGAAGCACCATGCAGCCCATATATTTCTTCAAGCCCCTATGGGCGTGTGGCCGACTTCACTTGTAATAAATTGTTAACTGCTTGACTTCTTAATCAGGGTTATCGGTACCATAAACTACGCAAGGCCTTTTTAAAAGATTAAAGACGTCATTCTGATTTAATTCCAAAACTCAATATTGGACTAAAAATCTCTTCTGCAACAAGGTACATGTATATCACAACCCGAATTTTATGGTGACTTAGTATACAAATTCAGCACAAGAGGCCCATTGGCCACAATGCTCACCAGAGCTCAGGCTGTACTGCCCAATGTCAGTCATGTATTTTAACATGATATCATTTTAATCTACCAATTAAAAAGTCTCCCAAATGAACTCCCATATCCAATGACCACCAATGTGGACTCAGTATCTGAAACATGAGGCCTTTTATGAAGTAGATGGGTGTGGGACATGGACCCAATGGAGCCCTGGTTGGTATCACTAAATGCGTCTTATCATATGGAACAATAATATATATGGTTTAGAAGTGGGGATCTGTATGCCGGAAATATAAGGCCTCTTAAGCGGTGGATGGGTTTGGGCATGGGGGGGCACATTGCCTCAGCACAAAGAGACCCCCAGACTGGTGGACTGAACGAGTCTTATCATAAGGAACAAGAATATATATAGTTATGGGGTGGGGATCTGAATGATTTCTGAGAAATATTGCTTTTAATGTAGTAAAGCAGTGGGGCATGGCCCAGGCACCCAGGAGGACTTCTAAGCTGGTGTCATTTGAATGCGTCTTATCATCAGGAAGATGCATATATATGGTTTAGGGGTGGGGCTCTGAACGGTTTCTGATATATATGGCCTTTTGTGAAGTGGAGGTGTGGGGAGAGACCCTGGCTTGACCCGGGAGACCCCAAGGTTGGTGTCAATGAAGGAGTTTTATCATAAGGCACAACAATATATATGATTTAGGGGTTGGGATCTGTAAGGTTTCCGAGATATTGGGGTTTTTATGAAATGAAGTGGTGGGTAACGGCCCCGGCACATCCCAGGGGACCCCCAGGTTGATATCACTAAATGTGTCTTATCATAAGGAACAAGAATATATATGGTTTAGGGGTGGGGACCTGAATGGTTTCTGAGATATATGGCCTTTTGTGAAGTGGAGGGGTGGGGCAAGGCCCTGGCGCAATCAGGGAGACCCCCAGGTTGGTGTCAATGAATATATCTCTTTATAAGGAACAAGAATATATATGGTTAAGGGGTGGGGATCTGTAAGGTTTCCAAGATATTGGACCTTTTATGAAATGGAGGGGGTGGAGCATGACCGAGGCGCATCCCCGGGGCCCCCAGGTTGGTGTCACTGAATGTGTCTTATCAAAAGTAACAAGAATATATATGGTTTAGGGGTGGGGATCTGAATGTTTTTTCAGCTATATGGCCTTTTGTGAAGTGAATAGGTTGGGCAAGGCCCCGGCTCACCCCGGGAGACCCCAATTTGGTGTCAATAAATGCGTCTTTTCATAAGGAACAAGAATATATAAGGTTATGGGGTGGGGATCTGTAAGGTTTCAGAAATATTGGGCCTTATATGCAATTGAGGGGGTGGGGCATGACCCCGGCGCATCCCGGGGGAGCCCCAGATTGGTGTCAATGAATGCGTCTTATAATAAGGAACAAGAATATATATGATTAAGGGATGGGTATCTGAATGGTTTCTGAGATATATTGCCTTTTTTGAAGTGGAGGGGATGGGGCATGGCCCCAGCAAAACCTGGGGGACCCCCATGTTGGCATAAAAGCATATGGCTGAGAGAAGTTTACTCAAGGAACATTACTATAAAAGTTTTGTCAAAATATCTGCAATGACTTGGCAGTAAATGCCATTTTTCAATTTTCCCCATTATAAGTCTATGGAAACTCCAAGTTGCCATAGAAACCAAACTAAAACATCGATATTCATGAAAAACACAAACTTTCAATCCCCCCACTTATGGCTACTACAGATGAAATTTAGGCACAATCAGCCCAGGGGTTTCAGAGGAGATGTCGTTTGAAAGTGTTGACGCAGACATACGACATACGACGGACGACGACGGACAACTGCCTATCCTATAAGCTCCCCCGGAGCCTTCGGCTCTGGTGAGCTAAAAATATATAACCGCAATGACTTCAGCACCCAATTTTGTAAAATCATTCTTCGATATAATATAGATTGTGGGTACTCGTTCTACATCGAGGCGGTTCTAACGAGTATCCTCCATCTATATTTTAGAACAGAAGTTAGAAAAATATGGTTTACCCTTGTAAACCCCAGTTTGACTGTATAAAAGTGTGGTTCAAGGGGGGTCAAAATTATATAGACGTGATGGAAACGGTTAATTTCCTGGCTAAATTCGTATATTTCTTATTTCTACTCAAAACATAGGTTGTGGGTCTTGGAACAGAAATAAAGAAAACAATGTATACCCCATAAACCCAAGATTTCTCTATATAAAGCAGGGTTTACGGGGTTGTTCAATTCACGGATGATGCGATTTTATTCAAGATTTAAACAGGTAAAGCAACATTAAATGACACGTAGAACACAACAACTATAACTTTAGGTTTCATTTTGACAGAGTTATGGCACTTGCTTGATGTGAATGTAGTGGCAGGGCATGGTGCAGTGCTTGCAGCGCTTATATTAAATGCTGTGTGTACTCGGTGGAATCGCCTCATCGACAGCGCACATGTTCAGGTTAAAATACGAAAGTCTCACTAGATTATCACTATTTGTTATCTAAAGTCTATAGGGACTCAAGAACAAGTCAGGCATTACTAAAACACGCCTTTACAAATACATTACCAATGTTTTGGCCAAAAAATAGAATTTTTTAGGATGAAAAATTGTGATATTTTTCTTATTTCTGCTCAAAACATAGATCGTGGGGACTCTATAGAACCGCCTCGACGAGGCGGTTCTATCGAGTACCCACAATCTATGTTTTTGAGCAGAAATAAGAAAATTAATGTATACACCCTTCAACCCCAGTTTTACTATATAAAAGTGGGGCATGAGGGGGGTCAAAATCATATAGGCATCTTCTCGTAATGGTCAGCTATGGTGCATGAGCCATCGGTGTTCATCACGCAAATTTGACGCCATTAAACTCCAGTTTGATACAGTAAAACTGGGGGTTGCAGGGGTATACATTATTTTTCTTATTTCTGCTCAGAAACATTGATTGTGTCTACTCTAAAACATAAATTGTGGCTATTGTCGCCGAGGCGGTTCTGAAGACTACCCATAATGTATGTTTTTGAGCAAACTTAACAATATCAGGATATTTTAGCAGAAAAAAAAATCATTTTGGGGGGCGTGTTGAATAGGCGTGTTTTAGGAGTTTATCCTCACCTGAATGTAAAGAAAGTATCAACAGCATAGGGCACGATGAGTGAATAAAAGGTCCAGTCGTTGTTGTTATCTCTGTAGAATATCTCATAATTGCCTAAAATAACGAAATAAATGATTAACTTATTTATCATATGACGTCGCGTCTTAGAGTGTAATAACGCCATGTAATATTTTCGATAATCCACTAGTGGGTTTAATATGCAAATTAGTTAGATACGTTCCGTAACGTTACATGTACGACGTCCGTAACGACGTCGCGTTTACTAATGGCGGAAAATTGACATTTTTGTAAACAATCGTGAATAAAATGTGGTTCAAATGTCATATGATAAATAGAATCTTGCATTCGTGCTCATGTATTATTGAATTTATTAAACTCTTTGAAGAAAAGGGATAAAATGCTCGGCGAAGCCTCGCATTTTATCCCTTTTCCTCAACTCGTTTAATAAATTCAACAATACATGAGCACTCATGTATAATACATGAGCACTCAAGTAAGATCCTCTATGACCTGCTGAACACGACAACGCCTATCTTTGCTAACAATGTAGATACGATCAAATGGCTGAAGAAACAATCTGACATATGATCAGGATCTACACGGTTTGTCATATAGTTTATTCATACATTATATGACTTTGGTTGGCTGTTTGTCAGAAATGGGTGTGGCAAATTCAGTCTATTCAGCAGGACAAGGGTTACTAATAAAATCATAGAAGTATACAATGTTGCAATGACATATTCTTCAGTGTTTGGTCAAAATGCTTCCATCTGTTCGAGAGATGTGGTGCAGACAAACAATAAAGAACAATCTTTGGTCCTGTGTGACCTTGAAAAACATGCCAAGGTCACCAAAATCAAATAAAGCTCTCTACCTGCTTGCCTAATACATTACAGCAAATATGGTGGGAATTCTTCAATTGTGCAGACATGGTTAATTCTTAACACACAATTATATATTGCAACCAGTATGAACAAAATCCATTAATTTTTGCAGCAGGTAATAATCATAATGATAATAATAAAAATAAGATGAAGAATAATAATGAGAAGAATTCACTAATTTGTTCAGTAGGTAATAACAAAAATAATAATAATAATTAAAGAAGAAGAAGATGAAGAAGAAAGTTTGACTGATAGACACGGACAGACTGGCTGTTTTCAACAGTCTTCTCAGTAACGTGGTCAAGGTCAATAAAATCTAATCATGTCTTTGGAAGGTAGCAACAATATGTCATAACAAGTCTTGCCACAAATCATATTTTTATTTGCACGACAGGGTGCAGGTACACTAGTTTTGGCCAAATGACAGTCTTAGGACCTCTCAAGCCCTGTCGTCTAATGAAACCAAAAGTGTTTATAAGTATGGACTCACATAGCTTTGCCTGGGCAAGCTAAGATCCTTTAAGCGGTTTACAAATACTTGTGTGTGGTCGGTTTCAGCTCTGCTTGGAGACATCATGCAGCCCAAATATTTTTTTAAGAATCTATCACGGATAGGTATCGGTTATTTTCAGAAAATAGCCTCGCTATTCTTATTGCTTTGAGGTCAGAATTTGTGTAAGAGGGTAACCAATGGAATCTAGACGGAATCATGCGTTTGCTTTGGCAAACTGTGTAAACCCACATCAGACACCGAAGAACACCTCGTCTGATCAGGGTCTACATTGTCTGCTTACAGTACAGTAAACGAAACAGTCTTAGTTCCCGCAAAAAGGTCATTTTTGCAGCCTACACTAAGAGACAATCGAACCACCAGACTTTCCCAGCAGGCACATGACGTAATTGTGACGTCACATCGACGTCGGTACAACGTCATGATGTTTATGCAACGTCACATCAATGTCGGTGCAACTTCTTGACGTTGCACCGACGTTGATTTGACGTTGCCCTAGCGACGTGTGCCCGCTGGGTTAATTAGTCTGGTTTCGAATTGGCCCAGATTGTCAACCTGGACCCAGTTGTTCAAAGCATTGTTAGCTTAACGAGCTTGTCAGTGGTCAAATTGTTAACTGTTCTAGTAATAATACTGTCTTATACAGCAGTATTTTTTATAAAATAATGTGAGCAGTTTTTGCAGATGCAAAAGCTGCTCACATTTTTTCAGCCAAAATATTTGTCAGTATACCATATTTATATCAATACTCGTATGTGAACTAATGAGGTCATTAATAATTTAGAACAACTGGCGCCAACCCTTTTCAACAAACGCACTGAATATGCGCGACTATGGGGTAAAGACACAACTGCCAAAGGTAAAATATAGAGAATACAAGGTTCGTGTCTTTTGATATCAAGTTTATAAGGCAAAGCTTCGAGAACGCTTGTAGAATCACGAGGCTTGCCAAGCGATTCTACATGCGTTCTCGAAGCCGAGCCTGATAAACGTGATATCAAATGACACGAATCTGGTATTCTATTTATCAGTTTATCTCCTTGTAAGCTATTTAAATTGGCAGTTTACGTTCAGTTACAGATTTTCCTAGTGCGTCCCAACATTCCGGTGTTGAATATAATTGATTAGTTTGTTTACTATCAGCTGACCATTATTCTTCTTTTGATATTTTAAATGTATTTTTTTTTTAATTTTTCTAGTAATAATAACACTTTGGTTTTTTTTTTCGGTTGTCCGTTTCATTCATAAAAGTACAATGTCACGTTGACGTGATAAAGCTCACTTGACCTGAGATAGCATATCTTTATCAGGTCAATGCGTTAGAATGCAATATATATAGGGGGTAACTGATAGAATTGGATACAACACCTGATATAGCATTGGAATAAATGAACGTGTGCATCAGAATAATCCAAAACAAGGTGATAACTCGTATTCCTTCGATAGCGCCTATTCTGGATGGAGAGATGTCCACTGTTAACAGTTCCTTGCAATGTTGTAGAACAGAAAAAGCCATGAAAAGTTCGTGCAGCTTGCCTGAAATTGAAAGTCGAAATGCCACTATGAATGTTTTTTTAATTTGAGATTTAACGTCCCCGTCAACACTGTAAAGGCCATTTTGGAGACGTTGCTTCCACTTTTGTGGGACTTTTACCCGACAATGAAATGAAATGACATCTCAAGCCCTGACGCCCAATGAAACCAATAGGGTTTATAAGAATGGACGGTCCGACACTCTCACCACTTTGCCTGGGCAGGCTTAGATCCTCTAAGCGGTTTACCAGTACTCGTGTGCGGGTCGGCTTCAGCTCTGCGTGGAAGCATCATGCAGCCAATCTATTTCTTCAAGCCCCGATTTGCGGGGGCCATGGTAAGCATATATATTGGTTTATAAGCAGCGCAGTGAAAAATATATAGTGGAGCCGCAAATACTGCAAATGTTGCTTTTATATTGAACCAGGGCCTACTTGTTCAAAGCATCGTTAGCTTAACGAGCTCGTTAGTGGTTAAATTGTTAACTATTTTAGAAGTAAAATATCTAAAAGTTTGTTATTTTTGCGGCAAAAATGTGAGTAGTAAAAGCTACATACATTTTTTCCATCAAAATGTTAGTATATTTACCGTAATAAATGATCAAAGTTTAAAGAAACGCTAATTAACGACTTGGTTAGTTTTGAACATCTGGCCTCGTGGATAAGAGTGCTGACTCTTAATCATTAGGTCTCTCACAGCTGTGGGTTCGAACCTGGCTCGGGTCACATATGTGACACCAAGTTCTGCAACGGAACGTCAGGTAGTTTTTCTCCAGGTACTCCTGTTTTCGCTCACCTCAGATTAACGATCGGCTCGACATGAGTGAAATAATTTTGAAAGAGCCGTAAGACCAAAACCAAAAAAATAAAAAACCTTTTTGTTCAAAATGAGACAATGTTCAACAGGCCGGCACTGTCTTTCTGAATAGGGATACCTCTGAAAGGGACTTGGCCAAAGAGTCTTTAACATTAGAGAAGTCTTATTACCGGTAAGTTACCAACCCTGGTCATTTATTTATTTATTTATTTACACTATATTTTAAGAGTGTGACGCATTTAGCTGCTTTAGCTAGTCTACCTTGCGGCCCTCTGTAACACATACATGTATAACATCAATCAACATAAAACATATATACATATATACATAACAGTGTGGTTACATTTGTAAGATAATTGTCGTAAAACTGCACTCAGATTGTAAAAATATTTGGTACAGATAAAAATGTAAACACTTTAAGACGAGCCATGTTAAATCGTGGCATCTCGGGTAGCAAGACATGCACCACTGGCTGCAAATTCATATCTGTCATAAAAAAATAAGATTGTATATAGCCTCAAAATGAGCGTATAAACGATTAAGATAGATAAGAAAAGCTCTGAAAAATTGAGACATGGGGAGTATACCATAGTTAAAAATAGCACTGACGATTGAGTTAGAATATTAGATCACATTAGGTTTAAATATAAGATATTAAAATACATTTAAAATATATGCCGGTATATCACATTCAGTATGACATCACAGTTGGCTTTTCCTGACATGAAGTGGAAACGGAGACGGAACCCATGCTACATACAAATGTCATAGCCCGAGAGTGAAGCAGTTTTTTGAATAGCCTGTGAACCAGCTGAGTACCAGAGTTGTGGAGAAAAAAATCGACACAGCCAAAAACCATCTGGCGAAAATGCCTTTCATTTAATATAGTCCTTTGCTGATCTTTTAAAGACATCAAGAGAGGGGGCAGTTCTTATTGAGCTTGGCAGTGTGTTCCATAGCTTTGGCGCAGAACAAGAGTAGGACCGATCGAAAAGACTCGTTTTAGACCTGGGTACCAACAATGAGCCATCATTAACTGATCTAAGGTTAAGGTCATGAGTCTGTGATACAGGTTTGAGCAGAGCTGATATATAATCAGGCGTTAGGTTGTTTAAGGCTTTATATGTGAGTACAACCTTATTATAATTGTGTCGACAAGAAATAGATGACCATCCCAATTCATTGAACATGAGAGCGGACGATGTATTATAATCTGCACTGAGTATTATTCGTGCGGCACGCTTCTGTAATTTAGCCAATCTTTCGATATTAAATTTGGAGGTTGTGCCCCATGTATTTGAACCATAATCTATCAATGGCAGAAATTAACCTTGATAAAAGACTTTTTGGACTTCTTTTGGAACATATGTGGAGAGCCTCTTTAAAAGAGAAATTTTTGAAGATATTGTGGCACAAAGATAATCAATATGCGCTGTCCATAACAAGTTTTCATCGATAAAAATACCCAAAAGTTTTTGCTTATCAACGTTTTTGATTACATTGTTGTCAATCTGTATTCTTAGTTTTTCAGTATTACGAGTTCGGTGCCGTGTTCCAATGGTCATGCATGTAGTTTTATCGTAGTTGATAAGCATCTTATTATTTTCAGACCAAATCTTAGCGTTTTGACAGTCTAATTGCAGTTTATGTTGAATTTCTCTATATTGTGAGCCATGTGTATGAATTGTGGAATCATCTGCAAAGAAGTCATAGTCACAGTGTTCTATATGAAGTGGGAGGTCATTTATGAAGATTAAAAACAGTGTAGGGCCTAATATGGATCCCTGAGGAACCCCTGATTTTATTGTCGCTGGCCTTGACATACCATTCCCGCTATCTACTACTTGTTGGCTTTTGTGCAGGTAGGATGCTAACAGGGTGAGTGTTGCATCACTACATTTATACAGTGAAAGTTTACTTAGTAATATTGTGTGATCAACAAGATCTAACGCTTTCTTGAAGTCCAGAAACAATGACCCAATAATGTTACCATTGTCTATGTACGCCATCCATTGGTCAATCAACTTAACTAATGCAGTTTGACAACTATGTTTTTCTCTGAAACCGGATTGGTTTGCATGAATAAGTTTATTCTTATTTAAAAATCCCATTAAATGTTTGTTAATGTGTTTTTCAAAAATTTTGGAAACAGTTGAAAGAATCGAAATCAGTCTAAAATTTGATGGATCAGATTTGTTACCGCCTTTATGAATAGGGTGAACCTTTGCAAACTTTAATTGATTCGGAAAGGTAGCTGTTTCAATGCTTTTGTTAATGAGAGCTGTAATTGAAGGCGCCAATATATTTGCAGCCATTTTAAGTACTCTTGGGCCGATGCCGTCCAGACCAGTAGCTTTACCCGGGTCAAGTCTATGCATGATTTCTAAAACATGACACGTACTTATCTTAGGAATTATAAAATAGACGTTATCTGCAACTTTAGAGTTTATATATGTTTGCAGTTTAGAAAGATCTAATGTGGATGGGGTAATAGCATGTTGATTAAGCATGTCACTAATGGAAGCAAAGTACTCATTAAGTTTGAAGGCAATGTCTTCCGAATTTGAAAACTGCTGCTCACCAATTGTAAGTGTATCAGGCAATACACTTTGGGTTGTGTTCGATTAGTTTACTTCTGCTCTTAGCTGTTTCCATATAGATTTTGTGTCTTTAAAATTTGTTACAGCTTCTGCAAAATGCTGCTTTTTAGCTTTTTGTATCAAATCCTTCGTTTTATTACGGAATTTTTTGTAATCAGGCCAGTTTTTCAGGCGCTTGCTATGATCTCTCATTTGTTGGGCAGCAGTAATTTCTGGCGTAAACCATTGTGGAAGGCGCTTAGACTTGACCCGTTTTGTTTTTACTGGTGCATGGCAATCAAGTTGATACTGAATGGTAGTCAACCATGACGCATAGTCATCATCAATAGAGTTATCATGCAATGTGAATGACTCCATGTCAGCGGCCAGATCCTGTAAGAACTGAGTTTCATTAAACTTCTTGAAACACCTATAAGAGGTGGTTATGTGCTCGTTTTTTGATATTTTATGATTGATCTTTCTAGAAATGCAGACAGGAAAATGGTCGCTAACTGAGTAGAATGGTACAAAGTAGAAGTAAAACAAAGATCAGGAATTGATACAATTAACTTACTCCACCCATAAAAGACACCAAAGGGAAAGAAATACAAACATTAAGCGACCAGACCATAATGGAAACCTAAACAAAGGAAGGCCATAAGGACAGTTACTTTCCCACAAAATGGCCATATGGCCATCCAAAACCAAAAGACACAAGTGATACACACAGTAAGTAACAAACAACAACATAAATAAATCGCCACAGAAGAGCCGCCTTGGAACGGTCAGTGGAAGATTTCCACTGGGGGGGGGGGGCTTAAATCGATTTTACGTGGCCACATTCAGATATATTTTCTGGATGAGATGTATAGACATGGTCAATAGTAGTAGCCGAAGTCTCTGTGATACGAGTAGGTTCACAGAACAGTTGAGTCAAGTCGAACAGTTGCATTAGATTCAGCCACTTACCACTTGAGCGCGTCTGATAATCTATGTTAATGTCTCCCATTAGAATAAGCTCAAGACCAGTTGACTGCGCTGCTGACAGCTCCTCCTCTAACAGATCAATCCATTCAGAGTTCACGTTAGGAGGTCGGTAAACTGAACAAATAAGGAACGGTTTTGACTTAGGAAGTATTATTTCGGCCCGGACAGTTTCGATTTTTGAAAGTTCCAAATCTGGGCGGTGTTTGCAATTTAAGGATTTGCGAAAATAAAGTAAAATCCCACCACCTGCTTTATCTCGAGTTTCAGATCTGTCTTTGCGTAAAAAATCAAACCCGTTTATTTTCAGAAGACTGTTATCTATTGTTTGGTCTAGAAATGTCTCACATACGCCAAGTATGTCGGGACAGTTTAAATTCGCCATTGTTATATGCAGTTCGTCTAACTTAGGTAATATATGTCTAAGATTAAGATTAGATATATGAAGACCACTTGAGGATAACTTCAAGTCGTTATTTGTACTGGCGTGAGACATATTGCACTGAGAGTTTATAGTGGGTGTTGGGTAGTTGTTGTTGTTATTGTTGTTGCTATTGTCGTTGGTGTTAGAGGACGCGCTGTCAGCAGACTGTATCACAGAATTTTGATCAGTCGTAGCATGGGTAAAGGAAGGGACAATAGACTGGTCAGGACAAACCAAGGAATAGTCTAATTCCTCTAGAATCTTGAGACAATAATTGGAATTTATTATAAGTCAAGGAGGCACAATCGGGTTTTATACGCTCATGTGTCTCCTATTGTGACGATCCTCCTGTGCGGTCATGTTTGGCCGCCTAGTTAAACTGACCTAAGTAATATGATGATCTTGCACGAGTGGTCATTAAATGTGAAAATTATTAAACGAGACTCCGGAGAGTTTCATAATATCCATGGAAATGACCACTGGTGTAAAATTCTAAATATCACATAACGATTTTAAATTGGGACACTAGGTTATAAACGTTTTTCATGCTCAACTCAACTGATCATGAAACTTGTAATGCTCATAACTAATACAATACAAACAAGTTAGGCAATTCCTGCTCATATCAGAAGAGAATGTCATGTATCCTGCTCATAAATTTTAAAATGACAACAAATGTTGGCATTTTAAAATTTATGATCAGGATACATTTCATGCTCAAGTGAGATGACCATAAACAGTCCTAAACCCACGGGGCCAGGTTTGTTCCAAACAAATTAAAAATAGAGCATAGGGGCGTCTCACAAGGCGCCACTGCATTAAACGACAGTAACCACGCTTATCACACGTGTTGTCATGCCATTTTTATTAAGCCCATTCAATCGGGGTTTGGAGAAGTAAAATGGGTTGCATGGTGCTTACACGCAGAGCTGAAACCAACCGCACATGAGTACTGGTAAACCGCTTAGAAGGTCTAAAGTAGAAGTGAAGGCAATGCTCAGGAATCGATACAATTAATAAACAGCTTCCACCAGAGACACCAAAGGGAAAGAAACACAAACATGAAATATCTAGACCCTAATGGGAACATCAATAGCGGAAAGCCAAAAGAGCAGTTACGTGCACACAAAACGGCAGATTGGCTATCCAAATCAAACAGATGTAAGCGATACACACACTCAAATACAAATCATAACAAAAATAAACCGCAACAGAAGAACCGGCTTGGAACGGTCAGTGAAAGGAATATATTTCACTGGGAGCTTAAATCGAGTTTACGCGGACGCATTCCGCGCCCTTGATTTCGTCGTGATTTAGACAAATAATTTGTTCAGTCCGCATGAAGCCTTCCGAACTCATTATTGCAACATCTCCGAGAACACAAAATTCAAACAACCACAGAGATAAAGCAACGGTTAGGACTAGACAGCAAGAAACCAAATGAAATGCTGGAGCAAAGTTAGACTCCAATAGGCCCGGCCAGAGACAGAGCAGTTAACAATTTATTACGAGGAACAGTGGTGCAAGCCGGACCGACCGAACTGACTAGGTCCCATACGCCTCTTGCTGTGCCCTCTGAACTGACTAGATGCTGTGCTGTCTTAAATGACTGGGACTGGGACACCTGATACTATGCTGTCTTTACTGGCTGGATCTAAGACATATGATGCTGTACTGGCTGAACTGACTGTGTCTCAGACACCTCATGCTGAGCTGTCTGAACCGATTGTGTCTCAGACACCTGATGCTATGCTGTCTTTACTGACTAGATATAAGATACCTGATGCTGTGCGGTCTTAATTGACTGGGTATCAGACACCTGATGCTATGCTGATTTTAACGACTGGGTCTAAGACGTCTGATGATTTACTGTCTGAACTGACTGGGTCTCAGACACCTGGTGCTGAGCTGTCCGAACCAACTGGTCTCAGACACCTGATGCCATGCTGCCTTTACTGACTAGATATAAGATACCTGACGCTGTGCGGTCTTAACTGACTGGGTATCAGACACCTGATGCTATGCTGATTTTAATGACTGGGTCTAGGACATATGATGCTATACTGTCTGAACTGACTGGGTCTCAGACACCTGGTGCTGAACTGTCTGAACCAACTGGTCTAAGACACCTGATGCTATGCTGCCTTTACTGATTAGCTATAAGATACCTGATGCTGTACGGTCTGAACTGACTGGGTATCAGACACCTGATGCTGTGCTGTCTGTACTGTCTAGGTCTCATACGCCTTTTGCTGTGCCCCCTGAACTGACTGGGTCTCAGAAACCTGATTTTGTGCTGTCTGTACAGACTGGGTCCCAAACACCTGATGTTGTGCTCTCTGAGCTTACTGGTTCTCAGACACCTGATGTTGTGCTCTCTGAACTGACCGGTTCTCAGACACCTGATGCTGTGCTCTCTGAACTGACTGGATCTAAAACACATGATGCTGTGCTGTCTGAAGTGAATGCGTCTCAAACACCTGATGCTGTGCTGTCTGGACGGACTGGCTGTCATACACCTGATGTTGTGCCATCTGAAATCACTAGGTCTAAGAAACCGGATGCTGTGCTAGGTCTAAGACACCTGATGTTTTGCTGTCTGGACAGACTGTGTCTAAGACACCTGGTACTGTGCTGTCTGAACTACCTGGGTCCCAGACATCTTATGCTGTGTTGTCTGAACTGAGTCGGTATCAGACACCTGGTGCTGTCTGAACTAACTGGGTCTCTCAGACACCTGATGATGTGCCATCTGAACTGACTAGGTCTAAGACACCTGATGACAGGGTCTTACACTGACCTGGTCACAGAAACCTGATGCTGTGCCATCTGAACTGACTGGGTCTCAGACACCTGATGCTGTACTGTTTGAACTGACTGGGTCCCAAACACATGCTGTGCTGACTGAACTGACTGGATCTCAGACACCTGAGGTTGTGCTGTCTGAACTGACTAGATATCAGACCCCAGATTCAGTGCTGTCTGAACAGACTGGGTCTCAGACACCTGATGATGTACGGTCTGAACTGACTGGGTCTCGGATATCGGATGCTGTGCTGTCTGTACTGGCTAGGTCTCAGACTTTTGACGCTGTGCCATGTCTGAACTGAATGGATATCAGACACCTGATACTGTGCTGTCCGAACTGACTGGGTCTCAGACACCTGATGCTGTGATGGCTGAAGTGACTGGGTCTCAGACACCTGATGCTGTGGTGCCAGGCACCTGATGCTGTGCTTATTGAACTGACTGGGTCTCAGACACCTAATGCTGTGCTGTCTGAATTGTGTGGGTCTGAGACACTTGCTGCCTGAATTTAGTGGGGTCTAGACACCGGATGCTGTGTCGTCTGAACTGACCAGTCAGTTCATAGAGGACAGCATCGTGTGTCCTGTCGGATTGATTGGGCGGCAGGGTTTGAGATGTGATTTCATCTCAATGTCGGGTTAAGAGTACCACAAAATTGGAAGACGCGTCCCAAAAATGACCTACATAGTGTCGATGGGGACATTAAACCTCATTTCAAACAAAACCATGTTTAATACAGGATGTTATCCACTAAATAACTGCGACCTTATATGACATAATGTTATATCCTAGAAATTCGCTGTTACTTAGTGGATAACACCGTGCTATAAAAAGATATGACAACACGTTAGTTCCGCATAACGTGACGTTGTCATCGTGACGTCACGATGCCATTCGTGACGACCCTTTGTTTTCCACTGCAATTCCTTGGAACTTAAAGTCGTTATATGAGAAACAGAATCTTCCACTCGTGGTCATTTTATATGAAATTTATGATACAAGCCACATGCTCGGTTTATAAATATCATATGCAAAGACATATGTTGCAAGATTCTTTGTATATCAGATGGATGCGTTATTCTATTGGACAACGTACATGTACTTCTCCGCTTGACCTATATATGCCGAACGGACCTTTTCTGGGACATTGGCAAACACTGCAGACCCTGATCAGACGCCACAGACCGCTGCGCCTGATGTGGGTCTACACTGTTTGCTTAAAGACCAATCATTTTTTGTAAAAGTTGCCACAAACAAATACAAACCTGACACCCCTATAATTAGAAATAGATCGCTCCAAACCTTCAAGGTGGAAGATTCCATTGTCATTTTTGGGTTAACAAATACTGACCTTCCCGGTTTGTAACAGTTTCTGCTTCCATTACAACCGAACATTTCTTCATTTCTTGACCGAACTTTTTCAACATGCCCTCCGTCTCTTTGATTTCCTGTTCCAGTGCCGCGTCGTCGTCGATTTCTTTATGATTTTCAGGCAGTACGCCATTTACGCCTGGAGAGCTTTTAGCGTCTACTTTCATATAATGTAATGGCGTGATAGATGAAACATTGGTCTGACATAACAGATTCAGCTTTAACACAAGAACATCATAGGCTGTTCCAAGTACCAGGAATATGGCAAGAACACATATGACTCCGCTGAAATATACATTGTTTTATAAGTAAAAAGCATCACGCAAACAGTCCTATATAATGTTGACCCCCTTGAACCCTACTTTTATATAGTAAAACTGGGGTTTACAGGGGTAAACCTTATTTTTCTTATTTGAGTTCAAAAATGTACATTATGGGTACTCGTTAGAACCGCCTCATCGAGGCGGTTCTAACGAGTACCCATAATCTATATTTTGAGCAGAAATAAGAAAAATCCCACACTTTTCATCTGAAAATTGTCGATTTTTCGGCAATAAAGTTTACAATGTATTTTTATAGGCGTGTTTTCGTAATGGGATCGGAAAAACCAAAATTGTACAAAATGGCCTGTGTGCGAAATGACTTTGATACGAAATAATCGGTTTCTGTGCATCCGGGTGAGACTGAGATCAGTATGCGCGTCAGCAGTCTTCGCTGTGCGCAGTTTAGATCTATGATGACTCATTATTTCTCGTATGACAAGGACACATATGATTGCTCTGAAATACTCAACTCTACTCAGTTTATTTGCAAATCATATATGAATACATGAAATGCGCGAATGTTCGTAAACGAATAACACCTGTGGACACAAAACTGTTCAACCTTTCAATGAATCTCTTCGCATCAAGTTAGTTTGACAAAAACTAATTTTAAAACTGAATGAAGTAATTGATTGGTCTCATTTTGGCAAAGACATTTGAGATGTATTTTAATTGGACAATGCTGGAATCTGCAGTGAAACGTACATCACGTTGTATTTTGAATTTGTTTCTGCCTGGCAGTTGACTGACAGGACGTAAGAATATATTGAATGGTCTTTCAAATCAAAATGAAATGAAGGCCATCAAAGTTTGAACGGTTTTGTGTCCACGGGAGTACAATGTACTTTAATACGATCTATCGTCGGAAGTCACCACAAAGTCCGATCGGCAATCCTCGTAAGATTCCGTAACCTGAAATATCGGCAAAAAGGGGTATTTGAGCTGGTGCGCCCGGGAAATATTCAGATCAGATGTGCGCAGTCTGGTCAAAGTCTTCGTTTTGTGCAATATGGTCATAGACACAAAGCTTCTGCATGCAGTCAGGGTTATGTTCTGATTAAATTGTATTCATGCGCTACTCCTTTTCGCTTGTCACGGCCATTATTATATACCCAGAAATTGTCCCGTTTACTTTGTACAGAAGATACCGGTCAATATTATACAACTATTTCATACCTTTTTGGGCGACAGTCAAAACTATCAGCCCCGAGGTGCTGTGGGCGATAGTTCATCAGGTGCTCCACAGCACCGAGGGACTGATAGTTTTGACTGTCGCCCAAAAAGGTATGAAATAGTTGTTTTATTACCCAACTCGTATAAAGAGTTCAACAAGTTGCTAGGTGATCACGTGACCATGAGATAGTATACAACTATTTCATACCTTTTTGGGCGACAGTCAAAACTATCAGCCCCGAGGTGCTGTGGAGCACCTGATGAACTATCGCCCGAGGCCGAAGGCCGAGGGCGATAGTTCATCAGGTGCTCCACAGCACCGAGGGGCTGATAGTTTTGACTGTCGCCCAAAAAGGTATGAAATAGTTGTTTTATTACCCAACTCGTATAAAGAGTTATTTTGATCACAATAAGCAATTACTACTTGTCAAGTTGAAACAAAATATATGCATTGGTCAAAGCTATATTTAATTTGAACCAACTGTAGATCAAAAATTGATTTTTAAACACATTTCAATTGTTTGAACAAAGTATGGCTGGTATCTTGGAAAACAAATCCTTATTTCACAACAAAAATATATGTTGTGGGTACTCAAACTAACCGTCTCAACGAGACGGTTGGTTTGAGTACCCACAACATATGTTTATCCTGAACAATAAGGAAAATTATGTTGAATTATCACCATTTTACTCCAGGACCTCTTATCTAGTCTACAGTTGCTAGGTGATCACGTGACCATGAGATAGTTAAAACTATTGCCCGGGCAATAGTTCAGTGCTCCGTGTGATAGTTCTCTGAAAACCGGTTCAGTCCGATTTCATGCGAAAAAGGTGTTAGATAGTCGAAAATGCTTAATAACTTCGGGACAATTGCACTTTACCGGGCACTGATTTTCCGTAGGAAAATCCACGTGAGGAGGTATCTAAGGTCCTATTATAAGGACGCGCGTGAGCGCGGCCAAAAAATGGAAATAAGGCAGAAAAATGCAAAATTAACCCCAAAATCGTGTAGATTAGGCATATTTCAGGTTAAAACCAAGGTTTTCAACCGTAGGTTTTAACCAAGTTCTGCAATTTCAAGCTTGTTCTAAGCTGGAGAGGCGAAAGAAACGTTAATTACTTTTTGTTTTGCTTCCACTGAATAACTGCGCGTGCGTAATTTCATTGGTCAAATTTAAAGACCTTATGAATATTAATGAGCTCTGATGTCATCTTTCGATGACGAAACTTTCGATGACGCAACCAACATGACCAAGCAGTTTGTAAACAAATCCATGAGCAATAAAAAATGAGAGAAAAATATGGCATTGTTTATGATGATTTGGCCGAAGTATGCAGAGACAGTGAAAGTATAATAAGGTGGCTAATGATTTATTTTGTCTTTTGACTATGGTAACCTGGTAAGTGTCTTTAAAAATTATCAGTCAACGTCATGGGGGCTGCCGTCCCCACACCCCGGCATTCAAGATAGAATGATGCCAGGTATAAACACAAAGACAGCAAATCGGTATCTGATGTAGTCTGCATTTGCCTTAAATATTCAAAGCAGTCTCATTTGCATATAATTTGGTGCCGTGGTCAAAGTCTGTCGAATCCACGTCGAAGATAGACAGGCTAGCAGATGACAAGTGTTACGCTAAATGACCCACAACTGAGTCTGCGAATTTACGTATTTTTTAATGCTACATTAACTTGCTGCTGCTAAAATACGATAAAAGAAAGCGCAGTATCAATATGTGTGCTTTGAAAACGCTTGCATTATTTAAAAACATGGTTAGAAAATGCGTCGTTTCGTCCTTCCAAAACAAAATGGCGGCCTTCTTTACCCAAACCTCATGAATAATTAATGAGGCATAAACAACAAAAGACACGCCCTAACAACAAGTTGCGCCTGCGCAGTCTGGATAGAAGACAGTGCCCGGCAAAGTGCAATCTAGCCATAACTTCTTATATAGTAGGTTGGGTAATAATTAAAACTATTGCCCGGGCAATAGTTCAGTGCTCCGTGTGATAGTTCTCTGAAAACCGGTTCAGTCCGATTTCATGCGAAAAAGGTGTTAGATAGTCGAAAATGCTTAATAACTTCTTATATAGTAGGTTGGGTAATAATTTTCCATATTGCCCGTAGTCAAGTTGATATGGCCCGGAGATAAGGAGTCTCGTGCATAATAGGACTACTTTCAAATTTCCTAGTTTTGAATCATGGCACTCGGCTGCCATCTTATCGTGTGAATCGACTGAGAGAACGAAGAAATAAAACGAATGCAGGCTGTGACACAGAGCACAAAGCGCATTTTATGGTAACAAATATGACCTACCTGCAATCTGTAAAGATTTACAAAACTTTCTTTCAGTAAATCAGGAGTACTTTGAAAGAAACTAAACGGAAACTCCGGAAAAAAGGCGTTCTGCGTTGGCAAACGTCGATGTTTTTAATGACGTCACATCAAACGACGTTAACGTCATATTGACTTTGGCGCCATTGGGCGTGGTTTTGCAATGTGTAGGAAGACATCAAACGAGCTGCATTATTTTCTATTTTAAGCTACTTAAAAGTATATATTATCATTTTACATTCAGGTTTCTATGCCAGGCAGTCCTGAGTTTTAAAAGAGTTAAAGTTTTGGATATATAATAAAAAGGTTATTGACTTTATATTGTGAAATATTCGGCCCTCGTGCATATGGCGGAGACGCACTCGCAAGCTCGTGCGTCCTTCGCCATATGAACTTGGGCCGAATATTTCACAATATAAAGTCAATAACCTATAAATATTGGTTTAAATTGAGGTTTTACGTCCCCGTCATCACTATTTAGATTATTCTGGAGACGTTGCTCCCAATTTCGTGGGACTTTTACCCGGCACGGAGATGAAATGACATCTCAATCACTGACGCCCAAACAAACCAAAATGCTTAATACTCGTATAACTTTGCCTTGGCAGGATTAGACCCCAACGCGGTTTACCAGTACTCATGTGCGGCCGGTTTCAGCTCTGCGTGGAAGCATCATGCAGCCCATTCTATTTCTTCAAGTCCTGATGGACGGGGGCCAATATATTCATCTAATGAGGAATGGGTACAACTGACTTATTTTCGGTTTTTTTTTTTTTTTTTTTTTTGTCCATTGTTTATCATTCGACCCGAAGTTATAAAGCGCAGTAGCTTTTCAATGCGAAAGCCCACGTGGCTTTCACTGACTAGTCTGAAATCCAGGTAACGGTTATTTATAGAAAATATTCGCGCTATTCTTATCGCTGTGAGGTCCTTGAGAGTATTGCGTAAGATGGGTTTGACAAACAGTGTAAACCCTGATCAGACGCCGCAGAACGCGGCGACTGATCAGGGTCTACACTGTTTGCTTACGGTACAGGAATTTAAGGGATAAACGACACAGTCTAAGTCCTCCTTCAGGACATTTTTCAGCCTACACTCAGAGATAATCGTCCCACCAGTGCTCTCAGTGCTTTGATTTTGACAATAAAACTGTTGTACCTCGCTCCTGGGTGGGGGGGGGGCAAATTCGTTACTGTAATTTTCGATGCCATTGCGGAAGGAAGACGACATTTTCTGAATGAGTTGCTTTCTTTAAAATATTATCAGTTATCCCCTATATATAGATATTAATTGCATTGTAAAACACTGACCTGATAAAGATATGGTATCTCGGGACAAGTGAGCTTTATCAGGTCAACGTGATATTGCACTTCTATGAATTGCACTACTGGAAAATATGGCAAAACTGTAGGAGTGTACAATGGGATTAACTGATAAATACGAGTAGAATACCAGATCCGTGTCATTTGATATCAAGTTTATTAGGCTTGGCTTCAAGAACGCATGTAGAATTGCTCGGCCAGTCTCGCGATTCTACAAGCGTTCTCAAAGCCTTGCCTGATAAACTTGATATCATATGACACGAACCTGGTATTCTCTATTTACACTTACATCGTAATATAGCCTCCCGTTGTTAGCTTTATATATTTCTGACTGTATGTTTGGTTTGGAACAGGGGAAGTCCTCTTTTCAATTTGACCGGCAACTGCAGATACAAAAGAAATTGTTGTCATCATACGAAAATGGTCCACTTTAGCACAAAAATCGAATACTTCGAAACCGTTAACCCATCTATATCCCACAAAAGAATTTTCCAATTTAACCCATTGTATACTATAGTTCCATTGTCATATGTTGGACAATATAGAAAATAGAAGAGAAGGCAATGATCATGAATCGATACAATTAACACACAGCTCCCATCAGAGACACCAAAGGGAACGAAGCACAAACATGAATCAACTAGACCCTAATGGAAACATCAATATTGGAAAGCCAAAAGGACAGTTACTCTCCCACAAAATGGCCAATTGGCTATCCAAAAAAATAATAATATAAGCGACACACACACACTCAAAGACACACCACTCGACAGAAAGTCATTTTGTCATATAAGGGGTGTGAGGTCTATTTCTTTAGTTTTTATTCTATTTTTAACTGAAAATGCTGTTAGCAAACAGTGCAGGCCCAGATCAGTACTGGTTGGTCGATTGTCTCTTAGTGTGTGTAGGCTGGAAAAATAGTCCTAAACTGTGACTTAAATTGTTTCGTTTAACCCTTAAATTCCAATATATTAAGCAAATACTTTGGACTCTGATCCAACGCCACGTTATGCGGCTTCTGATCCGGGTCAACACTGTTTGCCACTGACCAACTGGACGAGCTCAGACCAGATTTTACAATTAACCAACCCTTTTCAACCAGCGCTCTGACGTCACAGAGAGAAGAAAATCGCTGCTATAGATTTTGTACTTGGTCAGCAGTAGTCACGTTGACAATAGCTGGCGGGAAACCTGTGTAGTTAGTTGCCCCAAAACATGATGCAACTCATTTGCATACAAATGCACGTTCAAAGACTCAAAATAACTATAGCCACGGGTTGAGAATATAAGAATCTGATATGGGGTTCTGTTGTAGATGAGCGTTTCCAACCCGAGGAATGACCGTGCTGAGCGGAACTGAGGCTACGCCGAGGTTCCGATCAGCACGGTCATCGCGAGGGTTGGAAACGCCCATCTACAACAGAACCCCATATTGGATTCTTTTTCTTGCACAACATCTCCGGTTAGTTTTGACAGCTCGCACATGTATACTGTTTACAAAATAAAAGTAGTGCGGAAGTAGTTCCGGCAGTTGAATAGAACTGAAGCGCATTTATGTTAGTTGCCTGGTTCGGAACACCAGGTTCAGAACATAAATTTCTATCCCAGGGTAAAATCACGGATTTCCTTGTCTGGTGTGCAAGAAAGATCAGTTTGTGCCATTTGCAACCGACAAAAGTACAGATCAGCCTGCACACCTAAGTGTTCGCTGCTTGGAAAGTATAAATTATATTTCTTCTGGTAAATTTAAATGTTCTCCTTTTTTATGACACCTACGGAACCCGGGAAGGGACATTCAATTTTATTTTTAATATGCTTTGCGAACAAGATATTTTCTTTAGCGCACAAGGTTATATGTTGTACGCACTTGTGCGGACAATATATTATCTTGTGCGGACAATATATTATCTTGTACGCACAAGATATTATATTGTGCGCACAAGATAATATCTTGCTCGCACAACTTACGCACAATATATTATCTTGTGCGCACAAGATTAATGTCTTGCTCGCACAACTTAATATCTTGTGCGCACACGCTATTATCTTGTTCGCACAACATATTATCTTGTTTGCACAACATAGATCTTGGGAATTTGTGCGCACAAGATATTATTTTGTGCGAACAAGATAATCAGTTGTGCGCACAAGATATTATGATATTAAGGCTGGTGAGTTTGTCTTAATAGAAATGACTGGCAAGAGTAATATCCTATACATTTTTATATAAAGAATGCCACGTGTCAAAATACAATTAATCAAGACGCCCATGGGCCACCATGCCCACCAGAGGTCAAGTGTGAAAAATTCGCCCCGGCCTCGAACAGCCATGTTTTTCTATCAATCATGGTGGCTTGAAAAATCTAGCTTTTCAGTTCCTTAAATGATGAGTTTGCAGACCTTTTTACCATGTACGAGGTACAGTAAAATTCAGCTAAAATTAAGACGAATTCTGTTTTAAAAAGCTTATTTAGAGTGATGCAGTTATTCTTTCTTCGTGTTCTCTGCACACGGCGTCGATAGGTCAGGGAACACCTTTGGAACTGTTGAAAAGTGGTCTTTAAGACCACTTTTGAACAGTCCCAAAGGTGGTCTTAACATAGGAATTTTACTGTATATGCATGGTAGAAACCTTAACCATAACGATACACTTCAATTTAACTAACTGCAAATGTCAATTCTAATAAAATAGGCAACTATAGAGAATAAGACAAAAATCCACGTTTTCCCTTTTTCCCAATTATAAATGCCCTCGTGGCCAAATACGACCTTAACATAAAATAGGCTAATGTCAGCCAGAGGTTTTATTTGAACAAACTTGCTAGGAAAATCAAATCTCATGCCACCAGCTCCGACAGAATAAGAACAATCCAACGTTTGCCTCTTTCACACACAGAGGTCCAAGTGATCAAAGTTGAACTTGATGTAAAATAGGTCTAGGTCAACCAAGGTCACATTTGAGCAAACTTATGGCCCCGCGTCCCAAATGATGCATACCAAGTTTCAAAGCCATCGGAAATTGTGTTCCTCAGAAGAAGATTTCTAAAGCGTTTAACCATATATGGGCATCTATGGTATGTAACTCCAATCCCATGAATAATTCTTTCATTGCCTCATCCTATAGAGGCTCCATGTGTAATTTGGTTTCAATCAGCCTAGCAGTAGTAGTGGAGAAGAAAATAAAAATACTGAATCCGAGCCATCCAGAACGAAGGTCAATAAATAACTATGACCTTTGGAATTGATAAACTCCAGATATCAATTTTGATGCCATAGGCTACAACAGAATCGCAAAACAATCCACCGTTTAGCCCTTTTTCATACAAAAGTCTTACTGACCAAAGTTGACCTTGACGTAAAATAGGTCAAGGTCAACCGAAGGTCACCATTTGAACAAACCTGATAGGGCCTAAGACCCTAACGCTGTACATAAAGTCTGAAGGTCATTGGCCTTTTGATTCCTAAGAAGAAACGTTTCAAGGGGATTTACCATAGATGGGCTATGCGGCCATCTCCAATCCCACGAATAAATTTTCACAGTGGAACATCCCATAAAAACACCACATATAGTTTGGTTTCAAACAGCTCAGCAGTTTTTGTGGCGAAGCAGATAAACAAACTGAATCTGAGCCATTCAGGACAAAGGTCAGTAAATGACCCTGCCCTTTGGTATTGCTAAACTTCTGTTCAGCTGATTGCAAATATCAATTCTGATGCCACAGGCTATAATAGTATTAGTAAAATCCACTGTTTGCCTTTTCCCGTCCCCATACAAATGTCTAGTTGACAACATTTCACCTTGACATAAAATAGGTCAAGGTCAACCAAATGTCATCATTTGAAGAAACTTGGAAGGGCCCTTAGTCCCTTATGCTGTTTACCAAATCTGAAGGTCATTTGCAATTTGATTCGCGAGAAGAAGATTTTAAAATGTTTTACCATATATGGCAGCCATCCTGGTCATATGACCAAAATCCCATGAATAAATTTTCCTTCCTCAAACTAGTGGAGGCTCCACATGTAATTTGGTTTCAGCTGACCTTGCAGTTTTTGAGGAAAAGTCATTTGAAAATGTTGACAACGACGATGACGACCGACCGCCTCTCATATAAGCTCCCTGGAACACACTTTTATAATTTTTAACCGCTTTAAACCACACTTTTATATACTTAAAATGGGGTTTGCAGGGGTAAAAATCATTTTTTCTTAATTCTGCTCTAAAATATAGATTGTAGGTACTCGTTAGAACCGCCTCAACGAGGCGGTTCTAACGTGAGCCCACAATTTATATTTTGAGCAGAAATAAGAAAACTATCAATATTTTTGTCTTAAAATTTGCATTTTTCTGCGGTGAAATTTACAATGTATTTGTATAGGAGTGTTTTCATAATGTTAACCAAAATGGTAGTTCGAAAAGGTGTTCTCTCTCATGCCGTGTACCATTTCTTTTGAATGTTCTAGGGTCTTACCTGCTTGAAAAACAAGGTTGACGTCAGTTGCCGAACAGGTATCCGGAAGGCAGGAGTCGATTCTAAATATTTTCGGGTATCCCGGAGCTATCTGTCGAAGAAAAAGATCATTACGACTGACAAACCTGTGTCAGATAACGCACAAATCTGAGAAAAAGCAATTTTCATGTATCTGAAAATAACATTTTTTTACAGGAATGTTTATTTTTATTAATTTTACCCCACTCATACAATGGGGACACTCTTACATTGTCACGCACCGTCGGCATTGTCACGCACATAGCCAAATAAAAGTTTTAAGAGAAGCAGTAGTGTGCATAATGCACTAGTCATTTGTAACCACTGACACCCCCCCCCACCCCCCCCACCCCATTACGGGGATAGCAGGGACAATGATTTTTCACTTTTCACAGCTATGCTAGAAGCCCTGCACTGCGGGGGACCTCCAGAAGGTCACAGCCCCGCTGTTTATAATATAGTTCATTCATTCCACTGGGGTATATTTGCATTATATCAAAACTCCCTTATTAACCCGGCACCTGCGGGGGAACCCAGAGGGTAACTACCCCGCACATTAGCCCCGCTATCCCCCGCCTATCCCCTTAGATGGGGGGGGGGGGCAGTGGTTACAAATAACTAGTGCTTAACACGTTTCCCTATAACTTTCTGATACTAGTTTTAAATCGAGAAAGGTTCTGAACGAGGACTTAAACACATCACGAAAACATGCCTATATGACCTGACCCCATTGAACCCTATTTTATATAGTAAAACTGGGGTTTACATGGGTAAACCTTATTTTTCTTATTAAAAATATCATATTGTTTTTCATCTGAAAATTGTCGTTTTTTTTTTTTTTTTTGGCGGTAATATTTACAATGTATTTGTTTTCGTAATGTATTTCGTATAAGCGCGGCCCCCGCCCATCGGCGTTTGAAGAAATATATGGGCTGCATGATGCTTCCACGCAGAGCTGAAACCGACCCGCACACGAGTACTGATAAACCGCTTAGAGGATCTAAGCCTGCCCAGGCAAAGCGGTACGTGTAGGTCCGTCCATGCTTATAAACCCTATTGGTTTCATTGGACGGCAGGGTTTGAGATGTCATTTCATCTCAATGTAGGGTAAAAGTCCCACAAAATTGGAAGCAACGTCTCCAAAATGACCTTTACAGTGTTGACGGGGGCGTTAAACCTCAAATCAAACAAACAAACAAATTTCGTATTAGCTTTCAATTTCTGTATAATAACAACCCGTGCAAACCCTGATCAGACACCGCATTCTGTAGCATCTGATCTTGGTCTGTACGGTTTGCCTAATCCAACAAAGGGATTCAGTCCAGGTTTTACAGATAATCCTCCTGGCACAGCACGAAGTCATTAATACGATAACACACCTGTGCGACATAGTGCATTTTCTTCACATCTCCAAAATGGCTACTTTTCTAATGAAAATCAGTGATATTTGTCTTATAAATAATGCTAACATGGGTCGTGGGTGCTCGCTAGAACCGCCTCAATGGCGGTTCTAACGAGTACCCACAACCTATGCCTTGGAGCAGAATTAAGAAAAAAATTGTATACTTCTGTAACCCCCGGTAGTGGGGTTGGAGCGGACTTTTTCAGGTGATGGTGAACACGGCTATAAAATTTTTGTACAAATGCCATTTACGTAATTTAATGTCCAATATAACTACCCATCACTGCAATTTAAGCCTTTTTACCAGA
Source organism: Lucinisca nassula (assembly GCA_963580285.1). Lineage (NCBI taxonomy): Eukaryota > Metazoa > Mollusca > Bivalvia > Lucinida > Lucinidae > Lucinisca > Lucinisca nassula. The sequence goes on from OY757010.1 coordinate 181,865,157, forward strand.
CGCAGGTCTGGGTCAGTCTGACAAAAAAATCTAGCCAGAAATGCCACCGGCATGTCCCTTTTCCCGTGACCTCCCTAGTGTCGAGTCCTGATTGGTCGCTGATGTCACCTGACCTATCAGACCAATGGGCAGACGATACAGGTCACGTGACCGCGGTTTTCGCGCCGGAAGGTCATTATTTTTTTCAGACTCACGTGAGGTCAGAGCTCTTGACAAAGAAAGAAAAAACTACATGCCATGGAAGAATGGATAAACGGATAAGTGTTTTATTCTTTTTTTGATTTTGCCCTTACCTTGAGTTTCCACAACGTACTTAGGCTCTTTAAGCTTATTGTTTTTTCCGAAATTCTTGTGGAATTTATTTCGTGTGTTTCTGCCGACATTATACACGTGTATTAGTTGTCCGCCATTTTGAATTTTCACTTGGAAGTTTTGTTTATCATGTAACCAACCTTTTTTGGTTTTTGATAAACATCACACTTCTTTCTACGTACTGTGCCAGGGTATACACACGTATTATTCCTGGTAAATATTCTAGTAGAAGTCGGCGTTGTGGAAACTTAAATTGCCAGAAAAGAGGACGGATTTTGTGCGTGTTCCTTCCACTTCCGGTATCGGAAGACGTTTTTATTGCTGAATAGAAATTCTCAGCATTATTTTAGTTTTTGAACATGTGCAAGACTCGTCTTCGTCTATCACTTATAAATCCCACGATGCAGATGGATAATATTCAGGTCCCTTTGCGACCTTTCTATAGTATGTTCTAAACAGAATCCATCCAATTCGCTTGGGTCACTATTGCCGAATCAAGATGAGCCAGTCTATGTCCCCACCTCCCATTTGGACCTGGGTTGACTGGGATAGGTTCGTCGACCACCCCGTAGAGACCCTGCTCATAATTGCGGGGACTCCGGGGTGCGGGGAACCTATGCCCAAATTTTTGCCGAATCCATGTTACATGCGATTTTCGGTACGGATACGATCCCGGTTTTTATCCGGTAGCCTTCCGGACCTTCGGTACTTAGTTTACCTTGGTCATATGCTTCCCGCCTCTTATTATGGTAATTTTTGTTATCATAATCAGTAATTTTCTCCCGTTAAGGGTTTTTTTATTCCTCGGGGTATTTTATATTTGGCAGATATGCCAACCATTCTGATTTTTGCGGAATCATACCGATTTTCAGGTCTGATTTCCGCATTACGATTTCGGACATCAAAATTCCGGCAAAAACGGTACCGGATAATATTAACGGAAGTCGTGTTTACCTATACACCGGTAGTAAATTGGATTGTTTTCCCTTGAAAAACAGACTGGTTTGTGCATTGTTTATTGGAAAACCGTAACTATAGCTGGTTAAAAATTGCAAAATTGCGAACCCGTCACAAATTATAATGGCTTTCCATGCCAAAAGTGTAGAGTGATGCAGAAATTCATCGCAGACTATTCAGTCTGTGGCCAGTACTGAAGCCATCGAGGGCGGGACAATATTATGCTTTCTGCTATGTTTGTAAGACGGTCATTTCCATCTCACGGCTTCTGCTATGTTTGTAAGACGGCCATTTCCATCTCACGGCTCCCGGAATGCTCAATGTTGATTCGGCAATTTCGCATGTTCAGTGCACTATACACAATTAAGGGTCAAACACTGGGGAAGTTTAATTGATTCTCAAGTGTTTTGCCCCTAGAGCTGAGTCTGGGCCTAGAGCTTTATCCTCTGAGGATATATCAATACTCAGAGGTTGATTTTCTTACGTCCTTATTATTTAGCGATTCTGAGAAGGACATATTTAGATCTAAGTATTTTTAGTTAATCTAAAGATTCTAAGGAAACAACCCTCCTTTCAGTTGTTATCAATTTCACAGTTAGTCTCCAAAATGACCCTTGCAGTGTTGACGGGGTCTTTGTACATTGGTTCTAACAAACAAAAAACATCAATTTTTTGGTCTTATGAAATTCCAAAATTCGACCAAGATTCAGTCTCTGTATATATGACGTCAGGGAAATTTGCATTACTTCCTGTTTCGAAGCTCGGATGGAGCTCTTACCAGGACAGTTGTTAAGTGGGTTCTCATTATGACTGGTATTCTAGTTCTACCCACTCTGCCTTCAAACAAGAGCATTCCAACCATAGAGCTGCCATTCTAATGCTTTTGTGTTTTTTCCGGTCATTTTTTACATGCCATGGTTATAGGGGATTAGCACTTGCTCTATCTACCACCATGTTGCATGCTTGGCGCAACTCTGCTCTTGATAACTTGTTCAGTTTTTACTGAGCATAGTAAATGAAAACTTAGAGCCTCCGCGCCTCTTGATTCTAAAACTATATTCGGACCATGTCTTCCAAACGTTTTCAGAATCAAGCTTCAAAACCGTCGGCACTCGTTTTTTTAAGTCTTCGGAGAGCGTATCAAGTTCAGGTACCGCAACCAAGAGACGCTCTTCGACTACTTCCGATGATTTTTTAAGTGCTTAACACCCTCGACTAGAAGATCTCAATCAGTTCATATCTACTAATAGATCATTCTCAAATCGGGGTACACGGTCCTTTCGTTCCAGAGGTCGGAATTGCAGAAGCCTCCGTGGTCGAGTGGTTACGCTACTCGCCTTGTAAACCAGGGGTCGCAGGTTCGATCCCGGGCTTCTCCAGACTTTCGGATGAGTCTTTAAACCGGAGTCCCGTCTCCGTATGACCTTAGCTGTTGGTGGGACGTAAAACTGAAACACTCACTCACTCCAGAGGTCGGACTGGAACGAAACCTCCCAATAGAGGAAGATCCAAGTCTAACAAATGACTTGTTCCTTTTCTTCCTCTTCCTCTTCTCCCAGTAGGAGCCGAGCTATTTCAGTTCTATCAAGCCGTGGCTTCTATTATCAAATATATTTGGGTTTTATGCGTTTTGAGAAAGGGTTACTGGATTGCGTTTGTTCGGAATCCTTCCCTTTCTCACATGCAAATACTATTTCCGGTGAATAGTATCAAGAAAAGAAATTTTTATTGGAAGAGGAAAGGGTTCTTCTCCAAAAGAAAGCCGTATAGGTAGTAAAAGTTCTCCTTTCCCAAGGCTTCTACAGTCGGATCTTTCTGGTCGAGAAAGAAATGGGAAAATCGACTCATCATCGACTTCTCATACTAAACAAGATGATGGGAGTCGATCATTTCAAAATGGAAACTTCGTCCTCGATTCGTTAGGTCATTTTTCCCCAATTCGTGGACGATTTCCGTAGTTTTAAAAGACGCTTACCTTCACATCTCCATCCACAGGTCATTCCGCAAATACCTTCGTTTCACCTTGGATGGATTTTTGTGTATCAGTTCCGTTGTTTTTTTTCCTTTTTTTGAATTGTCAACGGATCCATTTTTTCCCTGTTCACCAACTTAATAGAAATTAGATTAAGCAGCTCACATTAAGGAATAGGCCCCAATCTCGTGTAGTGTTTTGATGATGGGTTTTTGTCATCATCTTTCCAGATATTACTTTTTATCATACCTTCTCCTAACGTGTACAGCTTATTGTGAAATTAGGTTTCATCCATTTTATGGAGAAGTTGAAATTGATTCTATCTCAAAGATACTTCTTCTCCTCTTTTCATGTCCTAAAAACTTACGATTTATGTCAGGGGTTTGATACCCTTTTTAGAAACTTCTTAATTGGATCCAATTCCCCTGGACAACCTCATCTTAGACCTTTCAAGTTTTTGCTACTGTATCACTGGAAATACCATCCGGTCTATAGGAGCAATAAATTCCATTATCAGATTTTTTTCAGAATGCTCTCTACTGTTTATGAATCCCTCAGTTTATCAAATGGGGTCTCCTCTTTTTAGAGTCTATTCCCTAGTTGCTTTTCGCATGCCAGCCTTTCAGGTTGGTTTCCCACTTCGAACCTCAGGGATTAGTTGTTCAGGGAACGTGGGGCCTAGAATAGGCGGGGCTATATATATATATATATATATATATATATATATATATATATATATATATATATATATATATATATATATATATATATATATATATATATATATATATATATATATATATATATATATATATATATATATAAAAACATTCTGAAACTTCAGACAAATATCCTTGGTTTTTCAGTTCTTCTAGCTCCAAACTGAGGAACAGTTTCATTATTGTTACTCCAGACAATTGGCCGTAGTGTCGTTTTTTCCTCCGAAAACAGGGAGGGACTCATTCCTCTTTCCTGTTGGCTTTTGCATGGAAGATTCTAACTTGGTGTCATCAGGAAGTTATGTCTATCCTTGTCGGACACCTCCCGGGCAGATTGTGTCATTGGGAACGCCCCTATAGACCAGTTCGCCATCCGTTCTCTACAGGGCGTTTTCTCAAATGAGGAGAACCTTAATTGGACCTGTTTTAATCAAACGTCCAAAACAACTCGGTTCTTCAATCAACTTCCATTGTGTCTCAAGTTTCAGATCACTTGGAACGTGCAGTTGATTTAATATCTCTAGATTGGGGGAATCTTTTACATATGCGTTTACACCATTCAACTGAATTCCTCTAGTTCTAGGTAAAAATTCAAGCGTCCAAAAAGCCGAGCCATTCTGATTACGCCTCTATGGCCTCAGAGATCTTGGTTTTTTAGTCATTCTGAGCCTAGACTAAAGACTTTCAATCCGTCTTCCAGTAGTTCCGGATCTAGTATCTAAAATATGTAGGTCAAGCATTCCATTTCAATCCAGAAATGCTTTACCTACACATCCAGATGTTGTCAGGAATCAAACCACAGGTAGACACATTTCTGGTTTCTCTGCCGAGTGTATCTTCAAATATAGAAAGAGCTCCACTCTCAAGTTTTACTCTGGAAGATGGAAGGTATTTTCTATGTGGTGTAGGGAAAGGGAAATTAATCCAGACAATCCCTCTATAGAGTTTTTTTTACTGGATTTCAATTTCTGCCTGTTCTCTACCCTTTATTTTCTATTTCATCTAAAAAAGGGTACAGATCAGTAATCTCAAACACGTTAAAATTTTAGTCGGCCTCACACATTTCATTAAACCCTATTATCACCAGCTTATTAAAGGGTTTTGCACTATGCCGGCAGGTTTCCAGGACTTTGAATCTAAATGGAATCTTGCATGAGTGTTGTGGTCTTTTACTAAACCACCTTACGATCCTGTGAATTCAGCCTCCTTTGTTCATTTGATAGTCAGGCTATATTTCATTTGACATTTGCTTCAGCTCGTAGAAGTGATATTCATGCGTTGCCAATTGCAGAGGGTTGTTTTCAGTGTGAAGAACAATGACTTCTTTTTCTCTTCTCACTCAACCTATTTTTTCAGGCTATAAATCAGCTTCCGGCTATGTCTGAAACTATTATTTGTCCTGGTATTTCCAGGATTCGTGGATCGTAGGCTGATGAGAATTTTTTGTGTACATCAGAACGTATAAAGCTATTCGAGATTATCATGAGACTTTTCATTCCAATCCAGGGGTTTGGAGATATTTCTTCATCCTTGATTGCAACGTGGATTTGTAAAGTGATAAAGCTTCTATATGATTATTTCACTTCTGCCCTATTATCATTCCAGAATACATCGGCTCATGAGATTATAGCCTTCTACATTTTGGGCATATTGGAACTCCATTCTTTCTTCAGAATGTTTTCTTACTGCTTATGGACGTTCCAATTCCACTTTTCATCCCTTCACCTAAGGAGCTTGGTTCCCATTCGTAGTGGTACTCATTCCTTGGGTAGTTTAGTAGCTTCTCAATCTATTACTGAGCAGCACTTATTGTGGGATTTTGTTTTCCTTGGTTGTTTGTTAGCCTGTTTGAATAGGTGTGAACCTTCTATTTTGACTCCGATTCCTTTCCATTTATCTTCTCTACTTATGTGATTTTTGGATTTGGATCCCTTGCAGTCATGGTGGATACCCCCTTACGTTACCATCATTGAATGGTCTTAAAAAGGGGTATAAACAACCAAGGTCAGAGGAGTTATGTATAAATTATTTTTCATCTAACCCTCCACTTGCTTTGAATTCAGGCTTAAATTGTACTGATGGGTAGTTATATTGGACATTAAAATAATATTTTCAATGTAAAATTAATTTTAATTAATAATATACCTACCCATCACAACAATGGCATGTCCCGCCTCCCACCCCCGCCTGAAATAATTGTTTTTCCTGAAAGAAATAATGACCTCCTGGCGCGAAAACCGCGGTCACGTGACCTGTATCGTCTGCCCATTGGTCTGATAGGTCAGGTGACATCAGCGACCAATCTGGACTCGACACTAGGGAGGTCACGGGAAAAGGGACATGTCGGTGGCATTTCTGGCTAGATTTTTTTTGTCAGACTGACCCAGACCTGCGTCTGGTAAAAAGCCTTAATTTCAAGTGATGGTAGGTATATTATTAATTAAAATTAATTTTACATTAAAAATATCATATTTGTTTAATTAGTCAGCGACAGTCAAGTGGACATTACATCACGTTAACAAGTTCGTGATATGAATACCCCGTAAACCCCACTGTATATTGAGAAAACTGGGGTTGACTGTGGTATACATTATTTTTATCATTTCTGCTCCTAGACATACATGAAGGTGGTTGATACTCGTTAGAACTGCCAACATGAAGCGGTTCTTACGAGCACCTACAACCTATATTCTCCTAGATATACGTTATTGGTACTCGTTAGAACCCGGCTCCGCCCATCGGGACTTGAAGAAATAGATGGAGTGCATGATGCTTCCACGAAGAACTGAAACCGACCGCTCACGAATACTGGTAAACCGCTCAGGGGATCTAAGCCTTCCCAGGGCAAAGCGGTGCGAATCGGACCGTCCATGCTTATAAACCATATTGGTTTCATTTGGCGACAGGGCATGAGATGTCATTTCATCTCAATGTCGGGTACAAGTCCCACAAAATAGGAAGCAACGTCTCCAAAATGACCTTTACAGTGTTGAGTGGGACGTTAAACCACAAACAAAAGAATCGCGTCCATCAGGCGGTTCGACCTATGTTTTGAGCATGTCATTCACAAATTTTATATCCGAAAAATGAGCGTTTTGTATATATATAAAAAATGCAGTATGTCTCGAAATGAACAATGCCTCATATTTATTTGTAAATTTGGGTCGATTGACAAACAATCGTCCCAAAACCAACAAGAGCGAGCAGATCGCAAGCCATCGCAAATCCCCACGCTGTGACCTTTTGACCCCTTGAGATGGCCCCTTTGGGCGGAGCCAACTATAACATCCCTCTCGCACGCCCTCACCATGTAAGGAAGTCATGTAGCAAATATCGTTGCATTCCGGCCAGTGGTTAAGGAGGAGATAGCGTGACGGACGGACGGACAGACGGACTGAGGCGTTCACAATATCCCCCAACGCTTTCTTTAAAAGCGTGGGGATAAAAAGTTGTATAGTTCGAACAATTTGACACGAGACTGACCTTTATGATAGGAATAAATTAATCAATGTTATCGCCAAATACGTCGGCTTTCGTAAACTTCTCGTGAATTTACGGCATCTCATGAATAGCGACCCATTTACCGACCTCTGTGTTTTGTATAACAATATCGCCATCTTCGGAAAACGACGAAGATAAATATATGCATTCGACGGATGTGAAATTATATTAATAGACTTCACCAGTCTCAGGTCATTTTGTTCGAACTAGACACTGTAATGATCATTATTTAGCGGGAAATTATCAGATTTCGTGGAAGCCTCCGTGGTGTAGTGGGTATGCTACTCGCCACGCAGGATCGATCCCGGGCTTCTCCAGACTTTCGGATGAGTCTTTAAACCGAGGTTCCGTATTCGTATGACCTTAGCTGTTGGGTAGACGTAAAGCTCAAACACCCACTCACTCATCAGATTTCGTAAGAAATTGTTCTCAGCAAAAATCAACATACGATCCATGTAAAATTAACGCCTGAGGTGTGTTCAACACCGCTGGCGCCCGCCGAGCGCTCACAGAACGTACGTCTATACAAATTTGACCCCATTGATGGTAAAATTGGGGTTAACAGGGGTTAACCTTATTTTTCTAATTTTTGCTCTAAAATATAGATTGTGGGTATTCGTTAGAACCGCCTCGTACCCACAATATATTTTTTTTAGCAGAAATAAGAAAAAAAAATCACAATTTTCATCTTACAATTTTCATTTTTTCGGTGGTAAAGTTTACAATGCGTTTGTATAGGCATGTTGATCCTGATCCGTGTTTTCCCTGAAAAGTATGAATGTTACGCAATTTTCGTACAGAGTAATACTCACCAGATGGCGTGATGACGGCGGTATCAAATCAGTTGACATACGTATGAACGTAATGTAATAACCACCGTTGACAATATGATCATAGGTGGCGCTCTTCACTTGGTTACCACGTGATGTATTAGCAGCAAACGTCTTAACTCTGTGTTTGACCTTGACACATTCATCATATGACCCAGTCCATTTGATTCTTAAGTCCACCAGTCCTGCTCCGGGTTTCGCAAACGCATCCACCACTGCAACAGAATGCGAAAACAAAATATATTGCCGCGTCAAGAATGTTTACACTTCCAGTGTAATGCTTAGTGTAAACCTAAAGAAAACAATGTAGTTCATACTCCCATGAACGCATCGAGTCACATGATTTACAGTGACGTCAAGTGACATCAGTCTAAACCAAGGTTGTCTATGATCTGATTCGGCGTTCCGCATTTTGTAGAAAAACAGCGTGCAAATGTTTTTCAGCTTTAAATGTTTGCCTTACTAGCATTTTTTTTCGCCCGGTTATGAGAAGCAAAGACTATAAATACATGTATAAGAAATATACTTAATGTTTCTGCTGTTCATGGAAGTATGGACGACGTGGATCGACTGCAAAGTAAATAAACCCCTCAAAATTCATTTCTTAAATGAACTCAACGTAAATTTGAGGAGGTCGAAAACCGGAGTACCCAGTCAGTATATGATGAAAATAAAAAGATGGTCTGTTGCCGAAGAAAAGGGGCTTCTCAATAATAATACAAGAAAGACTCAAACTCACAGGGGGGACAGAGTCAGACCTTTGACCCACACTGTACTGTATATCATCAAGTCAGAGTAATGAAAACACGTACATGTATAACCGATTCTAAAACACGCCTGTACAAAAACATCGTACATTTCACCACTGAAAAACGAAAATTTAAGATGAAAAATTGTGATATTTTTCATATTTTTCACCTCAGTAAAACCCCCAGTTTAACTGTTTAAAGGTGGAGTTCAGTGCGTCAAAATCATGTAGCCTTACTTTCACGCTTAGCACTCTTGGTAAAAAAATAGAATATTTCTCTTAATTGGAGACACTTTACATGGAATGTCAAAACCTGTTTTGGGGGAAATAAGTAAAATTCTTACATCTGTCGTCAGCTGGTTCCACATGAAGCTTCAAGCAAAATATCAAAGACCTGGGTCTTGTGGTTCCAGAGAAGAATATTTTTAAAGGTTTTCCATATATGTCTAAGTAAACCCGATGGGGTCTGGGGCGGGGCCACCTTGGCCCCAGGGTTATAATTTGAACAACACAGTAGAGGTCCACCAGATGAAGCATCTTACCAAACATCAAGGACCTGGCCCTTATAGTATCAGAGAAGAAGATCTTAAAGGTTTTTCATATATGTCTAAGTAAAAGCGGTGGGCCACCTTTGGCCCCAGGGCTATAATTTGAACAACATAGCAGAGGCCCACCAGATGAAGCATCATACATGTACCAAATATCAAAGACCTGGGCATTCTGGTTCAGACAAGAAGATTTTTAAAGGTTTTCCAGGGCGGGGCAACTTTTTACCCAAGGGTTATAACTTGAATAATCTTGGTAGGGGTCTGCTAGTCAAACTTCACACCAAATATCAAAGACCTGGGCCTTGCGGTTTCAGAGAAGATTTTTTAAGATTTTCCCAATGTTAGTCAATGTAAAACCAAAGGGCCCCAGGGCGGGGGCCTTTTTAAGCTCCAGGGCTAAAATTTGAACAATCTTGATAGAGGTCCACAAGACGAAGCTTCATGCCAAATATCAAACATCTGAGCCTTCTGGTTTCAGACAAGAAGATTTTTGAAGATTTTCCCTATATAACTATATAAGTCAATGTAAATCCAGTGGGTCTCGTACGGGAACATTTTTGAAGATTGTTTTTTAAAGTTTTTTTCCTATATAAGTCAATGTAAAACCAAAGGGCCCCTGGGCGGGGGCATTTTGGCCCCAGAGCTATAATTTAAGCAATCTTGTTAGAGGTCCACAAGACAAAGCTTCATAGCAAATATCAAACATCTGAGCCCTCTGGTTTCAGACAAGAAGATTTTTGAATGTTTTAGCCTATGTAAGTCTGTAAAAACAAAAGGGCCCCAGAGCGGGAGCATTTTTGGTCCCAGGGCTATAATTTGAACAATCTTGGTAGAGTTCCACTAGATAACGCTACACACCAAATATCAAGGATCTGGCTCTTGCGGTTTCAGAGAAGATTTTAAGGTTTTTCCTATATAAGTCAATAATAAACCAAAGGGCCCCGGGACGGGAGATTTTTGCCCCAGGGCTATAATTTGAACAATCTTGATAGAGGTCCACAAGACGAAGTTTCAAACCAAATATCAAACACCTGAGTCTTCTGGTTTCAAACAAGAGTATTTTTAAAGGTTTTCCCTATATAAGTCTATGTAAAACCAAAGGGCCCCGGGGCGAGACAATTTTTTGGCCCCAGGGCTATAATTTGAACAATCTTGGTAGAGGTCTTCTTGAAGAAGATTCATACCAAATATCAAACACCTGAGCCTTCTGGTTTCAGACAAGAAGATTTTTAAAGAGTTTCCCTATGTAAGTCAATGTAAAACCAAAGGGCCCCGGGGGGGGGGGCATTTTTGGCCCCAGGGCTTTAATTTGAACTATCTTGATAGAGGTCCACAAGTCGAAGCTTCATACCAAATATCAAACATCTGAACCTTCTGGTTTCAGAAAAGAATATTTTCAAATGTCTTCCCTATGTAAGTCTATGTAACACCAAAGGGCCCCGGAGCAGGGGCATTTTTGGCCCAAGGGCTAAAATTTGAACAATTGATAGAGGTCCACTAGATGAAGCTATACACCAAATACAAAAAGACCGGGGCCTTGCAGTTTTAGAGGAGAATATTTCTAAAGGTTTTTCCTATATAAGTCAATGTAAAACCAAAGGGCCGCGGGGCGGAGGCATTTTGGCCCCAGAGCAATAATTTAAACAATCTTGTTAGAGGTCCTCAAGACGAAGCTTCATACCAAATATCAAACACGTGAGCCTTCTGGTTTCAGACAAGACGATTTTTAAATTTTTCCCAATGTAAGTCTATGTTAAACCAAAGGGTCCTAGAGCGGGGGCGCTATGGTCTCCGGGCTATAATTTGAACAACATTGGTAGAGGTCCACTAGATGAAGCTACACACCAAATATCAAGGACCTGGGTATTGCGGTTTCAGAGGAGAAGAGTATTTAAATTTTCATTACAAAAATGTTTTTGGCTCCTGTGACCTTGATGTGCAGCGGACCAGAACCATTTGATCAACTTTGAAAGGGGACTACATTACAATCATTCCTGTGAAGTTTGGTCAAAATGCGATCAGTGGTTTAGGAGGAGATATCGTTTGAAAAAATAAAAATTTACGCACGGACGCACGCACAGAGGCACGAACGCACTGACGACGGACGACGGATAAAAAGTGATCACAAAAGCTCATCTCGTCATTACATGACAGGTGAGCTAAAAACAGGCCAGACCGTGGGTACCCGTTTGAACCGCAAATCGTTTTAGCGCCAACGTCATTTGCACAAGCCCTGTTGGACCGCCTCGATTGACACAGCAGGCAATGCGTCGTCGTCGCATACTGCCACTTAACCTACGAATCGAGAACTCAGGGATCATTCGCCACTACCTTGAAGTGGTGCACCAAGCTCTATCAGGGTCCTTGGAGGCGGATCGCGGCTTCGGACTCGTTTTCCGATGATGTCCCAAACGTGTTCGATGGGAGATAAGTCTGGACTCATCGCAGGTCATGGTATTGTCCGAATATTTTGCGTTGAAGGTACTCAGTGTCAACGCGTGCATGATGCGCCCTAGCGTTTTCGTCCTGAAAGATGAATTCACGAACGTCGCGTCGAGCAAACCGTATCACTTTCGGTGCCAACACGTTATCACGATAGTATTGTCCTGTAACTCTGCCAACATGTAAGTCTGTTTTTCCAGTCATGGTGATCCCACCTCATAGCATAACAGACCCTGCTCCATATAAGTCATAAGCAACTCTAGCTGGGTCTGTATATCGTAAACCAATGCGACGCCAGACTCATCTACGACCATCACGAAAGTCCAAATTAAGGGCTACGAAAATGTTTTCCTGGCACGAGGGCTAAAATTCAAGGGTGTTTAGCATGTTGACATATTTCTAGAAAATCAACACATAATGTTGCAAATTAAATGAATAAATATAAAATAAGCATATTAAAAATGTATTTTTGTTGTTGGAAGAAAAAAAATCACTTTGTAAGAAAATTATATTTCAAAATGGTCCATATTTGAACGCCTGTTTCTCCATTGTCCTTCATTAGAAACATACCATTTTCACACCAAAATTCATTGTTGTGTGTACTAGCAACGACTAGACGTGATTTTTTTTCAAAAACTGTCATAATAACATTATATCCCTGCAGATAGAACCCTTATCAACATGTAGAGTTCTTTATACATTGTCATCCATGTAAACAGTATGACGCACGGATTAATTTAGCACTGGGGTAAATCAGCGTAGAGATAATAAAAATTATGTCAAATCGTTATTACGGCTTTTGGACAAAACAAACAATTTTCCTCTCTTGTATCTATTCTATGCATAATAATATTTACCAAATTAACGGAAGAATAATGGAACGCATCATCTTGGCGAAAATGTTCAGAATAAAATCCGTTTTAGAGAATATTTCTACCCACGATTAGTATGTTTATACCCCCAATTTACCTGGAGAATTTACCAACCATGTATATAGTAATGGCTGTCAATATGACCATTCGGTGGGAGTTTAAAAGGATGGATATAATGTTATTATGGCAGTTTTTTGAAGAAAAAAACTACTTCTCGTCGTTGCTAGGACATAGAATATACTTTAGGTTGATGTAAAAAACTGAATGTTTCCGAGGAAGCACAATGGAGAAACCGATGTTCAAAAATTGACCATTTTGAAAGGTAATTTTCTAATAAAATAATTTATTATTTTTTCTTCTAACAACAATAATACACTTTATAATAAGCATATTTTATGATGATTCATATGATTTGGAACATTATAGGTTTCTTTTCTAGCAACTTGTCGTCGTTCTGAACAACCGTAAATTTTAGCTCACGTGTCAGGTTCACATTTGTTTCTACCTTAAGGTCTATGGAAATGTCTTCAAGGCACGTGGGCTAAAATTCTTGGATGTTGAGCATGTTGACATATTTCTAGAAAAACAACCCATAATGTTCCAAATTAAATGAATAAATATAAAACATGCATAATAAAAAAAGTATTTTTGTTTTTGGAAGAAAAAAAATCTCTTTGTCAGAACATTACCTTTCAAAATGGTCCATTTTTGAACGTCTGTTTCTCCATTGTCCTTCGTTAGAAACATGCCATTTATACACCAAAATATATTTTAGTGTGTGTACTAGCAACGACGAGATTTTTTTCTCTCAAAAAAAACTGGCATTATAACATTATATCCATGGATTAACATAGCACTGGGGTAAAAATGCGTAGCGATAATAAAAATGTTGTCTAATCGTTATTATGTCTTTTGGACAAAAACAAACAATTTCCCTTCTTTTATCTATTCTATGCATGATAATATTTACCAAATTAAGAGAAGAATAAAGGAAATCATGATCTGGGCATAAAAACATTTAGAATAATGTCCCGTTTTTTTTGCAGGATATTTTTACCCACCTTTAGCATGTTTATACCCCTGATTTACCTGGAGACTTTACCGACCATGTACACAGTAATGGCTGTCAATATGACCTTTCGGTGGATGTTTAAAAGGATGGGTGTAATGTTATTATGACAGATTTTGGAAAAACTACTTCTCGTGGTTGCTAAGACACGGAATGTACTTTAGGTTGATGTAAAATAGAAGTGGAGGCAATGATCAGGAATCGATGCAATTAACCCAAAGCTCCCATCAGAGACACCAAAGGGAAAGAAACACAAACATGAAACAACAGACCCCAATGGAAACATCAACAGCGGAAAACCAAAAGGACAGTTACTTTCCCACAAAATGACCAATATATAGGCACAATGGCCAATAGGCTATCTATTCTATGCATAATAAAAGCTGAATGTTTCCGAGGAAGGATAATGGATAAACCGATAATCAAAAATTGACCATTTTGAAAGGCAATTTTCTAATACGTTCGTAAAGTAATTTTTATTATTTTTTTCTTCTAACAACAAACAACACTTTTTAATAAGCATATTTTATTATTATTCATATAATTTGGAACATTATGGGTTACTTTTCAAGAAACATGTCGACATTCTGAACAACCGCAATTTTTAGCTCAGGTGTCAGGTTGACATGAGTATATACCTTAAGGACATGAAAATGTATTCCTGGCACGTGGGCTAAAATTCATGAGTGGTTAGCATTGTGTCATATTTATAGAAAAACAACCCATAATGTTCCAAATTAAATTAATAAATATAAAACATGCATATTAAAAAAATGTATTTTTGTTGTTGGAAGAAAAAAATAAAAAAACAATTTGTAAGAAAATTACATTTCAAAATGGTCCAAAAAGTTGTCATGATGGCTATAATGCCCCTTTATGGAAATTTCCATTAAGGGGCATTATAGCCATCATGACAACTTTTTTTATTAGCTTTCTAGACACGATTATGCTATTTGTACAGGTTGGGCTGGTGTTCAGTCGTGCAAAAAAAAAACGAATTTCAAGAGGTCAGTTGGACCCATGATCACTCACCTGAGTCCAAGCCCCAAGTATCTGTGGCTGGGATGGAGCCATTTTCCAATCGAAAATCAATGCTCCAATGATTATCACACGTAACTAGTCCTCCAGCTATTAAAATATTTTAAATAAGCATCTTAAGTACTGAATATGCGAACTTTCTCGAATTCAGCGCTGTTGTGTGTTAAACACGCTGCTTCAAGAAAACATACGTGTATGCCTAGTAAATGTGGGCACCTTAACACCCAACCCCCTGTTCAAAACATAGATTGTAAGTGGGGATTCAGGGGTCAATATTATAAAGGCATGTTTTCATGGTGATAAAACAAAACCAAGGTCTGCGCATGCTCTGCGTAAGCACCGTTGTAACAAAACTTACTTCTTTGAGCCCAATCCTCTCCATTCTCCAATCCAATGTTGACTTGCAAAATGTCCTGTCTGCATTGTTCGCTAATACCATATAGTTCCAGAAGTTTTAACAAACGTTGTTGGAAAACAAAAGTCTGAGTCTACAAATATAACAGAAAAGGTTAAAAGGGAAGAAACCCCTTAGTCTATAGGAGGCAACACATTCAAAATTGTTGTTATCTGACTTATCAAAAAGGATTTGTTCCTGCTCCTGGGGAGTAAATTCTTTCCTGAAGGAGCAGATGCACTTTTTAGAGGGATTTTACGGGAAGGCAAATGGAAAGTCCCGAAAGCTGTCAGCCTTGCATAAGACGGTGGAAAGACCAGCTGAAATGAACACTACTTCTGCTTTGCACTTATTTTGTGGTATCTACACGTAGTGTCCTCTGGAAAGAGACCTCTTTTTTGGACTGTTCAAAGTTGGTCTTTAAGATCATAAAGTTTTTAACAGTTTCAAAAGTGGTATGAACAGGAATTTTACCATATGTGTGATTCTTACAATCAATTCCAATCGCTTTAGAGTAAAGCATAACTACTTGAGGAGAACTTTTATTATTGCTTTTTGCAAGTTTATTTTATAGAACGACATAAGAATACAGCCTTGCTGAAAAGTCTTATTTTGTATTATTTTCAGCAAAGACTATATTTTTCAAAATTGCGTATTACATGTTCTTTGATTCATAAGTTATTCAGTGTGTTTGTATTGGAGCTGAAAGGCTCAGCCAACACTATTTAGGCTATATAGCGTAAGCAGTACAGTGCACGTTCTTTCGCCAGCTGACAACAATCTTTCTTGAATCAACGTAAGGGAGATAATGACCTTAGAAAAGATTCCATGATCCATCTACGACTTCCTTCTGAAGTCCATTTGTAGTGATACATTGCTTGTAATTCTATGCTTGTTGTATACGTTGTGATACAAATAAAATATAGTTTAAAGCAATCTACACGACAGAATGCTGCTGACACCGGCAGATATCGCACCCGCGATCTTCTTATCAACAATCAGACGCGCAACCGACTACCGAGGCACGCAAGTTATTCAGCAAATATAAATTTAAAAAATTGAAAAGAATAAAAAAAGAGATAAAAAGCACTCCACTGACATCAACTATCTGCAATATGAGTACATTGTTTGGAACGTTGATTTGCGCATCGCATTAACAAAGTTCTGAATAGTTGGATCCATTGCAACTGCTGTATGATGATGTGCGGAGAGACTGTTACGACCGCCACACGGCACAACACCAGCTGCAGTGGAGATCTGAATAGTTTGCTCCTTTAGAAACAAAGAATACACCAAATAAACGAAACTAGCAGAGTCTGTTCATGACCAGTGCTGAAATGTGTAACATTGGCCACGCCCTCTAACACCGGCTTAAGCTCTATTTTCAAAATGAACTCAATGATCCCAAAGGACCATGCGTTGTCGGTCCGTTCGTCGTCCGTCCACTATTTTAAATGTCTTCGTCTCTGAAACCACAGGCCTATTTTAATTAAATTTCATATGCAGCCTTCTAACAATGGTGGAAAGAAAGTTTGCACAATTTGCCCAGGTCACATGACCAAGATGCCCGCTATGCCCAAATATGGAGAACCTTATAAAAATCTTCTTCTCCAGAAACACTGGGCCGCTTTACTTGAAACGAAGTATGTAGTATTTGGTGACTGAGTACCGACACGTTTGCAAAAATGATGACCCTAGTTTGACCTTGACCTATTTTCGCCAAGGTCAAATTTAGTTCTATAGGCTTTACATTGAAAAAACAAAAAGATAAAACAATGCATTGTTTTGAAAGATATTGCGGTCTATGACGTGAAAATAGGTACAAAATGAATGTCCGTGAATGCTAAAGGTCAAGGACATTTGGTGACCTCGGCCCACGGTCACTTGGCTTGCAGATTTATTGGCATTTCAAAATACATTTTCTCTGAAACCAAAGCACCAATTTCATTTAAATTTTATATGTAGCCTTAGGGCAGCAAGGGAACAAAACTATGTTCATATGGCGCATGTCACATGACCAAGATGGCTAGCATGCACAAAAAAATGGTAAAAACCTTAAAAATATTGTTCTCCAGATCACTGGGTCGAATTTCTTAAAACTTGGAATGTAGCATTGTGTGACTGCATGAGTTCTACCAAATTTGCAAAAAGGATTACCCTAGGTTGGCCTTGTTCTATTTTACGCAAAGGTCAAAATTGATTCCCTAGGCTTTTCAGTGGAAAAAAGGTCAAAAATGCATTTTTTAAAACTAGTGGTCTATGATATTACGATAACTAACCCGTGTGACATAGTGCATTTTTTACATCTCCAAAATGGCTACATTTCTGATGAAAAGCCTTGATATTTTTCTTATAAATACTCAAAACATAGGTTGAGGGTGCTCGTTAGAACCTAACGAGTACCCTTAACCTATATCTTGAAGCAGAAATAAGAAAAAAACGTATACACCCATAAACCCCAGTTTTCTCTATATAAAGTAGGGTTTAGTGGCGGTGTCGTCATTTCACGGACTTGTTTACGTGAAGACATGAGAATAGTCACAAAACGAATGTGTGCGAATGATCAAGATCAAGGTCACTTGGTGACCTTATCCCAAGTTCAATGGGACTGCAGGTCCACTGATACCTCAAAATCCATTTTCTCTGAAACCACTGAGCCCATTTCAATTAAATTTTTTACGTAGCCTAAGGACAGTCGGGAACTGAAATTTGTTCAAATTACTTTAAGTTAAACGACCAAGAAGACCGCCATGCCCAAAGGAGGTAAATACCTCAAAAACTCTTCTTTTCCAGAACCACATGGCTGATTATCTTGAAACTTGGTATGTGGCATTGACTAACTGAGTGCTACAAAATTTGCAAAAATGCTGACCATAATATTACGCCAAGGTCAAATTTGGTTCCTTAAACTTTTGAATCATGTATTTTGTGAAACATATTGTGGTCTATTGCATGCGAATAGATACAAAATTAATGTCTATGAATGCCAAAGGTCAAGGTTATTCATTGACCTTGGTCCTAGGGCACTTGGTTTGCAGGTCTCTTGACATTTCAAAATTCATTTTTTGTCTTTTATCATTCGCCTTATTAATGTTTTTTATGCAGCCGCTGGACAGTAAGGGAATGAAAATTTCCTCGAATGGTTTAGTTCACATGATATAGATTGCCGTCATATCCAAATAAGGTAAAAAAAACACTAAAAACGTTCTTCTCCAAAACCATCGGATCGATTGTCTCGAAATATGGTGTGTAGAATTGGATGACTCAGTACGTCCAAGCTTACAAAACTGATGACCCTACGTTAACCCTGACATACTTTACACAAAGGTTAAATTTGGTTCCCTAGGCTTTACAATGGGAAAAAAGTAAAACAGTGCATCTTTTGACAAATATTGTGGTCTCTGACACGAGATTAGGTACAAAGTGACTGTCTATGAATGTCAAGATCTTTGAATTTCAAAGTCATTTGAAACTAAATGTCTATGAAGGTCGAAGTCATTTGGTGAACTTGACCCAATGTTGCATAGATTGCAGGTCCACTGGCACATTACACATTATCTCTGAAATCACTGGGCTAATTTCATGTAACTTTCATATGGTCATTCGATGAAACATCAATGTCAACAATGGGTATATCGTGAGACTGAAATATTAAAATTTTCTGTGAAAATAAGTGACTTTCAGGATTGAAATTCTGTGGATAGTTTGATATCAGTACGGACTATACTAGGATTCGATAACATATGTGAGTGTGACAGAATATTGACTTAATTTCAAAATTTGATTAATATTTTGTCTAACAATAGAAAATATATTTATAGAGGCCATACTAACATGCCCTGAGGCCTATAGTGAACAATTTAGAAACCGAATATTATATAACAATACGGGTCACGCCGGATTGTATTCGAGACAAGGGAAGTAACTCTGCAACGACTGTAGAAATACGTTTTAAACTACGATTGGAGTACGTATAAACCTAAACATCCAAAATGGCAACGGATCCCGATTTGATGAAAGTAGAAGACTCTTTGAAACAGAAATACCTAGACATTGTGAGAAACATGTCGAATACCGAACTTAAAACGTTCCAGAAACAAAAATATGCACAGCTGGTTCTAGAAGAGATGGTGCTGCTGTTACCAAGCACCGACATGGAGCAGTTAAAAATGACAGCACACTACGTTTCTAATGCTTTGAACAACGAAGTTCAGGAACTGCGTGGGGGCATTTCGCGTCACATGCCCTCGAGTAAGCATAGAAACGCTGATCAACTTTCGGAATCCCTTCTGAAAGACCTAGATACATCAATGCAAACAGAAGCAGAATTAACAGACCACAGAGTACTAGACAAATCAGATGGCGATTGCGACGATAGTTCCGAGCTTGATCAAACACAGCTAATACAATGCATCACAATGGACAGCACTGAAACATTAGATACCAGTATAACAGTTCTGAAGCAAACTGTGGCTGCTGAAAATAAGCCCGATAAAAAAGAGAGCAAGAGCAAAAAGTGCTGTGAAACTTGCACAATCAAACCGAAGGGACGAAAACTACACCCAATGATAAGATGCTCACTTTGCTCAACGTGGTATCACGAGCAATGCGTGGGCGTCGACAAAGATGAACCAATAGGCGTGTGGTTGTGCCTAGAATGCCGGAGCGTACCGCAGGGGTTGCAATTGGAATTGGGAGAGATCAAACAGGACGTGGACCACCTGAAAAAGTCCACTACTTCAATCATTGATGCCTTACAAACGGTCAGCACAAGTCCAAACGAGTTTAGGGGGTATAAACGACCAACTCACTGCGCTGAACAGAAAAATCAACACCAATGACAGCAGGATGTCTGAAGCTATTGAAACTTTGACTGATAAATCAAACAGTATGAAACATGATTTTGATCAAAAGGCCAATCAGATCTTGAACAAAACCTCAATAGTTGTCGACAAACTCAATAAAAATAGTGAAGTGGTCGCAGTTTCAAAAACGTCTACAAATCGTGCAAGTGACTTAACCCAAGCAGGTACGAATAATAATGAAACAAATAACCAATCAAAAGAATCAAAGCAACCAAAAAGTGTACCCAATAAAAGTAACAATCAGAAAAGTGAGCAATCCATATCTAAGAGTAAACCAAAGGACGTTGCCCCCCCAAATAGCCAACACAATACAAAACAAAACACCGATAAAGACGATCTTGACCCGATTGACCTAACAAATTCTCCGAAACCAAAGAAGTTTATCAACCAATCTACTCTTTTAGTTGGTAGCTCAATATTTAAAGGTATCAAAATGAACCAACTCAAAAAGAGTACTACAGTTAGATCCTTTCCGGGAGCAACTATACCAACATTGCAGAACAAACTCTATGACTACAATATAGATAGGTGTAAAACAATTGTCATACACGTTGGTGGCAATGATGCCGACCAAGGTGTCCGTCTAGAAACCTTTTCTGAGAATTATACTACACTTTTGGACAATTTAACTTCAGATAACCGTCGTATAATAGTTTCTGGCTTACTCCCACGAGAAACAGTTGATCTTGATCCCTACAATAAAGGTCTTAAAGCATTATGTCAAGACAAAAACATTGAATTTGTTGACCATTATAATGGTTTCTTACTGGCCTCAGGTGATGTTGCAGATTCTTACTTCCAGAGAGACAAGGTTCACCTTAACTCTCATGGAGTTAGGAAGCTGCTGCAAAATCTCGACGCTGTTCAAAAGCTTACAGAGTATGGTGCTAAGTCAGACAATGCTGGGCCAATAAAGAGAAACCAGTATAATCGACAGCAACCTAGCTCACAGCCAAAGGGTAATGGTATCCAAGCTAGTCCAAATTATTGTCACATTTGTCGCCGAAGAGGGCATAGCACAGAAAGATGTTGGTTCAATGGCAGAAGTGCCAGCTTGAGTGGATTTAATACCTGGTAGGATATATCTGGATGCAAAACGTGCGATCCCGAAACTGCTATACGTAACATAACTTCAAACAATATATTTAATCACCTTTCACAGGATGACGGCTTTGAACAGTCCCATAATAATCCTAATCAGGCTGTGACTCCTGCAAATCAACATCATGCAGCGGATTCCTCAGAAATTACTGACTTGCATAATTTGAATCTAGCTGGAATTCTCGATAATAGTATTAATGCCAACAACCTGGGTGTATCGCCTAAATCTGAACTTGACGGAGCTTTAGACTTATCTTTTTCTACAAAGGGCCTTCATATTTGTAATTTAAACGTCAGGCATCTTCTTCCAAAATTAGATGAATTGAGGATCACAATGGCCAAAGACAAATGTCCAGATATACTGGGCGTATGCGAAACGTTCCTGTCAAGTTCAGTTTCGGACGATCAGCTGGCTATTGACGGATATAACCTACTCAGAAAAGAAAGGTCTAATGTGCAGGATAAGAGTGGAGGGGGTGCAGGCCTGTACTACCGCAACTCTTTTAACTGTAAGAGGAGAGATGAAATTGAAATTTCTAACATTGAAACGCTTTGGGCTGATTTAGCATTCCCAAACTCCAAGCCATTTCTTATTTGTACTGCCTACCGCCCTCCTAACTCACCATCAGACTGGATCGATTTATTTGAGGATGAGTTATCGATAGCGCAAACTACTGGTCTTGAAGTGATCATTATGGGCGACTTCAATATTGATTTGCAATCAAATCCTAACAGAAAGTGGCAAAACCTAATGCAATTATTCGATTTATCCCAACTTATTGATAAACCTACTAGAGTCACAGAGACTACATCCACCATAATCGATCACATTTATACATCAAATCCAAACATCATAATCGAATGATTTGTTTCTTCTTACGCTATAAGCGACCACTTTCCAGTGTGCATTACAAGAAAAATAAATAATAGAATTGCCAAGTCCGAACACATCACAGCATCATATCGTTGCTTTAAACAGTTTAACGAAAATTCATTTATAAACGACCTATCGAGTGATTTGAATAATTTCGCCCTTGACTCATCTAATATAAACAATGACATCTTGACATGGTACAACATATTCCTAAAAAAATCTAGATAAACATGCCCCCATCAAAGTTAAAAGGGTGAAAACCAAACGATTACCTGATTGGCACAATGACGACATAGAAGCAACGCGAAAACAAAGAGATCTTTGCAAACGAAGAAAACTTTGGGCAGACTATAAAAAGTATAGAAATAAAACTAAGTACCTTATTCGTAAAGCAACACGCGAACATTTTTCAAAATCTGTTATAGATTCAAAAGACACACGCACTATCTGGAAACACCTTCGTAAAGCAAACAATAAGGATAATACCACAAATAACCGCTTACCTGACGAGATAATCATCGATGGATGTCAGTATACATCTTCAGAGGATATTGCAACACACATGAACAAGTATTTTACTTCAATCGCAGATCATCTCAACGATAACGGTAATGATGCCTTATCTTTGGATCTAAATGAACTCAAAAATTTTGTAAATGAAAAAGTACCAAACGATGTTTTCTTTAGAATCCCATATATTACGCCTGAACAGGTTTCATCGTTTATCACAGCACTTGATTCGTCCAAGGCTACAGGATGAGATGGTTTTGGGCAAAGGATAATCAAATCAGTCGGGCAGGTATTATCTCCAAGTATCGCTGCACTTATAAATAAAAACTTGCAAACTGGGGTATTTCCAGACCAACTAAAATGTGCCAAAGTATTCCCCATACACAAAAGTGGTAGCAAAGTTGATCCTGGAAATTACAGACCTATTTCCATACTACCAACAATATCTAAAATTTTTGAGCGACATGTAAACAAACATTTAATGGCATATCTTAATAAATATAATTTAATTCATGAAAGTCAGTCAGGTTTTCGACAACGTCATAGCTGTCAAACAGCACTCGTTAAACTAATAGACCAATGGATGGCCAATGTTGACAAGGGAGATATAGTCCGAGCTCTTTTTATCGACTTCAGAAAAGCGTTCGACTTGGTTGACCACAATATATTAATTAATAAGCTTTCCTTATATAGATTCAATAATTTGTCTCTTCTGTGGTTTATTTCCTATCTTGAATCGCGCCAACAAGCCATCGATAGTGGATCAGGACTATCAACCTTCTCCACTATTCGGACTGGGGTTCCTCAAGGGTCAATCTTAGGACCGACCCTATTTTTGTTATTCATTAACGATTTGCCCCTTCTATTAAAGTATTGCTGTTCTGACCTGTTTGCAGATGATGCGACGTTACATACAAGTAGTCCTGATATTGACATTATAAACACCGAGGTACAAACTGACCTGGGTAGAGCCAAGAAATGGGGTAAACAAAATAAAATGATTATACATTGTGTTAAAACCACTTATATGTTACTGGGAGCAAGACATCGCCTCGATGATATTTGTAAATTAACTTTATACATTGAAGATAATGAAATTGAAAGGGTTACTAAACAGAAACTACTACGCGTTTTCATTGACGAGAACCTTTCATGGACACCTCATATAGACTACATATGCTCTGTAATATCAACCAAAATATCCCTTCTTAAACAATTAGCTGATTATGTCCCACAGAATATCCAGAAAATTTTCAACCAAAGCTATATATTGCCCCTGTTTGATTATGGGTGTAACACATGGGGAACAACAACTAGTGCCAATATTGAAAGACTTTTAAAATTACAGAAACGAGCTGCCCGTATTATTTTACAAGCAGAGTTCAGAACACCATCTGCCCCAATGTTCCATGAGCTGGGTTGGCTCTCTATTCCAAAAAGACTTAATTATAACAAAGCTATATTCACGTACAAAGCACTTAATAACATGACGCCAGCATACATTACCAACTTACTTAAACCAATGTCAGTCGCCCATAATCGTTCATTGAGATCATCGTCCAACGGCCTCCTATCCGTTCCAAGATCAAGAACTGCGCTATACGATCGCTCATTCTCGCACTCAGCCTCCAGATTATGGAACTCATTGCCGACATCGCTAAGGACAAAAACATCCCTAAATGAATTTAAAACATCCTTAAAGCAGCATCTCTAGTATTTTATGTAACTTCTCTTAACTTAAGAAAACATTATGTGTGCAATACTTAATTTCACGGTGCTGATTACATGTAGAATGATTGTAAATTAGTTGTTCTTAACATGTTTTAATGTTCCTCCTCGCATTTTAACATTTTTACTGATATTATTTAAAATATCAATTTTAGGTAAGAGTTCGCAGCTCAATGTATTTTATTATCACATTGCAAATATAGCTACTAATTAATTTCCGTCCAATTGCATCCTGTTCAAAAGAAAAGATAGTTCTTACCACTATACCACATGTGTATATTCTATGTAAAATGTGTATATAATGTTTTTGTTTTATGCTTTTTATGTTTAGTTTGCATGTTTTATTATAGAGGGCCACTTGGTAGAATGGCTGTCTTAGCCAAAAGTGTTACCCTCTTAAAACATTTTATTAATTGATTATCCTATATTACACAAGGTCAACCAATACTAAAAAATCATAAATCATGTTTTTAATTGTGTCAATTAATAAGACTGTCATTAATCAATTAATTTCGTATTGGCCAAGTTACAGGTCCTCGGTCAGCTGTATTGGCCTCGGCCTTCGGCCTCGTGCCAATACAGCAGACCTCGGACCTGTAACTGGGCCAATACGAAATTATTTGATTAATAACATTATAGTATAAATAAATAAATAAATAAATGTAGTCTTCAGACAGTGAGGGAACCAAAAATGTTCAAATGGTCCAGATCGTGTGACAAAGAAGACCTCCTTGCCCAAATATATTAACCCATATATAACAATGGAATCTTCCATCATATAAATTTGGAGTTGTCCATTTTCAATTATAGGGGTGTCAGATTTGTTTTGTTTAATGTAAGTTGTACAAAAATGTATGTTCTTTGAGCAAACAGTGTAGACCCAGATCAGACGTCGCGTTATGCGGCGTCTGATCTGGGTCTACATTGTTTGCCAACGTCCCAAAAAAGGGCCACTAGGCATATATGGGTTAAAAACGATAAAGAATCTTTTTCTCTAGAACCACTCCATTGATTACCTTTAAATTTGGTATGTAGCATTGGGTGACAGAGTACTACCAAGCTGGCAAAAATCATGACCTTAGGTTGATCTTGACCGACTTTACAACAATATCAAATATAATTCCTCAGGCTATTCAATTGGGAACAATGCATTTTTCAAAAACTATTGTACAAAATATATGTCTATGAACGCCAAAGGTCAAGGTTTTTCAGAGACCTTGGCCCAAGTTCATTTGGATTGCTGGTCCATCAACATTTCAAAGTACCCTTTCTCTTAAACACTAGTCCAATTCCTGTTTCATTTCAAATGCCAACTGGGGAATGGAATCCTGATTGAATGTACAGATGACCCAAAGCCCAAATATGGTGTCTCCGGTAGTAAAGAGCCAATTGTCTTGAAACTTTTGTTGTAGCATTATGTGAAAATGACACTAGTCGACCATAACCAATTTTACAGCAAGATCAACTGTGATACCTTAGGGGTTTGATTGGGAAAAATGTTAAAACAATGCATTTTTTCGATAAGTATTGTGCTTTATGACATGAGAGTAGGTGCAATATGACTGTCTGTGAATGTCAAAGGTCAATGTCATTCAATGGCCTTTTCCTCAGGTTACTTGGATTGCAGGTGTATTGACATTTAAAATAGTATTTTCTCTAAAACTTTAGAGCCAATTTCAGTTTTATAAGGTCGATTCCTTGAAACTTAGTTTGTAGCTTTAGGTGGCCAAGTACCATCAAATTTGTTCCATTGATGACCCTGGGTTGACCTGTCCTTGGATAAGGTCAAATTTGGCCCCGGGAACAAGGTTTATAATGATGTATTTTTCAAAAACTGTTACGATTATGAAATTTTATCTTAAATTTTATAGACGTATCCAATGTTTTGACACGTGACCTTGTTTACATTTCACTGCGCATGCGCCAGTTACCTCCCCTCTAGAGGTACTCTTTTATCTGGTTGGCAAAACATGACTGTTGCCGTACAGTGTCAATGAGAATTTCGAATCTTTATCGTGTGATTAAACTCATTTCTTCTCCACAAAAATTAACTGATCCTTGTCAGTTTGTGTTTTTGTAGTAATAAATGATATAGAACCAGTCTCTTCTGACATTTTATCGCACATTTTGTTGCCGGAAAAGCGTTATAAAACTACCCACCATCATGCCAAAAAGTAGTCGATGCGCTTTATTTAACGAATGGAAATAAGATTAAAGCATGTATATTTTCTATCCAATTTTATACGAAAAAGAAGCAGTATAATGTCAAAAATGGTTTGTGGCAAACAGTTTTGATAGAAAGACGATTTAACAATAGTTATTACAGAAAATAATTCGTGCTACATCAACGGTAGAGTATGGAACCGGAAGTTTTTTTGCCCACCAGATAAAACGAGGCTATTGACCTTTGGCTTTGTGTGACGTAGACTTTGGATGTGTCTATATACAGCTGCCTTGGCATTGCATGAATGAAAGATTGTTGAAATGGTCTAGGTCACATGACCAAATCTATCAAAAAATTGAAAAGTCTTCTTCTCCAGAACCTCTGGGCCGATTTCTTGAAACTTTGTGTGAAGCTTCAGGTGACTGCGTACTACAATATTTTATAAATAATGACCCAATGTTGACCTTGACCTATTGATCAGCACCAAAGAAATAGTTACTCAGATGCGAAAAAAGGACCAAATAATACCCAGGGCTCAGGGGAGCGACCAGGACCTCATGGTCCTCTTGTTTCACTGATTCTCCTGTTTCAAGAGACAACCTTCGAGACTGTTCATAAGTGGTCTTAATATAGTAATTTTACTGTATATCTGCTCTCCATTTCATTACGATAAGCCATCCGTGTGACATAGTTCATTTTTTTTTTTCAAATCTCCTAAAGGGTCATTATTCTGCTGAAATTTTGTGTTATTTTTCTTATTAAAACTGTAAACATAGGTTGTTTGTACTCGTTAGAACCGCCTCAATGAGGCGGTTCTAACGAGTACACACAACCTATGTCTTGGATCAGAAATAAAAAAAAAACAATGTATACCGCTGTAAGTCCCAATTTTCTCTATATAAAGTGGAGTTTAAAAAGGTGTTCATTTCACGGACTTGTTTACGTAATGAAAAGGTTTGGGTCAATGGCCATCCACTAATTGCAAAGTGAAGGCTGGTCTGGGTCTTCACTGGGCGCTCATGCTCAAATATCTTTTTCACTTGTTATGGCCGGCCCCCGCCAATCGGGGCTTCAAGAAATATATGGGCTGCATGATGCTTCCACGCAGAGCTGAAACCGACCCGCACACGAGTACTGGTAAACAGCTTAGAGGATCTAAGCCTGCCCAGGCAAAGCGGTGCGAGTCGGCCCGTCCATTCTTATAAACCCTATTGGTTTCATTGGGCGACAGGGCTTGAGATGTCATTTCACCTCAATGTCGGGTAAAAGTCCCACAAAATTGGAAGCGACGTCTCCAAAATGACCTTTACAGTATTGACGGGGACGTTAAACCTCAAATAAAACAAAACAAAAACTTGTTGTGGCCCTTAAGGTGTCTTTCATAGCTGTAGAACTAAGCTTTTATTTTGCAAATGAAAATGTTTGGCAGAGTTTTATGTGTTGTTTTTATTTATTTATTTTTTTAATTTGGTCCTAAATATTGATCGTGGGTGCACGTTAGGAGCCTCACTGATGCGGTTCTAATGAGTTTGTTTGTTTGTTTGATATGAGGTTTGACGTCCCGTCAACACTATATAGGTCATTTTGGAGACGTTGCTTCCAATTTTGTGGGACTTTTACCCGACATTGAGAAATCACAGCGCCAAAGGCACTGAAATGACAGATTCTATGCGAAAATCAAAACACCGTGATAACAGACAACCTTTCTAAAAGATCTTAAAATTTAGAAAAGTAGTTCTGCAAATTCCATTGAATGATATGTTTGTAGATGTATATACAACGGTGGTATTATGAAATGCCATTCGATGTTTCAAATTTTGGAAAGAAACTATTTACGTTTTCAAAACCAAACATTAAGATTCAAGTTTTAACAATGCTACTGTCAATAAGTAACATTTTTGTCTGGTCGGTTGTGGATACCTCCCCCCAAAAGATACTCTATGGAAAAGAGATCGGAGGAGAAAGGCTGGTCAGTCTAGCACATGAATTCCATTGGCTTGAAGACATTTTTGAGTAAGAACAGCGCTATAAACCGAGTAATCCTGCTGGATTAGATATCCCGGATTCTGAGCGTAAACAAATAAATGGAACCACGTGAGGCCAACGCACTTGAATGATGTAACGTCTCGCTGTTCAGTTAACGTCTCAGCCATGATATTGAGTGTTCTTAATGTCGCTAGCTACATGCAATAGCTCGACATACCAGTTCGCTTATTCCATCCGATATGTCATGCTCTATTACGCACGCGTCGCCTCGGCATACCTTACACCTATATGCCGAAATATCCCGAAACGACAATCGGCGTGATTCGCCCCGTAGACTTGCCCAAGTCCCTACATTTACATTTTTTATTTTTAAATGAAAGCCCCTTTAAACAAAAAATATGTAAAAGTCTCTTTAGTCTTCATCTGTGAATGTTAATTTCACAATTTTCATAAAAGACGGTATTGCTATTTCATTTACAATGTATTTATTTTTTATTTTTGTAAACAATTATTTTTTACAATGGACACCTAATTAACAGACTTGGGCAAGTCTATTCGCCCCGAAGTGCGATGTGTCACTGAAACGCATATCACGCGAGTCTAAGACGCCAATATACACGTACGTATTACATGCACCAGCGTAAGTGTTCCGTACTGTGTCGACGTCTTAATTTTGGTCACGACAGGGACATCTAGCTCTCAAAAGTGCATCGCATAAGGGCGACGAACAGTGTCAGTGCTTATTAGTCGGTAGTTGAAACCCTTTGTTTATCTACAGGTACAGTGTAGTAGATGCCGGCGGAAATCTGCTTCGCATATGCGTCTGTCGGATGAATCGATCTTGACGTACTGACGTCGGTCTTCCGCTACGTCGACGTCCACTAGCGTCTTCTGTTTATAGTAAGATGTCGCTCCAACAGACAAATAGATCACACACATGTGGCACCCAAAATCAGAGTCAACGCCATGCGCTTTCCGACCAGCTTCTAACTGTCCATTAGAAGCCTCCGTGGTGTAGTGGTTACCGGTATGCTTCTCGCCTTGTAAACCAGGGATCGCAGGATCGATCCCGGACTCCGCCAGACTTTCGGAAGAGTCTTTAAAACGAGGTATCGCCTCCGTATGACCTTAGCTGTTGGTGGGACGTAAAAACTCAAACACTCACTCACTCACTCACTCACTCACTCACTCACTCACTCCAGGGTTTAATGAAAAATGTTGCAATACGTTCTCACTTGATGCTTTTTTATAACAAAATACAATTTCTTCTTTTCTAGGCACGACCTTACATCACGCATCAAAAGTTTGATCCTGAACATGTGGTTTCTATCAGTGCTGGTGTGAAGGTGGTACACAGGATCGTTGGCCCCCGCCCATCGGGGCTTAAAGAAATAGATGGGCTGCATGATGCTTCCACGCAGAGCTGAAACCGACCCGCACACGAGTACTGGTAATCTGCTTAGAGGATCTAAGCCTGCCCAGACAAAGCGGTGCGAGTCGGACCGTCCACGCATATAAACCCTATTGGTTTCATTGGGCGGCAGGGCTTGAGATGTCATTTCATCTCAATGTCGGGTAAAAGTCCCACAAAATTGGGAGCAACGTCTCCAAAATGACCTATACAGTGTTGACGGGACGTTAGACCTCAAATCAAACAAAACAAAACACAGGATCGTGGCCGGACTGGTAACCATACGTCACGGTTGATTGATTTAACCTTTTTAGCTTAAGGGCATGGTGCTTAAGCGTCTTGTAATCATGCAATTGTTTGGTTTCAGAATCAAAGCACCGAAAGTGTTGGTGGGATGTAGGTTGAGGTAAAAGTCCTGGGCTGAGATTCAAACTGTTTCTGAAATTCCAAACAAAAAGTGAAGATTTTGATAAGAAGCGCGTCCTGCAGCGTCCGAACTTGGTCTACACTGTTTGCCAAACTCACCCTATGATTCCAGTATGACCCTCGTCAAGTCTTATGGAATACCCTGATCTCACTGCGGCTATTTTCTTCAAGAAAAATGTTATTCTGAGAAGCCAGTGATAGTCACGTATATAGACGTTAGCGCTGAATCGCTTTTCTTATTAGTAACTTCGGGTCGAATGCCAAACAAACAACCCAAACATAGCCGGGTCGTTTGTCAGTCTTGGGTACATGTAAGTGTTATCTGTAAAATCTGCACTTGAATCAAATGTTCGATCTGGCAAACAATGTAGACAAAGATCAAACGCCACAGAACACGGTGCTGATCTTGTTCTACATTTTTGCATCAGTTACTAACATCTTAAGTTTAAACGGATCAGTCGAAGTCCTCGTTCATGACCAGCCTGCATTTAGAGACAATCGGCATGAGTGTTGTCAGTGCTTTGATTTATTCACTGTCTGGAGTTTCTGGATACTGAAGTTGGGCTCGTCCATTCTGCTAAATATGGCACCTAGAATTATATCACAGGACCTACACTGTTTGCATAGGTATCTGTACCATATTCCAGGATTGAAAGGGACAGCCTTTCTCGCAAAGTCTGATATACACCTAGTTGTAACTGACCTAGACTTGACCTCGAATGTCGGAAAAAACATTAATATTCTGGTCTGCAGCTGACCTTTAAATATTGACAGCACCGTTAGAGAACAGTGTAAAACCTGAGCAGACGTCTGAGCAGATGCCGCATTGATCTGGGTATACAGTCTCGCATGATGCAGCTGATTCATATGAAATGCTGACTCTATTCTCTGAAAGGTAAGATAAAATCATCAAGTCGTCTGCTTCAAAAGTTTGTATTGTGATTATAGGATGTGCAATTTTAATAACTGCGCCAAACCGGGCTACATTTTGTGCGGACTCATATTTCTTTGGCGGTCATAGCCGGAAGAAAGTTATAAGAAAGCCGGAACTACTTTACAACACGCAGGATAGCTAGAAATGACATTAAAAATGACATCTCAAGCCCTGTCGCCCAATGAAACCTGAAACCAATAGGGTTTATAAGCATGGACGGTCAGACTCGCACCGCTTTACCTGCACAGGCTTAGATCCTCTAAGCGGTTTACCAGTACTCGTGTGCGGTCGGTTTCAGTGCGCGGACGTATCATGCAGCCAATCTATTTTTTTTCCAGCCCCTATTGGCGCGGGGCCAGCGAGACAACAGAGACAAAGAGTTTCATGCTTGTTTCAATGCATGTTTCAGGCATGAGGGTAAAATTGTACCCTTATCGTGTCATTCACTTATAAAATATTGAACGTCAAACATGGCTAGCGAAAGTTGAGTACCGTGCTGTAATTCGGTACTTGTATTGGAAAGGGAAAACAGGTCAGGAAAACACTGCGAGTTGAACAATGTTTATGGGTCTTCTGCACCATCGTATGCACAAGATAAATTCTGGGTTGGGGAATTCATTCAAATGCGGTAGAATGTCTTTAGAAGACTATACCAGACCTGGACGCCCTTCAGATGCCACCAATTCTTAATGTGTAACAAAGTACGGGATCTGATGTAGTCTAATAGGCGAATTAAGGTGGAAGAAAATTCGAATGCATTACACATTTCACAGGATAGCATTTTAATAATTTTACATGATCATTTGGGTATGCGCGAGCTAACAGCCTGTTGGGTCCCAAATTCCCTTAGCGACGAGCTAATGGCAACCAGAGCATCAGTATGCAGCGCATTGTTGAAGCGCTTTAGGCCAAAGGAAGATGATTTTCTTTCACGTCTGATGACTGTGGATGAGACCTGGGATCATTATTATGAGCCAGAGAATAAAACCCAAAGTCGCCATTGGGTAGAGCAGGGGTCTCTGAGGTCAAAGAAGTTCAAAACGCAATCATCTACTGGAAAAGTGATTTCAATTGTATTTTGGGACGCTCAAAAGGCGTAATTATGTTGGACTTTCCAGCAAAGAAAAGTACAATTACACGTGCGTTTTGCAAATTTGTTCGACCAACTGAGAACTGCGATCCGTGAAAAACGCCGAGCATCACGAAAACACGCCTTTATAATTTTGACCCCCTTGAACCCCACTTTTATTACGGTAAAACTTGGGTTTGCAGGGGTATACATTATTTTTCTTATTTCTGCTCAAAAACATAGATTGTGGATACTCGTTGGGCAGAAATTATAAAAATTTGGAATTTTTTCATCTGAAAATTTTCATTTTTCGGTGGTAAAATTTACATTGTTTTTTGTATAGGCATGTTTTCGTATTGAAAACTCTCCAAAGGGATTCTGCTCCAAAACGACATTGCTAGAGTCCACACTTGCAAAATATCAACGGATCCTGTTGAGCGGAATGGGTACGAGCTGATACCGCACCCCGCCTATTCTCCGGACTTAGCTCCTAGTGACTATTTCTTATTCCCAAAATTGAAAATATTCGTGGACGTCATTTCCGGTCCAACGAAGAAGTTGTGGCGGCAGTTGAGGAGTGGGTCCGAGGAAAGGACCCTGGCTTCCTCAGTTCTGGGCTGATGGCACTGGAACAGCGTTGGTCCAAGTGTATCTTTGAAGAGAGTAGTTACATGTACATCGAAAAAGATGAGATCGACCTTACCCAAAAATTAGTAAGGCTGCGTTTTTATTGACTCGCCCTCGTATATTGCACGACCCGCAGAAAAAGCGACCGACTGAAGTCGGTTGATTTTCTAAGAGTGCCCTAAAATCACCGTGTCATTCTGTCAGTCTGTTGTCCGTCCGTAACCCGTTTGTGAAAATTGGTGATAGTGACTTAACCGCTTGGAATATTTAAACAATTTTTGACATACTGATAGATATCAATGAGATCTAACCAATGAACTTGCGAAATATTACATTCCATTTAGTATAGCCTCGCCGAGGCGAAAAATGTGAAAATTTTCGAACTGCTTCTCCTCGGAAACCGTTGGGCCGATTGAAGTCAAATTTCATATGGAGCCTCTATGGGATGGGGGAAACCAAAATTTGCTCATGGGGTCTAGGTCACATGACCAAAATGGCCGCCAAGCCATATATGGTTTGTCTGTCTGTCCGTCCATAACCCGTTTGTGAAAATTGGTGATAGTGACTTAACCGCTTGGAATATTTAAACAATTTTTGGCATACTGATGGATATCAATGAGATATAAAAAATGAACTTGGAAATATTACATTCCATTTAGTATAGCCTCGCCGAGGCGAAAAATGTGAAAATTTTCGAACTGCTTCTCCTCGGAAACCGTTGGGCCGATTGAAGTCAAATTTCATATGGACCCTTCAAAAATAGTCTTCTCCAGAACCACTGGGCAGATTTCCACGAAACTTGATAAATATCATCTGGGACGTAGGTCCATCATAAATTGCTAAAATGGTGACCCTGGGTTGACCTTGACCTTCTTTGTGCCTAGGTCAAACTTTGACACATATGCTTTTGTATTGGAAAAGTGAGAATGCATTTTATCCTACAAACGATTCAGAATACAGTACTAAAGTATAAGATATATTTTTGCTCCTTACGATAAGGCACATTTATTGGGGGAACCGTTTTAGGTCCAGGTCACATGACCAAAATGGCCGCCATACCCATATATGGTAACACTCATAAAGCTAAAAGCATCCGGCGGGTCGTGCACTTCAGCTGAAGCACTGGTTAATATCTGTTTTTCAGGGACTCAAGAATGAGCTCGAAACAGCCGTTGTAAGCGTGTCATAGTATGAAAACACGCCTATAAATATGTGGAAAATTTTACCATAAAAAAGGGAAAATTTTCAGACATTTTTCGTAATTCTGATCAAAACATACATTGAACCGCATCGATGACGCAGTTCTAACGAATAGATTGTGGGTACTCGTTAGAACCGCCTCACCCGCCTCAGTGAGGCGGTTGTAACGAGTACCCACAATCTATGTTTTAGAGCAGAAATATGAAAAATAATGTATACCCCTGTAAACCCCAGTTTTACCATATAAACGTGGGGGTTAACGTGGTCAAATATGTACAGACGTGTCTTCGTCACTTACCTCCAAAGACGATATATTCCTTTTAAAATCATCTCTCATGGGAAATTGGCGAAAATTATTGGACAGTTTCACAATAGAGAGAAAGGTTCCATATATTGTTTTCACTATAACATTTTCGTCCGAGGTTACGTTTCCACACTGAACTTTTGAAAAATTCCAATTTACGAAAAGAAAAAGTACCAAAGAAGTTTTCACCAAACCTTTGAGGTTTCCCATGGTTATTATATCAGAATGTTCTAACCGAAAATTCATTCAAAATAAAAGTGTACGTATCTTCGTTTGACAAGATACTGATTAAGGGGGTTGTCTTTATTGTCAGTTGTTTAGCTTCAACATGGTCCTTTTTTGAAAATTTTCAATTTGTTTTTTACATATACATTACGTATACGGTTTAAATATATATTCTGGGTGCTCGATATAACTGCCTCTCTGAGGCGATTTTAATGGGTTCCAAAGATATCCGTTTTTAATCATTACGATAACACATCCGTGCGTCATAATGCACTTTTTTACATCTCCAAAATGGTCAATTTTCTGATGAAAAATGTTGATATTATTCTTACAAATGCTCAAAGCATAGATTGTGGGTACTCGTTAGAACCGCCACAATGTGGCGGTTCTAACGAGTACCCACAACCTATGTCTTGGAACAGAAATAAGAAAAATAATGTTTACCCCCGTAAACCCCAGTTTTCTCCATAAAAATTGGGGTTTAGGGGGGGGGGGGGTCTTCATTTCACGGACTTGTTCATGTGGTGTACAGAAAAAGATTTATGTTCTTGCAAATCCCACATTCACGCCATCGCCTTGAGTCCGAGAAATCAAGACCCCCGTAAACCTACCTTATACACAGAAATGTGGAGGTTTGAATATGCAATACTGACGAGAGAAGATATAATTCAGACAAAGACTACATTTGTTCGGTTTGGAAAGTTACGGCTCAGTCAATGCTTTACATTCATGTCAAGCAGATAGGTATATACGTGTTTCACCAGTTACCGAAGATCCGCTGAAGTATGTGTGTGTTGGGGCTGGGGAAGAACAGTTGTGGGGTTAACACAAGAAACTATGCATTAGCTATGTTTTATGGATAATGACGTCATGTGGCCGGCCTAGAAACAATCTATCACATGAATTCTATTGATATGCAGTGAAAATCCACAATTAAGACAAGTTAAATTAAGACTCACTCTTCTTTTAAAAAAAAAACATATTTATAAAAAGCTTTCCTTCCTTTTCTTTCTTTTTCCAACACACATGCAGTCCTCTAGAAAGAGACCGTTTTGGGACTTTCAAAGACAACTTTTGTATGGATTTTAGGACCACTTTTGAGAGTCCCAAAGGCGGTCTGAAAATTTGAATTTTACAGTTCCTATGTATTGGTTGAATTTC
The DNA here is from genome assembly GCA_963580285.1 of Lucinisca nassula. Taxonomy (NCBI): domain Eukaryota; kingdom Metazoa; phylum Mollusca; class Bivalvia; order Lucinida; family Lucinidae; genus Lucinisca; species Lucinisca nassula. The sequence continues at coordinate 181,901,144 of OY757010.1, forward strand.
ATAAATAAGAATCTTCTTCGAATAAACAAGTACTACGTCCCAAGGCGGTCTGAAAAATTGAAATTTTTCAGTACCTTTTTACAGGTTTGTTTGAATATAATGTCCCCGTCCGTAGGGGCTTGGAGAAACAGCTTGGGCTGCACGTTGCTTCCATCTAGAGCAGAAACCGCCCGCACATGAGTACTGGTAAACCGCTTAGGTCTAAGTCTGCCCAGGCAAAGTGGTACATGTCAGAACGTCCATTCATATCATTTGGTGGCAGGGCTTGAGAAGTCATTTCATTTCAATGTCGGGTAAAAGTCCCACAAAATTTCATCAGAAAAAAATGACCGTTTTTGAGATATGAAAAAATGCACTATGGCATACGGATGTGTAATCGTTGTGTACATGGAGAAGAGTATCGTGTCTACCTCACGAAAACACGCCTATATATTTTTGACCCCCTTGAACCCCACATTTATATTGTACAACTGGGGTTTACAGGGGTAAACCTTATTATTCTTATTTCTGCTCTAAAATATAGATTGTGGGTACTCGTTAGAACCGCCTCGATGAGGCGGTTCTAACGATTACCCACAATCTATATTTTGAGTAGAAATAAGAAAAATATCACAATTTTTCATATTAAAATTTTCATTTTTTTTCAGCGATAAAGGTTACAATGTATTTGTATAGGCGTGTTCTCGTAAAGACGTAAATAACGTACTGCGAAGACTGCGTGCGCAGTGCGATCTGAGACTTTGCTGGGCGCTTATGCCTGAATACTCATTTTCGTTCGTTGCTGTCTATTTTGAATTTTGTGGAGAAGTCCCTTTAAATTATATGTTTGTTTATGTTTGAATCATATCGTGCAATATCGTTATTGGATGAACGAGGCAAAAAAATTGAACAAATCGCCATCGTAGATGTCAGTAAGTGCTGGAGGCGGGCGTCAGGATGGATCAGAATTGAATCGAAAAACAACAGTATTGTTTAAAATCTGATAATATTTTGAGCCTGATTTAGCAGCGTTACGATGACAGCGTTGCTTGCGGCGTTTATAATCGAGAGATACACGATTTACCCATATACGACTAATATAAGCTTCCAAACAATGGCTTTGGCAGACGTTCCTCGGGCATATTTTGTTTGTTTGATTTTAGGTTTAACGTCCCCGTCAACATTGTATAGGTCATTTTGGGTTGCTTCCGGTTTGGGCGGACGTTTACCCTACATTGAGATAAAATAACATATCAAGCCATGTCGCCCAATGAAACATATAGGGTTTGTAAGCAAGGACGGTCCGACACGCCCCGCGTTGTCTAGGCAGGTTTAGATCCTCTAAGCGGGTTACCAGTACTCGCGTGCGATCGGTTTCAGCTATGCGTTGAAGCACCATGCAGCCCTTCTATTTCTTCAAGCCCCGATGGGCGGGGACGGTCCTCAGGCATTTTAAAATCGATAAGTTAGCGCAATTCTACCGGTACAATTCCAGAATGGTTGCGCATACATTGCAGGGAATAATTCCGGAATCGTACTGATTTTCACTTTGCACAGAACATAGACACCGATTTGGCTTATCTTGACCAAAGATTTCGTTCCACTGAAATTGTCGTTACAGAGGACACTCGCTATAACCACAGTATTTGTTTCCTAAAATATGAGGTGGTATTCAACCAGTGCAATATAGCGAATTTGCCGTTTTTAAGAATCCCAGTAAGGAGCAGTATAATAGGTAATAAAATGTGTTATGCGAACAAGATATTATCTTGTGCGCACAACATTACGCAAACAAGCCGATACAAATACATTGCCACCTTTATCGCCGAAAAAATGAAATTTTATGATGAAAAATTGTGATATTTTTTTATTTCTGCTCAAAATATAGATTCACGTGGGCACTCGTTAGAACCGCCTCATTGAGGCGGTTCTAACGAGTACCCACAATCTATGTTTTTGAGCAGAAATAAGAAAAATAATGTCTACCCCTTTAAACCCCAGTTTTACTATATAAAAGTGGGGTATGAGGGGGTCAAAATTATATAGGCGTGTTTTCGTGATGTATGCGAGCAAGTTATTATCTTGTGCGCACAAGCTATCATGTTGTCCGCACAAGATATATTATGTTGTCCGCACAACATAAAAAAATACATGTCCCTTTCCGGGTTCCGTAAAAATTATGTTTTGTTGGATTACTTTTCAACAAAAATACCGCAGTATTAGATAGTGGCTGCTTGTCAATAACGTGTTCGTTAAAGTAACGACGCTTTAAAAAAAAAAAAAAAAAAAAAAAAAAAAAAAACTGGCCCAGCTAGCTATCAATCTAGGACAGTGCTAATATAGGCCCTTTAGAGGATATTTATTTTTTTTTCAGGTGAACACCAAAAATATTTCATCGAGTGTGTGAAAACATCCAAATTTTCACGAGTGCGCAGCACGAGTAAAAATTCAGATGTTTTCAACACACGAGATGAAAAAATGTTTGCCATCCGCCGAAAAAAAGTAATTTTACACGGGTATTTACGTAATTGACCAATCGTACCGTACGTCACAATTTGACCTGGCAATGACGTCACAGCTGTCAGTTTCAAAACATAAACAGATCGCCATTTTGAATACACCATTTTTACAGTTCAAAGAGTGTTTTTCAAGATATTTTACAGAATTATTTTATCGATAACATATGAATTTTAGGCGAGAAAAAGTAGACCGGGCTGCTATTGTGAAAATAACAAGGTCATGTTGTTTTTCGCAGTGTGAACATATCGTATATGAATGTGAAAATATCATTTTTATTTGTTTCAGATATGCATTGCTTTCACTGCAGAGTATAAAATACTATAATTTTTCAATTTCATCCTTCAACTTTAACTTGATTTTAAATAAAATTATTCCTTAGCTTGTCAATCATAGCAATTGTCGTCTGCTTTGTTGTCTCCCTATTGTTTCAAACAGTATGGACCCAGATCAGAGCAGCAGTCTAATTTGGTCGAAAGTATTTGCATGTTTAGGCAAAATACAATAAAATTCCTCTATTAAGACCACCTTTAGGACTGTTCAAAAGTGGTCTTTAAGACCACTTTTGAACAGTTCCAAAGGTGGTCTTTGACAAGAGGACACTGTGTGCAAAAAACACAAATGAAGAATAACTGAAATAAGGTTTTCAAAGCAGAATTGGTCCCAATTTTAGGTGGTCTTAATAACGGCGATATTACTGTATGTTTAAGAATCAGCAGACGACATAACCAAACGACATTTTCAGATGAAGTTTTTCTTGGTACCATAAGGGTTAAAAGTCTTATACATGTATTTAATAATACAATGCATGGCATATACGTATAATGCCATATAAGAATCTGAAATTGGGTTCTGTTGTAGATGGACGTTTCCAACCCCAGGGATGACTGTTCTGACACCGAGGCTCCGCTCATCACGGTCATCATGATTTGTTTGTTTGTTTGATTTGAGGCTTAACGTACCCGTCAACACTGTAAAGGTCATTTTGGAGACGTTGCTTCCAATTCTGTGGGTCTTTTACCCGCCATTGAGATGAAATGACATCTCAAGCCCTGCCGCCCAATGAAACCAATAGGGTTTATAAGCATGGACGGGCCGACTTGCACCGCTTTGCCTGGGCAGGCTTAGATTTTCTAAGCGGTCAACCAGTACTCGTGTGCGGGTCGGTTTCAGCTCTGCGTGGAAGCATCATGCAGCCCATATATTTCTTCAAGCCCCAATGGGCGGGGGCCGACGGTCATTGTGAGAATTGGAAACGCGTGTCTACAACAGAATACCATATAAGATTTTTAATAACGGAGTGGCTATTTGCAGTCAACTGCAAATAGCCAAAAAACGTTGAAATGGCTATTTGCAGTCAACTGCAAATAGCCAAAAAACGTTAAAATTGCTATTTGCAGTCAACTGCAAATAGCCAAAAAACGTTAAAATGGCTATTTGCAGTCAACTGCAAATAGCCAGAAAACGTTAAAATGGCTATTTGCAGTCAACTGCAGATAGCCAAAAAACGTTAAAAAGGCTATTTGCAGTCAACTGCAAATAGCCAGAAAACGTTAAAATGGCTATTTGCAGTCATTCTGTTAGCGTTAGAAAGGCCACCTGGAGATGTTCAAAATATTTTAAAATGGAACGGGCATCTGCGGCCTAGTAGTTAATTTTAGCTCTGACTCTTAATCATTAAAACTCTCACCGTTATGGCTATGTTTGTTTGATTTGATGTTTTACGTGCTCTTCAACACTATGTAGGACATTTTAGAGACGGTACTTCCATTTTTGTGCGACTTTTTCCACAGATTGAGACGTAAAGACATCTCAAGCATATGACACCTGTAGGGCCTAGGACGCACCGACTCGCACCGATTGGCCTTAGCAGGCTAGTTCTTCTAAACGGTTCACCAGTACTCATGTGCAGGCAGTTTCTGCTCTGGATGGAAGCATCATGCAGTCAATCTATGTCTCCGAGCCTCGATGGCCGGGGACTAAAAAAAATGGCTATATAGAGTCTATATTTTGTGTGAACATATGACACCTATAGTTTTAAATCACTTTTTTTTCACTGTTTAGCAATGTTCTCTGCTTATCTAATTTGTAAAGCCCATGAGAGGTTGGTGGGGAGTGGGGCGGGGGGGGGGGGAGGCAAAGGTGACGTGTGTCTTGCGTCACTTTGGCGTCCATCTGATATTGGCTTACAGTTGCTTAAGATAATGGTAGAGAGGGGATGATGTTATTTCTTCTGATGATGTTATTTCTTCTGTTTCTACACTTCCATTCGTTTTCCTCTTACTCCTCCGTCTCTCATTTTCATCTCTGCTATCTCTTTCCCCCGTTTCTTAGGAACAGGACACAAAATTACTCAATGAATGAGACCGTCCAATGCATATAAGCCTTTTGGTTTCATTGGTCGGCAGGACTTGAGTTGTCATTTCATCTCAATGTCGCCGGGTAAAAGTCCCACAAAATTGGAAGCAACGCCTCCAAAATGACCTAAATGGTGTTGACGGGGACGTTAAACCTCAATTCAAACAAACAAATGATCCGCCCCGCCCTTCGGGGCTTGGAGAACTAGAATGCGCTGCATGGTGTACACCAGGCACTCAATTTGCCGGTAACGTCTAAGTAACGTCGATGCAACGTAGTGGCAAACACTCACTATAAAATGAACGGGCGTGATGTGGTATTTAACCATTATCATGCTGGACAAGTCAACCCTACCTTTGCAAACAATATATATTCAGATTAGGAAGCCATCTGATCAGGATCTACAGCGATTGTCATGAAGAAGTGAACTGAATAAATACAGTGAATGGAGTAATGTCATTCTTTGATATTCTGCAATTGGCGTGGCTAAAATAATTGTAATTGTTGTGGTATATAACACTTGTAATGCTTTTTAAGACAAACGCTTCCTTTGCAAACAATGTCGATTCAGATCAGGAAGTCATCTGATCAGGATCTGCAGTGTTTGTTATGAATTTGTGAATAGACTGCAGAAAACCATTTTTTTAAAACTAATGTATGGGCTGCATATACTGAGTGATATCAATTTTCACTGAACATTTAAAACCTTTGTTTTAATTTGTAGGGGCAATATTCACTCGTTGTGTCATTATATTTTTCTCGACTGTTTTAACCCCTTAAGATGCCAATCACAACTATTGTCATCTGAGTTTCTGTGTGCTGATTACATTATAAAGGCATTGTTGTAAACAGTATGGTCCCAGATCAAACTGTTCGGAACAATCTGATCGGGGTCCACACTGTTTGCTTGTATGCTAAATATTCTTTTAGACTGCAAAAATGTGAAATAGATGAGATACGCAGACGACATTTTCAGATGCAGTTTTTCTTAGCACCTCAAGGGTTGAATCAATAGGATTATAATATCTTTCAATAGGATTACAGTAGATACGTGGTCAACATTACAGCCCCCGGGGGTCTCCACACGCCTTTATACAAACACAATTGTATAATGAGCCATACCATGAGAAAAACTGTCCTTGCGAAGATCTGCTCAGATACCATGTACTGATTATACATAAAGAGTTTCCTATTTTCCTATGTGACCCATATTAAAGAAACCACCGAAAGAAAAGATTTATCATTACAACTGGCTCATATTTACAGAATTTGAATTTTGACATGAACGTTTATATCACACATATAGTGAAACTTTTACCACCAAAAAGTGGAAGTTTTCAGATACTAAATTTTGATATCTTTCAAACATAAGATTGTAGGAACTCGTTCGGACCGCCTCGGCGAGGCGGCTCTAATAAGGACCCACAATATATGTTTTGACTAGAAGTAAGAAAAATAATGTATCAATACAAACTGGAAGAAAAAGAAGCAATTTACACTGAAAGAAAATATATTCTGCTACTGTAGGGGCTTGTACGATAGCGAAATGATACAGTGTTGCCAGTGCCCCTTGGGTCAAAATTGGCTACGCCCATGGGCCTAGTAGCTACCATAGACTTAAAATGAAAAAAAAAAAAAACTTAAAATTTAAAAAAAGTTAAAAAATCAAAAATCTTCATCCCTGAAACCATAAGGCCCAGGTTAGGTATTTAGTATGAAGCAACGCCGAGTAGTCGCCTACACGAATCCTGCCAATCATGCCCCTGGGATCCAAATTGGCCAAATCCTGTGGCCCCTTAACTCCAATAAACATATAATGGAAAAAAGCTTCAAAATCTTCTTCTCTGAAACCATGAAGTACAGACCTTAGATATTTAGTATATAGCAACATAAAATGGTCGCCTACATAAATCCTGCCAAACATGCCCTTTGTGACAAAATTGGCCACGCCCCAGGGCTCATTAGCTCCTACTGACTTATACTGGAAAAAAGTTCAAACATGCTCTTCTCCGAAACCATTAGGCCGAGAGCTTAGATTTTTAGCTCACCTGACCGAAGGTCATGGTGAGCTTTTGTGACTGTGAGATGTCCCGGCGTCGTCGTGCGTCGTCCGTAAACTTTTCTTGTTAACACTCTAGAGGCCACATGTTTAGTCCAATCATGATCAGAATGATTATCATGACAATATCTCGGTAGGGCTTGAATATGGGTCATGCCGGGTCAAAAAGTAGGTCAAAACGTCAAATAATAGAAAAACCCTGTTAACACTCTAGAGGCCACAATTTGATTCCAATCCTCATCAAACATGCTCAGAATGATCATCTCGACAAAACCTACGTCAAGTTCGAAAATGGGTTATGTCAGGCTTAAAAGTAGGTTAGTAGGTCAAATCATAGAAAAACCTTGTTAACACTCTAGAGGCCACAATTTGGCTCCAATCATCATCAGTCTTGCTCAGAATGATCATCATAACAATATCTAGGTTAGGTTCGAATATGGGTCCTGTTGGACCCAAAAGTAGGTCAGTAGATCAAATCATAGAAAAAACCTGGTTAACACTCTAGAGGCCACAGTTTTGATCCAAATATCATTCGACTTGCCCAGAATGATCATCATAATAATATCTAGGTCAAGTTCGAATATGGGTCATGCCGGGTCAAAAAGTAGGTCAGTAGGTCAAATCATAGACAAACCTTGTTAACACTCTAGAGGCCACACTTTTTGTCAACTCATCATCAGCCTTTCTCAGAATGATCGTCTCGACAATATCTAGGTTATGTTCGAGTATGGGTCATGTGGGTCAAAAGTAGGTCAGTAGGTTAAATCATAGAAAAACTTTGTTAGACCTCTAGAGGCCGCAATTTTATTCTAATCATCATCAACCTTGCTCAGAATGATCATCTTGACAATATCTAGGTCAATTTCGAATATGGGTCATGTGGGGTCAAAAAGTAGGTCAGTAGGTAAAATCATAGAAAAACCTTGTTAACACTTTAGAGGCCACAGTTTTTGGTCCAATCATCATCAAACTTGCTCAGAATTGTAATATCTTGGTCAGGAGGGGTATTTTATGAATAGAGTGGTACCTCTTACAAAGGGGCCACACCTTGTCAACATTGTGAGTTAGACTGAGTCTGTTCATCTCCGTCTGGTGCACTAGGACCTGACCCACAATGTCCACAAGGTGCCCAGATAGTGACATACAGGTCAGCTCTTTATCGTCAAAGGGTTCCACACACCCCCCACACACACCATGCGTCATTGTAAGTAAGACCGAGCACGTTCATCTCTGTCTGGTGCAGTAGGACCTGACCCTCAAAGTCACAAGGTGCCCAGATAGTGACATACAAGTCAGCTCTGTATTGTCAAAGGGATCGCCCCCCACCCCGCCTACACAGACACCATGGGTCATTGTTAGTTAGACTGAGCCCGTTCATCTCCGTCTGGTGTACTAGGACCTGGCCCTTAATGTCTACAAGGTGCCCTGATAGTGACATACAAGTCAGCTCTGTATTGTCAAAGTGATCCACCCCTCCCCCCAACACACACACCAAGAGTCATTGTTTGTTAGACTGAGCCTGTTACTAGGACTTGACCCTCAATGTGTCCACAAGATACCCAGATAGTGATATACAAAGTCAGCTCTGTATCGTCAAAGGGATCCACCCCCTTTCACCTTCACCACGAGGAATTGTTAGTTAGACTGAGCCTGTTCATCTCCGTCTGGTGCACTAGGACCTGACCCTCAATGTCCACAAGGTGCCCAGCTAGTGACATACAAGTCAGCTCTGTCTTGTCAAATGGATTGATACCGCTCCCACCCCCCTTGTCACCATGAGTTATTGTTAGTTAGTTAGAATGAACCCGTTCATTTCCGTCTGGTGCACTAGGTCCTGACAGGTGCCCAGACAGTGACATACAAATCAGCGCTGATTTATTCCTAAAAAAAGAAAACACTTTTGAAGGAATGTTCCATGAGTGCCACTCTGACAATTTTCCAATCCAGAAAAAAATTTATAACCCTTAAAATGACTTACGTTCCTAAATAGCTAGATTGATTTTTCAATTATTTCACAGAAATGTTCCTTGGGCCACTGTCAGCCAAACATTGTTAAAACCGTCCACTCCACCTTATATTACCTGCCATAAGGATCAGCTGAGCGATCCAGGACCCTCTTATTTGAATGAAGATGATGGATATTTTCTTTATTTCTAGTCTAAACATAGATTGAATGTACTCGTTAGAACAGACCCAATGAGGCGGTTCTAACGTGTACCCACAATCTATGTGTTTGCACCAAAATAAGGAATGGTAATAATTACCCCTTAAACCCGGCTTTTCTCTATATAAAGTGGGGTTTAGAGGAGCCGTAATTTCATGGACTTGTTAACCTGATGCGAAGAGCACACAACGAAGACTATGAATAGACAGCGCGGATACGCAGACTTATCTGAATTTCGATGGGCGCACGTGTAAATGGTAGGAATATAAAATGACTGCAAATAGACATTTTAACGTTTTTCGGCTATTTGCAGTTGACTGTCAACTGCAAATAGCCATTTTAACGTTTTTTGGCTATCTGCAGTTGACTGCAAATAGCCATTTTAACGTTTTTTGGCTATTTGCAGTTGACTGCAAATAGACTCTTCCAAGATTTTTTGTCTTACTTGATTTAACGTGATATTACTTATGTAGTTTGCCTGGGTAAGAGCACCAGGGGAAGAACAGAAATTCCATCCCAGGCTTAAATCTCGGATTTCCTAATGTGGTGTGCAAGCAAAGGCTTCCCATGCGATGTTCGATCAAAATCTAGAATTGGTCAAAATGTACTGTAGTTTATGTGAGAAATGAAACAGACGTCTCTCGTCTGTCTTGAGCGTGCTGGGTTCGGCCAGCCGCTGATTGATATGACATGGTCACCATATTTATCAGTTTCATTATAACTTAGTTTATCCGTTACATTCACGTACGGGTATTCCCTCTTAAACTCCACTTCATCAGGTTATTTCCGTGCAATGAGCACCCCATAAACCCTAGTTTAAAAAGAGAAACTGGGTTTTACGGGGGTATAAATTATTTTTTCTTATTTTTTGCTCTAGGACATAGGTCGTGGGTACTCGTTAGAACCGCCTCAGTGAACCATCTGGAAGGCGCAAGGTTTGGTGCGTATCTTTAGAAACATACGCACAAACAACTTTATCTCCTTCTTTGGAACCATCAGTATAGACTTGCCAGTAATCAATGTAACGTGACTGCAGTTCCTGAAAGTTTTGTTTCAGCAGAATTGGATTTGATTCGGATTTTTTTTTTCCATCGTGTAAATCAAACAGAATAGAAAATGAAAATGCAGGAAGATTCTATATGTAGCAATTGCACCAGGATGTGCCTGCACAAATTCAAAATATCATTACATTAACAAGCTCATGCAACGAAAGGTCCGGTAAACCCCTCCTCGGGAACGTGAGGGCTATACCCCAACTTCGTAAAAGTGAGATTTACAGAGGCAAAGTTTTTTTTTACCTTATAACCGCTCAACATCACGTGAACAAGTCCGTGAAATAAAGACCCACCTAAGCCCCTCTTTATATAGCGAAAGATGGGTTTTACGGGGGGTAAACATTATTTTCCTTATTTCTGCTATGTCTTGGAGCAGAAAAAAGGAATATATCACAAATTTTCATCAGAAAAAATACCCTTTTTGAGGTTTGAAACATGCACTAATTCACACGAATATGTTATCGTAATGAAAAAGAGAAGCACGCCAATGAGGCGGTTTTTACGAGCACCCACAAGCAATATTTTGCGGAAAAAAACACAAATAATAAAATTAGCATTTGTTTATTCTTCTGAAAATGTTTCCACTTTAAAGTCCAAAAAAATCGTTTTATACTGCAAAGTAGTGTCAATGAAATGAAAAGTCTCGACTTGGGAAAAATTAAAGAGCCTTCAGTTTAACATTTTAAAGTATTTATAAATTTCTAATTTCATTTTATAAAATCATTTTAAATTATTTTCAATGACTTATAATACCTGCCCTCTCCTCAGCCTGTGTGCACTCCCCCTCCCCCCCCCCCCCCCTACACACAACCAAAGGCAGTGTGGGATGGAGGAAGTTTCAGTGTGGAATAGTTATCAATATTTGCATGAAGACTCTGAGCTCAGTATTGCCGTCTTATTTAGCTCAAAGACTCTGTCTTAACACATCGAAATTACTTTTCACTGGGCCGCAAAACTGGAAAAAATCAAGCCAACAAAATACAGTTTTTGTAAGATAGAATGTACGCATTCGAGACCTAACTTCTGAGTGAACTTTGTAAACAACGACACGCAAAAATTGTGTAGATTAAGTATCTGACTCCTGTGACAGCAATGACCAAGCAATCAACATCACAAATACTGAGGTGATCTATCACCTGGCACCTCGCAAGCCTTACAAAGCGTTCACCATCCCAATGAAGGTCAAAGACTGCAAATGCCTACCTTGGGGCACACTGTCAATAGCCGTGCATATTGATGATGGAGTCAAATGTTAGGATTGCCATAGTTAGTGCAGCATTTGGCCAGCTACTTGGTAGTGTTTGTTATCGAAGTAGAATCAGACTTGACAAATATGAATATAAATTTCAAAATTCAATATTGGACTTAAATCTCTTCTGCAACAAGGTCTATCGTTACCCGAATTTTATGGTGACTTAGTATATAAATTCAGAAAAATATATAACCGCAATGACTTCAGCACCCAATTTCGTAAAATCATTCTTCGATATAAAAAGATTGGGTACAACATGGATATTATACGACAGACTGCATGCATGGTAGTTAACCCAATCACGGTTGGCAACTTTGCTTCCCTCTTTAATTGCACACCGGTGGGTCAGGCCTCAGATTCTATGACGGCTCCAACGTAAAGGCTTATTGAAAATTAGAGAGATAATGTTGGTTGGTGCCTGATGCTCTGTCCCTGGTCGGGCTCATCGGAGTCTAACTGTTGGTTTTCTTTTGCTCCAGCATTTCAGTGGTTTCTTGCTGTCGAGTCCTCACCGTTGTCTCACCTCTGTGGTTCTTTGATTTTTGTGTTCACGGAGATGTTGCACTGATGAGTTAGGCCTTCATGCGGACTGAACAAATTATTTGTCTAAATCGCGACGGAAGTAAGGGCGAGGATTGTGGCCACGTAAAATCGATTTAAGCCCCCCGGTGGAAATCTTCCACTGACCGTTCCAAGGCGGCTCTTCTGTGGCGATTTATTTATGTTGTTGTTTGTTGCTTACTGTGTGTATCACTTGTGTCTTTTAATTTTGGATGGCCATATGGCCATTTTGTGGGAAAGTGACTGTCCTTATGGCCTTCCTTTGTTTAGGTTTCCATTATGGTCTGGTCGCTTAATGTTTGTATTTCTTTCCCTTTGGTGTCTTTTATGGGTGGAGTAAGTTAATTGTATCAATTCCTGATCTTTGTTTTACTTCTACTTGACAGATAGCTGAAAGCCTACAGAGTTGAGGTGCTGCCAACACTATTATATGCATGTGCAAGGTGGACAGTTTACAATGGCACGCGAAAAGCCTGAACCACTTCCATACAAGCTGTATTAGGAAACTTTTAAACATTATGTGGCAACACAGGATTCCAGCCTTAGACGTCCTGAAAGTGTCAGGGATGCAGATTGTACATGATCTTCTGAAACTGGCACAGTTAAGATGGGCAGGCGATGTTATCAGGATGCCAGAGAACCGTTTGCCAAAGAAAATAATATATGGAAAACAAGAAATTGACAAACGCTCCTAAGGTGGTCAGAATAAGCGTTACAAGACCCCCCTGTAAGCCTCCTTCCAGGACTTCAGCATACCAACAGAGTCGTGGGAACAAACTGTGGCAAGACCTCATCAGAAGGAGTGCTAGTGAAAAGAACCAGCAAAGGCGAGAAGAAACGTGCACAGCGCAAAGCCAAAGCTAAGGCATCACCAACAGCGCTTTCTTCCTCTAACATATGTTACTTTATCTGCAACAGACAGTTCAGAGCTAGAGTTGGTCTCATCAACCATCTAAGAACACACGAAGAGTAGCATTTCTCGATGCGTATAAGATTGGTCAGAAACGTTAGACGAAATGTTACTATATCAAACTAGCTGACAGGATTTCGATCTTAATGAAACCGTAAAAATATCAGACAGGTGGGAGATTTAATACTTTTATATATGGCCACGTGTTAGCTCACCTGAGTACGAAGTGCTTATGGTGAGCTATTGTGACCTTAGGCCGATTAGATTCAAATTTCACAGGAACGTGGGTAGGTGAATTCCCACCAAAAGGCTAAAATCTCTCCGATGAACAGCCGCCATAGCTAAAAGTAGAAAAATCTTCAAACGACAAGTCGTCGTTTACCCCTGGGTCAATTTTATTCTTGCTTTATAGGAATGTTGCTGAGGAGACCATCTAAAAATAGGAAAACGTTAACAATTTCCTCATGAGCCTTTGGGCCATTTTGATTCAAATTTCGCAGGAATATTGCCTATTGGCTCCCTATAAAAAAAAGATAACAGTGTTATGCTTCGATGACAAGATGGCTGCCAGAGCTAAAAATAAAATATTTTCAATCTATAGTTCCTCCATTATCCCTGGGTCAATTTTAATTCTAACTTAATGGGAATGTTGCTGAGGTGAACCTCCAAAAGTAGAACAATGACAACAATTTGCTTTTAATTTGTTTGTTTGATTTGAGGTTTAACGTCCCCGTCAAGAATGTAAAGGTCATTTTGGAGACGTTGCTTCCAATTTTGTGGGACTTTTACCCGACACTGAGATGAAATGACATCTAAAGCCCTGTCGCCCAATGAAACCAATAGGGTTTATTAGCCTGGACGGTCCGCCTCGCACCGCGGTTCCTGGACAGGCTTAGATCTTTTAATGCATATATCTCCTGAAACCTAAGGCCAATTTGTTCAAACTTGACGGGAATGTTGCCTAGCGGGCTCCCTACCAAAACAGCTAAAATTGCTCCGCTCCGATGAACAGGATGGCCGACAGAGGTAAAATAGAAAACAAGAACTGTCACTATAGGTGACCAATGCCCCCGTGGGAGCAAAATTTCAAGGGGAGATAATTCAGCCAAAAATGACAACAGAGTTATGGCCCTTGGTCAGAATGTAGCCCTTGTGATTGTGAATAAGTGTGTGAAGTTTCATGGGACTAGGTCAAATACTTTTGAAGTTATAATCAAGGTTAAAGTTTTTGGTGACGGACAGACAAACAAACAGACAGACGGACAGACAAACAAACAGACAGACAGGACAAATACTATATGCCCCACGAATCAAAGGTTCTCGGGGGGCATAAAAAAGTCTTCAAACAAAACTCCTTTACCCTTGGGCCAATTGCATTCAAGCTTCATATGAATGTTGGTTAGGTGCCCGTTTACCAAATAGCTAAAACGCTTCTGCTTTGATGATCAAAATGGCAAACAGAGCTTAAAATAGAAGCAAATTAATTTTGCTTTAACTGCTAACTTCTCCCAAATACTTGTGAAAATTTGATTCAAACTTCACGCGAACATTGCCTAGATGGCTACCTACCAAAATTGCAAAAATCGCTCCGCTCAGATGAACATGATGGCCGCAAGAGCTACAACAGTAAAAAAAGTTTTCTAACGGCAACGTCTTTACCCTTGGGCACTTGCATAAGTGATCCACTTCGAAAGTAGCTAAAACGGTTCAGGTTAATTTCAAGTTGCATCAAAGCTAACTCCTTCTAAAGCATTGAACCACTTTGATTCAAACTTCAAAGGAATATTTGATTAGGTGGCTCCCTTTATAGCTACCAAATAGCTGAAATTGATCAGTTCCGATGAATAAGGTGGCAGCAGGAGCTAAAGTTAGAAACATATTTGAACGAATTTTTTTTTCTATAGCTTTCAGCCAATTTCATTCAAACTTCATAAGAATGTTGCTTAGGTGACTCTTTATCAAAATAATAAAAAGGGTTCCGTTCTTAAATATAAAATGGCTACTAGATATAAAATTAGAAAAAAGTCAACAATTTGCTTTAAATGCCAACTCCTCCTTAACCTTTGAGCCACTGATGCAAACTGCACAGGAATGTTGCCTAGGTGGTTACCTACTATAACAGCTACAAACATTAAACTCTGATGAACAATATGTCCGGCAGTGCTAATAATAATAATAAAAAAAAACAATTGAAAACTTCAAACGACAACTTTTACTTTACCTCCTTTTCACCTGGGCGAATTTCATTCCAACCACCAACTCCTTCTTAACCCTTGAGCCAATTTGATTCAACCTGTATACTCATGTTGGTAGGTGACTCCCTACCACTTAAGCCAAAACAGTTTACAATGTTGAATAAAATGGCCACCAATGTTAAAATAGAAAACAAATCTTTAAACGACCACCACTCCTATACCCCGAGGCCAAATTCAATCAATCGTCATAGGAATATTGCTCACGTGACCCTTTACCAGGATAGTAAAAATAGCTACGCTCTCATTGACAAAATGGCCATCAGAGCTAAAATTAGAAAAATATTTAAATGACAACTTAAATCGATTTAAGCCCCCTCCCCCCCCCCCCCCCCCCCCACACACACACACACACAGCGGAATTCGTTTCCGCTGTCCGTTCCAAGGCAGTTCTTCTGTCGCGGTTTATTTTGGTTATGGTTTGTCTTTGTGTGTTTGTGTCGCTTATGTTATTTCATTTTGGATAGCCTATTGGCCATTTCGTGGGAAAGTAACTGTCTTTTTGGCTTTCCGGTATTGATGTTTTCATTAGGGTCTGTTGTTTTATGTTTGCGTTTCTTTCCCTTTGGGGTCTCTGATGGGAGCTGTGGGTTAATTGTATCGATTCCTGATCATTGCCTCCACTTCTATTTTAACTTACACCTTTGGTCCAATATCATACAAACTTCACAACATGGTTGCATACGTGACTCTCTAACAAACTAGCTAAAACGTTTCCACCCTGATTAACAGGATGGCCACCAAAGCTAAAAATACAAAAACGGCCTTTTAGTGACACTTTCTCCTATTCCTTTGGTCTTATTTCATTCAAGCTTCACTGGGAGGTTGCTGAGAAGCTCGCTACCAAATTAGCTATTATTTTGCTTGGATGAACATGATGTCCACCAGGGCTTAAAATAAAAGAAAATAAAATAAAACGTACTTTAAATGACAACTCCTCCTGCACCTTTGGTCCAGCTTTATTCCAACTTCATGGCTCGTAAGATACTTGATTTAATGACCCTATAGAATAGCTAACAGAGTTCTGTCCCAATTAATAAAATGACTAACAGAGCTAAACAAAGAAGTTAAAAACCTTTAAATCCTAATTTCTCTTATACGTTTGGTTAAATTTCATTCGAACTTCACATGACTGTTGACTCTCTACCAAAATTGCTAATTTAGCAATTTTGGTAGAGAGTCAACAGTCATGTGAAGTGACCTAAAAAGTGGTTTTGCTCGGAAGAACAAGATGGCAGCTATAGCTAGAAATAGAAAAAAATAATAATTGGCAACTCCTATACCTTTGCTACGTTTTCTTTCAAACTTCACAGTAATGTTACGTAAATGAGTCCGGTAGCTCAAGATATAGAGGATCTTACATGAGTGCTCATGTATTATTGAATTTATTAAACGAGTTGAGGAAAAGGGATAAAATGCGAGGCTTTGCCGAGCATTTTATCCCTTTTTCTAAACGAGTTTAATAAATTTAATAATACATGAGCACAAATGCAAGATTCTATTTATCATATGACATTAAAAGCGTATTTTATTCACGTTTGTTTACAAAAATGTCAACATTCCGCCGTTAGTAAACGCGACGTCATTAAGGACGTCGTACATGTAACGTTACGGGACGTATCTACCTAATTTGCATAGTTAATCCACTAGTGGATTATCGAAAATAATACAGGACGTTATTACACTCTCAGACGCGACGTCATATGATGAAAGGCGCTTTTGCATACGGAAAGTACTTATACTTTTCTTATTTCTGCACGAAAATATATGCTATGGGTACTCATTAGAAGCGCCTCGCCGTGGATAGGTTCCCACAACACACGTTTCCGAGCAGAAATATAAAAAGTAATGTGTGGATATGCCTAATCTTATCTGGGGCTATGGATGACCCATTTTCGCAGAAATAAGAAAGATAATGTGTCGAGAACTGCTCTTATCTGGGGTTATTGATGACCCGCTACCACACACGTTACAAAAGTTCAACTCAACTGAACAAGGTGGCCGCCAGAGCTAAAAATAGAAAACTCTTTAAATGACAACCTCCTCTAAATTCATAAATCAGTTTCATTCAAACTGTAAGTTTGCAAGAATGTGGCTCAGGTGTCCATCTATCAAAGTGCAAAAGTAATGTTTCATGGATTATCCACATGACTTTCCTAAGCTGTCTTGAAATCAGGTGAGCCATTCTTGGGTCTCTTGTTTAATGAACTAGTTTTGACCAATGGTTTGCAGAATTTTAGTAAATCGAATGAGATTTACTCGATGAAATCATTCTGTCAACGAGTTTCTGACTTTGAGCACATTTTACCGATAGTGGGTGGAGTAAGTTGACTCCTTGTAAAACAGCAAAATCAAGAAATTAGCGAACCCAGATGCCTTAGTAAAAACATTGTCGAAGTAATTGATTGGTACAGTGTCTCGTCCCAAAAGTTCAGTCTGTTGCAAATAGAGCAACAGAGGTTAGAGGAAGACTGCTCTTGTGATGATGCCTTAGCTCTGGCTTTGTGCTGTGCATGTTTCTGCTCAGCTTCACTGATTCTTTTTGTCTCATATTCATTGGCACCCCTTTTGATGAGACCTCGCCACTTTGCTCTGTCCTGTATAATTTGTTCCCACGACTCTGTTGGAATGTTGAAGTCACTGAGGGAGGCTTTGATGGTGTCCTTGTAGCGCTTCTTCTGACCGCATTGGGAGCGTTACGTTATGCACAAGAAAGCAACACAATTTAATGGCCAGAAAAATTGCAAAGGGCCAACAAAATTTCATAAAATTCGTTGAAAATTTAATCGGCTGTTCTCCACCTCAGTTCCAAAGATACCGACTCTAGCTCAAATACTTTTTCAGATATCTTGCTAACAAGATATCAATGTTATTTTATTAAAAGGCAAATTACTCTAACATGGGAGACAAATACAGGTCACTTATTTTTTTCACGGGGAATCCATATATAAAATTTCAATATGCTTTGCACAAGAAAGCAACACGATTAAATGACCAGAAATTGCAAAGGGCCAAAACTTCAACAAACTTTCATTTAATTGGTTGAAAATTTAATCAGGTGATCTCCTCCTACGTCCCAATTAGTATACAAATATCAATGCTTTAGCTCAAATGCTTTTTGTTTTTAGATATCTTGCTAACGAGATTTCTATGCTATTTTGATAAAGGGAAAAGTCTCTAAAATGGGAAAAAATCGGATAAGAAAAGGAAATCCGAGTCACCGATTTTTTTCATGAGGAATCCATATATGAAATTTCAAAACACTAGCATACATGGTTCCAAAGTTATGCTATGCACCAGAAAGCTACACGATTAAATGGCCAGACATAATATTGCAAGGGGCCATAACTCCCACAAAATATAAAAAATGTGTTGAAAATTTAATCATGTGATCTCCTCCTCAGTCCCTATCAGTACACTAAATATCAAGGCTCCAGATCAAATACTTCTTCAGGTAACGTGATGATCTCCTCCTCGGTCCCGATCAAATACGTTTTCATATATCTTGCTAACGAGATGCCAATGTTATCTTACAAAAAAGGAAAATAACTGTTAAATGGGAGATAATTCCGATAAGAAAAATACGGGTCACCAATTTTTCAAAAGTAATACACATGAAAGGTCAAAACACTAGCATACAGCGTACTTAAGTTATGCAATGCACGAGAAAGCGTGACGTAAGAACGAACAAACAAACGAACGGACAAACCAGAAGCAATATGCCCCCTACTTTTTCAAAGGTTTACCCCTGTAAACCCAAGTTATACCGTGTAAAAGTGGTGTTCTAGGGTGTCGGAATTGTAAAGGTATGTTTTCGTAATGGCATTGAAAATGTGTGTGCGTGTATGAGAATGCGTGTGTTTGTATACAGTAGAATCGCCTCGTCGTAGATTTGTTTGATTTGTTTGAATTGAGGTTTAACGTCCCCGTCAACACTGTTAAGGTCATTTTGGAGACGTTGCTTCCAATTTTGTGGGACTTTTACCCGACATTGAGATGAAATGACATCTCAAGCCCTGTCGCCCAATGAAACCAATAGGTTTATTAGCATGGACGGTCCGCCTCGCACCACGGTTCCTGGACAGGCTTAGATCCTCTAAGCGGTTTACCAGTACTAGTGTGCGGGACGGATTCAGCTCTGCGTGGAAGCATCATGCAGCCCATATATTTCTTTAAGCCCCTATGGGCGGGGACGTGGGAACACCTGTTAGATATTACCGTCATTTTTCGAAGGGAGACAACTTACAGGATTTCCTGTCCGCTTTTCTATAAGCCCTGTCCCACTGTCCCCAGGAGCAAATTCTTTCCTTTAAGAGTTGACCCCTATTGACATGGGAGACAAAAGTACTTTTGCAGGAGTTGCCTCCCCTGAAGGTGTTCCCATTCACCTTAAATGACAGTTTTGTAGACAGTTATCCCCTAATCATAATATCAAGAAAATGTCTTTCTATGGACTTGGCTTGCCGATATCCCTGTATGTTTACGAAAACACGCCTATATATATACATTGAAAATTTTGCCGCCGAAAAAAAACGAAAATTTTATGATGAAAAATTGTGATAGTGTTCTTATTTCTGTTCAAAATATAGATTGCGTGTACTCGTTAGAACCGCCTCATCGAGGCGATCGATGAGGCGGTTCAAACGAGTACCCACAATCTTTATTTTTGAGCAGAAATAAGAAATATTAGGTTTACCCCTGTAAACCCCAGTTTTACCATATAAAAGTGGGATTCAAGGGAGGCAAAATTATATAGGCGTGCTTACGTGATGCTTGCACGGAGTCAAGTGAAATTTTCACGTTGATAATCGTGCTCGTTCACGGTAGATAGTGGATTAGATATGCAGATTATAGTTAAACGCCCCGTAACGTTACAGGTACGACTTCCTTAACGACGTCGTGTTTGCTTATGGCGGAAGAATGACATTTTTTTTTTTTACAAAAAATCGTGAAATGAAAGCGTTTTAAAATGTCATATGATACATATGTGAATAGAATTTTGCATTCGTACTCATGTAAAAATCATTGAGAAAATGAGATAAAATTCTCGGCGAAACCTCGCATTATATCCCTTTTCCTCGACTCATTTAATAAATTCAATAATACATGAACAAAAATGTAAGATCCTCTATTTTGTTTGCAATCATTAGAATCTCCTCTACGACGAGGAAAGCCCCCGCCCATAGGGGCTTGAAGAAATATATGGGCTGCATGATGCTTCCACGCAACAGTATAACGAACGAACGTCCTGTAAAAAAAATCATATGCCGACGCGGGTGATAACACATCACACAATATTGCCTATATAGTTTTGGCCCCCTTGAACCCCATTTTTATATTGTAAAACTTGGGTTTACAGGGATAAACCTTATTTTTTTCTTATTTCTGCTCTAAAATATAGATTGTGAGTACTCGTTGGAACCGCCTTGCCCTATGAACAGTCTAACTTATATCTTTGTAAAATTTGGAAAATTCACTATCTGGATCCAACAGAATTTAAAACTTTACAAAATTAATTTAAGAATAAATCTAGTCCAAAATCGGTTAGATACATGATTTCGCTATTTTAATAACACCATTAAGGGAAATACAGGGCTGTAACTAAATACAATAGGGAAGCAAG
This sequence comes from Lucinisca nassula, assembly GCA_963580285.1. Lineage (NCBI taxonomy): Eukaryota > Metazoa > Mollusca > Bivalvia > Lucinida > Lucinidae > Lucinisca > Lucinisca nassula. The sequence continues at coordinate 181,921,874 of OY757010.1, forward strand.
AAGATCTTTTCCAAATCAGACAAAAAATATACCAATAGAAAGCTCTTGGACTTTTCTACAAAAGTATAACAAAACTTCAATTCTACATTTAAATGTAATAAAGTTATAAAGGTTTAAATGAGGTTTTCTCTATAAAGCTAATGCAAATAGGTTATCATTTCATACAGGTAGCATGTCCCGGAAAACTAATAATTATCGGCAATTTCCGGTGAATGTTACATAAAGTCGCACATGATGAGGCGGTTCTAGCGAGTACTCACAATCTATGTTTTTGACAGATTTATGAAAAATATCAGGATTTTTATCTGAAAAGTTTCATTCTGGGTGGTAAAATTTTACCAATATATTTCGATAGGCGTTTTTTTCGTAATGAAATAGTCGCTGGAGCGCAACGTCATGACGCCGTCGTCGACAACCGTTCTTTTAACTTCTTCGACAACAATGATAATATCTGATTTAAGGGGAATGGGAACCCCTGGCAGATTTTTCCGCCATTTTTCAACGGGAGACAACTTTCGGGACTTCCTGTTCGCTTTTCTATAGGACCAGTCTTGTTGAAAAAAGGGGTCAACTCTTAAAGGAAAGAATTTGCTCCTCAGGAGCAAATTCTGTCCTTTAAGAGTTGACCCCTATTGACATGGGAGATAAAAATACTTTTGCAGGGTTGCCTCCCATGAAGGTGTATTCATTCCTCTTAAAATTCGTTAGAGTATTTATGAAATGAGCCTTATTTATGTAAGATCCTCTATTTCTGTAAAGTTAAATAGAGAGTCGTGACCGGGTTCGTGTCTTTTGATATCAATTTTATCAGGCAAGACTTCGAGGACGCCTGTAGAATCGCGAGGCTTACCGAGCGATTCTACACGCGTTCTCGAAGCCGAGCCTGTAACGGGCCTCCGTGGCCTAGTGGTTAAGAGCGCTGACTCTTGATCATTAGGTCTCTCACCGCTGTGGTTCGAGCCTCGCTTGGGTCATATGTGAGACGCCAAGTTCTGCAACGGAAGGTCAGGTGGTTTTTCTCCGGGTACTCCGGTTTTCGCCCACCTCTAATTAACGATCGGCTCGATATGAGTGAAATAATCTTGAAAGGGCCATAAAACCAAAACCAAAAAAAGCCGAGTCTGATAAACTTGTTATCAAATGACACGAATCTTGTATTCTTATTATAGTTTATCCCCTTGTACACTTTAAATACGATATTAGGAGCAGTTAACGATTGTCCTCAGTGCTTTCCAAGATTCCTGCGTGCAACATTTAGTACTATATCTGACCGTACTTTTTCCTATAATATTTTTTCTTTTCATGTAAAATTTTCCAGGAACCAGTAATAATAACATTTTTGCCAAATTTTCCAGGAGCCCAGTTGATTCATAAAATTTCGGTCTCACATTGACCTGATAAAAATCACTTGTCCTGGGATAGCACAGCAATATCAGGTCATGGTGTTGCAATGAAACTAATAAAGGGCATATATGATAAACCGCCATTTTATGGCTTCCGCTGTCTTTGATGGTTACCTAAAAACGGCCGTAAAACTGTTGACTGACCTCACCAAATTATAATTTGAATATAAAGTAAGACGTCAATGGCTCGAACACCTTAGCATCACAAAAACATGTCTATATAATTCTGACCCATTGTTTTATACAATAAAATGGGGTTTACAGGGGTAGACCTTATTTTCGTATTTCAGCTCTAAAATATAGATTCTGGGTACTCGTTAGAACCGCCGCCTCACTGAGGCGGTTCTAACGTGTACCCACAATCTATAGTTTGAGCAGAAATAAGAAAAATATCACAATAATTCGTTTTAAAATTTGCATGTTTTCGGTGATAAAGGTTACAATGTATTTGTATAGGCATGTTTTCATAATGGGGCCATGAACATTTGTTCCAGGTAAAGGTAGGTCGAGTCACTGAAGGTTACTGATTGTACCAGGTCGTGGGCAGTATGGGGGTGACTTGGGGATATCTGTTTTATCTTCAATAAAATAAAGGTACATGTAAAGTGAAATTCAGCTTTTAAGACCACCTAAAATTAAGACTAATTCTGCTTTAAAAAGCTTATTTTCAATTAAGGGTTCCCCATAATGTTTCTTTGTGTTTTATGTCCGCAATGTGCTCTGGTCATTGACCAACTTTGGAATTGTCCAAAAGTGGTCTTTAAGACCACTTTTGAACAATCCCAAAGGTGATCTTAATATAGCTTTGATTTAATGTATTGGATGTTTAACGTCCCTGTCAACATTTTAAAGGTAATTTTGGAGACGTTGCTTCCAATTGTATGGGACTTTTACCCGACATTGAGATGAAATGACACCTCAAGCCCTGTCACCCAATGAACCAATAGGGTTTATATGCATGGGCGGTCCGACTCCCACTGCTTTGCCTGGGCATGCTTAGATCCTCTAAGCGGTTTACCAGTACTCGTGTGCGGTCGGAATCAGCTCTGCCTGGAAGCATCATGCAACCCATTTACTTCTTCAAGCCCATATGGGCGGGGGTCGAATCCCTTAATATAGATATCTAACTGTATATTGTGTCTACTCATTAGAATTGTCTCATCGAGGCGTTTTTTATGAGTACAAGCAACATAGTGTAAAACTCCGCAATTACAGACCAGCTTAATTCAAGATTGTTTGTTTTAAAAACATATCTTATGTTTTGCAGTTATTCTTTCTGTGTGTTTTCTACGCACAGTGTCCACCTTTGGGACTGTTCAAAAGTGGTCTTTAAGACCACTTTTGAACAGCCCCAAAGGTGGTCTTGATACAGGAATTTTACTATACATGTACATTTTAATATGAATTAGAAAACAGCTGCGTGTTCCCGGCATCCGTGAGGTTTTGTTTGTTTGTTTGATTTGCGGTTTAACGTCCCCGTCAACACTGTAAAGATCATTTTAGAGACGTTGCTTCCAATTTTGTGGGACTTTTACCCGACATTGAGATGAAATGACATCTCAAGCCCTGACGCCCAATGAAACCAATAATGTTTTTAAGCATGGACGGTCCGACTCGCACCGCTTTATCTGGACAGGCTTAGGTCCGCTAAGCGGCTCACCGGTAGTCGTGTGCGGGTCGGTTTCAGCTCTGCGTGGAAGCATCATGCAGCCCATCTATTTCTTCCAGCTCCGATGGGCGGGGGCCAACCATCCGTGAGGTTGTGCTCAAAATCTCAAGACTCGAAAATTTGTGCGACACAGCCATGTTAACTGAGCTATCCTGTTCAAGTCAGTGAAATATCATTATAATTTCGCCGAAGTTCACAGCAGGTACATAACGTGTCGGTAATTATCGCATAAATGTCGCCACAACGTCAGTACGTTGCATCGACTTTGACAGGGGGAACAACCTACGTCAGAGCAGTGACGTCATAACCATTCGTAGGTTTGTTTTTTTTTTATTTGAGGTTTAACGTCCCCGTCAACACTGTAAAGGTAATTTTGGAGACGTTGCTTCCAATTGTGTGGGACTTTTGCCCGACATTGAGATGAAATGACATCTCAAGCCCTGTCGCCCAATGAAACCAATAAGGTTCATTAGCATGGACGTTCCGCCTGGCACCGCGGTTCCTGGACAGGCTTAGATCCACTAAGCGGTTTACCAGTACTAGTGTGCGGGCCGGATTCAGCTCTGCGTGGAAGCATCATGCAGCCCATATATTTCTTCAAGACCCTATAGCGCATTCGTAGGTTTGTCGGCGGTGACTACACAAAAGGCAATTGTCACTTCAAGTAGGCGCAGTCGGTGCATTAGGTCATAAAAGAATCAAACATACTGAAATATGTTTCAGAAATGTGGCCCTTTCTTTAAATAACTCGACACAAGCTGATTTGGCAATGATGTTGGAACTACCATTGTTTACAGCGCCGAATCAAATCTTGTGACGAAGCTATCGAAGCCTTTTCAATGTTTCTAGGTGGAATTAGCTCACTGATGGGATGCAAATATTGTTCATTACCAGCTGAAGTGTGTTTTCTGAAGACTCGTTGTGTACACATCTAGTTTGAAGCATTTTATTTACCCTATTTACACCATTATGGCCGCTTCTGAAATGGGTACATCTCTGCTATGACGTAGGCTGTTACCCCTGTTTGATGGGACGTTACACGCACGTCGTATGCCCAGTTGGTTATGTCAGGCAGCAGCATGTGAAAGATGGACTTTGCCGTGTCCATTATGATAACACAACTGTGCCACATAGTGCGTTTTTACACGTCTCCAAAATGGCTACTCTTCTGATGAAAATCAGTCGTATTTTTCTTATTTAAACTGTAATCATAGTTGTGGGTGCTTTTTGTAACCGCGGTTCTAACAAGTACCCACAACCTTTATCTTGGATCAGAAATATGGGGTGGGTGGGGGGTGGGGGGGGGGAGGGTGACCATTTCACGGACTTGTTTACGTGATGACAACTTAGTTCAGTGACCAATTATAACACTAGACAAACAGAATTTTTATGCTATATTTCCTCAATACAATATTTACATGGATGCAATGTTGTTCACACTTCTATATTTACAATTCCGGTGTAAAGCCTCATGTAAACCTATAGAAACAGTGTAGTTCATACTTCCCTGAACGCACTGAGTCACTTGAAGTGGTTCTCTACGATCTGATAAGGCGTTGGCGACGTCAACGCTGTTCCGCACTTCGCATTTTTTTTTGCCCAGTGATGAGGAGCAAAAATATAAATATTAGAAATAAACTTATTTTTTCTGCTGTTCATGAAATTATGAATGACAGCGGGTAGCTAGCAAAGTTTACATGAACCTTTTGGGTTTCGTTTAATTTGCAGGCGACCCACTGCGTTCATACTTTCACCAAAAGCAGAAAAATAGAATTAATTTCTTAAGGGGAATGGGAACACTTGGCAGGTTTTCCCCCCATTTTTCAAAGGGAGACCGCTTTCGGGACCTCCTGATTGCTTTTCTATAAGCCCTATCCCACGGAAAAAGGGGTCTGCTCTCAAAGGAAAGAATTTGCTCCTCAGGAGCAAATTCTTTTCTTTAAGAGTTGTCCCCTATTGACACGATAGACCAAAATACTTTTGCAGGAGTTGCCTCCGCTTAAGGCGTTCCCTTTGCCCCTAAATGAATACATTAACTCATGTGAAGTAATATGATCATTAACCCTTTTTTACCAAATGGAATCTTCCTCCTTATATATATAGCAGGATTCCATTTTGAAAATTAGGGGTGTCAGGTTGGGTTTTCTTCAAAATTAATTTTGAAAATGGCTTAATGTTTTGCAAACAGTGAAGGTCCTGATCAGATACCGCGTTCTGCAGCGTCTTATCTGGGCCTGTGCAGTTACAATTACACGTTTGGGGATTTCTGATACAAAATGGGTTAACCAGTTTTGTACCAGAAACCCCAAAACGGGTACCTCGCAAACAGTGAAGGCCCAGATCAGACGCCGCAGAACGCGGTGTCTGATCAGGGCCTCCACTGTTTGCTAAAAAATTCAACCATTTTCCAAATAGATTTTGGAGAAAACACAACCTGACACCCCTAAATTTTGAAATGGACTCCTGCTATATATAAAGAGGTAGATCCAATTTGGTACAAAAAGCGTTAATGATCATGTTACGTCACATGAGTCAAAACTGACGTCACTTGACGTCACTGAAAACACGTAACTCGATGCGTTCATGGAAGTATGAACTACATTGTTTTCTACAGGTTTACATTAGACTTTACACTGGAAATGTAAATATATTTCAATGAACGTTAAAATTTACAGTAAAATTCCTATATTAAGACCACCTTTGGGACTGTTCAAAAGTGGTCTTTAAGACCACTTTTGAACAGTCCCAAAGGTTGTCTCTGACCAGAAGACACGATGTGCAGAAAACACAAAGAAAGAATAACGGCAACCTACTGAATAACCTTTTTAAAGCAAAACTTAATTTTAGGTGGTCTAAATAGCGGATTCACTGTACATTCATTTCTCAATTGAAATTTAAGGGGAAAAGATAGATACAAACCAACATCGCCATTTTACAAGATGATAACCTTTGCGGCTTCCATATACACATTTATTTTAATATACACATGGCTACTGCGAAAATGGGTCTTTAAACATTTACACTCTGAAGCTTTGTCTCCTTCAAAGATGTATCTAGTCCCTAAACCCTTTTTGTACCTCCTTATACATAGCCGGAGTTCATTTCAAAATTTAGTGGTTTCAGGTTGTATTTTCTTCAAAATTTGTTCTGAAAATGGCTGAACTTTTTGCAAACAGTATAGGCCCTGATGAGACGCCGCGTTCTGCGGCGTCTCATCTGGGCCTGCACTGTTTGCCAAGGTACCCGTTTTGGGGTTTCCGGTCGACTAAATGTGTTAAAGATTAATTAAACAAATCATATTTTTAAAGCCAATATAGTCTCTGCAAAGTCTCTTCTGTACATGGAATGGTAGCTGTATTGCTCGACGATCACCGTAGCCTCTATCTGGGGGATCTACCACGATATGGGTTGCAGCAGGTGCCAATATTATTACCAGGCCTACAAAAGGGGTGGCTAAGAGGGCATTGGCCATCATGAGAACAGGCTGTTCTGATACACGGCATGGTCCGTTGGGCATCTACTGACCCTGCAATATATAAATATACGAGCCGAGTCATGAAAAAGGGTCCTTTGCATTATCCAGTTTTCGTTCTTTAATTGCACATGCGCAACTTATTGTCTGCGCCCACTGTCTTAAGGATAGCTAAGGAAGCATCATAGCTAGGAATATTTTTCATCTGATTACCCTAGGACACCAAAAACGCAGGCTATACCCTTGCGTATTAATATCCGGAAATGCCCGTAACGGAGCGTGGTAGCGCAGTGGTTAGTGCAAAGGCCCCCGGTTGGATTCCCGGCAGCATAATAAAATTGTGGTATCATAACATGCCCCATTGGCATCATTTGCAGGGATGAGTGCCACAAAGTGCAGGGTCCTTCGGATCGGGACTTTAACTGGAGCCCCCTCCCCCCTCCCCTGTGCTGGCAGATTCATCCCCTGAGCAGGATAAAGATCCCTACCGTAATTGCATGGTTACTGTGTAGGCTTCCATCATGCAAATCTGGAGTGTATTTAATGGACATCTGCCTAGAATGTCCACGAGGGCGTATGGCAGTATACTGAGAAAGAAAGAAAAATTATCACCTGTACATGCATGATTGCTCTCACGCTTGCAAAATAAACATAAATTCGTGGTTTACATGACGTTGACTTCACAAATCTAGTTTTTACTGCTCGGAAGATTTTCTTCGAAGATGTATACTTATGTTAACAGTATTTACTATGAAATATTTACCCCCTAGGTATATACTCATGTGCCCAATTAAAACTTGTTTTCTGTCAATTGCGTAGTGGATCCGTAAATTATTGCAAGGTGGACATTAAGTGAGCATGGTTTGGAATGAATTAAAGTTTGCAAGCATATTTCCTGCTAGATTTATGATTAAATGTTGGATTTAAACTACGCTACTAATAGTTGAATTCGGATACATTTGTATTAAATTAATTTTACTGAATCATTTATTTACCAGCAATCTAATATTTCGCTATATAGCCAATTCTAATGCACATGCGTATATAACAAGACGTCTGATTGGATAACGTCAAAAATTTGCGACAGTATATTCTGCGATATACTGTCGGAAACCCGACGTCATCGCGTAACGTTGCTTTTCATTGGCTGGCATTTGGTTTTACGCAGCTCACAGCGCTAGCCGATTTGTGCAAAAATAATACAGTTTTTAACAAAACAACCATATAAGTGCATTAGAATGGGGATAACTGTATTGCAAAATTGTGATTTGGGGAGGTAAATCGTCGGTTTTACGGTCGCAAATTACGTTTTACGGCTCCGCTGACGCGTCGCCGTAAAACGAAATTTCCGACCGTAAAACCTCCGATTTACCTCCCCAAATCACAATTTTGAATACAGTTATCCCCTAAATATTAGGGTGCAATGTGAGTGTCTTCCCTTAGACATAATTATAGTTAACAAGTATAAGAGTAATAAAGGATCTTACATGAGTGTCCATGTATTATTGAATTTATTAAACTCGTTGAGGAAAAGGGATAAAATGCGAGGCTTTGCCGAGCATTTTATCCCTTTTCCTCAACGAGTTTAATAAATTCAATAATACATGAGCACGAATGCAAGATTCTATTTATCATATGACATTTAAAACGCATTTCATTCACGATTGTTTACAAAAATGTCAGTATTCCGCCATTAGTAAACGCGACGTCTTTAGTACGTCGTACATGTAACGTTACGGAACGTATCTAGCTAATTTGCATATTTAATCCACTAGTGGATTATCGAAAATAATACATGGCGTTATTACACTCTCAGACGCGACGTCATATGATAAAAATATTTAGTTAATAGTACTATAAGCTTTTCATTCACCTTTTTTTATCGATAAGTTTTAAGGTAAAAGATAAAGATAAATCAAAGTACTGAAAGTACTGAGGAAAGTTGATTTATGAGGAATAATTATTATATAACAATGTTGGTCGCAGATCAAGCAGTTATCTAAATATTTTGTTTAAAAAATCTAGAATCACAGGTCCTGGTGTATGAATGTCATTTGACGCGTCACCAGTAACAATTCTGATTCTGATTTGGCAAGGTCAAAGTGGGTTGAAAAAATATGATTCATCGATTGTTTTGAGTTTAACGACAGGTCAACCCTAATGGATCATTTTTGTCTTCTCCAAGAGAAAGGGGGGAAAGAGATAGACGAGACAGTAGAGGAGATGATTTGTTTGTTTGTTTGTTTGTTTGTTTGTTTGTTTGTTTGTTTGTTTGATTTGAGGTTTAACGTCCCCGTCGACACTGAAACGGTCATTTTGGAGACGTTGCTTACAATTTTGTGGGACTATTACGCGACATTGAGATGAAATGACATCTCAAGCCCTGCCGCCCAATGAAACCAATAGGGTTTATAAGCATGGACGAGCCGACTCGCACCGCTTTGATCCTCTAAGCAGTTTACCAGTACTCGTGTGCGGGTCTGTTTCAGCTCTGCGTGGAGGATCATGCAGCCCATATATTTCTTCAAGCCCCGATGGGCGGGGGTCGTTGTAGAGGAGATGAAAGTTAGGGACAAAGGAGAAAGAGGAAAATAAATGGAAGTGTAGAAACAGAAGAAATAACAACACTCCCCCACTCTACAAGGAGAGCAGGTGTTGCCCAACTGTAAGTCAATGTCAGCTGGATAAGATACACATCGCCATTGCCTCACACAACTACCCCACGAAGAACAAACGGAAGAAAGAAAGATAAACGTGTCTGCCAATTTCTTCTTGGTAAAACCATAAATTTCTAAATAAGCTCGGTACATATCTGCTAATAATCTTACAGAGAATTTCCCCTAGCTGTCACATGATGTCTTAGCAACGTCGCATCAACGTCGCATTGATACGACAATGCACATACGTTGTGCAGCCGCTTGGAACTATGTTCATTCGGGCGTCGGGACATAAAAAGGAGAATAACTTGACAAAAAAGATCATTTTTAAACAATTTGATTTAGACATTATAACCCTGATCAGACGCCACGTTTACCAATGGCGAATTAAAATACGTTTATTCCAACCTGTACGGGGTCCTAAAAACATTAACCCATAAATGCCAATTAATTGTTTCAATACTGGGACATTCTGAAACAGTTAAGATAGATTAGAGGCCACAGAATCTTGCGTCTGATCGGTGTCTTCACTATTTGCTCAAGTACGGAACTTGATTTAAGACTCACAGCTTACAACACGTGTTTTGTAATTAGAGTTCTCGAAAGCAGGCGAACTGAAGGTCAGTAAAGGATTATTTAGTTGGTCACTGATAATCTAACCCTTAAAACCCTGCAGACCGGTGCAGACGCCGAGGTAGAAATACAATGTATCTATGCAAACCTTGTAGATCCTCATAAGACGGCACGTAGCCAGAACGTCTCGCCAGAATCAACATGTACACTGTTTGTCATCATGTCAGTGAACTAATCAGAAATCCCCTTTTATAAGTATATATTTAAAGCGGGAAGAGTTCTGTTTAGAAACTCAGGGATGAAAGAGTAAAACATAAATATTATCGGAAAGCGCGTAGAAAAATAGTCCCAGAGTACTGTTTTCTTTTCAGAACTCGTCTTTCTGTGCCAATTTATATTCAATCCGTATAAAGACCCGAAAACTGAAATATTTTGAAAGACGTTCCATGCCTGCAAAATTAATTTTCAAGAGTTCATTTGGACTATTTTATGCAGCGAACGAACAGCGGAAGTGGAGTAACGCGGTCCAGTACCGGAAGTAGAAATGTAATGATATAGAAACTTGATTTTAAAAATCAACTTTCAAAAAGAAGCTTTATTTAACGCCGCATATCCGAAACAAATAAAATAAGCTATGTAGAGCTTGTATTATCCTTTAACAAATACTTACCTGCCTTCATTATCTTCCTAGGACTACCCCTAATAATGCGTGTGTCAGCCAAGGGAGCGACTAGTACCATTTTTACGCATTTGGTATGGCGCGGCCGGGGATCGAACACGCGACCCCCATTCCAGAAGCGAACGCACTACCACTGAGCTATCGGGTCCGGTAAAGCTATCGGGGCCGGTCGATTGCCAAACCATTTTTTGTTTGATTTTAGGTTTAACGTCCCCGTCAGCACTGTAAAGGTCGTCTTCAATATTTTGTGACTTTCACCCGACATTAAGATTAAATGATATCTCAAGCCCTGCCGCCCAATGAAATCAATAGGGTTTACATGCATGGACGGTCCAATTTGCACCACTTTGCCTGGGTAGGCTTAGAACCTTTATGCAGTTTACCAGTACTCGTGTGAAGTCGGTTTTAACTGTGCGTGGAAGCACCATGCAACCCAATCTATTTCTTCAGGACCCCATGGGCGGGGGCAGTCGACCATGTTACTAAGCACATAATCTTTTTCGGCGCTCAAATCCACATGGCTATCACTGATTTGTTGGTTTTGCAGTGAGGTCAACCTGTTGTGTAATAGGGTTAGCTGTAGAATGTGTGTTTGAATCATGCTTTTGTTTGTTTGTTTGTGACATACGGTTCAACGGCCCAGTAAACACTATTTTAGGTCATTTTGAGCCGGTTTAATCATGCATGTGTTGGGTTTCGCAAACAGTGTCGTACCAGATTGGACGCCACAGAACGCATCGTCTGATTAGGGTCTATAGTGTTTGCTTAGATTACAATAATACAGAATGCACTTCTGTCAGCGCGTGTTACAAAACATATACGTCAGATGCGTTTAATAAGTACGACTTCACAGAGTGTTCGTATTTCTTTCAAATTCCATATCACATTGAAAACATGTTATACATTTCTTGTTTATTTTTATATGTGGATTTAAAAGGTTAACATAAAATGCGAAATGAAAGAAACCGTAAATGTAGGCATGTAGCGCAAGTAGTTGTAAGTGAATGAGCTATGTCACATTGGAGAAAACATTTAGAAATCCTTATTTGTAATCTGTGACTGTTATACACTTACATATTAACTGACATATTAAAATAACATACGCATATGGTTAGTTTTGTCATTTAGTACTGCATCGATTAATGTGTGCTAAGCGTAAACTCAAGCTTTTTGTGAAAGCCAATACTTGTATGTTGAGACGCATGACTTTGTGTGGACTGCTAAATTTCTTCTCTACATTTCTTCGAACATCAAAGGCTTAAGGGGAATGGGAACATCTAGCACATTCTTCCGCCATTTGTCAAAGGGAGACAACTTTTGGGACTTCCTATTCACTTCTCAACAAGCTCAGTCCCACCGAAAAAAGGGGCCTCCTCTTAAATGAAAGAATTTGCTCCTCTGGAGCAAATTCTTTCCTTTAAGAGGGGACCCCTATTGACATGGGAGATAAAAACACTTTTGCGGGAGTTGCCTAACCTGAAGGTGTACCAATTTCCCTAAAGCGCAGTCACACCTGAGCCTTTGCCGGCCGTCACTGCGATTAGTACTTTTTGTCATTAGCTGCATGGTTCCAACGCAACCATCATGTAACCAGTGCGTGAAATGAACACCCACTACACCCCACTTTACATAGAGAAAAGGGATATACCCTTTTTTTCCACATTTTCTGCTCCAAGACACAGGCTGTGGGTACTCGTTAGAACCGCCTCAATGAGGCGATTCTAACGAGCACCCAAAACCTATGTTTGGAGTACAAGTAAGTAAAAATATTATCACTTTCCATAAGAAAAATAAACGTTTTGGAGATAGGGTACGAGGGCTGATCGATATGTTGTGAGCCTCGTATTGAAGAAGGTACGCAGGGATGTTGGTTTTAAATCCTACTATTTTCTGACTGTACCCAAGGACTGACCTCATTTGGTCAGTTTATATCGACGAGGTAGCACTCTAAAGTATACAAAACCAGCAGCATTTGCTAAACGGACAAAATCGGTGAAACAGCAGTGATCCAATATTTGCATAAAAAGGTTTAACACCTACATGTAAGGATATCCATAATGATATGGTAGCAACACTGGGGAAAGATGCCCCTTCATATGCTACAGTGAAAAGGTGGGTGGCGGAATTTAAGCGCGGCAGACAGAGACTTGAGGATGGCCCCGTCCTAGAACGCCTGTCAATGTTGCAACCCCAGAAAAGGTCAATAAAGTCCATGATATTGTTATGACTGACAGACAGACGAGCCACAGAAAAATATAAAGCCAGTAGAATGGCATTTCACAGGAAAGAGTACATTCCATTCTGACAGAGGATCTTGCAGCGACGAAGTTTTCGGCCCGATGGGTACAAAGACTTCTGACAATTGATCAGAAGCACACCAGGCGCACATTATCGCGTGCTAATCTTACTCTTTTTTTTTTCTTTTTTTTTAGCATTCTTCAGAGATTTGCCACTATGGATAAACATGGGTCCATCATTTTACCCCAGAGGCCAAACGACAATCGAAACAATGGACGCACCCTGGCTCACCCCCGCCAAAGAAGGCAAAGACTGTTCCATCAGCTGGGAAGGTTATGGTCTCGGTTTTTATGGGATGCAGATGGCATTTTGCTGATAGATTATCTCCAAAAGGGACAAACAATCAATGACACATGCTATGCTTCACTTCTGACGCAGTTACGGGAAAATATTAAACTACAGCGCCTTGGAAAGCTCACTAAAGGTGTATTGTTCCATCAGGACAATGCTCCTGTTCACAAGTCTGTCATTGCTATGGCTGCAATTCACGATTGTGACTTTACCGCCTTATTCACCTGATCTCGCTCCATCAGGCTTTCTTCTATTTCCAAAACGGAAAACGGCTATTTCAGGTACCCACTTTCAGTCCGATGATGACGTCATACTTCTTGAACAGCCAGGAAAAAGGAGCATAAATACGTAAAAGTGGCATTGAGGCTGGCAAAATTGTATAGATACTGAAGGGGATTCTGTTGAAAAATAATACAATATGTCCGACAAAATTCAAAGCCTACAATATGCGACTCACAACATGTCAATCAGCCCCCGCAGAATGCACTATGTCACACGGATGTGTAAGTTTAGTTTCACAAACAAATGATCGAAAAATCACAACAGGAAACCATTACCACATTTAACAAACTCTTTTTTTTTTTTTTTTTTTTAATTTATCTTACTGTTGTATAGCGAACATCTGCCGTACGGACTACTATATTATTTTTTTTCGCGGCTTCGTTTATTTGCATTGCAAATATTAACCCTTTCAGTTCCAGAAACTCCTAAAGGGGTACCTTGGCAAACAGTGCAGGCCCAGATCAGACGCCGCAGAACGCGGCGCCTAATACGCGAGTAGGTTTACATAACTTAATCAAATCCACCGAATTAAATATAAAAGTCAAGAAACGCTACCTATTACAAGGCGAAGTGAGGTATGCAGTGGTCTAAAGATTATTTTAATTATTTTTGCTAAAACTATTATTGTAGGCATTTACCAATCTCTCTCAAAGGCGCACAGAATCTATGTTTGTGGAACTGTAAACGTGAAAGTTTTTTTTTCTTCGAGTTTACCATCACGTGAACAAGTCCGTGAAATAAAGACCCCCCTAAACCCCACTTTATATAGGGAAAACTGGGGTTTAGGGGGGTAAACATTATTTTCCTTATTTCTGCACCAAGACATAGGTTGTGGGTACTCGTTAGAACCGCCTCAATGAGGCGGTTCTAACGAGTACCCACAACCTATGTTTAAAGTATAAATAAGGAAAATATCACAGGTTTTCGTCAGAAAAGTAGCCATTTTGGTGATGTGAAAAAATGCACTATGCCGTACGGGTGAGTTATCGTAATGATACTGAAAAATGCCTCAACTGGCGTCTAATGGAGCTGCTGAAATATTTGTTAATGCATGATGATTTGGAAATTATGATCTGGTTGCTCTTTATATTAGGGTACAGCTGAAAGAAAAGTTGACGGCGCACTTCTCATTACGATAACTCACCCGTGCGACATAGTGCATTTTTCACATCGCCAAAATGGCTACTTTTCTAATGAAAGTCCTTGATATTTTTCTTATAAATGCTCATAACATAGGTTGTGGGTGCTCGTTAGAACCGCCTCATTGAGGCGGTTCTAACGAGTACCCACAACCTATGTCTTGGAGCAAAAATAAGAAAAATAATGTATACCCCCGTAAACCCCAATTTTCTCTATATAATGTGGGGTATAGGGGGGTCTTCATTTCACGGACTTGTTCACGTGATGTTAAACGTCGTTTACAAATAATTTTTATGTCAAAATGCGCTCAAATTATACATACACTGTACTATTTTAAGCTGCTATAGCTCATAAGTGAGTGAGTGTTTGAGTTTTACGTCCAACCAACAGCTAAGGTCATACGGAGACGGGATCTCGGTTTAAAGACTCATCCGAAAGTCTGGAGAAGCCCGGGATCGATCCTGCGACCCCTGGTTTACAGGGCGAGTAATATAACCACTACACCACGGAGGCTTCTACTATTGCTCATATACTAACCTGGTAGTCAAGGACTTTTTTCATCTCGTTCTAATCAACAATAAATACGACACAAAATATTAGTTTTTAGAAAAATTCTATGGGTCGGTTTATTTTCTGTTGGCCAAAAAGATTGAAAATTAGGCAATTTTCGTCGGATTCCCATTGCTTTCTACACAAATGATTCTGGTTTTTGTACGGTCATGGCGCCTTAACGAACATGGTAACATATCATTTTTATTGCACATACCAGTGCAGAAGGTTGAGACCTGCTCGCATGCAAAATTAAACAAGAGGGCCATGATGGCCCTGGATCGCTCACCTGATCCTATTGTACAAACGGAATTGTGGGTAATATATGGTGGAGTGGAGGGTTTGAGCAATTTTGGTTGGACCCAAAGACCATTTCTGTGAAATTAATTCAAAATCAGTCTGCCTGTTTAGGAGTAGAAGTCATTTTGAGAAGTAGAAGTCATTTTTGATGAAATGACATCTCAAGCCCTGCCGCCCAATGAAACCAATGGGCTTTAAATGTATTGATGGTTCCACTTGCACCACTTTGCCTAGACAGGCTAAAACCTTCAAAGTGGTTTACCAATACTCCTGTAGAAGCACCTTGCAGCCAAGGTGGGTGGGGGCCAAAACTTTCAAAAGACATCTGTCTCTAAAAGGAAGCAATTTTATAGGAATGTTCCATGAATGACCCTCTAACAAAATTGCTAAAATATTTTGCTCAACTGAGCATGATGGCAACCACAGCTAAAAACCTCAAACCTCATTCCTGTCAAATAATTTCATAATCAATCCACTGGTTAAGGAGAAGAAGTTGTTTAAAGGTTTTGTTCACCAGAGCGGCATAGCTTGAGCAATTTTGGTGGAGGGTCACCCAAGGAACATTCCTGTCAAGTAATTTCAAAATCCATCCACTGGTTAAGGAGAAGAAGTCTTTTAAAGGTTTTTCTATTTTTAGCTCTGGCAGCCATCTTGTTCACCAGAGCAGAATGGTTTGAGCACTTTTTGTAGAGGGTCGCCCAAGGAACATTCCTGTGAAGTTATTTCAAAATCCATCCACGGGTTAAGGAGAAGAAGTCGTTTAAAGTTTTTTTTCTATTTTTAGCTCTGGTGGCCATTTTATTCAACCGAGCGGAACGGTTTGAGCAATTGTGGTAGAGGGTCACCGAAGGCACATTCCTGTGAAATAATTTCAAAATCCATCCACTTGTTAAGGAGAAGTCATTTAAAGGTTTTTTCTATTTTTAGCTCTGGCGGCCATTTTGTTGACCTGAGCAGAACGGTTTGAGCAATTTTGGTAAAGGGTCACCCAAGGAACATTCTGGTGAAATAATTTCAAAATCCATCCACTGGTTAAGGAGAAAAGTGCGTTTAAAGGTTATTCTATTTTTAGCTCTGGTGGCCATTTTGTTAACCCGAGCTGAACAGTTTGAGCAATTTTGGTGGAGGGCCACCCAAGGAACATTCCTATTATGTGATTTCAAAATCCATTTGCTGGTAAAGGAGAAGAAGTCGTTTAAAAGGTTTTTCTATTTTAAGCTCTGGCAGCCATTTTGTTCACCCGAGCGGAACAGTATGAGCAATTTTGGTAGAGGGTCACCAAACAAACATTCCTGTGAAATAATTTCAAAATCCATCCACTGGTTATGGAGAAGAAGTCGTTTAAAGGTTTTTCTATTTTTAGCTCTGGCGGCCATTTTGTTCACCTGAGGGGAACAGTATGAGCAATTTTTGTAGAGGTTTACCAAAGAAACATTCCTGTGAAATAATTTCAAAATCCATCCACTGTTTAAGGAGTAGAAGGTGTTTAAAGGTTTTTCTATTTTTAGCTCTGGTGGCCATTTTGTTCACCTGAGCGGAAACTGTTTGAGCAATTTTGCTAGAGGATCCCCCAAGGAACCTTCCAGTGAAATAATTTTAAAATCCATCCACTGGATAAGGAGAAAAGTCGTTTAAAGCTTTTTCTATTTTTAGCTCTGGCGGCCATTTTGTTCACCCAAGCGGAACGGTTTGGGCAATTTTGGTAGAGGGTCACCGAAGGAACATTCCTGTGAAGTAATTTCAAAATCCATCCACTAGTTAAGGAGAAAAAGTCGTTTAAAGCTTTTTTTATTTTTAGCTCGGGCGGCCATTTTGTTCACCCAAGCGGAACGGTTTGAGCAATTTTGGTAGAGGGTCACCCAAGGAACATTCCTGTCAAGTAATTTCGAAATCCATCCACTGGTTAAGGAGAAGAAGTCCTTTAAAGGTTTTTCTATTTTTAGCTCTGGTGGCCATTTTGTTCACCCGAGCGGAATGGTTTGAGCAATTTTAGTAGAGGGGCACCCAAGAAACCTTCCTGTGCAATAATTTCAAAATCCATCCACTGGTTAAGGAGAAGAAGTTGTTTAAAGGTTTTTCTATTTTTAGCTCTGGCGGCCATTTTGTTCACCAGAGCTGAACGGTTTGAGCAATTTTGGTAGAGGGTTATCCAAGGAACATTCCTGTGAAATAATTTCAAAATCCATCCACTTGTTAAGCAGGAGAAGTCGTTTAAAGAATTTTCTATTTTTAGCTCTGGCGGCCATCTTGTTCACCCGAGCGGAACAGTTTGAGCAATTTTGGTAGAGGATCACCCAAGGAGCATTCCTGTGAAATTAGATCAAAATCTGTCCAGCAGTTTTGGAGGAGAAGTTGTTTAAAGCAAAAGTTGACAACGGACGGACGCACGCACGCACGCACGGACGACGGACGACGGACAAAGACTGATCCCAAAAGCCCACTTCGTGCTCAGGTGAGCTAAAAAAAAATCTATAGGACAGCCCATTTACGTATTCTTGACCTTAAGAGTAGACCACTTTTTCTGTGGGACAGGGCTTATAGTAAAGCGAACAGGGAGTTCCGAAAGTTGTCTCCCTTTGAAAAATGGCGGAAAAATTTACAAGCATACCGAACTTTTTCTTTCATAGGCAGCGAACGGAATAAGTCGTGAATTTCCGTTAAAACCTGTCTGGGCGATATTCGAGTTATCTCCCTGTACACCACTGGGATCAAGGTACAGAATATCCAATATTTGTTTCTCTAGTCGCTGACCTCAGGGAATCATTAATCATATATCTGCAGATATGACACTTTGCTTAATAGATCTACCTGTAGGCATTCACAGCAGCGCTTAAGTAGTGCTCACTTTGAGGCTATCTAAATGTGAAAAATAACTAACTTATTGAAGGAACAATCATGCCTTTTCATTTTGAACGAACATATTTAACATATTGAAGAGCTACATTATGTTCAATTGCTTAATAATAATAATAATAATAATAATAATAATAATAATAATAATAATAATAATAACATTAATAGTAATTATTTATATTAATATTATTAGTAGCAGTATTTAAACTAGAATTGTTTTCTAAGAAAACAGATGTCCTCCCACCACACTCATTATTTTTTGAACGAAATCCATCCACTGGTTCAGGAGATAGAGTGCAGACAAGGCAATTTTCAACAGTCTAAGTCCCGTGGTGACCTTGAAAATTAGGTCAAGGTCACCAACATCTAATCAGTTCTTAAGACCATCCCACTGATATAATGTATCAAGTTTGATCAAAATTCATCCACTGGTTCAGGAGAAAGAGTGCAGACAAGCCAATTTTTAAAAGTCTAACTCCCGTTGTGACCTTGAAAATTAGGTCAAGTTCACCAAAAGCTAATCAGATTTTAAGACCATCCCACTGATATAATGTATCAAGTATGAACCAAATCCTTCCATTGGTTCAGGAGAAAGAGTGCAGACAAGCCAATTTTTAAAAGTCTAACTTCCGTTGTGACCTTGAAAATTAGGTCAAGGTCACCAAAAGCTAATCAGTTCTTAAGACCATCCCACTGATATAATGTATCAAGTATGAACCAAATCCTTCCATTGGTTCAGGAGTTAGAGTGCAGACAAGCTTTTTTGGTCTAAAATTTGACAATGGTTTCAGCCCTGTGACCTTGAAAATTAGGTCAAGGTCACCAAAATCTAATCAGTACTTTTCCCCCTCCCAATGGTGTGTCTATGTAAGTTTAATAAAAATCCATCCATCCATTCAGGAGATAGAGTGCAGACAAGAGGCAACGCCGACGCCAACGCCGACGCCGACGCTGACGCCGACGCCGACAGGATCCGCACCAAAACCAATATGTCCCCCTCCCTTTCGGGTGGGGGGACATAATAAATAGCGTCATGAAAAATATTGTTAGCCAATCACGAAAACACGCCTATAAGACTCTATCAAGATGAACTCAGATCAGAAAGTTCTTACATTAAAACCAATTTTGTTGTATTACGAAAACACGCCTAAACATAAATTGTACCACCTAAAATATGAAATTTTTTTGACATAGATTGTGGATACTCGTTAGAACCGCCTCGGCGAGGCGCTTCTAACGAGTACCCACAATCTATGTTTTTGATCAGAAATAAGAAAAATAATGTAAACCCCTGCAAACCCCCGCTTTACTATATGAAAGTGGGGTTATAGGGGGTCAAATTTTCGTGATGGTCTGCCGCAGTCATAACTGACACCTTAAGAGTTAACATTACACAGATATACAGAATATATTGTATAAGATTTTTCCTGAATAATTAAAAGGAAGCCATAAAAAGTAACATTTTTGAAATATGTTGTCTGTCCAAGTCATGATTCACCGATACACCGATATACGGTGTTCCCATTCCCCTTAAGTGTTTGGAAATTCCGCCAAAGCTACTAATAGCTAGCTATATAGGCATTTTTCTTTTTACGAAAACGCACCTATTCAAATATATTGAAAAAAAAAATGTTACCACAAAAAATGATTTTTTTTCATATAAAAATCCTGACACTTTCTCAAAACATCGACTGTGGATACTCTTTAGAACCGCCACGCTTTGAACCCACAATCTATGTTTTGGGGGCAGAAATAATGTATACCCCCGTAAACCCCAATTCTACTGTATAAATGTGGGGTTTAAAGGGGTCAAAATTATATAGGCGTATGTGCGTGATGTTAATTCATCTTGTAAAGGTATGTTGGGTATAATCATTAGAATCGCCTCGATGATGCGATTCTAATGAATTCGCATATCATAGCTTTTTGAGTGTGATTGATGAGTCGATTGTACAATGATTACGCATAATATACCTTTATTCTATATTGCCCCGACTCCGCGACCACCGTTTGTTTGTTTGCGGTAAGTTTTACACTAATGTATGTACTTTAGGCAAATAATGCAGACCCAGATCAGACGCCGCGTTAGGCTGAACTTTTTGCAAACGGTGTAGGCCCTGATCAGACGCCGCGTTCTGCGGCGTCTGACCTGGGCCTGCACTGTTTGCCAGTTACCTCTTTAGGGGTTTCTGGTACTGAATGGGTTAAGGTATATGAGAAAAAATACATACCTGTTAGCATATAAGACGTTAGTAATACGATAAAGACGGCTTTTACCAACATTTTCCTTTTTTCCTTTCTCGATTATTTTGAGTCTAGTTTGAAATGACGGAGAAAGTCAGCCAGCCTCTCCATTTATAGCCAGATTGGCTGTCTGTAGGAGGGTCCTTCAAAACGTATTTTGAGTAGCGTTCTGAAATGCAGCGTTACATTTTATGATGAAACGATATGTTGTGCGCATTGAGGTCCACACAGTAACCCTGTAAAAGTATACCCAGCAGGTAAATGACGTAATTGTAACGTCACATCAACGTCGTTGCAACGTCATGACGTCAATGCAACGTCACATCAACGTCGGTTCAACGTCGTGACGTTGCACCGACGTTGATTTTACGTTGCCATAGCGACGTGTGTCTGCTGGGTAGTGTGTGTTCACCCATAATTGGGCGATTCTGTTGAATACAGTCCCAGACAAGATTAATACGGGTGCCGTCAGTGTATGGTAAAGTAGTGCGAGTCGGACCATTCATCCATGTAAACTCTATTGGTTACATTGGGCGGTAGGGCTTGAGATGTCATTTCATCTGAATGTCGGGTAAAGGCCAACGAAATTGGAAGCAGCGTCTTCAAAATGACCTAAATAGTGTTGACGGGGACGTTAAACCTCAAACCAAACAATCAAAACGAGCCATGCCGCCCAGTGAAACCAAATGGGCTAATATGCATTGGACGGTCCGACTCGTACCACTTTGCCTGGGCAGGCTTAGTCATTCTAAACAGTTTGCCACTTCCCATATGCGGTCAGTTTCGGCTCTACGTGGAAGCACTTTCTAGTCAAATCTATTTCTCCCAGCCCCGATTGGCGGAGGTGTGTGTGTATGTGGGGTGGGGTGGGGTGGGGGGGGGGTCGTTACAAGTAGGTAACTTGTAAAATAGTTGGCGTATTTCAAACATAATTCAATGGAAAAGAAAAACAAATCGTTCAGAATTATTGTTTTCCCCCTTATCAATAGCGACCTACTATTAACGCTCAGCATGCTGAATATTTTTTCAGCAGACGACAATTTGAAATATTTTTCTTACTTCCTCCAGAAAGCAGAATTTGACATGAGTTGGCAAGTCCGGTTCGTTGGTTGATTTGAAGTTTAACGTCCCCGTCAACACTGTAAAGGTCATTTTGGAGACGTTGCTTCCAATTTTGTGGGACTTTTACCCGACACTGAGATGAAATGACATCTCAAGCCCTGTCGCCCAATGAAACCAATAGGGTTTATTAGCATGGACGGTCCTGCTGAATTAACCCTTGTCCTGCTAATCCCGGATATGCCATATCTTTGAAACAATGTAGATCCAGATCAGGAAGCCATCTGATCAGGATCTACATTGTTTGCCATTCAGATTGTGAATTTGTTGCAATAATTTGCATCAAGTAATCTGATTGGTTGATAATCGGTAGTGGGTGTGGGATATATGAATATTCAGCAGGACAAGGGTTAATCTAGAGAGTGGTACGGTCAAAATAAGAATTTGCTCCTAGCTGTGAAAGTTTTTTTGTTTGTTTGATTTGGCATTTAGCGTCCATGTCAACACTGAAAAGGTCAATTTGGAGACCTTGCTTCCAATTTTATGGGACTTTTACCCGGCATTGAGATGAAATGTCATCTCAAACCCTGCGCCCTATGAAATCAATAGGGTTTATAAGCATGGACGGGCCGACTCGCACCGCTTTGCCCGGGCAGGCTTTGATCCCCTAAGCGGTGTACCAGTACTCGTGTGCGGGTCGGTTAAGCATCATGCAGATCATCATTTTCTTTAAGCCCCGATGGGCGGGGCCGAAATAGCCCTTGACTGAGATTTAAACTGTTTCGTTCAACCGTTAATTTCCATATTTCAAGCAAACATTGTTGACCCTGATAAGACGCTGCGTTTTGCGTCGTCTGACTCTTAAATTCCTGTTCTGTAAGCCAACAGTGTATACCCTGATCAACGGCGTCTGATCTCGGTCAACACTAATTACCAAGACCAACCCATGATTCCAGCCCGGATTCTATATATAACACCTTTACGCAACACGCTGACCTCTGCGATAAAACTTAACGCTGCTAGTTACCCTACAAATCCGTGACAATCACGTAGACTTAAGCACTGAAGAGTTTCTGTGTTCTGTAACCTTTGGTCGGCTTGGTCGATTGATAAACGAAATGGATGAAATTGTGTTAGGTGCACCTATCAGCAATTTCCCACGATAATGAGATGGCCCCCGCCCATAGGGGCTTGAAAAAAATATATGGGCTGCATGATGCTTCCACGCAGAGCTGAATCCGGCCCGCACACTAGTACTGGTAAACCGTTTAGAGGATCTAAGCCTGTCCAGGAACCGCGGTGCGAGGTGGACCGTCCATGCTAATAAACCCTATTGGTTTCATTGGGCGACAGGGCTTGAGATGTCATTTCATCTCAATGTCGGGTAAAAGTCCCACAAAATTGGAAGCAACGTCTTCAAAATGACCTTTACAGTGTTGACAGGGATGTTAAACCTCAAATCAAACAAACAAACGATACTGAGAAACAGGGTCTCAACTCACGTGAGCATAAAATTTGTCCTGCTCATAAATTTTAAAATACCCACAAATGTTGGCATTTTAAAATTTATGAGCAGGACAAATAACATTCTGTGCTGATCTGAGCAGGAAAAATGCCTATTTTATCTGTAATTTAGTATTTATGAGCACTATAAATTTCATGCACAGCTGAGTTGAGCATTAAAAAGTTTTATAACCTCCGGGCAAGAACTTACTCAGCACGTCACGACGTTTCACCGCAGTTGATGTGACGTTGCATTAACTTTATGACGTTAAACCAACGTTGATGTGATGTCACAATTACGTCATTTGCCTGCAGGGTAGAAACCTCAAGAGAATAAGGCATATTGTGTCGCATATCAGATATAATTATATAATTATGATGCCAAATCAGACTTAGTTACCGTTTATGTTACCGTTTCGCCAAAAACTAAAGGGCTTAGTTTCATCAGATATTCCTTTTTATTATTTTCATTTGTCTTTTGACAAATTATAGTTTTAGGCGGTGGTAGGTGTGGTCGGATGAGGCAAAGTCGTCCTGCATTTTGCGTCAGCGCCGCGCCCCATACTGGTTTCATTTCGGAAATATACCCATACAAATACATCGTAAACTTTATCGCCGAAAAAATTAACATTTTAAGATGAAAAATTTTGATATTTTTCTTATTTCTGCTCAAAATATGTATTGTAGGTACTCGTTAGAGCCGCCTCATCGAGGCGGTTCTAACGACTACCCACAATCTAGAATTTGGAGCAGAAATAAGAAAAATAAGTTTTACCCCTGTAAACCCCAATTTTACTATATGGGCCCCGTCAAGCGATTTTGTTACTTATCGCCTATGCGAGCAGCGAAGGTTCAGGCGAGCCTGCGCATCCGCGCAGTCTCGCCAGAACCTTCGCTGCTCGCGCATACAAGCAGTAAATCAAGAGGAACCTTCAGACAGAAAGACATATCCCTGGCTCCTCAGAATGGCTGGGCATGCGCAGTTAAAGATTGTCATGACGGAATGTTCGAAGACACAAATTCGCTTGGCGGGGCTCATATAAAAGTGGGGTTCATGGAGTCAAAATTATATTGGCGTATTTTCGTGATGAGTACAGTTTGGCAAGGCTTGCTCTCCTTTCAGATAGGGTAGTGGGGTTATGTTATTTCTTCAGCACACATTTCCTTTTCTCCCCTGCCCTTCACTTGTATCTCTTCTACTGTCTCTTCTATCTCTTTTTTTATCAAGATAACACACCCGTGCGAGATTGTGCATTTTTCACATCTCCAAAATAGCTACTTTTCTGATTAAAATCCCTGATATCTATCTTATTAATACTGCAAACACAGGTTATGGGTGCTCGTTAGAACCGCCTCATTTAGGCGGTTCTAACGAGTACCCACAACCTATGTCTTGGAGCAGAAATAAGAAAAATAATGTACACCCCTGTAAGCCCCAGTTTTCTCTGTATAAAGTGGGGTTTAGGGGGTGTTCATTTCACTGACTTGTTCACGTGACGTTCCTTTTCTCTGGGAGACGACATATAACGACCCAAAGGAATTTACCTATCTTTAAATCCCCACACAATCAATCAATAAATCAATCAATAAATAAATCAAACAAACAATCAATCAATCAATCAATCATTTAATCAGCCAATCAATGTTAGTATAACAAGATTTCCACCGAAGGCTATGTCGCGCCTGTGGGGGACTCTTACATTAGGGTGAAAGTTAGGGTGGTCGCAAATTTTGACAGCTTGAACGGACGGACGGACGGAAAGTTCAACCCCTATGTCGCGCCATGCTTAAAGCTGGCGCGACAACAACCGCCTTGGGTCTAAAATACTAAATTAAGTCAACAATGCATTACATATTACAAAATATACTTGGCAAAAAAAAAAAAAAAAAAAAAATATATATATATATATATATATATATATATATATATATATATATATATATATATATATATATATATATATATATATATATATATATATATATATATATAGACAAATGAATTAGCGCACAAAAATCGGTCGCACCGCAACCGGGACTCGAACCACGGATCTCCTGCATTCCGGCCGTCCGTAGGTTAAAAAAAGAACCGAAAATGATAGGGTCGCCTATGGCGGTAAATGAAAGGTCTCTAAATAGCGCTAATGACGTTAAAGGTTTATAAATGTTAAAATTGGCGTATAATGTCGGAAGGCCGCGGTGGTGTAATGGGTAGCACGTCTGCCCGGAATGCAGGAGATCCGTGGTTCGAGTCCCGGTTGCGGTGCGACCGATTTTTGTGCGCTAATTCATTTGTCTATTTAATTGCCTGTATCGTGCTTTACTTTGATTTTCATATATATATATATATATATATATATATAGCAACGATTCGTATCACAAGACCCACCACTTTATAGTCTTTCAAAACGCAGTCAGACGTGACTGCACTTTTAATTTTGGACTAGTCCGTGGTTTAGGTAAGTCGCCTTCAGTCAGGATTTTACACTGGGAGATATAGTTTTACTGAGATTCGTACTGCATCATACTAACCACTTGTCAACGACTTCTACATAATGACATAATCAAAAAACTTATTTACCATTTTAAAATCCTGTGAAAAAAGAAATCTGAAACCTGCTTCCCCTAAAACATGGAATAGTCTTGCGACGCTTGAACGTTGGACTCGCAAAGGTCGTTGATAAACTATAGAACAGTGCCTAGTAATAACCGGGATGAAATAATTCTGCAAGCCAACTGGCAATGGCGATTTTAACCTAAATTCGCTGTTGCCAGTTAACTGGCAATAGCCATTTTAACGTAAAACCGCTATGGCAATAGCCCTTTCCTTCATAAAAGGATTATCCTTTGGAAGCAAGGAATACAACGCAGAACTTAAAACAAGTATGCAGTATGAACGTTTTTTCTGGGCCAGACTGGCTGGTTTCGCTTAATTACACCTCATCAGTTTCAAATTTCATAAATGGAATCAATGATTCAAAGGACTAGAAAATATAATCTACACTATGTTGAAGGGCAGAGAGACTCTTTACACATAAGACCTGCTGTAAATAGGGACATTAAATATGCTATTTTCTGGAAGTAAGGAATATATCGCAGAACTTAAAGATATGGATGGGTCCAGTTGTTCAAAGCGTCGCTTTTAGTTTATGAGCTCATGAGTGATCAAATTGTTAACTGTTCTTGCCAGTACAATATCTAAAATTTTGGTATTTTGCTGAAAAAATGTGAGCAGCTTTTGCGCCTACAAAAGCTGCTTACATTTTAGCAGCAAAAATATTAGCATATTTGCCATGTTAAATGATCAAAGTTTTAACGATTCGTTAACTAACGACGTTGTTAGTTTTGAACAACTGGCCAATGGAGTATGTAAGATTTGTTTTAACTCGACTAGCTGGTCTCTGCCAGTTAGGCCTCATCAGTGACCCTGAAAGGACTCCTTACTCTGGGAAGAGCGGCCCCGCCCATAGGGGCTTGAAGAAATATATGGGCTGCATGATGCTTTCATGCAGAGCACACTAGTACTGTTTAACCGCTTAGAGGATCTTAGGCTGTCCAGGAAGCGCGGTGCGAGGCGGACCGTCCATGCTAATAAACCCTATTGGTTTCATTGGGCGACAGGGCTTGAGATGTCATTTCATCTCAATGTCGGGTAAAAGTCCCACAAAATTGGAAGCAACGTCTCCAAAATGACCTTTACAGTGTTGACGGGGACGTTAAACCTCCAATCAAACAAACAAACAAATACTCTGGGAAGAGTCTGTCGAATTACGAAGGCACAGTCCTCAACAGTGACATACGTTTTGAAGGACCCTCGTATTATGATAAATTGACAATATGCTTTTATTTATTGCTTAAAATTACATGATGAAGTGAACATTTTTATTTTAAGCCCGGGGAACACAATACGTTTACATGACATGCTCGCATCAGTCGCCGCATCCTCGTCTTCGTCGGTCGCTTAGGTGATTTATGGGCATTGGGCCGTTCATTTTGGAAAGTCTTTGAAGATTCTGATCAGACAACAGTTGTACGCATGCTTATTTTACTCTTCGCTGAAGGCAAAGGCCGACTTGTACCTTTATGCATGTCTTGGCTAATATTTAGAAGGCAACAAGAGCGCACCAGCTCGCGACAGGCACATACAGGAATAAAAAATAAATAGTGAGACCAAATGAGCACATAGTGATGCATTACTTCTTTACATGTCAGATATCAACTTAGTGCGAGAAACGTCGTAGTGACGTATGGGGCGCCGTTTTACTATTTAATCCGTATTTATGGATATCCATAATTCGAATTATGGATATCCATAATTCGAATTATGGATATCCATTATTATTTATGGATATCCATAATTACTTATGGATATCCATAATTCGACTTATGGATACCCGTAATTCAATTATGGATATCCATAATTCGAATTATGGATATCCATAAATCGAAGTGAATTAATGATATCCATATATCGAATAATGGATATCCATTATTCGATTTATTGATATCCATAAATCGAAATATGGATATCCATTATTCGGCTGATCTATGGATATCCATAAATCAAATTATGGATATCCATAAATCGAAATATTGATATCCATAAATCGATTTATAGGTATCATTAATTTAGATCGAAAAATGGATATCCATAAATCGAATAATGGATATCCTTAATTCGAATTATAGATATCCATTATTCGGCTGATTTATGGATATCCATTAATCGAATTATGGATATCCATAATTCCCCTCAGCAAATAAACCTAATGAATAATGACTGCTCCCTTTACAAAAAAAAAAAAATCGACTATTCGCGTCAGATTTCCGATTTAGGTGTGTAATGAAAGCCGGGATGGAGGTGGAGGTAATGTCGAGTAGGCTTAGTGGTGGCCTATGGTGTGGGAGAGATATGTTTTGTTTGATTTGGGGTTTAACGCCCCCTTCAATATTATTTAGGTCATTTTGGAGACGTTGCTTCCAATTATGTTGGTCATTAAGCCTTCATTGAGATTAAATGACATCTCAATCCTGCTGGTTTCGGTAGCTCAGTCGGATGCGCGTCTGACTGGTGATCAGGAGGAAGCGGGTTCGATACCTGCCGGGGTCGGCAACATTCTTTCCTGGAGATTGATCATGAAATCTTTTCTACAGTCATTCTCTCCCTTCCGCTGATTCAAGAAAGGCAGTTGTCAGTTTCTGGCGAAAGAATGTACACTGTACTGGTTAACTGCTTACGTATAAGCCTGCCCAGGAATAGTGTGGATAGGTAAACTGACCGGCTCAAAAATGACCTAAATTAGTGTTGGCTGTGCCGTTAAACTCAAATACAAACAAACAAACATCGCAATCCCTGTCGCCCATTGACTTGCACGACTTTGTTTGAACAGACTTAGACCTTCTAAACGGTTTACCAGTACTCTCAGCTCATGCAGCCAAAGCTACGAGTATTTCTCCAAGCCCCAATGGGCGGGGGCCAGGAGATATACCTGAATCTGCCTGGTACTCCATACATCTCAAGTAGAGTATTTCTTTGTTTGATTTGAGGTTTAACGTCCCCGTCAACACTGTCAAGGTCATTTTGGAGACATTGCTTCCAATTTTGTGCGACTTTTACCCGACCTTGAGATGAAATGACATCTCAAGCCCTGCCGCCCAATGAACCAATAGGGTTTATTAACATGGACGGGCCGACTCGTACCGCTTTGTCTGGGCAGGCTTGATCCTTTAAGCGGTTTACCAGTACTCGTGTGCGGGTCGATTTCAGCTCTGCGTGGAAGCATCGTGCAGCCCATCTATTTCTTCAAGCCCCGATGGGCGGGGTCCGTCAAGTAGAGTATTTTATGGATATATGTTAATACTATATATAACGACCATGTGCATTTTTCTCCAGAAAGCATGCACGGATTGCCTTTTTGGATCATTATAATCTTACGTCCGATTAGGTGCGCAGTCCTCATAGAGGTGATTCCAGAGGTACCGGATGCGCAGCCGGAATTTCCAGATCTTACGGCTGGTTCCGATATTTAACTGCACTAAATGGTGCGCGTTCAGCGTATGCCGTCCGTAGCTTTGGAAGCCTTACGGGCTGAAAAGGCTGCACGGCAGATAGGTTCCTTTGACCGGCCATCATCTTCCAGCGATGATGAAGACCTTGAAGAATTTGAAGATTTTTACAATAAACAATCACGTGTTTTAGGGAGAAATCATTAAACCAAATGCTTTGGCGGTGATTTATGGATATCATTAAATCGAATTATGGATATCCATAAATAGATCTGAATTATGGATATCCATAAATCGAATTATGGATATCCATAATTCGAATTATGGATATCCATAAATCAGAGGAATAATGGATATCCATAAATTGAATTAAGGATATCCATAATTCGAATTATGGATATCCATAAATCGAATTATGGATGTCCATAAATCGATCTGAATTAATGATATCCATTAATCGAATTATGGATATCCATAATTCGATTTATGGATATCCATAATTCGAATTATTGATATCCATAATTCGATTTATGGATATCCATAAATCGAATATGGATATCCATAATTCGATTTATGGATATCTATAAATACGGATTAAATATTAAAACGGCATACCATAGAGGCGTATGTTAAGCGACTAAATATGAGCATCGTTGAAATAATAACCACATAGAGTGAATGCAAAGTCGTATAAACGTGACGTTCCATCGACGTTTGAACACTATTTGCCCCTACGTCAATGTTGCATCGAAGTTGATACGGTGTTGTCTACACGTCGTTTACCTGCTTAGTACAATGAAATTCCGCTATTTAGACCACCTAAATTTAAGAATAATTCTGCTTTAAAAAAATTACTTCGAAGGGAGCACTTAATCTTTCTGTGTGTTTTCTGCCCAAAGTTTCATCTGGTAAGGGACCACCTTTGGAATTGTTCAAAAGTAGTCTTAAAGACCACTTTTGAACAGTCTCAAAGGTGGTCTTAATATAGGAATTGTATTGTACTTTGAGCTAAAAAGTATCGATTCCCAAAAGAAGCGCAAACAATATAAGATTAACCCATACACCACTATAGCGTCCCATGCGGCACCTGATAATAATCTACACTGTTTGCTGTATAGTAAGTGTAGAAACTGTTGTAACATGTAGAGCAAATGAAATAGATGGCATCCCAAAAATTGCCAGGATGAGGTGCAATATTTTATTGTCATGTGGGTTTGTTTGTTTGTTTGTTTGTTTGAGTTGAGGTTTAACAACCCCGTCAACACTATTAAAGTCATTTTGGAGACGTTGCTTCCAATTTTGTGGGACTTTTACCCGACACTGAGATTCAATGACATCTCAAGCCCTGCCACCAGCGCTGCGCGAATGCACAAGCTGATCGGACTCTTCGCTGCCCGGGTGCACAGGCTGACCAGAGTCTTCGCTGCGCAGAGGCACAAACTGATCAGACACTTCGCCGCGCGGATGCACATTCGCTGCGCGGATGAGCAGGCTGGCTAGAGACTTCGCTGCGCGGATGCATAGGTTGAATTGAGTCTTCGCTGTCCGGATGCACAGGCTGATTAGAGTTACACAGTGTTCGCTCCGCGGATGAACAAGCTGATCAGATTCTTCGCCGCGGGCATGCACAGGTTGATCTGAGTCTTCGCTGGACGTATAGGTCTTCCTCTGGGTTTTATCGTTTCGCCCTCAAATGTGATTGGTTATCAGCGACTGCAAATGACATTTGTTTTTGAGTGTGGATCAGCTGTAAACACTTCCATTTACGCGGATCTACCAAAATGGCACGTTATAATGTAACATTAAGTGCATTTCAATGTTAATAAAATATTTTAGTTCGTCTGTATGTGTAAGGATACCATATTTAAACTAAGTGTTCGGTCACATCAGCTCTATACCATATTTGTTTTAAAAAAGTTTATTACCCGATCCTGACAACTGAATGTCTCGTGGTTTTTCTCCGGATACTCCGGTTTTCGACGACATAAGTGAAATAACCTTGAATGGGCTGAAACAAAAACAAAAAATAGAACTGCATCTAGAGGAAAAAAATGTCTGCACCCGCCCCACAATCATAAATACCCATGAAACACCTATTTGACTTTATTTAGGTCACCAAAATCTAAGGCGCAGTCAAGCCGTTTTTGGCCATAGACTGACAGTTTTCTGGAGCCTTTGACATTAAAGGAGGTAAAGATCACCAAAATCTAATCAAATCTTTGGCTGTTTGCAATCATATCACGAAAACACGCCTATATAATTCTGATCCTCGCTGAATCCCATTTTTATCTAGTAAAACTTGGGTTTACAATGTTGACAAGGACAATAAACCTCAAATCAAACAAACAATTATTATTATTATCATTATTATTATTATTATTATTATTATTATTATTATTATTATTATTATTATTATTATTATTGTACAAAGTAATGACCAGCATTCATCAATTCTTAAATGAAACAGGGTGCAGACAAGCCATTTTTTGCCCATAATTGACAATTTTCGGAAGCCTGTGATCTTGAAAATATGATCAAGGTCACGAAAATCAATTCAAATCTTTGGTAGGTTGCAATGATATATTGTATTAAGATTGACCAAATTTCACCAATTGGTTCATGAGATAGGGTGCAGACAAGCCAAAATTGACATTTTTTTGTGGGGGTGGGGGTGGGGGTGGGGAGGGATGCCATTAGAAATAAGGTCAAGGTCACTAAAATCTAATAAACCTTTGGTAGGCTTCAATGATATCTTGTTTTAAGATTGACCAAATTTTATCAATTGGTTCATGAGATTGTGTGCAGACAAGCCAAAATTGACAGTTTTGGGGGCCGCCTGTGTCCTTGCTAATATGGTCAAGGCCACCAAACTCTAATCAAATCTTTATTAGGTTGCAATGATATATTGTACCAGATTTGAGCAAATTAAATCAATGCGATCATGAGATAGAGTGCAGACAAGCCAAATTTGACAGTTTTTGTTGGGCCTGTGCCCTCAAAAATAAGGTCCAATTCAGCAAAATCTACTTGGATAGGTTGCAATGATATATTGTATCTGGTTTGAGCAAATTTTAACAGTTCGTTCATGTGAAATGGTGCAGAAAAGCCACTTCTGGTCCCAAAATTGACGGTTTTGTGGGGCCTTGCCCTTTATAATAAGGTCAATAATCTAGTAATATCAATGGTAGGCTGCAGTGATAAATTGTACAAAGTTTGACCAAATTTTATCCATTTGTTCAAGAGAAAGCGTCAAGAAAAGCGTAATATTGACAGTTTTGGGGGGGCTTCTGCCCTTGCAAATAAGGTCAAGGTCACTAAATTCGAATCAAATAAATGTTTGGTAGGTTGCAATGATATATCGGGTCCAGTTTAACCAAATTTCAATGATTCTTTCATAAGGTAGAGAGCAGACATTTTTGGTCAAAATCAACATGTGCCCTTGACAATAAGGTCAATGTCGAATCAAATAAATCTTTGGTAGGTTGCAATGATATATTGTGCCAAGTTTGACCAAATTTCATTAACTCTCTCACAAGATAGGTTGCAGACAATCATTTTTTTCCCAAATCAACCTTTTTGGGGGGCGTGTGCCCTTGACAATAAGGTCAATGTCATCACAGCCAAATTGCTGTTTCCCCCATCCCAGTGATGTAATCATGCAAGTTTGGCCAGAATCCATCAAATGATTCAAGAGATAAAGTGATTCAAACAGGCTTCGCCAACGCCGACTCCGAAGCCAACGCCAACAGGATCCGCACCAATAACAATATGTCCCACTCACCCATGGTGGGGGACTTAACTACCAGATGCTGTGTCTAAAATAGCAAGAAGAGTAGCAGTGTATAATCTGATGAGACACCGCTCCCGCCCCCGCCCAAAGGGGTTTGAAGAAATATAGGGGCTGCACGATGCTTCCACGCAGAGCTGAATCCGGCCCGCACAATAGTGTTGGTAAACCGCTTAGAGGATCTAAGCCTGTCCAGGAACCGCGGTGCGAGGCGGACCGTCCATGCTAATAAACCCTATTGGTTTCATTGGGCGACAGGGCTTGATATGTCATTTCATCTCAATGTCGGGTAAAAGTCCCACAAAATTGGAAGCAACGTCTCCAAAAATGACCTTTACAGTGTTGACGAGGACGTTAAACCTCAAATCAAACAAACAAACAAACACAATGTGACACCGCTCATCCGGGTCTACACTGCCTTTCCGAATACCCACTACCGATTATCAACCAATCATATTATTTGATGCAAATTATTGCAACAAATTCACATTCTGAACGAAAAGCAATGCAGAACCTGATCAGATGGCTTCTACAGATCATAAACTAGAGCTGATCTATTTCGATTCTAATAGGCTGAAAATCTGCAATAATGCTTTTATTTCCTTCAAAATCTCAAAACTTTCCTTCATTGCTAGAAGAAATCCCGCTAATATTATCGACTGAAACACATGCATTTATATCCTTTTCTAACGGTTTCGATGCGAGAATATGACGTTATACCGTCTAACGTCAAGGAAATCGACTAATGACGTCATAAATTGGCAGTTTCTATTGACGTCACCCGTCACGTTCCTTCAAGTTGCCGTGATTTGTTGTAGAATAAAACACAATTATTTTCCATTGCCTATGTTAGAATCTTAATTTTAGGTGGACTTAATTGCGGAATCGGTCAGTTGTAAGGAGACAAATCAGGCGCGCTACGCGCTCGTGATTTGATCTACTTTACAACTGACCTCCAAACTGTGATTTATTACTCAACAAATCACAGTTAGAGCTGATCTGTTTCATAAATAAGTATCAGCTATTGTTTCCTCATGTGTTCTACACCCAGTGTCTCCTAATATGAGACCACCTTTGAGACTGTCCAAAAGTGGTCTGTTTTGAAGTCAAAAAGTGGTCTTACTATAGGAATTTTACTGAACTGATTGAAGTTATTGAACGAGTAAAAGCTGTTTCAAAACATTTTCTTTGTGAGTACTGATACATAGTTAGACAAGCCGAGAACAGCTTGGCTATGGGGTCCTGTGACAGCTCTTGTTTGTATTTTTTTTTTTTTTTTTGTTATTGTTTCTGCTGCTGTTGTTGTTATTTAGTGTTGTTGTTGTTGTTGTTGTTGTTGCGCTGCTGCTGTTGCTGTTTAGTGTTGTTGTTGATGTTGTTGTTATTGCACTTTTGCTATCTTGACGACGATATATATTTCGGGACTAATGCACTGTTTGAATTTATTTCTGTTGTTTTCTAACTGCATAAAAAGTATTTCTAAATCCAAGCAAAAACTGACCATTTACTCCTAGAAAACAATGTCCCCGGATGCGCAGGCTGATTTGCGTTTGTGCCGTTCGATCGGGTCTTCGTATAGATTTTTTTTGTACCGTATTAAAGTATTAAAAATGGTTCTCATTAACACATGAGAAATCTATTTTGAATTGTGTTACATTTGTCAACGGAAAGAAGAAGAAAAAAAAAAAAAAAAACATCAACAACAACATTAATCATTAAAAAAAGGAAATGAAAATCAATCGTCATAATTAGGGCCGAGGAAGTATGATACAAATGGTAGGTCTTTTTCCGCTACTAGATCCGGCTCTGTTCTTACGTCATAATTTATTAATTATAAAAGTGAAGCCACAGATTGATTTTTTAACATATCAAATGCTTGTTACTTCTTATCAATACCAAAATGTGGTTAACAAAATTTAGCTGTGTTATATTTGTTTGTTTCATTTCATTAGGTATGTATATTTATTATTTATTTTATACACAGCAGTGAAATCAATGCATATCTGAAACAAATAAAAGTGATATTTTCACAGTTTCACAGTGTGAAAAATAACATGACCGTGTTATTTCACAGTAGCATCTCGCCAAAATTCAAATAGGTTATCTATAAAATAATTCTGTAAAATACCTTGAAAGACGCTCTTTGTACTGTAAAAATGCTGTATTCAAAATGGCGATCTGTTAATGTTTTGAAACTGTCAGTTGTGACGTCATAGCCAAGTCAAAAATTGTGACGTAAGATACGATTGATCAATTACAGTAAGTATCCTAAAATATTATAAAACAAAAAGAAAATTCACATTTTATCGATAAATATCAAAAACATTTCATTTCGTGTGGTGAAAACATCAGAATATTCACTTATGCTTCGCACTCGTGAAAATTCTGATATTTTCAACACACACGATGAAATATTTTTAGTATTCATCTTAAACACGTAAATTTCCTCTATATATTACATAGACCCTCGAGGATCTGCTAATTCTATCGCGGTTATCTATTTGCCCGAACCTTTCAGACCCTTATACTCTATGTAGGCGTAGAATACAGCGGTTACATGTGCAAACAGTATAAATCCAGATGAATTGGTTCCTAATGAACCATCTCATCTCGATCTTCACGGTTTGTCAATCTCTTTGCGTTGTTTTTGCATGCCGTAATCCTCCTTTTTGCAACAGTAGACGTGCCCTTATATTCAAAGGCAGTAGAATCCACGTGCGTGACAGAGGATCAAGCTGATTTTTATACTGATAAGCATAAGCATTCTCTAGAGGAATTGGGACTTGAAGAAATACATTGGCTGCATGATGCTTCCACGCAGAGCTGAAATCGACCCGCACCCGAGTACTGGTAAAGCGCTTAGAGGATCTAAGCCTGCCCAGGCAATGCGATGCGAGTCGGCCCGTCCATGCTTATAAACCCTATTGGTTTCATTGGGCGGCAGGGCTTGAGAGGTCAAATCATCTCAGTGTCGGGTAAAAGTCCCACAAAATTGGAAGCAACGTCTCCAAAATGACCTTTACAGTGTTGACGGGGACGTTAAACCTCAAATCAAACAAATAAACATTCTATGGAGGTAAGTAGGGATTGCACAGGAGTATATTGCATGATCTGCTTCGAAGACAGGTAATTTTTGTGATTATTTTACAGCCCTTCTGAAAAAGTGGGTTTTCTTATTTTAAGCAGATCCTCATTGTTCTGCGCATTCGTGTGAAGTTTACAAAACACATCACGTGAACAAGTCCGTGAAATGAAGACCCCACTATACCCCACTTTAAACACAGAAAACTGGGGTTTACGGCGGTATACACTATTTTTCTTATTTTTGCTCAAAGACAAAGGTTGTGGGTACTCGTTAGAACCGCCTCAGTGAGGCGGTTCTAACGACCACCCACAACCTACGTTTTGAACATTTATAACAAAAATATCAAGGATTTTCATCAGAAAAGTAGCTATTTTGGAGGTGTGAAAAATGCACTATGTTGCACGGGTGTGTTATCGTAATGGGGTTTCTATTTACAGAGTATTGTTATTTTTTAATGTGCAAAGAGCCATAACTAAAAGAATATCAAAGCCAGACTTATGGTTCTTTTGTTCTGCATGTCATATTACGTTGTTTACTCGTATATTTTGCAAGGCTTCAAGAAAATCTCTAAAAATGTTTTCAAATTATAGAAAGGGTACAAGTGTACGTTTTACTAGGCTTACGGTTTACAATGTTCGAGGGCAGTAACTCAAAAAGCAGGTAATTCAGAGTTATGGTTCTTGTGTTCCGCATGCCACAACAGGGTGACGTGTTTTTTTTTTTTTTTTTTTTTTTTTTGTTTTTGCAAAACTGTTCAAGAAACCACAATAAAATTCCTATATTAAAACCATCTTTGGGACTGTTCAAAAGTGGTCTTCAAGACCACTTTTGAACAGTCCCAAAGGTGGTCTCCCACCAGAGCATTCTGGATGTGAAAAGCACAAAGAAAATGTAACTGAAACCTTCTAAATATACTTTTAAAAGCATAATTTGTCTTAATTTTAGGTGGTCTTAATAGCGGAATTTCACTGTATCGCAAACAGTTTTCAACTTACAGAGCAGACACAGATATATTACAGAAATCACTTTTTTTCAATGTTCAAAGGGTCATAGGTCCAGAGTAACGCTTCTTGTGTTCTGTACCTCCACTCATGATGTTTTATATTTGTGTGAAGTTTCAGCAAAATATCTGAAATGGATACCAACTTACAGAGCTAACACGACTACGATTGGTAGAATGGCCTTTTTTCAGTATTTACCATGTTTATAGGGCTGTAACGCCAAAAGTAGGTTACCCAGAGACTGCCAGAGTTACAGTTTTTGTGTTCTGCATGTTTTTTCATGGTGTTTTACATTTGTGGGAAATTTCATGAAAACATCTCAACGGTTTACAACTTGGAGAGCGGCTACAAGTACATGGTAGAAAAGGCCATGCCCAATGTTAAAAGGCCAATAACTTGAAAATTAGGATGACCAGTTTTATGGTTCATATGTCCTGCACGTCATTTTATGGTGTTTTAAATTTGTAGAAGCCAAGTAAAATCGATTTAAGCCTTCCCCCCCCCCCCATTTGGCCATTTTGTGGGAAAGTAACTGTCCTTATGGCCTTCCTTTGTTTAGGTTTCCATTATGGTCTGGTCGCTTCATGTTTGTGTTTCTTTCCCTTTGGTGTCTTTGATGGGTGGAGTAAGTTAATTGTATCGATTCCTAGTCTTTGTTTTACTTCTACTCAGAGTATGGACCGGACACGAGTACATGGTAGAAATGGCTATGCTCAATGTTTAAAGGTTAATAAGTCCAAGAGTAGGAAAATCAAGAGTTACGGTTCATATGTTCTGCATAGTGCTTTGTTTGTTTGTATTGGAGTTTAACGGCCCAGTCAACAGTATTTTAGTCATTTTTGAGCCGGTCAGTTTACCTATCCACACTTTTCCTGGGCAGGCATATCCGTAAGCGGTTAACCAGTACATTGCACATTCTTTCGCCAGAAACTAACAACTGTCCTTCTTGAATCAGCGGAAGGGAGAGAATAACCATAGATTGCATGACCAATCTCCACGAAAGAATGTTGTCGAACCCGGCAGGTATCGAACCCGCGTCCTCCTGATCACCAGTCAGACGCGCAATCCGACAGAGCTACCGGGGTCAGCCATAGTGCTTTACATATATGTGTAGTTTCATGAAAATATTTGAAACGGTATCAGAGCTATGGAGCGGACACGAAATTATGAGGCGCTGACGGACGGACGGACGGACGACCACTGAAAATTTCCGACGGTATAACATAATACTCCGCCACTTTTTAGTGGCGGAGCATAAAAAAATGGATTCTGTTTGTTATTGTCTACGGGCGTAGACTATCTTAAGGATAGCTTTTGTATGGTGGCATGTAGCTGCCATCGAGATGCGAGATCCTACTTACTAAGTCGATGTATTTTATGTTGACATACAAGTGTAAAGCGACATATTTGGTTTGTTTATCGTTCTGATAAAAAATATCTCGATTTTCATTAACTAGCCAAGAAACTGCTTTACAATGACACCCAGTTCATTGATATTTTTACAACGAAGTGTTACTTACTATGTTGACATAAACTCGTAATTTTTGTGATTATTGCTTTGTAATGACATCATGATAGGGTAAGTCGACTTAGGTTTTTTATGTTTACTCAAGCACATGTGCTAGAATGTATATGATTACTGTATGTGCTTACATGTACGTGCTAACATCTTGAAATCCGTGGTTTTGTTTGATTTGAGGTTTAACGTCCCCGTCAACACTGTAAAGGTCATTTTGGAGACGTTGCTTCCAATTTTGTGGGACTTTTACCCGACATTGAGATGAAATGACATCTCAAGTCCTGTCGCCCAATGAAACCAATAGGGTTTATTAGCATGGACGGTCCGCCTCGCACCGCGGTTCCTGGACAGGCTTAGATCCTCTAAGCGGTTTACCAGTACTAGTGTGTGGGCCAGATTCAGCTCTGCGTGGAAGCAGCATGCAGCCCATATATTTCTTCAAGCCCCTATGGGCGGGGGCCGATTGAAATCCGTGGTAGGTTGCTAACTGGGAATGTGGCCTTTCACAGGACAAAGAGAGAGCTTCTGCTATGCGCAGACACCTACACATCCCACTAAAACAATAAATTGAGTCGGAAAATACTTTTTTGGCTGCTGCACATCGTCTTCTCAGGAAAACGAACTCTATAAAATTACTGTATACCAAACCCCGGGTTTAGCAAAGTTACCACGAGGTAAATCCCGAATATCTATGACCGCTACACGTCTAGTTTTCTTATGGAAAACGAGCGTGTTTTAACATGCCAGATACAAACCCTGTGTTGAAGCTTCGGGTGGGGGTGGGGGAACTAAGGGCCATTTGGTATGGGTGAGTGGACAGGATTTTGAAAACATACCCCATTCATATACTTGTACTCTGAAAAAAGGGACCCATTCATATACTTAACTTTCGAAAATGCCACACCCATAATATGAACTTGTATTACATACAATAAAGACTTTTAGAAAAACCGTGCTGTCTGTCGGTCAGTCGTAAGTGCATAGATCGCTCGCGTGCGTCGTGTTCTTTTCACTTTTATCAGTGACTTCCTGTCAGTGATATATTAAGCAACTAGTCACTACCAGCACGAATCTATTTCCTAAATAAAAGCTAACGCTGAAGACGTGAAAGTGGAGCTGTGGCTTAAGAGTCTTTATACTTTCGTTGGGTGCAACGAGGACGTAGTATAATAAACTCATAAGGTCTCCATTTCTAAGGTATTGTGTTACTCTGAAGATTTGCCTATAGCCCATACTTTGGGTATATATAATCTATTCTATTCTGTTACATTCCCTAATTTACTGGCGACCTAATACCGGCTTTTATACTCCTTAAATGCTACATGGTTTATTGTCATGTCAGTTTAAAGCACTGAGACGACTTTGTAGTGAACTGAAAAGATATATAAATAAAGTGTCGTTTTTTAAATAAGTCGACTTGCCTGTTCCGCAAGGCGCCTTATAAGCTCTTTTTTTCAAGTTTGTGTATGTCATATTAAAGCACTATCTCGCTCATTTTTAGCAAAAATTTAGATAAAAATGACAGAAATATAAGACGACATATTTTATGTCGACTAAATATAAGAGAACATATTTCATGTAGACTTAAAATATCTCAATGAACAAGAAAATTATGTAGACTTAATGGTACTTTTGTTGTTTTATCTGTTTAATAAGTATACTTAATATCTCGCATCTCGATGGCAGCTACATGCCACCATACTTTTGCTATGGAAGCATTTAATAAAAGGTCACTCTGACTGGTTTTCTACTGACTGGTTTCATAGACAAAACTATTTTCCATCTGATTACCCCAGGACACCCAAACGCTGGTTACACCGAAACACCCCCTTGCGTATGTAGACCCGGTTATTACCGGAACGCTGCACGGAACGGGGCGTGGTAGCTCAGTGGTTAGTGCCGAGGTCCCCGGTTCGATTCCCGGCAGCGGTAATACAAGAGCACTGCATGCGGATGCCAACGCTCGGCTGCAGTTTCTTTTAGAAAACAAAAATTCTAAGTCGAAAAAGGGGCATTACTGTGCCAAAAATATTTTTAGGTTTTTATTGGTATGAGTTCCCCTTTTCATAATGAACAACTAGTCCCAGTTTCAAGTAAATATGTTCAGTAATGACAGAGATATTACAAAATGTCCAAGTTTTTGCACGACGACGATGGCGACGCAGACGACGCCAGAGCTATGACAATACCTCGTCGAGCTAAAAATTGTGGTATCCAAACATGCTCCGTTGGTATCATTTGCAGGGATGAATGCCACAAAGTGCACCGTCCTTCGGATCGGGACGCTAACTGGAGACCCCATGTGCAGGCAGAATCATCCCCTGTGCAGGATAAAGATCCTTACCGTAATTGCATGGTTACTGTGTAGGCTTCCATCATGCGAATCTGGAGTGTATATAATGGACATCTGCCTAGAATGTCCACGAGGGCATTTGGCAGTATACTGAGAAAGAAAGAAAATTTATCACTTGTACATGCATGATTGCTCTCACGCTTGCAAAATAAACATAAATTCGTGGTTTACATGATGTTGATTTCGCCCTCATCTATTTCTTCGCACATCTACACGGGTGGACATCAGGGGAGCTATCGCGAAATCGCGGCAACGTAATTTTGTTCCCACGACACATCCGGGAACCTTCGCGATAGTTCATAGGACCTGAAAATGGTAAACAAAGGTAGGTTCCCTTGTGTGTTTTGATTTATTGTAGAAGAATGAGAGAATAATATAAAGTTTCGGCGATGCTAAGCAATGTTAAAATGATTTTCCTTTCTAAACAGGCCGAAAAAATATTGAAAAAAAAAATCGTTGATGAAAGTAGGCGACCGTAACAAAATCGAACACAGGGTAATCTGACTTTAGTTTTCTGTCAGCACGAATGTATGAAGCAATAAGTTTGTAAGTTTTCGCTTAGAACATGATCCTTTGGCGCATATTTTGAGTATGTCAGCCCTCAGTCATCATTTAGATGCAAAACAAATGATCAACACATGTACAGTGAAGGGGTAATGGCGCTAATTTTCAGGCGGAGTAGCTCCCACATCATCGCGGCAGCTCCCAAAACACGCTCTAGTTCCCAAGTGGACCGCTGTGGTGCAAATGTAAAGCGTCGGATTTGAGATCGAGAGGTAACCGGTTCGATCCCCGCAAGCGCCAAGTGTTTTTTCCTTGAGCAAACGACTTTATCCACATTGCTTAGTACTGGTTCCAACCCAGGAAAAGAGGGCCATATGGAAGATTAGTACTTGTTCTAAATGTGTAACCCTCTATGAATAAGGTCGATTATTATTATTATTATTATTATTATTATTATTATTATTATTATTATTATTATTATTATTTTTATTATTAGAGTCTATCAGATACTGAGTCTGTCACATCTGGCCATTTACCTCAGTTAGCTGGTTCGCTAAATTTAGCAAAATAAAATCAATGGATGAGTTCTTAAAAGAGTTTACAGTCTGTTACAGAGGTGTACTAAAACGTATACCTCTGAGTCCTAATCTATACCATGCGGGCTTTGAACTGTTCTGTAGTTTTGGCATTTACCACAGAGGAGGGAAGACTGTTCCACTGAGGAATAGTTCCGGGAAAGAAGAAATTCTTCAGAGCATCACTATATGTCTGATACCTATGATATTGGCTGTTTAAGTTTGACGCCCTTCTTTGAGTTGAACTAGTGTCACAGGGGCCAAGTATTTATCTGTATTAAGAGACACTCTATCAGAGTGTATCTTATAATATAATGTTATTAATCAAGTAATTTCATTATGGGCCCAGGTACAGATCCGAGGTCTGCTGCATTTGCCCGAGGCCGAAGGCCGAGGTCCAATGCAGCTGACCGAGGACCTGTAACTAGGTCAATACGAAATTACTTGATTAATGACAATTTTATTAACTGAAACAATAAAAAAATCATGATTATTAATTTTTTGACCTCACTTTACCGCGCTTAATATTGGTTGACCTGGTGTTAATACGGATGACCTCCGACCAATACAGGATAGTCAATTAATAAAAGAAGGTTAAAGAAGACTGCTCACGACGGGCCTCTAGCGATGGCCAATCCATTAACCTGCTCCAATGCATGCTGGTGTAGTGAGTAGTCGAATTTTATCTGCTTGTCTCGTGGGTGCCGTGAAATCCTCATTGAATGGCATGCTGAACTTCATTTGCCAGCCTATACATTGAAAATATTACCGCCGAACAAAACGAAAATTTTAAGATGAAGAATTGTTATTGTTTTCTTATTTCTGCTCAACCCATCGAAGCGGTTCTAACGAATACCCACAACCTATAATTAAGAGTAGAAATAAGAAAAATAATAATCCATCCAGAAAGAAGACAATAATTAACCAGAAACGGAAAAAAAACTTTTTGACCACTGAGTACAACCTTGACCTAGAAGGTACGAACCTTGGTTTAGCGCCCGACACATCATCTCATGATTGTTAACTTTGCTGCCAAGTAATTTCAAACTCCAACCAGAAATAAGGAAGTAATTGACAGTGTTAAAGTTTCGGACACGACTGACCTTGACCTTGGAGGTGCGGAACTGCGTTTTGTGCACTATACATCGGCGCATGATCGTTAACATTTCTGCCAAGTAATTTCAAAATCCACCCAGAAGTTACAGGACGTGTTTAAGTTTCATATCCTTTTTTGACCTTTGACCTCTAATTACGGCCTTAAACTTGTAGGTCCGGGCCTGGGTTTTGTGCGCGACAAATTGTCTCATAATGGTTAACACTTATGGCAAGGAATTTTAAAACCCATTCAGAAGTAAGAAAATTTATTACCCTGGTTAATTTAGGACTATTTTTTGACCTTTGACCTTTAAGTATGTAACTGGTGAAAAAATGCTAATCACCTTTACCCGGTCGGGGATCGAACCCGGTCCGCCGGAGTGAAAGTACGACCTTGACCTTAGAAGTATGGACCTGGATTTTGCGCACGACACATCGTCTCACGATGGTTAAGATTTCTGCCAAATAATTTCAAATTTCAACCAGAAAAAGAATGTTATTGACGGTGTTTAAGTTTCGGACGGACGAACGGACAGGGGCAACGTTATATGCCCTTCTACTATTCGAAGAATGATGGGGGGGCATAAGATCATCATGCAATGCGTTTGGAGACTGCACTTATTTCCTTTTTATATATATGGATTTGTGGTTTAACGTCACTATTTATTTTATTTTGAGACGTTGCTTGGAATCTTGTCGGACTTTTACCGGACATTGAGATGAAATGACAGCTCAGGCCCTTCCGCAAAATGAAACCAAAAGGATTTATACGCTTGAATGGTCCGACTCGGAAACGTTCTAATAATTGATTACTTATTTCATTTGGATAAATAATGAGATTAATGCCGATTTTATTCAAGTAGTTATTGTTGACGATATATTCAAGATTTACTTACTTTAACATATCAGAAATCATAAAATGTTATTAGAAATCGTTGACTGGATGTATAACTTGGTAGAAAATGACAATGAGAGAAGGCTATTTCTTTTCCTCAAAGTTATATCGCGGTTTAAAATCTCTAAAATTCCCGTTGTTTTCTTATGATTAAGGCCCGTTAATATAGACCAGGTGTGTGACGTAACAGGATTTCGCTCTATTAGACAATTGCTTTGCCTTAAAAACCTGTTATATATCATTCTTGTAACAATGAGTAATTTATGTGATGC
Source organism: Lucinisca nassula (assembly GCA_963580285.1). Classification (NCBI taxonomy): domain Eukaryota; kingdom Metazoa; phylum Mollusca; class Bivalvia; order Lucinida; family Lucinidae; genus Lucinisca; species Lucinisca nassula. Next base: position 181,965,938 of record OY757010.1, read on the forward strand.
TAGCGGTTGCCTGGTGGTTTAAATCGACATATAATCTAATCTAAAGGGACTTCTCTCAATGTGGGGAAAGGATAGACTCGTGGGAACTAGAGCGTGTTTTGGGAGCTGGCGCGAATTTGCGCCCAAATATCTCGCTCTAAGCGAAAACTTACAAAACAGTTGCATGCTTCATTCGTATTGACATAAAACTATGGTCAGATTACCCTGTGCTCGATTTTGTTACGGTCACCTACTTTCAGCAACGATTTTTTCGATATTTTGTTCGGCCTGCTTAGAAAGGTAAATCAATTTAACATTGCTTAGCATCGCCGAAACTTTATATCATTCCTCATTCTTCTTCAATAAATCAAAACACACAATGGTACCTACCTTTGTTTACCATTTCCAGGTCCTAGGAACTATCGCAAGTTTGTTTGTTTGATTTGAGGTTTAACGTCCCTGTCAACACTGTTAAGGTCATTTTGGAGACGTTGCTTCCAATTTTGTGGGACTTTTACCCGACATTGTGATGAAATGACATCTCAAGCCCTGTCGCCCAATGAAACCAATAGGGTTTATTAGCATTGACGGTCCGCCTCGCACCGCGGTTCCTGGACAGGCTTAGATCCACTAAGCGGTTGACCAGTACTAGTGTGCGGGCCGGATTCAGCTCTGCGTGGAAGCACCATACAGCCCATATATTTCTTCAAGCCCCTATGGGCGGGTGCTTGAACTATCGCGAGAGTTCCCGGATGTATCGTGGGAGCAAAATTACGTTGACGCGATTTCGCGATAGCTCCCCTGATGTCCACCCGTGATCTAGTTCTTTCATAAGGTTAACGTAGAATGTAAAAAAATAAAGGTTTACCTTAAATTTATGTTTATTTTAACCAGTTTGTTTCACGATTCAGCAGTATAGACCCTGATCAGACTGCAGTCTGATCTCGGACTGCGCTGTTTGCTTAAGGATGCTTGTCCCAATACTTAGGAGTATTACACAGAAAGAAATTTTGAGTTTAGACATGGAAATCAGCGCTATTATGATTATCTACGCGGAGAACACAAAGGTACTGATCAGACAGTGCGCATGTGCACAGGTTGATCGGCACCTTTGTTGTTCGCAAATGGCATAAATAGGTTTTCTCGCGACGTGGCTCAATGCATCACCAATCGGTTGAGATAGTGCACAGGGTATGTTAATGAGAATGAGATAAACAAGGTGAGAACAAAATACCCAGTGCAAATATCAAATACATGTATTCTTAGCTGGTATTTTTATTTTATTTGATTGGAGGTTTTACGTCCCCGTCAACACTATATAGGTCATTTTGGAGACGTTGCTTCCAATTTTGTTGGACTCTTATACCCGACACTGAGGTGAAATGACGTCTCAAGCCCTGCCACCCAATGAAACCAATATGGTATATATGCATGAACTCACACCACTTTGGCTGGGCATGCTTGGGTCCTCTAAAGGGCTTACCAGTACTCATGTGTGGTCGGTTTGGCTCTGCGTGTGAGTGAGTGAGTGTTTAAGTTTTACGTCTCACCAACAGCAAAAGGTCATACGGAGACGAGACCTCAGTTTAAAGACTCACCAGAAAGTCTGGAGAAGCCCGGGATCGATCCTGCGACCCCTGGTTTGCAAGGCGAGTAGCATAACCACTACACCACGGAGGCTTCTCAGCTCTGCGTGGAAGTATGATGCAGCCCATCTATTTCTTCAACCCCCAATGAGCGGGGGCTGTCTAAGCTGGTATGTTTTTTGTTTGTTTGATTTGAGGTTTAACGTCCCCGTCAACACTGTAAAGGTCATTTTGGAGACGTTGCTTCCAATTTTGTGGGACTTTTACCCGACATTGAGATGAAATGACATCTCAAGCCCTGTCGCCCAATGCAACCAATAGGGTTTATTAGCATGGACGGTCCACCTCGCACCGCGGTTCCTGGACAGGCTTAGATCCTCTAAGCGGTTTACCAGCACTAGTTAGTGTGCGGGCCGGATCAGCTCTGCGTGGAAGCATCATGCAGCCCATATATTTCTTCAAGCCCCGATGGACGGGGCTGGTATGCAAGTATATTTTATGGTGACCTTAAAAGCGTATGCATGTACAAAGGCACTCCATTAACTCAAATCGTATTCTGATACTTTTGTTTTTTCTTTCTTTTTTAGGGTTGTGTCAGCGAGGTAGTGACCCCGACAGATCCCGATATCATTGCGTCTATACACCGTGCAGAAGGTCATGGGACTGTCCTTTTAGGTTTCCATTCTGTATTGGTGGGGGCTGTTGTGTACCTCGATTAGTCCCACCCCCATTTTGTCCATTTTACCTCCGACGAGGAAGATGTGGCCGACGCTTTGATCCTCGATGTGACCCTGGATACACGTGTCGTTATGGCCACTGCTGTAGAGACTAACTTTATTACAAGTATAGCTAGGTCTATGCTTAGCACATATTAACTGTGAATGGCTAGAATTATATCCTAGAAATGTTTATACAATTTACTGTCTTTGAAAAAATTCTAATTGCAAGTCTTGAATTTAGTGATACTTCTAGACCGTGTGCGTTTCAATTCTTGTCTGGTACACTGCACATGTGGACCTCATCAAATCAGTGCGACGTCAGCAGTATTAAGTTCGCGACAAGTTGATTAAAACCGTACTGTCTAAGTGGTTATACATGTCCAAACTTCATGACCATATGGAAAATAATTTACATGCTTAACATATTGATATGGTTCTCAATAAAAATTGTTGCTAACGGCGAGGCGAGTTTTTTTAAGCTCACCAGGACCGAAGACTCCTGAGGAGATTATAAGAATCTTAAATGGGTTTGAGGGGTGGATGGGAAAATCCGTCCCAAGGGTCACTTTCCGGCATCACGAGGCTTGCCGAGTGATGCCGGACAGTGATCCCGAGGGACGGATTTTTCTATCCAGCCCCTCACATCCATATAGGATTCTTTTTCTTGCATATATTATGCTGTAAATTCCACATAAAATTGGCATGACAGTATAAATCATATTTGATAAACTTTTTTTTTTCTAAATTTAGCAAAATAATCAAAATAAATAAATATTTCCTATAATTAGCTTTTTTTTCTCAAAACTATTAGACAGTTGGAATTAGGGAAAAGTCATACTGTTTGCTTTATTAAGCCAGATTGCAGTTTCTGTATTTCTTAAGCACCTGGTCATCAAGGATCACAAAAGAACTGCTGAAACATTGCACGACCCGCAGAAAAAGCGACCGACTGAAGTCGGTTGATTTTCTAAGTGCCCTAAAATCACCATGTCATTCTGTCATTCTGTCATTCTGTCATTCTGTCAGTCTGTCATTCTGTCAGTCTGTCATTCTGTCAGTCTGTCATTCTGTCAGTCTGTCATTCTGTCTGTCCGTCCGTAACCCGTTTGTGAAAATTGGTGATAGTGACTTAACCGCTTGGAATATTTAAACAATTTTTGGCATACTGATAGCTATCAATGAGATCTAACCAATGAACTTGCGAAATATTACATTCCATTTAATATAGCCTCGCCGAGGCGAAAAATGTGAAAATTTTCGAACTGCTTCTCCTCGGAAACCGTTGGGCCGATTGAAGTCAAATTTCATATGGAGCCTCTATGGAATGGGGGAAACCAAAATTTGCTCATGGGGTCCAGGTCACATGACCAAAATGGCCGCCAAGCCATATATGGTCTGTCTGTCTGTCCGTCCGTAACCCGTTTGTGAAAATTTGGTGATAGTGACTTAACCGCTTGGAATATTTAAACAATTTTTGGCATACTGATAGATATCAATGAGATCTAACCAATGAACTTGCGAAATATTACATTCCATTTAGTATAGCCTCGCCGAGGCGAAAAATGTGAAAATTTTCGAACTGCTTCTCCTCGGAAACCGTTTTGCCGATTGAAGTCAAATTTCATATGGAGCCTCTATGGGACTGGGGAAACCAAAATTTGCTCATGGGGTCCAGGTCGCATGACAAAAAATGGCCACCAAGCCATATATGTTAAAAACCCTTCAAAAATAGTATTCTCCAGAACCACTCGGCAGATTTCCACGAAACTTGATAATTAACATATGGGACGTAGGCCCATCATAAAATGCTAAAATGGTGACCCTGGGTTGACTTTGACCTTCTTTGTGCCTAGGTCAAACTTTGACACATATGCTTTTGTATTGGAAAAGTGTGAATGCATTTTATCCTGCAAACGATTCAGAATACAGTACTAAAGTATAAGATATATTTTTGCTCCTTACGATAAGACGCATTTATTCGGGGAACCGTTTTAGGTCCAGGTCATATGACCAAAATGGCCGCCATACCCATATATGGTAACACTCATAAAGCTAAAAGCATCCGGCGGGTCGTGCACTTCAGCTGAAGCACTGGTATTTAATTATAATCTCCTCATGAGAAGGAAATATCAAAACAATATTGTGACAACAAATGTCTAGAATCAAACACTGAGACAGATTATTTTTGTTGTTAAACACAAATCTGTTCTTATTGTAATCCTTGATGACCACGGCTTGGGAGGGGATAAATGCCTAAATGGGTAGCTATCCTCTTAAGCAATGTTTTGATAAGTACATACTAACACGTCAATAAAAGGGGGACTTTTCGGTTATTGGACACACAATTACATTATAGTGACGTTATGCATGGCAGACTGGATTCTGCCGTCTCAATTTCTGGAGTTACCGGTGTTTAAAGTGTAAATTTGATGTTACACTGGACTTTGCCGTGTAACAAGTTAAAGGACATTTTCAAGAAAGGAGCCGCCTTCTTTACATTGAACTGGTAAACCAGTTTGAAATCTTATATGATTCCATTTGTGTTACTGATATTTTATGTTGGTGAACTTGCTTAAATATAGAAAAATACAAATTAAACAATTGTTTTTGAAACCGGCGTTCCTCATGTATTTTTATAAAGACTTTTGCGCTCCTTTATTTAGTGCGTAATACAAACCTTCCATTTCTTAGCGCGGATTTTCAATGCTGCAGTCACTTCGGTTACCAACGTCCGCCATATTGTGTTGACACTGCAGGAATGTTTTGTGACGTCACGTAACGTGCTGTGACCTCAACCTTATCGACGGCGCATCTGAGGTCGTAATCAACCAGTGCATTTATCAAACACGATAATATTCGATTTTGGGTCAGAACACCAGGGTCAGAACATAAATTTCTATCTCAGGGTAAAATCACGGATTTCCTTGTCTGGTGTGTAAGAAAGTGGTCCATCGTGGTCGAGAGTTTGTAGATGTATATTTTGTATTAACCTGTTAAAATATGTCACCAAATATGGGCTTGTACAAATGTGATAGTAATTCTGTGTCATTTTTTTGTGAAAGCTTATACTTTTATGGGCCCTCTTCGGCTCGTACAATCTGTGCCAGAGCTCTGCCTGATGACCTCTTTTTTAGTGAAAGCGTATACTTGTTATGGGCCTTCTTTTTAATTTTCGTGAAAGCTTATACTTGTTGTAGCATTCAACCTGCATTGTGAGTAATTGCACGACCCGCAGAAAAAGCGACCTACTGAAGTCGGTTGATTTTCTAAGTGCCCTAAAATCACCACGTCATTCTGTCATTCTGTCATTCTGTCAGTCTGTTTGTTTGTTTGTTTGATTTGAGGTTTACCGTCCCCGTCAACACTGTACAGGTCATTTTGGAGACGTTGCTTCCAATTTTGTGGGACTTTTACCCGACATTAAGATGAAATGACATCTCAGGCCCTGTCGCCCAATGAAACCATTAGGGTTTATTAGCATGGACGGTCCGCCTCGCTCCGCGGTTCCCGGCTGTCAGTCTGTCATTCTGTCTGTCCGTCCGTAACCCGTTTGTGAAAATTGGTGATAGTGACTTAACCGCTTGGAATATTTAAACAATTTTTGGCATACTGGTAGATATCAATGAGATCTAACCAATGAACTTGCATAATATTACATTCCATTTAGTATAGCCTCGCCTAGGCGAAAAATGTGAAAATTTTCGAACTGCTTCTCCTCGGAAACCGTTGGGCCGATTGAAGTCAAATTTCATATGGAGCCTCTATGGGATGGGGGAAACCAAAATTTGCTCATGGGGTCCAGGTCACATGACCAAAATGGCCGCCAAGCCATATATGGTCTATCTGTCTGTCCGTACGTAACCCGTTTGTGAAAATTGGTGATAGTGACTTAACCGCTTGGAATATTTAAACAATTTTTGGCATACTGATAGATATCAATGAGATCTAACCAATGAACTTGCGAAATATTACATTCGATTTAGTATAGCCTCGCCGAGGCGAAAAATGTGAAAATTTTCGAACTGCTTCTCCTCGGAAACCGTTGGGCCGATTGAAGTCAAATTTCATATGGAGCCTCTATGGGATGGGGGAAACCAAAATTTGCTCATGGGGTCCAGGTCACATGACCAAAATGGCCGCCAAGCCATATATGGTCTGTCTGTCTGTCCGTCCGTAACCCGTTTTGAAAATTGGTGATAGTGACTTAACCGCTTGGAATATTTAAACAATTTTTGGCATACTGATGGATATCAATGAGATCTAACCAAAGAACTTGCGAAATATTACATTCCATTTAGTATAGCCTCGCCGAGGCGAAAAAATGTGAAAATTTTTCGAACTGCTTCTCCTCGGAAACCGTTGGGCTGATTGAAGTCAAATTTCATATGGAGCCTCTATGGGATGGGGGAAACCAAAATTTGCTCATGGGGTCCAGGTCACATGACCAAAATGGCCACCAAGCCATATATGGTCTGTCTGTCTGTCCGTCCGTAACCCGTTTGTGAAAATTGGTGATAGTGACTTAACCGCTTGGAATATTTAAACAATTTTTGGCATACTGATAGATATCAATGAGATCTAACCAATGAACTTGCGAAATATTACATTCCATTTAGTATAGCCTCGCCGAGGCGAAAAAATGTGAAAATTTTCGAACTGCTTCTCCTCGGAAACCGTTGGGCCGATTGAAGTCAAATTTCATATGGAGCCTCTATGGGATGGGGGAAACCAAAATTTGCTCATGGGGTCCAGGTCACATGACCAAAATGGCCGCCAAGCCATATATGGTCTGTCTGTCTGTCCGTCCGTAACCCGTTTGTGAAAATTGGTGATAGTGACTTAACCGCTTGGAATATTTAAACAATTTTTGGCATACCGATAGATATCAATGAGATCTAACCAATGAACTTGCGAACTATTACATTCCATTTAGTATAGCCTCGCCGAGGCGAAAAATGTGAAAGTTTCGAACTGCTTCTCCTCGGAAACCGCTGGGCCGATTGAAGTCAAATTTCATATGGAGCCTCTACGGGATGGGGGAAACCAAAATTTGCTCATGGGGTCCAGGTCACATGACAAAAAATGGCTGCCAAGCCATATATGGTAAAAACCCTTCAAAAATAGTATTCTCCAGAACCACTGGGCAGATTTCCACGAAACTTGATAAATAACATATGGGACGTAGGCCCATCATAAATTGCTAAAATGGTGACCCTAGGTCAAACTTTGAAACATATGCTTTTGTATTGGAAAAGTGCGAATGCATTTTATCCTGCAAACGATTCAGAATACAGTACTAAAGTATAAGATATATTTTTGCTCCTTACGATAAGACGCATTTATTGGGGGAACCGTTTTAGGTCCAGGTCACATGACCAAAATGGCAGCCATACCCATATATGGTAACACTCATAAAGCTTAAAGCATCCGGCGGGTCGTGCACTTCAGCTGAAGCACTGGTTAATGGCAGTGTTTCCGTGTAAAACCCTAAGTATATATATATATGTCTACACCAATGGCGTAGACAATACTACCGGAAGAACGATTCACCGTGTAAACGAAAAATGTCTAGTCTGCGCTCCAGAACTCAATCGCTTTTTTCTATTTCGGTGAATCGCTTTGCCCATAACAGATTGGAAAATCTTTAAACGGAGCATAGGCAAACAGTGCCAGCCCTGATCAGACGCACATCTGTTCAGGGCCTTCACGGTTTGATAAAATATCAACTATTTTCCATTTGAATATCTTAAAAGAATTCAGCATGACACCCTTATATTTTTCTCATCACCCGAACAAGTCCACCCCACTAAACCCCCCTTTATATACAGAAAAAATCCGGTGTTTACGGGGTATACATTATTTTTCTTACTTCTGCTCCACGACATGGATTGGAGGTACTCATTATAACAGCCTCATTTATGTGGTTCTAACGAGCAGCTACAACCTATGTTTGAATTTCAAATAAGAAAAATATCGCACTTTTTCATCAGAAAAGGAGCCATTTTGGACATGTGAAAACATGCTCTATGTCGGGTGCGTTCTCGTAATGTAATTCGACATCCAGCTCTTCGACATCTGCTATAAATACATTGAAACTGCGATGGGTCGAACACCGCCGATGTTCCGTATACCACGCATCACGAAAACACACCTATATAACTTTTACCCCCTTGAACCACACTTTTATATAGTAAAACTGGCTCATCGGAGTCTAACTGTTGATTTTCTTTTGCTCCAGCATTTCAGTAGTTTCTTGATGTCGAGTCCTCACCGTTGTCTCACCTCTGTGGTTCTTTGATTATTTGTGTTCATGGAGATGTTGCACTGATGAGTTAGGAGGCCTTCATGCGGACTGAACAAATTATTTGTCTAAATAGCGACGGAAGTAAGGGCGAGGATTGTGGCCACGTAAAATCGATTTAAGCCCCCCCCCCCCCCCCCCCCCCCCCACCTGTTACTTACTGTGTGTATCACTTGTGTCTTTTTATTTTGGATGGCCATTTTGTGGGAAAGTAACTGTCCTTATGGCCTTCCTTTGTTTAAGTTTCCATTGTGGTCTGGTCGCTTAATGTTTGTGTTTCTTTCCCTTTGGTGTCTTTGGTGGGTGGAGTAAGTTGATTGTATCGATTCCTGATCTTTGTTTTACTTCTACTTTACAGGGGTAAACTTTATTTTTCTTATTTCTGCTCTAAAATATAGATTGTGGGTACTCGTTAGAACCGCCTCGATGAGGCGGTTCTAACGAGTACCCACAATCTATTTTTTTAGCAGAAATAAGAAAAAAACATCACAGTTTTTATCTTAAAATGTTCGTTTTTTAGGCGGTAAAGTTTACAATGCATTAGTATAGGCGTGTTTTCGTTATGGGTTCTTTCCGAACTCGTGTCCCTGGCAAAAAATTTCCATATTTGCTGGTATCTGGCTGTTGTTTATTTTGTTTTACTTTTAACTTTGAAGAAATAAGTGTGACTATTAGAGTGCTAATAAACAGAGGAGCCCTTAACTGGACTTGGTTGTTAATCATTATCTACATAAAACGGAATCCTTTGGAAGCAAAGATTACATCACAGAACCGAAAACCATTACGAAAACACGCCTATACATATACATTGTAACCTTTATCGCCGAAAACATGAAAATTTTAAGATGAAAAATGTTGATGTTTTCCTTTTTTCTGCTCAAAATATAGCCTTATGGGTATTCGTTAGAACCGCCTCATCGAGGTTCTAACGAGTACCCACAATCTATAATTTAGAGCAGAAATAAGAAAAATAGGGTTAACCCCTATAAACCCCAGTTTTACTATATAAAAGTGGTGTTCAAGGAGGTAAATGTTATGCAGGCGTGTTTTCGTGATGCTGTGGAGTGGTCAACTCTTTTCTGGGCTAGACTAGATACTTTCGGCCAATCAGGCCTCATCAATGACGCAATGCGAAGGGATAGGTTTTCTCGGGACGTGCTTCAATGAATCTCCAACAAAAAGCCGGATTCATTAGCTCAGTTGTATGCATGTCCGACTCGTTTTAAGGAGGTCGCAGGATCGATACCTACCAGGGATCTCCCGCTTTCAAACACAACATTCTTTCGCAGAGACTGATCATGAATTCTCTCTTAGCAAGATCTATACACCAGCGGTTAGCCGGCCTCGGTAGCTCAGTCGGGTGCACGTCTGACTGGTGATCAGGAGGACGCAGGTTCGATACATGCCGGGATGGAATCTTTTCTACGGTCATTCTCCCCCTTCAGCTGATTCAAGAAATGCAGTTGTCAGTTTTTGGAGAAAGAATGTTCACTGTACTGGTTAACCGCTTACGTATAAGCCTGCCCAGGAAAAGTGTGAATAAGTAAACTGACTGGCTCAAACATGACCTAAATAGTGTTGACTGTGCCGTTAAACCCCAATATAAACAAACAAACAAACGATACACCAGCGGTTAACCAGTACAGTGCACATTCTTTTGCCAGAAACTGACAACTGCCCTTCTTGAATTCACAGAAGGGACAGAGTGGCAGTAGAAAAGAAATCATGATCGATCCCTACGAATGCTGCAGACCCGTCGAGGATCGAACCCGCGACCTCCTGATCACAAATCAGACACGCTTCCGACTGAGCCACCGAAGCCGGTGTGTTTTGAATAAACGAGTAGACATATTGATTATTTTGTCTTTAGTTCTGTTTCTTCTCTGTCATTCACAGTTCCCTCTTTCTCATGTCTTCCACTTTCTGCTACTCTCCTTTGTCGTCGTTACCTTTTCTCCATTTCTCTGGGAGACGACACAAAATGGTTAATAAGGGTTTACGTGCCGTTAAAGAACAACACAACAGTAAAGTCTTTAAATAATGGCAGAAAAAAGCAAAATTCAACAATACATGTATAAACCAGCACATAAGAAAAGGTACTTATCGTATATGCGACCAGGAAAGGTTCTGGCGAGCATGCGCAATACGCACAGACTCGCCAGAACCTTTGCTCATAGCAGACTTGAGGAAGCTGCATGGAAGAAGTCATGCAACTAGACATATTTCAGTAGAACTTCGATGACTCGAATACCAATGGCTCGTTTAGCATAGCTGAGTCGAACCCGTTCTTGAGCCCTTATGGGATAATAGTGGGGGATAATTAAAGAGATTTTAGTCTTTTATCTTGCAAAATGTATGCTGTGGTCTAATGAATATACAAAGCATATGTTTTCATTATAGAACTCCGAAAGATGTCCAAAAGTATGTCGTTCGTTATGCCTCCCGACAGTAACCCTTAGTCGCTCGAACTATCCGTTCACCTTTTGAGGTCTCAAAACTGTTCGAGCCATTTAAGTTCGACTGTAGCTAGGTTTTGTTGGATTAGTTACAGGGACCTTGCCTCAAGTCAATTCCCCTTGGTCATTTAAGTACTAGCCACAGTGTCATTGTGAACCTATGCACAACAAACGCTACAAGAAGATCTGAACAATCATCGAAGACTCAGAACAGCCTGAACATCTGTGCAGTCTTATCACACTCCTCGCTGATCATACGAGCCTTCTCTTGACGCAGGGCTATGTTTTGTTTGTTTGTTTGATTTGACGTTTAACGTCCCCGTCAACACTGTAAAGGTCATTGTGGAGACGTTGCTTCCAATTTTGTGGGACTTTTACCCGACATTGAGATGAAATGACATCTCAAGCCCTGTCGCCCAATGAAACCAATAGAGTTTATAAGCATGGACGGGCCGACTCGTACAACTTTGCCTGGACTTAGATCCTCTAACGGGTTTACCAGTACTCGTGTGCGGGTCGGTTTCAGCTCTGCGTGGAGGCATCATGCAGCCCATATATTTCTTCAAGCCCCGATTGAGACACAGGGCCATGCAAAGGGGATCAGGGAAAACTCTGATTAGATTACGCGGATGCCTGTCTGATCTGAATATTCCTAGGTTGAGAAGGTTTTCTTGTCTTTTCATTAATAACTTATTGGCAAGAACAAAACGTGTAGAACAAGCAGTCCGTTGTTAAGAACTGATGTATTTGGTTCTGTTGTCTGTAATATTACTCAGATTCTACGCGTGGTCGTCGATAACCACTGTCAGCGATGTTAAACAGTGTTGCTGAAACGGGGAAAAAAGAATTTTATTACAACAATTACTAGTCTTTTCAAGCGCTTGAATCCCTTACTGTCACTTAAATTATGAAAAAAAAATCATGAACTGCTTAATGAATGTCGTCCTCCGATCACCCCGCGCTATATAGAGCGTGCCAAGTGCAAACTGGCATTCAAACAGGTGGTCCAGTGAAGACTCAGATCAGACTGCATTATCACATAGTTCTATCAGATACTTCGCTGCAAACAACATGTTTTTATCAGTTACCCCCTATATAAAAGCAGTGCAACACATTTACCTGTCAGGGGATATGGTTCAAGGGCTGATTGTTACATGTGGGTTTAAGGCGTCCCGCAAACCCGCATGCTGACAAGACGACCGATGGTGATCGCTGACAGATGAACGGGCAACTGTGGGGAAAGACACAAGGAGATGTTATATACAAGACATAAATTATTAAGAATAACTATATACAACAATACCAACACTGAACACTACATTTATTTGCTTCTATAACATTTCACTGCGCACGGCCCAAAGGCAAAACTGCGTTTTGTGCTCGGAACGGTGACATGAAAATTGTATAGAAGCAAATAACACACAGTACACAAAATAAACCAACGAAAAAAAAATAAACAAGAGGGCCATGATGGCCCTGGATCGCTCACCTGATCAATAGAGTAACAAGTGGGCCCCGGGGAGGGCCATTATTGAGCCCAGGGCTATAATGTGCATAATGTTGAGGGAGGTCTAAAAAGGTGAAGCTTCATACCAACTATCAACAAAGCCTATAATTTGAACTATCTTGGCAAAGGTCCACTAGATGAGGCTACACACCAAATATCAAAGACCTGGGCCTTGCGGTTTCAGAGAAGAAGATATTCCCTACATAAGCCTATGTAAAACCAAATAGCCCGAGGGCGGGGGCATTTTTGGCATCAGGGCTATTATTTAAACAATCTTGGTAGAGGTCCACTAGATGAAGCTTCACACCAAATATCAAAGACCTGGGCCCTGCTGTTTCAGAGAAGAAGATTTTCAAAGACTATCTCTATATAAGTCTATGTAAAACCAAAGGGCCCCGGGGCGGGGGCATTTGTGGCCCGATGGCTATAATGTGAACACTCTGTGTAGAGGTTCACTAGAAGAAGCTCCATACCATTTATCAAAGATATGGGCCTTGCCGTTTCAGAGGGGAAGAAACCAAAGGGTCTCGGGGCGGGGGGGGGGGGGGCATATTTGGCCCAAGGGTTATAATTTTGAACAATCTTGATAGAGGTCCACTAGATGAAATTTCACACCAAATATCAAAGACCTAGGCCTTGTGGTTTCACAGAAGAAGATTTTGTAAGATTTTCCCTAAAACCAAAGGGCCCCGAGGCGGGGGCATGTTTTGACCTAAGGGCCATAATTTGAACTATCTTGGTAGAAGTCCACCAGATGAAGCTTCATACCAAATATCAAAGACCTAGGCCTTGTGGTTTCAGAGATGAAGATTTTTCAAGAATTTCCCTATATAAGTCTATGTAAAACCAAAGGGCCGGAGCGGGGGCATTTTGGCCCCAGGGCTATAATTTGAACAATCTTGGTAGAGGTCCACAAAATGAAGCTTCATACCAAATATCAAAGACCTGGGCCTTGCGGTTTCAGAGAAGAAGTTTTTTAAAGATTTTCGCTCTATAAGTCTATGTAAAACCAAAGTGTCCCGGGGAGGGGAGGGGGCATTTTTGGCCCCAGCACTATAATTTGAAAATCTTGGTAGGGGTCCACTAGATGAAGCTTCATACCAAATAGCAAAGACCTAGGCCTTGCGGTTTCAGAGAAGAAGATTTTTAAAGATTTACCCTATATAAAACCCATGTAAAACCAAAGGGCCCCGAGATGGAGCATTTTTGCCTCCAGCACTATAATTTGAACAATCTTGGTAGGGGTCCACTAGCTGACGCTTCATACCAAATATCAAAGACCTGGGCCTTGCGGTTTCAGAGAAGAAGATGTTTAAAGATTTTCCCTATATAAGCCCATGTAAAACCAAAGGGCCCTGGGGCGGGGGCATTTGTGGCCCGAGGGCTATAAATTGAACAATCTTGGTAGGGGTCCACTAGAAGAAGATTCATAACAAAAAGCAAATACATGGGCCTTGCGGTATCAGAGAAGAAGATTTTTAAAGATTTTCCCTATATAATCCTATATAAAACCAAAGGGACCCGGGCGGGGGCATTTTTGACCCCAGCACTATAGTTTGAACAATCTTAGTAGGGGTCCACTAGATGAAGCTTCATACCAAATATCAAAGACCTGGGCCTTGTGTTTCAGAGAAGAAATTTTTTTAAGTTTTCGATGAAAAAATCTATTTTTGGCTCCTTTGACCTAAATGTGCAACGGACCAAAACCATTTGAACAACTTTGAAAGGGTACTTTCTAAGGATCATTCCAGTGAAGTTTGGTCAAAATCCGATCAGTGGTTTAGGAGGAGATGTCGTTTGAAGAAATTGTTACGCACAGACGCACGGACGCACGACGGACGACGGACAAAAGGTGATCCCAAAAGCTCACCTCGTCACTACGTGACGGTGAGCTAAAAATATATGTCCACTTCGGGTGGACTACGTCGACGCGCTGGTGCTCCCGTAGTTTACTCGAAGAATTAATCACAGTCAACCATGCTGACTCATTTTCTTCTTTTTATCACAAATCGTACGATTTTATCTCTGGATACTGCAGTGCAGTAAAATATGAGATCTCAATAACTGGTCTGGATGGGCCGCAGTCTGGGATAGCCCACCTGTGCGGGGTACTACTACCCTACGACTCGTCGTACCAATACCTGCTCATGTAGACCAGGGAGCAGCAGGTCACTTAATGTCATCTCGACATAATATGCCTGGAAATTATGATAATCAACTAAAATACGATTCACGAAACGTATACACTACATCATGATCCCTGCCCCGGAGAAGTCTGAATATGTTCATGCATATACCGTTATTGCGCATGCGCCGACCAGACAAACAGGCTGTTCAGTGCATATGACAAATAACCGCACTGCAGAATTCAGTTTGACTGTGCAGCAAAATATCAGCACCCAGTAGTTGAAACAAAAATACTAAAAAATTATGCTTCCTTACTGAGCACTACAGAAATCAATTACTGCTTACTATAACTGAGCATAATACTCATCAAATTAGTGCTCACTACATCAGAACAGGTAAGAGGCAATTGAACAGACCGCGCCTTTGCGCTACCCGGTCATTCGCCAGTTACAGGAAACAAATAACCAAAACTCAATTTCATATCCTTCTCCGCGACACGGCTCACAAATATAGCTGTTCACAAATTCATTACATTAACAACAACTAGAAACTAAAAACATGAAGATTTGTATCTATTCTACACAACATGTGTCAGTATTTGATAGGGAACAACACTGTTTGCCGCTTGGCGTATCAAAATCATGAACAGACCCACACCATCTGCCGTATAATACATGTACTAAGCTTAGATAATTTCCGTATTTGGTAGACACAACGTCAGGACCGTCTTTGCGACGTCGATGACGTTGCTGGCGTCATCTAAGCCGCCCAGGTCGTTATAACGTGTGACGACCAAATACCCAAAGTCATCATCCTAAGTAGAAGTAAAACAAAGATCAGGAATCGATACAATTAACTTACTCCACCCATCAAAGACACCAAAGGGAACGAAACACAAACATTAAGCGACCAGACCATAATGGAAACCTAAACAAAGGAAGGCCATAAGGACAGTTACTTTCCCACAAAATGGCCATATGGCCATCCAAAATAAAAAGACACAAGTGATACACACAGTAAGTAACAAACAACACCATAAATAAACCGCCACAGAAGAACCGCCTTGGAACAGTCAGTGGAATGATTTCCACTGGGGGGCTTAAATCGATTTTACGTGGCCACAATCCTCGCCCTTACTTCCGTCGCGATTTAGACAAATAATTTGTTCAGTCCGCATGAAGGCCTCCTAACTCATCAGTGCAACATCTCCGTGAACACAAAAATAAAAAAAACACAGAGGTGAGACAACGGTGAGGACTCGACAGCAAGAAACCACTGAAATGCTGGAGCAAAAGAAAACCAACAGTTAGACTCCGATGGGCCCGACCAGAGACAGAGCATCAGGCACCAACCAACATTACCAAGAATCAGATCTCTCTAATTCTCAATAAGCCTTTACGTTGGAGCCGTCATAGAATCTGAGGCCTGACCTAACGGCGTGCAATTAAAGAGGGAAGCAAAGTTGCCAACCGTGATTGGGTTAACTACCATGCATGCAGTCTGTCGTATAACATCCATGTTGTACCCAATCTTTTTATATCGAAGAATGATTTTACGAAATTGGGTGCTGAAGTCATTGCGGTTATATATTTTTCTGAATTTATATACTAAGTCACCATAAAATTCGGGTTCCGATAGACCTTGTTGCAGAAGAGATTTACGTCCAATATTGAATTTTGAAATTAAAGACAGGATTTTCATGCCGGGGGGTCTGGTTCCAAGCTTAACCATGTACAGGTAACCAGCAGATACATGTAGGTGTGGCTTGGTTTTGGTGGGCTGGCTACCTAAAGGGGCTATAAAACTGATAAGGCTTATGGGATATAATTGCCTGTAATAATCAGCTGCTGTCTATATATTTATCAAACAAATACCTTCAAAATTTTGAGACAAATAATTATGCTTCATAAACAAAGATTTATTTATTTATTAACATTTATATAGAAAATATCTAGTTTTGTATATTAGAAAATAAAATGGCATACTTGACTAAAATCAGAAAGTGATTTTTTTCTCAATTTCAGTTTAGGTTTGGAAGAAATATAATGCATGTTTCCATATTTGTCTCTATACACATTAACCTCTCTGTAATATGATTCACTGTTTTAAAAAAGATTTTCGGGATATAACACAGTTCTATCACATATCCCAAAAATCCTTAGAACCGCCTCATTGAACATGTGTATGTGTAAAATGCTAGTCCTAGTGCTCATTAGAAATAGACTAAAAACCAACACTCTAAAGTATATTGTGGGGGCTCATTTGAATTGCCTCATTGAGGCCATACAAATGTATACCCTCACTTGATAGTATATTATGGGTGCTCGTTAGAACTGCCCCATTGAGACAATTCTAACGAGCACCCAAAATCTATATTTTATTTAAAAATAAGCTAAACTGAGATTAGAATGAGCTATTTCTTATTCTATAAAAGGAATAAAAACAAGAAGAAGAATGGACAAATCTTTCTATTATATCAAATTAAAAAGCAATTATTTCATTCAAACATTATTTATTTATTTATTTATTTATTTATTTATTTATTTATGTATTTATTTATTTATTTATTTATTTATTTATTTATTTTCAGAAGAAGCTGTTTTCTATAGTGTCAACTAATAATTTACAAATTTGCAGCTTCATTTTTTTTTATTTATTATTACTATTTATTTTATTTATTTATTTTTTTTTTTTGGTATATTAGAACTAAATATTCTATATAATTAACTTTTATGAAATATGTTTGTATTTTGTTTCTTTGTAATTCAAAAATAAAAAATAATACATTAATCATTTCTACATTGTTTGGTTTGTCTATTGAAACCAATTATGGAGTGTGCCTGCTGTTTCATAATTGAGATAACAAGGTTAGCTTCAAACAGAGCAGAGCTGTCAATCACTTATTATAAAACTGTCAATCATTGTGATGTCACAATAGCTCTCCATTTACAGCCAATCAGATAAGTAGAATTTGATGTTAATCCTTCAGAGGTCAGACAAAGAATGACTCAGGTTTTCCTGTGCTCCCTTAAATAGTCCAGTCCTGTCTTTAAATCAGAATGGCGTCTATAAAAATTTGAAAAGGCTTTGCGTAGTGTATGGTACCGATAACCCTGATTAAGGAGTTTAGCCGTTAATAATTTATTACGAGTGTTGAAGTCAGTTTCATGACTACACACTCTAGCAAATCGAATTAATTGCGAAATATAAACGCCATAGGATGGCGCACGAGGAACATCACCATCCAAAAAAGGAAAATTTACAATCTCAAAACTCAAAGTAATCGCGTTTATCATAAATTTTGTACGAAACAAATCCATCTACAATAGATAGATGTAAATCCAAAAACGGGGCCTCAGTATCAGAAGAATTTGCTTTATTTAACTGAAGTTCTGGGGGATAAATCTGACTGATCAAACCATCGAAATAGGTATTATCAGTATTTAATAAATCATCTAAATATTTAGAAGTGGAACTCAAAGCTTCAATAATTCCAGATTGATTATCAATGGAAAGCGACAACATGAAGTCTCTTTCATAACAATACAAGAACAGATCAGCCACAAGAGGTGCGCAATTCGTACCCATCGGAATACCCACAATTTGTCCAAATATTTTAGTACCGAATCGAATATAAATATTGTCAAGTAGAAAGGTGAGGGCATCACACACTTTCTGACATGACCAAAGTGTATAATTCTTATGCTCTTTAGAAGTGAAAAATGCATTTCTGACATTACATGCAAGATAGAGAGAATCTTCTCTGTGAAAAGCCCATTCAATTAAATCATTAAGCTTTTCTTTTATAAGATTATGAGGAAGTGTAGTGTAAAGGGAGGAAAAATTGTAAGTAGACAGACTTGAAGCACGAAAATGTCTGGATTTCAATTTATTTAAAACCTCTTTCGATTTTTTTATAGACCAAAACAGATTTCTTCCTGATCTTTCAAAGGCTTTATCACAATACTTAATTACACGCGTTTTAATAGCAGTAAGACAGGAAGTTAATAATTTAGAAAGTTCAGTGGTAGTGCAAGAGCTAGAATTTGCAATAAACCGTGCTGTGTAAGGTCTTTTATGAAGTTTTGGTAACCAGTATAGCGTAGGAAGCTTGTCTTGGTCTTCGTTAACACACACAGCAAACTTGGTGGCTGAAAGACAAACATGTTTATCTACTATAGCTCTCTCTTCAGCTAAAGGCTGAAGTTCATAGGCTTTAGTACCACCAAGCTCCTGCTTAAGCGTGTTAACATAGTGGAGCCGTCACACAACGACGACGTTGTTAGCGGCCTTGTCAACAGGGGCCAAAACAAACTTCTTATGAAATTCTAGAATACCTAGTTTAAGATGACGTAAAGACGTCTTGGGCTTAGGAGGTAATAAGTTAGTATTTTGAGAATAGAAAGAAATGCGTTTATTCACTAGTTTTAAAATGCTAAGTTTCCAGTCCTTAAGGGCTTTATGCTCAACATACTCTCGCTTACACCATCGATTACCGAATTCATTCAAGGAAGCAGCGATTTCATCTCTACATTTACTGAAATCAATTTTAGAAGGAAACCGATATTTCGGTCCTTTAGAAATTATATTCCTTATCCTAGAATCAGGAATAATTTTCAAATTGCCAGTAATTACATGACCAGCAGCAGGATAGCAATACTTTGAGTTTTTACAATCACATGAAGCAGGAGTATTAGTATCAATATCAAGATCTGAAACAAGTTTATTGAAATTAAAAATGATAGATCTAACAGGTTCGTTATATTTATAGCAAATTATAGGTGTTTCAGTATTTTGAAAATAAGCAGGAATGGAAGAAAGCACCGATCTCTCACGGAAGATACTGGGCAAATCTATAAAATCCATACCCTTATTAATAAAGGATATTTTGAAGAAATGGCGTTTATGATTAATTTCAGAATCAATGTAAGGACGGAGAGTATGCTGAGTATAGCCTCTAGTTAAGAGAGCCGCATCATATAACTAATAAGAACTATCGTAGAATTTATTCGCCTCGGTGTCGAGAAGACGTAAAACAGAAACGGGTAATGAACTTAAAAATGAAAGCGTAGAATGGCGTCCATGATTTAATAATATAACTGACAGTCACTTCAGTCTAGTATTGTTTCGTTTAAACGCACGTGATTTACGTTTAAAGTTACCATTTTTCCTGGTGCCGTGAGATCTAGTTCTGCGTTTTCGACATTCCAGGAGCGAGAAAATATCAAAGTCCGGCATTCTGGAAATATTACCCTCATGATAAATGTTGTCATTAAATCCCAGTGGAAAAGGGGTCTGTAAATATTTAATCAATTTCAGTTCAGCTTCATGTCTTTTGATTATTTTGAATCTAGATGTAGAATTTGCATCGTAATAAAGTTTTTCCACTGGTTGTATAACAATGTTATTTACAGAATGACCTGTACGTCGAAAATGACGGTACAAGAAAGTGTCAGTTTTCTTAGGCTTACTCATTCTACGATAATGCTCGTTCAATCTAGTTTTAAAAATGCGGTTAGTTTGACCGACGTACTGCATATTACAGTTTGCAGCACGTCATGTCATTAGATAAATTAAATCTGTAGACTGTCATGTCAAATCCGACATGTTAACTACAGAGAAGCGTCTACCGTTTACAGATGAAGTAACGGCAGACGCAGTGCTTAAATGCGAACAACATCTGCACCTCTTGGCATTGCACTTAGAAATACTAGGATACATTCCACTTCTTTTCCACGTATTAATATATTGTCGAAGGATGGGCGATTTTAGAGGAGATAGTCTTATACGAAGACTACTCCCAAAAACATTGGTATTGCCTGCTCCATTGAGATTAACTGAAGTTACAGAAGACAAATTTAAGGGTCTAACCAATACCGAAGGCAACATAGTATTAAAGTTCTTAATAGAATGGGGAATCCGTACAGAAGAAGCAGAGTGTAACCTAAGGGGTGATATTGATATTTTAAAATGTATTTGTGATACTCATGTGGGTTTAGAAGGGTTTGATACCGTCAAAACTAAAGCGATCGTCATACCGGTCATTATGTAAAACAGAATATAAAATTACTGAAGATAATTCCTTCGAATAGAAGGAAGGTACAACAAAAGCCCACAAAACATCTAAGTCTACTTAAAGTTCAGGGATGTCAAACAGGCAGTTGTTATACAACGAGGAACGAACATCGGTTTAATAATAACCTTCAACAGGTATCTAAAGGATGTCAATTGATGGAACAGTGAAAAGCAATTGCATAAGCAATCCCTGAGGATTGGAAAAATAAGAGCATTAAATGTATGTACGGGGAGACCTTTTACAGCCGCCACACGACACAAACAAAACAGCCCTGATATGCAAAGTAGAAGTAAAACAAAGATCAGGAATCGATGCAATTAACTTACTCCACCCATCAAAGACACCAAAGGGAAAGAAACACAAACATTAAGCGACCAGACCATAATGGAAACCTAAACAAAGGAAGGCCATAAGGACAGTTACTTTCCCACAAAATGGCCATATGGCCATCCAAAATAAAAAGACACAAGTGATACACACAGTAAGTAACAAACAACACCATAAATAAACCGCCACAGAAGAACCGCCTTGGAACGGTCAGTGGAATGATTTCCACTGGGGGGCTTAAATCGATTTTACGTGGCCACAATCCTCGCCCTTACTTCCGTCGCGATTTAGACAAACAATTTGTTCAGTCCGCATGAAGGCCTCCTAAGTCATCAGTGCAACATCTCCGTGAACACAAAAATAAAAAAACACAGAGGTGAGACAACGGTGAGGACTCGACAGCAAGAAACCACTGAAATGCTGGAGCAAAAGAAAACCAACAGTTAGACTCCGATGGGCCCGACCAGAGACAGAACATCAGGCACCAACCAACATTACCTTGAATTAGATCTCTCTAATTCTCAATAAGCCTTTACGTTGGAGCCGTCATAGAATCTGAGGCCTGACCCAACGGCGTGCAATTAAAGCGGGAAGCAAAGTTGCCAACTGTGATTGGGTTAACTACCATGCATTCAGTCTGTCGTATAACATCCATGTTGTACCCAATCTTTTTATATCGAAGAATGATTTTACGAAATTGGGTGCTGAAGTCATTGCGGTTATATATTTTTCTGAATTTATATACTAAGTCACCATTAAATTCGGGTTCCGATAGACCTTGTTGCAGAAGAGATTTAAGTTCATTATTGAATTTTATAATTAAATCAGAATGGCGTCTATAAAATTTTGAAAAGGCTTTGCGTAGTTTATGGTACCGATAACCCTGATTAAGGAGTTTAGCCGTTAATAATTTATTACGAGTGTTGAAGTCAGTTACATGACTACACACTCTAGCAAATCGAATTAATTGCGAAATATAAACGCCATAGGATGGCGCACGAGGAACACCACCATCCAAAAAAGGAAAATTTACAATCTCAACATCAAAGGCATCGCGTTTATCATAAATTTTGCACGAAACAAATCCATCTACAATAGATAGATGTAAATCCAAAAACGGGGCCTCGGTATCAGAAGAATTTGCTTTATTTAACTGAAGTTCTGGGGGGTAAATCTGACTGATCAAACCATCGAAATAGGTATTATCAATATTTAATAAATCATCTAAATATCTAGAAGTTGAGCTAAAAGCTTCAATAATTCAAGATTGGTTATCAATGGAAAGCGACAACATGAAGTCTCTTTCATAACAATACAAGAACAGATCAGCCACAAGAGGTGCGCAATTCGTACCCATCGGAATACCCACAATTTGTCCAAATAACTTAATACCGAATCGAATATAAATATTGTCAAGTAGAAAGGTGAGGGCATCATACACTTTCTGACATGACCAAAGTGTATAATTCTTATGCTCTTTAGAAGTGAAAAATGCATTTCTGACATTGCATGCAAGATAGAGAGAATCTTCTCTGTGAAAAACCCATTCAATTAAATCATTAAGCTTTTCTTTTATAAGATTATGAGGAAGTGTAGTGTAAAGGGTGGAAAAATCGTAAGTAGACAGACTTGAAGCACGAAAATGTCTGGATTTCAATTTATTTAAAACCTCTTTCGAATTTTTTATAGACCAAAACAGATTTCTTCCTGATCTTTCAAAGACTTTATCACAATATTTAATTACACGCGTTTTAATAGCAGTAAGACAGGAAGTTAATAATTTAGAAAGTTCAGTGGTAGTGCAAGAGCTAAAATTTGCAATAAACCGTGCTGTGTAAGGTCTTTTATGAAGTTTTGGTAACCAGTATAGCGTAGGAAGCTTGTCTTGGCCTTCGTTAACACACACAGCAAACTTGGTGGCTGAAACAAAAACATGTTTATCTACTATAGCTCTCTCTTCAGTTAAAGGCTGAAGTTCATAGGCCTTAGTATTACCAAGCTCCTGCTTAAGCGTGTTAACATAGTGGAGCCGTCCCACAACGACGATGTTGTTAGCGGCCTTGTCAGCAGGGGCCAAAGCAAACTTCTTATGAAATTCTAGAATACCTAGTTTAAGATGACGTAAAGACGTCTTGGGCTTAGGAGGTAATAAGTTAGTATTTTGAGAATAGAAAGAAATGCGTTTATTCACTAGTTTTAAAATGCTAAGTTTCCAGTCCTTAAGGGCTTTATGCTCAACATACTCTCGCTTACACCATCGATTACCGAATTCATTCAAGGAAGCAGCGATTTCATCTCTACATTTACTGAAATCAATTTTAGAAGGAAACCGATATTTCGGTCCTTTAGAAATTATATTCCTTATCCTAGAATCAGGAATAATTTTCAAATTGCCAGTAATTACATGACCAGCAGCAGGATAGCAATACTTTGAGTTTTTACAATCACATGAAGCAGGAGTATTAGTATCAATATCAAGATCTGAAACAAGTTTATTGAAATTAAAAATGAAAGATCTGACAGGTTTGTTATATTTATAGCAAATTATAGGTGTTTCAGTATTTTGAAAATAAGCAGGAATGGAAGAAAGCAACGATCTCTCACGGAAGATACTGGGCAAATCTATAAAATCCATACCCTTATTAATAAAGGATATTTTGAAGAAATGGCGTTTATGATTAATTTCAGAATCAATGTAAGGACGGAGGGTATGCTGAGTATTGCCTCTAGTTAAGAGAGCCGCATCATATAACCGATGAAAACTATCGTAGAATTTATTCGCCTCGGTGTCGAGAAGACGTAAAACAGAAACGGGTAATGAACTTAAAAATGAAAGCATAGAGTGGCGTCCATGATTTAATAATATAATTGACAGTCACTTCAGTCTAGTTTTTAACATGTGCATACATGTACACGCGGATTTCTAAACCATAAACGGCATCATTACAAAAAATGAACTTGCATGTCCCGCAAACCCCCATGCTGACAAGACGACCGAGGATGATCTCTGACAGGTGAAAGCGCAGCTGTGGGGTTAGGCACCAGAAAGATATTATATGGAAGACATAAATTATTAACAGTAATGCTGTACTCACAAATCAAATTATCACGTTTTTAACATGTGCATATATGTACAAACGGATTTCTAAACCATAAACGGCATCATTACAAAAAATGAACTTGCATGTTACATGTGGGTTTACGGCGTCCCGCAAACCCCCATGCTGACAAGACGACCGAGGATGATCTCTGACAGGTGGACGCGCAGCTGTGGGGTTAGGCACCAGAAAGATATTATATGGAAGACATAAATTATTAACAGTATCTATTTACAACAATACGAACACTAAACATTACATTTATTCGCTTCTATAATCATTTCGTGTCGCACGCCTCGAAAGCAAAACTTCGTTTTGTGCTCGAGACGGCGACGTGAAAATTATATAGACGCGAATGACAAAATAATCGAACAAAAAATAATTAAAAAAAAAAAAAAAAAAAAAAAAACACGACTGACCAGATATAAGTCCACTTGGGGTGAACTGCGTCGACGCGCTGGTGCACTCTAGAATTTAAATCATGTCGCTTTCTGATTCACTACCAACTATGTTGACTTCTTATTTAGTGCCAACTATTAATTATGTTGATTTTCTTATATGCTGTCAACTATTAAGTATGTTGACTTCTTATTCACCGAAATTCGTTGTTATACCATGGTCTCGACGATCTGTATAACGGTACTGCCCGCCTCTGCAGGGCATCTGGACCGATACGTCGTACCAATACCTGCTCCTATCGACCAGGGAGCAACAGGTCATCACACGTCATTATGCCGTCAATGATTCTTCATATGTCACGTCACAACGTTGTTGTTTACTTTCACAAATGACCTGCTGCTCGTATAAGGTGCATTTTTTCAGGGTATTTATATCTATGAACAATACAGGAAAATCATGCATATCCATGCTAGCTCGCTAAAATTTTGAGAAGTATAGCTACTATCCACAATCAAAGCTATACAGCGAATTTCAGCAGATCATTGATTTCCGTTACAATTGCATTTCCCTATAGATCAATGGTATAACTCCCGTCAGTACGAACACCCACAACATTGTGACTGGCATGAAAAATATATATATCACAAAGTAGAAGTAAAACAAAGATCAGGAATCGATACAATTAACTTACTCCATCCATCAAAGACACCAAAGGGAAAGAAACGCAAACATTAAGCGAACAGACCATAATGGAAACCTAAACAAAGGAAGGCCATAAGGACAGTGGCGGTTGGCGACTTTTTAGGGAAATTATATAAATTTAACCTTATAGCGGCCAACTGTATGGTAAAAAATTTCCCCACAAACCACTCATGCATATATCGTATGATATGTGCACGATTTGTGCGTGGAGCGGAATATTTTACCCACCGTCTTTCACGTAAGAAATTTCAGTCGCGCTGCTTTGCCATATACCAACTAAAAATAATTTAGATGTGCATAAGCACCAGAAAGGTTTCCTATTCCATCTCTTAACAAAGGTTTCCCCTTTTGAAGAAAAAACAATCATAAATGTTTTTCTTTATGCACAGAGATGGAATAGGATGAAGCCTATCTGAATAAAGACAACTATGTACACAACAATCGTGCGAAAATTATCTGCTAAGGTAGTCTTCCACCATTTTTTTTTTTGGCCCCGAATTGCAATTATCCTAAATCTATATGGCTGTAGTTTCATTGTGTAACGCATAATTCGAGGATTGAGAACTTTAGCTGTTTGCATATAAGACAAACGCTAAGCCTTGTGATCTGTCTCAACCAGGGATTCTACTCCGTAAAGATACTTGCGAAATGTCTCAATACCCAAGATAATAGCCAAGCTTTCTTTCTCTATCACAGAATAGTTTCTTTTACGAGGCAGAAGTTTCTTGCTGGCATAAGCAATGGGAAGTCTTCCTTTCTCTTCAAATTCTTGGAGCAAAACGGCTTCTATACCAACATCAGAAGCGTCCGCCTGGAGTATGAACGGATTCCCATCATGAAAGATAGGAAGGCGAAGAATAGGACTAGACGTGAGTCTATTCTTCAGGGTCATGAAAGCCTTTTCCTGATGGTCTTGCCAATCTGTGATCTTGTTCGGTCTATTTTTCTAAGTTAAATCTGTCAAAGGGAAAGCTATTGATGAGAAATTTGGAATGAAACGGCGGTTGAGACCAGCCAAACCAAGAAATGACTTCACGGTTGGCAACTTTGCTTCCCTCTTTAATTGCACGCCGGTGGGTCAGGCCTCAGATTCTATGACGGCTCCAACGTAAAGGCTTATTGAGAATTAGAGAGATCTAATTCTTGGTAATGTTGGTTGGTGCCTGATGCTCTGTCTCTGGTTAGGCCCATCGGAGTCTAACTGTTGGTTTTCTTTTGCTACAGCATTTCAGTGGTTTCTTGCTGTCGAGTCCTCACCGTTGTCTCACCTCTGTGGTTCTTTGATTTTTTGTGTTCACGGAGATGTTGCACTAATGAGTTAGGAGGCCATCATGCGGACTGAACAAATTATTTGTCTAAATAGCGACGGAAGCAAGGCGAGGATTGTGGCCACGTAAAATCGATTAAAGCCCCCCCCCCACCCAGTGGAAATCTTTCCACTGACCGTTCCAAGGCGGTTCTTCTGTGGCGGTTTATTTACGTTGTTGTTTGTTACTTACTGTGTGTATCACTTGTGTCTTTTTTATTTGGATGGCCATATGGCCATTTTGTGGGAAAGTAACTGTCCTTATGGCCTTCCTTTGTTTAGGTTTCCATTATGGTCTGGTCGCTTAATGTTTGTGTTTCATTCCCTTTGGTGTCTTTGATGGGTGGAGTAAGTTAATTGTATCGATTCCTGATCTTTGTTTTACTTCTACTTTTCATTTGTCATTTAGTGGAAGGTCGAGGGGCATCCTTTATAGCTTGTATCTTGTCTTCTTGCGGTCTAACTGACTGAGCAGCTACCCTATGAACAAGACACTCGATACTACTATACCCAATCATACACTTTGAAGGTTTAGCCGTCCACTTGGCTGTCCTAAGCCTATCCAAAACTTTACATAATGACGACAAGTGGTCTTTCCAAGTTTCGGTAAAGATCGACACATCAACAACAACGCTATCAACGTTAGAAAGATCCGACAGAATAATTCTTATCAACCTGCAAAATGTTGCTCCTGAGCTTACCAAACCGAAGGGCATAGTTTTGAATTAAAACAAGCCTTTAGGGGTTTCGAACGCTGTAAGACGCCTTGGGCGTCATTTTATCTGCCAATTACCCTCAGATAAATCTAATTTGCTGAAGTATTTGTGCTCCGACATTCTATTTATAACCGCCTCCATATTTGGCATTGGTTCTGCATCGAACTCCGTTACTTTATTAAGTTTACGGCAGTCAATGCAGAACCGCACCGAACCATCTTTTTGGGGACAAGTACTATAGGGGATGAAAATGGAGATATTAATGGTTTAATAACTCCTAAATCTAACAAGTCTTGAATTTCCTTTTCCATTACATCCCGTACTTTATATGGTATGGCATATCATTTAGCCCTCACTGGTTCCGACGTTAGCAATATTATATCGTGTTGTATTTGGTCAGTTCGTCCTGGTACACTTGACAGTACGTCCTGGTATTCTTTTATTAACGTCTCTATTTCTTTACGCTTATCTTGCGTTAACGTTTCTGAAATGTTAACGTCCTTAAACGTCTCTGGTTGCTTTGCCGTATGAATAGCGCAATCTTCCAATGAGAACTCGTCAACGTCATCATTTTCAGTTGACGGAACGGACTCTACAGAAAGCAAGCAAACGTCACATTTTGACGTTCCATGTATTGCTTCAGTATGTTAGCGTGATATGTGTCAACATTTCCATTGACGTCAATCTTATAATCCTTTCTTTTAACTACCTCAACTACTTCATAGGGAACTTTCCATTGAAGCAATAATTTATTAATGCCTGTCGGTAATAACAAGAGAACTTTATCGCCGACGTCAAATGTACGCGACCTCGCGCCTTTATCATAGTAAGCTTTCTGCTTACTCTGAACCTTCTTCAAATTATCACGCGCTAATTTGCATGTCTGCTCTAACCGTTCCCTGAGGTCAATAACGTACTGATACGTCGAAAGAACTTGCTCATCGAGTACCTCATCAGCCGATAATTATCTTAATATTGCCATTGGACCTCTGACGTTACGTCCGTATAACAACTCAAAAGGGGAAAATCCCAATGACGCTTGTGGGACTTCCCTAACCGCAAATAACAAAACTGGAAGATATTTATCCCAATCTTTTGGACGTCCAGCACACATGCGACGTAACATCTGCTTTAACGTAGCGTGGAAACGCTCAATCAATCCGTTGCAAATCGGGTGTCTTGGACTACACGTTTACTGTTGAAGAGAAAGCAGTCTGCTAACTTCTTTTATTACCTCTGCAGTGAACTGCGATCCACAATCAGTCAACATCTAATCACGGATGCTAACCCTACTAAACATTTCAAAAAGCGCTTCCGCGACACGTCCCGTCTCTACACTCGGTTAAGCTGTTGCCCCTGGATACATTGTCGCATAATCTATCATTGTTAAAATATACCGAGATTTCCTATCAGATCGAGGCTCAGTTGGACCAACTATATATACTGTCACCCTCTTAACTGGCGTATAAATCAGTGGCATTTTTCCGAGAGGTACTTTAGTGACCCGACCTTTCTGAATGGTTCTCTGACAAATATCACAAGTTTTACAGAATAAAGCGACATCACCGCAAATATCGGGCCACTAAAACTCAGTTACAACTCTATCCAAGGTCTTCCTATTGCCCATATGTCCAGACATAAGCGTTTCATGAGCCAGTTTCAACACCTTTCCTCGGAAACTTTGAGGGACCACAAATGGAAAAGACACTTTGTTGCCCTTGGAGAACTCCCTATATGTCAAACCTTTTTTCTCAATAAACCTAGTTTCACCTCGGTTTAAACCAAGACTCACAGTCTTTCTCCCAGATACAACCCTTTTCCTGATGTTTTCCAAAGTAGAAGTAAAACAAAGATCAGGAATCGATACAATTAACTTACTCCACCCATCAAAGACACCAAAGGGAAAGAAACACAACATGAAGCGACCAAACCATAATGGAAACCAAAACAAAGGAAGGCCATAAGGACAGTTTCTTTCCCACAAAATGGCCAAATGACCATCCAAAATTAAAAAGACACAAGTGATACTCACAGTAAGTAACAAGCAACAATATAAATAACCCGCAAGAGAAGAACCGCCTTGGAACGGTCAGTGGAAAGAATTCCACAGGGGAGGTTAAATCGATTTTACATGGCCATAA
Organism: Lucinisca nassula; assembly: GCA_963580285.1. NCBI lineage: Eukaryota > Metazoa > Mollusca > Bivalvia > Lucinida > Lucinidae > Lucinisca > Lucinisca nassula. Next base: position 181,995,378 of record OY757010.1, read on the forward strand.
TCCTTGTCCTTACCTCTATCGCGGTATACACTAATGAAGGTCACGTAAAATCGATGTAAGCCCCCCGGTGGAAATCTTCCACTGACCGTTCCAAGGCGGCTCTTCTGTGGCGATTTATTTATGTTGTTGTTTGTTACTTACTGTGTGTATCACTTGTGTCTTTTAATTTTGGATGGCCATATGGCCATTTTGTGGGAAAGTAACTGTCCTTATGGCCTTCCTTTGTTTAGGTTTCCATTATGGTCTGGTCGCTTAATGTTTGTATTTCTTTCCCTTGGTGTCTTTTATGGGTGGAGTAAGTTAATTGTATCAATTCCTGATCTTTGTTTTACTTCTACTTTTTCTAACTCATCAGTGTATCATCTCCGAGAACATACAAATAAAAAACTACAGAGATGAAACAACGTTGAGGACTCGACAGTATACAACAACAAAATTGCTGGAGCAAAAGAAATCCAACAGTTAGACTCCGAGGGGCCCGACCAAAGACGGAGCATCAGGCGCCAACCAACATAAAGAATACTAAAATAAAATAACATTCCATTTATGTTTTAACGCTGGAACCGTCATATAATCTAAAGCCCGACCCACCGGTGTGCAATCAAAGAGGGAAGCAAAGTTGCCAACCGTGATTTGGTTAACCACCATGCATGCAGTCTGTTTTATAACATTTATGTTGTACCCAATCTTTATATATCGACGAACGATTTGTACGAAATTGGGTACTTAAGTCATTACAGGTATGTAATTTTCTAAATTTATATACTAAGTCACCATAAAATTCGGGTTCCGATAGGCCTTGTCGCAGAAGAGATTTAAGTTCATTATTGAATTTTATAATTAAATCAGAATGACGTCTATAAAACTTAGAAAAGGCTCTACGTAGTTTATGATACCGATACCCCTGATTAAGAAGTTTAGCGGTTAATAATTTATTACGAGTGTTGAAGTCGGATAAATGACTAGACACTCTAGCGAATCGAATTAACTGCGAATTATAAACCCCGTACGATGTCGCACGTACAAACATCACCGTCCAAAAAAGGAAAATTTACAATCTCGAAATCAAAATCATCACGTTTATCATAAATTTTGCAAGACACAAAGCCATTTACAACAGATAAATGTAAAATCCAAAAAGGGGGCCTCGGTATTAGAGGAATTTGCCTTGTTTAACTGAAGTTCTAGGGGATAAAACTGACTGATCAAACCATCAAAGTAAGTATTATCAATATTTAATAAATCATCTAAATATCAAAAAGCAGAACTAAAAGCTTCAATAATTTCAGATTGGTAATCAATGGAAAGCGACAACATGAAGCCTCTTTCATAACAATACAAGAACAGATCAGCCACAAGAGGTGCGCAATTCGTACAAATCGGAATACCCATAATTTGTCCAAATAACTTAGTACCGAATCTAATATAAATATTGTCAAGTAGAAAGGTGAGGGCATCACACACTTTCTGACATGACCAAAGTGTATAATTCGTATGCTCTTTAGAAGTGAAAAATGCATTTCTGACATTACATCCATGATAGAGAGAATTTTCTCCGTGAAAAGCCAATTAAATTAAATCATTAAACTTTTCTTTTATAAGATTATGAGGAAGTGTAGTGTAAAGAGTGGAAAAATCGTAAGTAGACAGACTTGAAGCACGAAAACGTCTGGATTTCAATTTATTTAAAACCTCATTCGAATTTTTATAGACCAAAACAGATTTCTACCTGATCTTTCAAAGACTTTATCACAATATTTAATCACATGCGTTTTAATAGCAGTAAGACAGGAAGTTAATAATTTAGAAAATTCAGCGGTAATGCAAGAGCTAGAATTTGCAATAAACCGTGCTTTGTCAAGTCTTTTATGAAGTTTTGGTAACCAGTATAGCGTAGAAAGCTTGTCTTGGCTTTCTGTAACACACACGACAAACTTGGTGGCTGAATGATAAATATGTTCATCAACTATAGCTCTCTCTCTTCAGCTAAAGGCTGAAGTTCATAGGCCTTAGTACCACCAAGCTCCTGCTTAAGCGTGTTAACATAGTGGAGCCGCCACACAACTACGACGTTGTTAGCGGCCTTGTCTGCATCATCGATTACCGAATTCATTCAAGGCAGCAGCGATTTCATCTCTTCATTTACTGAAATCAATTTTAGAAGGAAACCGATATTTCGGTCCTTTAAAAATTATATTCCTTATTCTAGAATCAGGAATAATTTTCAAATTGCCAGTAATTACATTACCAGCAGCAGGATCATCAACCTGAGCTTGCTTGAAAGCCTTCTTGTCATCGTTATTGATCTGATCAGGAACCTTAAGTTTTCTGTAAGGCTTCTCATCCTGCTTAGTCTGAGATCTAGTTACAGCCGCAGCTGAGAAATGAGACATATCAGGAAGTTTTGATCCATAAATGTTACCGATAACCAAATCGTACAACGTATCATCCGTACACAAAGCTTCAGTTTTCCCAGTGAAAAAAAGGACAATCAATGTCAATCATTGCCAAAGGATACCTTTGTGTGGATTCATCAATCAACGTAACATCCGACTCCTTCCCTATTAACTGACCATCCGAAACCAAGCTTCCCCCAACGACGCATTCTGTACACCCAGTGTCTCTTATTACAACCACTTTCTTATTAACCAACCCCTGAGCCGTCGGTAACCTTGCCTTTAAGAAGTAACAAACACCTTCCCTAGTTTCCTTACTACACTCCTCCGCATCCGAAATCAAAGGACCACCAACCTTATCTTCAAAAATAGTTCCAATCTCATCACCTCTTCTAGTTACTTCCGTTTGACAAATACCAACTTTGTAATAAATTATTAACGGCTAAACTCCTTAATCAGGGTTATCGGTACCATAAACTACGCAAAGCCTTTTCAAAATTTTATAGACGCCATTCTGATTTAATTTCAAAATTCAATATTGGACTTAAATCTCTTCTGCAACAAGGTCTATCGGAACCCGAATTTTATGGTGACTTAGTATATAAATTCAGAAAAATATATAACCGCAATGACTTCAGCACCCAATTTCGTAAATTCATTCTTCGATATAAAAAGATTGGGTACAACATGGATGTTATACGACAGACTGAGAGAGATCACGTGACTTATAGCAGTAGGACGGCGTTTCAAAGCGCTCTTGGATATATGAATATTTTACTGGATAACTAATGACAATATGGCTCATTCGTTTCTCAGAGGACCGAGGATGAGGGGTGGGTCTTCGATGCGAAGTAGAGGTGTTAAAACGGGTTCGTTGTACCAGAGGAGTGACTTTAATATGTTCACTGTTTTACCTGACAATAGCCAAGATGGCGACAGTGATTCAAGTGATTGTGAGGACCTATTTTCGGACGGTTCAAATATTGTAAGTGACTTTACAACTGTTGAGCGTAGGCGAGGAAAACGGCGTCGTCAAAATACTGGTGAAGGAGGAATGTCGGGTAAATCTGTAGATGCCCCTGACGATGGTGATTTAAATTATGAATCTTTAGAAACTGGTGAGAAACTTACATTAATTTTGACAAAGGTGTCTTTGAATGAAACCAGATTTAAGCGCATTGAAAATAAACTCGATACCGTAGTACAGAACGAGAAAAGGCTGAAATCTGTAGAGAATGTGCTGAGGTCCTATGAAGACAGAATTAAACTTTTAGAATATAAATCTATAGATTTAGAGGCGAGGCCGGCGCATTAATCTGCTGTTTTATGGTTTTGAAGAACAGCGAAACGAGAATTGCACGGAGAAAATGCTTCTGTTTATAAATGAGAAGTTTGATAGTTGTCCTGACAACGTTGTAATCGAAAGAGCCCATCGTGTTGGAAAGTTCAATCCGAATAGGGCCTCGCCAAGACCTATTATAGTTGCTTTTAGAGACTATACTACGACCGAAAATATAATGTCGCAGGGCCGTATACTAAAAAATACCCCTAATAGCGTGTCAAGAGATTACCCTCTTGAAATTACAAATGCGAGAAAGGTGCTGTGGGGTGAACTGAAAATCATTAAAAGCCAGAATCCACTAGCTAAGGTGTCTGTAGGGTACCCAGCGAAGCTGATTATGAACGGTCAGGTCTGCGTTGATTTGTTTCCTGAATGGGACACGATCATATATGGCAGCAGAATAGATGCTAAACATCCGAGTCAACAAACTAATCGTAATAAAACCGGTTCTACAAATACTAGCGTATCTACTCAAGCGATTAACTCGGCCGTTGTAAACAATGTGAGGAGTCATGTGACATTTACAGACATGCAGCCTTCAGATGACCTCGTTGCTAGTTATGAAAGATACAGTATGCCCCCGCGACCCCCACCAGTAACGTCTTCTTCAACCAGACTTGACACAAGCGGCAATAAAATAAATGCACAAATATCTTCACCAAAGCCAACACAAGTTACTGAGAAAACTGAATCTGCTACTAACTTGCCAGGTGTTACTTGTAACACTGAATCAGTTATGTCGGACAATCATCTGAGAGAAGCAGCTGCACAGACCAAGCAATCTACGCAGCCCCCGAATACAGCTTCGATAGCTTCGGCAAGTGAGAAAACAAGAGGCCGATCGCTCTTTAGGGGGCCATCTCGTCCACCGAGCAGATCAGCATCCAGAAATAGAGGGACGACCGTGCAGTCTCAGCCGTCCCAATCCATCGATGCGCACGTATAGGACACCGGGGGAGCAGACGCATCGCGGTCTTCATATAATTTTATTAAAATTGCGACACTTAACGTGTGTGGTTTGCGAAAACGCTCAAATTATCCTGACTTTTTCGATTTTTTTTCAGAATTATGACATTGTGTGCTTCACAGAAGCTAAAATTGATAAAACTGATATTATTATATTTCCTGGGTTCACCGCCTTCTATCAACCACGAAAACAACATTTCGAAAGGCGTTCAGGTGGCATTATTGTCTATGTGAAGGACAATCTGGTCAAGCATGTCTCTAAGATAGACTCAGAATCTGACTACGTACTCTGGTTATCTTTTGATAAGCAAGTATTCCAGACCGCTGAAAATTATATACTTGGTACAGTTTATATCCCACCTGAAAACTCAAATTTTTATAGCGATGACGAGATCATGCAATTAGAAACTGAAGTGACCTCATTTTGTAGCTTAAACTCTCATGTTGTGCTAACTGGCGATTTTAACTCGCGTACTTCGAACAAAACAGATTATGTTGAAACTGATGAGTTTTTCTCCGATTTTTTCGAGTTTGATGCTGTCACATATCCAAGTTGGAAAATTTACATATTCAGAAAAACAGAAATTCTCAAGATAGGCAAACGAACAATAGCGGATATAATTTACTCAATTTGTGCAAAAATAATAATCTATTTATAGTAAATGGGCGTATAGGCCAGGACAGATCTCTAGGCAGATTTCCTTTCAGAAATGTTTCTGTCACAGATTATACCATTGTTTCAGCAGATGTCTTTAATCACATAACAAATTTTGAGGTTACTGAAATGGACCCCATATTCAGCGATGGACATAGCCTTCTTTGTACAACTTTATGCAAAGCATCTATTTCGGATGCACAGTCCTCTTCTTATCTAGCCGAATCCCGAAATGGGATGGACGGTATTCTGATTCATTTTGCAGAAATATAAACATAACAAACGTGAATGATATTTCTAGAATCCTACGTACGAGTACCCATACTAAGGAAACTATTCACAAGGCAACTGATATGATATGTAAAATATTTCAGGAATCTCGAGAAATGTCATTCCCACGTAAACGTTTATTTTCGAACACGACTAAAAAAAATTCCAACAATAAACCGTGGTTTGGCCCTCAGTGCAACAGGGCACGGAAAAAATACTATTTAGCTAAAAAGAGATATAAGTCCTCAAAAAATCCCAGTAATAAAAGTAATTTAATGCATTATAGTAAAGAGTATAAAAAGACGATGAATAATTTTATTGCAAAATATAGAAAAGAAAATGAAATAAAACTGAGAAAAATGCAGTCATCCAAACCAAAAGATTACTGGAAACTTCTTAACAGTTTAAAACAAAGCAAAGCAAAGCAAACACCAAGTCTAGATGATTTTGTTGAGCATTTTAGGTTAATAAACCAAGCACACGAAGATGAAGAACCCATTAATTTTGAGTTCGAGGAGTCCGACGAAAATCACATTTTGAATTCCAAAATTACAAGGGAAGAACTTCTTCGTAACATCAACAAGCTAAAAAACAGTAAGGCCCCGGGTTATGATTCTATAGTCAATGAATATATCAAATCAACAAAACTCGTTTTTCTTCCTATTTACGAACTTCTGTTTAACATTATCTTGGATACTGGCTATTTCCCAGAACAATGGACTGTAGGTATTATCAAGCCAATTTACAAAAATAAAGGCGATTTAAATGATGTTGCCAATTTTCGACCCATTACAATTCTCAGCTGCTTAGGGAAACTATTTACCGCCATACTCAATGATCGTCTTTCGAAATTTTTAGATGACTCAATGCTTTTGTCGGAGAACCAAGCCGGGTTTAGGAAACAGTACTCGACACTTGATCATATATTTTCACTTAATGCTATTATTGAAATCTTGAAACATAAGAAAAAGAAACTGTTCTGCTGTTTTGTTGATTTTTCTTCAGCTTTCGACTCGGTCTGGAGGGTAGGTTTATGGCAAAAAGTATTAAAATCAAATATAGACGGTAAAATTCTTAGGGTTATTTATAATATGTATCATGATATCAAATCCTGTATTTCCCTCAATGGGGAAAATTCGGCTTTCTTTGCAAGTTCTTGTGGGGTCAGACAAGGAGAAAATCTTTCTCCTGTTCTTTTTTCTATTTATTTAAATGATCTTGAAGATTTTCTGCTAGCTAGATCGGATCTAGGTATTTCGTTTGATTGCGACAGTGAATATTTCAGTACCTTCTTTAAACTAATTGTATTACTGTATGCAGATGATACGGTTCTATTAGCGGACAATGAAGAGGACCTCCAGACGACTCTTAACATATTTCATGATTACTGTCAAAGATGGAAGCTTAAAGTAAATATAAATAAAACCAAGGTTGTGATTTTTGGCGCTAGAAAAACTGATAAAATAAATTTTCGCTTGGGTGACAATTTAGTTCAAATAAGTGATAAATATAAGTATCTAGGTATTTTCTTCTCGCAATCACGAAGTTTCTTGAATAGCAGAAAACATTTAGTTGAACAGGTTAAAAAGGCAATGTATCTTCTTTTCACTAGAATTAATAACTTCCATGTGCCAATAGATTTACAAATAAAACTATTTGATAATACCGTGTTACCAATCCTTGTTTACGCCTGTGAAATATAGGGATTTGAGAATTTAGACCTAATAGAAAGAGTGCATGCAGAGTTCTTGCGAAAACTTACGAAAACAAGGAAAAGTACACCATAATATATGCTCTATGCTGAGCTTGGTCGTTTCCAAATTGAGACAATAATTAAAACGAGAATCATTGACTTTTGGAACAAACTGATTTGCGGAAAGGAATTAAAGTTATCGTTTCATCTGTACCAAGTCTTAAAAAACACGGAAAATCTTGACTCGAAATGGATTAATAACGTAAGAAATATTCTCTCCAACGTAGGTCGCGCTGACCTATGGCTGAACCAAAATAATATACTGCAGTGTAATGTTAAACATTTCGTAAAACAAACACTTTTAGATCAGTATTCCCAACAATGGCAGGGATGCCTGAATAACTCTACTAAAGGAAAAAACTATAATTCATTTAAGGAATCGATTGCGTTTGAAAATTATTTTCATATTTTACCCAATCATTTAAGCATGATTATGATCCGCTTTCGTACAGCAAACCATAAATTCCCTATAGAAACAGGAAGATGGCTTAATATGGATCTAGACGATCGAAAATGTCCATTATGTACAACTAATTCGCTTGGCGACGAATTCCACCTTTTATTAGAATGTACTTTTTTTAAAACACAAAGACAAAAGTATCTTCATAAGCGCTTCTATACTCGACCTAATGTGTTACTATTTAAAGCTCTTCTGACAAGCCAGGACCCAAAATGTCTTAAAAACCTTAGTATATTTATACGTATAATCATGATAACATTTGCCTAATGAGTTCACTTCGAATTTCTAACATATTCGACTACCTGCAGTCCCGTCGGCAAGCAAGGGGTCTGACATGCATTGGGGCCTCACATGGAATTCAATGACAGGGATGACATGTGAGACACCACGGCATGAGCGCCTGTTACAGACGGCATACGAAGAGCGGTCAGTTTTGGACCATTGCGAAAGCACGCATATACAGATGTATTGTAACTTTTATCATCGGAAAATGAAATTTTAAGCTGAACAACTGTGATGTTTTCTTGTTTCTGTTCGGGATGTGGATTGTTGGTACTCGCTAGGACCGCCTCATCGAGGCGGTTATTGCGGGTGCCCGCGGTCTGTATTTTAGGGCGGAGATAGGGTAAATAAGGTTTACCCCTTTGAACCCCAGTGGACACGAGGATATTTGTATAATATTGCTCCTATATTTTAACGTTCCTTAACGTCATCTTAACGCTTGTAATTGACGTAACAATGTAACGTTGTTACTAGGCAATTGTAGAGTTGATAAGGCGCCATTATCGTCAGGGCACTGCATAATCTGAGAAAGTAAAAAATAAATTGCTATATCGGAACTTATTATCGGAGTTCTTTCACTTTTGTCATGCAATATCGGGAAGATCGCCCGAACATTTTCTGGTAGCAGAGCGAGGTTAAGTCATCGTATAACACATAGGAAAATGGAATCGGAAAATCGAGTCGACATCGAGAATCGTGGAAGTATCGCTGGGCGGTCAAAATTAGAAATGGAATTTAAAAAAGGAAAAATGCCGAACAAAGTCAAATTTCACACGCTCAAAGAACAAACTATTGTTGTTAATAGAAGACGAAGAAGTATTCAACCGACGTGATATACATGCGGCTTGTAAGCAAATGGACAGTTGTATGGAAATAGTGCTTGAAGTATTAGTTAACTTTTCTAATTTCTATCTGGATCATAATGAACTTCAGAAAAGTCAGAAAATTGTCGGCGAAATGGAAAAGATTGAAGAAGATTTCCACAGAGCAAGCGAAGCTGCGCGAGAATGTCTAGAGTCCCAGATGTGCGAAAGATCAAGTATATCGTCGGAGTTACTGTCAATCGACATGCTGGAGAGAATTACCATTAGGGACGATAACTCGGAGACCTACCAAAAGGAAGAAAGATTAACAGCGGAGCCACAGACCAGCTACGAGGTAACGTCCTCCGAGTTTGATTATCGAAGCCCTTTACCTCTGTCATTTAAAGAGAAACCATCATTTTCTATCCATGTGCCCGACAACGAAGTTGGATTTACTATAAGGGAACATCGACATGTGCAGTCTAACGAAACACCGGATGATGGAAGACAACGATCTACTGACGTTTTGCACGAAAAAGCTAAGAATGTAGACTGTAAGAACTCTGTTGTGAAACAAGAATTCAAACCAACCGGCTTAAGTGCGAACGCTGCTTCATTCCAACCGTGTGCCCAGGCAACGCCTTACAAATGTACACCAGTAGCTAACAACGAAGCGCCTTCTATAGGACAGGACCTCTGGCGCCAGCTTAAACGTGTCCAGATACCAGTATTTTACGGTGATAAGAGAACATACCAGAATTGGAAGGCTGCTTTTCTAGCTTGCATAGATAGCGCACCGGCAACAAAAGAATATAAGCTTCTGCAATTGAGACAGTACCTCGCGGGTGAAGCGCTTAAATCAGTCGAAAGTCTTGGCCATTCCGCTGTTGCATATGAAGCTGCGAAAGAAAGACTGGAACGAAAATATGGTGGAAAACGCAGGCAGATCGCTATATATTTAGACGAGCTAGAGCGATTTCGACAAATACGGCTCGGTAATGCCAGAGATCTCGAAGAATTCGCTGATTTGTTAGACGTAGCAATGATAAATCTAACCGAAGCAGGTCAACATCACGAGCTCGGAGACGGATCTTTGTATACGAAATTACAGCGAAAACTTCCCGAATGTATGCTTGCGCGCTACCACCGCTGGATATTTGAAAATGGCCGGTCGGAATCAGTCCTTACTTTGAGAACATGGATTATCCAAGAATCAGAGTTCCAGACAATCGCATCAGAGACAGTTCGCGGATTCACAGAGAGTGACCGAAATACCAATGCAACACAACCGATACCGAAATAAAGAAACCAGCGGACTTTGTTTGGTGAAACTGAGGACAACAGTAGCCTTTGTCAGGTATGTGATAGAAAACACAATATTTGGTCTTGTCATGATTTCATGCAAAAAAGCGTATCAGAAAGATGGAACATTGCCAAATTGTTACATCTTTGTTTCCGCTGTCTAGGAACATCGCATTTTGGAAAATTCTGCCGAAGGAGTCGTCCGTGTGGGATAAATGGCTGTCGACAACTGCATCATAAGTTGCTACATCAAGGTGATCGTCAGTCGGTTGCATATGGAAACAACGCATTGCGTTCACCGAGCAGTACCGTGCCGAAAGTGGCTGCCGACATCGAGCCGAATCAAGAACAACGAGGATCCGGTGCGCTTTCCGTGCATCCTGTTACTTCCGGCATGGAGGGGAAGGTGCGAGAGAAAGAAACAACTATGATGATACAAGATGATTGTACACCCGACTTCATTGCCCTTCGCACCGTTCCCATTATAGTTAAGAATGGAAAAAAGTCATTAAGAGTAAATGCTTTACTGGATGATGCCAGTACCAAAACGTACATCAATACGGATGTTGCTGCGGAACTTGGCCTGCAAGGCAAAACAGAAAGCGTGAAAGTCAATGTGTTAAATGGGAAGATAAAAACCTTTAATACCAGTCCAGTCGATATTGAACTAGAAAGTTTAAGCGGCGACGCTAGCGTTAACGTAACGGCATTTACTGCGAATCGGGTCACAGGAGACATGGAGGCTGTAAACTGGAACAAATACAAAGACCGCTGGCCTCATCTGAAAAACATACAATTTGATTTTCAATGTACATCCGCTCGGCCAATAGTAGATCTTCTCATCGGGTTAGACTATGCTGATCTTCACCACGCAATAAAAGAGGCAAGAGGCAAACCAGGTGAACCGGTCGCTAGGCTTACTCCACTCGGATGGACATGTATAGGAAACCCTGAGCCATCATATAGACTGTACTCCAGACAAACTTTGCGTACACTTACTTTGTCAAGGAATTGTCGGAAATTGAAAAACTGAACCAGAACCTTAAAAAATTTTGGGAAATAGATAGCGCTTCAACAACAACACTTGAAACACCTATAGTCAGAATAGAAGAACAAATAGCACTAAACAAAGTAAAACAATCGTTTACCTATGAACAGCAAATACATCGTGTGGGTGTACCTTGGAAATGCAATGACCCGATCCTGCCAAATAACTATAAGATGGCACTTCAAAGGCTTGATAATACGGAGAAGAGACTTAAAAGGTCACCTAATATAGGCAAAGCATACGGCGAGTGCATCAAAAGGAATGTTGAGAAAGGTGTTCGTGAGAAAACTCAGCAACAATGAACAGTCAACGTCGAGATGGTTTCTTCCTCATTTTCCAGTGCTGAGACCCGACAAGGACACTACTAAAACAAGAATCGTGTTTGATGCTGCGGCCAAGTTCGAAGGTTCGTCATTGAATGATCAGATCTATCGGGGGCTTAAACTCCAGCGTGACTTGTTTGACGTTCTACTGAGATTTAGAAGATTGCCAATTGCGGTCGTATGTGACATCGAAGAAATGAATCTTCGAATTGGTATTGCTGATGCAGACAAACCATATCAATGTTTTCAGCGTATCGAATGTGCTAACGCATCCCGTAATTGGGAGTTATAAGATTGAATGTGCTGTGACACTACATTACGACTGGCCTGACAAAATTATTTTCTTCAGATACATGTATATTGTTGTGGAGTCGCATTTCAGAGTGCCCGGTGATGGTGCTGAAAGGATACATGCAGTCCTTCCACCCCTGAATTTTTTAAGTGGACTCTCACGTTTTGATTTGGATATGTCAGTTCTTGTAGACAGGGGGTATAGTCAAAATCATTGACAGGATAACAAACACTGACAAACAGTGATGGTCCTAGTGGATCAGCTTGTAATTAGCCAGTTAGCTAGGGCCGGCACTGTTTGCATACGTATCGGCATCAGTCAACAGGTTTGCGACGTTAAAAGTCCAGTACTTTCTGTTTTGCCTTCCATTTATTGTTTGAAAAACGTTTGTATTATGGAATATGTAATGTATATTTTAAAAGTTTGTTTGAAGCACTGGGAGCCGCTAGAGCCGCCTTGCTTATGCTGTTCCGGTGGGTCCCAGTCGTTTGTTTCTGGGAGAAGCTACCCGGCAGACCCCACTTTCATCTTTCACGCATTTCCTTCTTAGGTTATGGGGTTTGCCAGTCTGAATGCAACATGAACATGTTTATAAATTTATGTTTGAACTAATGACGGATGCATTTCCTGGAGACGTTGTCTCCCAGCAGGCAGCGCAAACAAAGCAAGATACTAGTACAGTGGAACTTCGATGGCTCGAACACCGATGACTCGCTTACCATGGCTGAGTCGAACTCGCCCTTGAGGCCCTAGGGAAATTCTCTTCATAAGAAATAGTGGGGAATAATTAGAGATTTTAGTCTTTTATCCTACAAATGTATGCTTTGTGTACTCATTAGAGTCGCCTTGGTGAGGCGATTCTAATGAATACACACAGCATACATTTTCATTATAGAACATTGAAAAGATGTTCCAAAGTATCTCGTTATGACTCCTGGCAGTAACCCTCAGTGGCTCGGACTACCGCTGTCTCGAATAAATTTTCATGGTCCCAAAGGGGTTCGAGCCATCGAAGTTCGACTGTATTGTGTAGTAATTTTTGGAAAAAATACTCACGTTTAGAAATAATCCAACTCGCAATACGTGTCCCACTTTGCGAAATTCATTCACAAAAGTCAGTACACGTATTTTCCATGCATTTTAATATTTTGACATGTAGCGGAGGTGTGGTCTGAATACGCTGCGTAGTGAAGCGGCTTGTTTATTGGTTGACCTCTCTGATCCAATCATACGTGACAACAGAGTTGATAGGTGAAAAACAGCTGTTTCAATGTATTGTTATCTATCTATCTATCTATCTATCTATCTATCTATCTATCTATCTATCTATCTATCTATCTATCTATCTATCTATCTATCTATCTATCTCCCCGAGTAACATCCCGGATAAGCTAGATTGACTTTGATTTTTGTCCCCCACCGTACATTGATTTAGCTATCTCCCAATTCTTGGCACCCTCACTATCTATTATCATCTTTCATGTATATTTGTCGTGGATGTGGGTGTGCGAGTGAGTGAACTGTCCTACACTGCTGTTACACTATTTTTGTCTATTTCCTCGGATGTCATATTTGATACTGAGAGAATAAAGAGCTTTTGACTTTGACTTGACTTTGCATGGTAGTTAACCCAATCACGGTTGGCAACTTTGCTTCCCTCTTTAATTGCACGTCGGTGGGTCAGGCCTCAGATTCTATGACGGCTCCAACGTAAAGGCTTATTGAGAATTAGAGAGATCTAATTCTTGGTAATGTTGGTTGGTGCCTGACGCTCTGTCTCTGGTCGGGCCCATCGGAGTCTAACTGTTGGTTTTCTTTTGCTCCAGCATTTCAGTGGTTTCTTGCTGTCGAGTCCTCACCGTTGTCTCACCTCTGTGGTTCTTTGATTTTTTGTGTTCACGGAGATGTTGCACTGATGAGTTAGGATGCCTTCATGCGGACTTTGTTTGTCTAAATCGCGACTGAAATAAGGGCGAGGATTGTGGCCACGTAAAATCGATTTAAGCCCCCCAGTGGAAATATTTCCACTGACCGTTCCAAGGCGGTTCTTCTGTGGCGATTTATTTATGTTGCTGTTTGTTACTTACTGTGTGTATCACTTGTGTCTTTTTATTTTGGATGGCCATATGGCAATTTTGTGGGAAAGTAGCTGTCCTTATGGCCTTCCTTTGTTTAGGTTTCCATTATGGTCTGGTCGCTTAATGTTTGTGTTTCTTTCCCTTTGGTGTCTTTGATGGGTGGAGTAAGTTAATTGTATCGATTCCTGATCTTTGTTTTACTTCTACTGTGTGTGCGGCGCCACGCGGTGTTCCATTATTCATACCGCGTCCGTGAAAAGACTCTATAAAATTATCACGACCACGTGTATAACCACGGCCCACGCTCTGCGCATTCTCATTCTTAATCTGAATACCTTGAGCCTCTATCCCCGTATTAAAACTTTCCTTAACACCGCTGCCTCCACCTCCAGTTGTTCCTACCTCTGCACTATATAATTGTTTTCTGTCGGGGTTCTTAAAACATTTAATTGTTAAATGTCCATTACCGCATATGCTACACTTAAAATCCGGTATACCACTTGGCTTTCGAGTCAACTTTGTCCTGTTTACCCTGCGCCGCGCCTCTATTATCGCGATGCCCCCTATTAATGCAACTAAATAGGCCTCCGCGCGCTTCTGCAAACAAATCTGCCTCTCTAGCCATTTCATCTAAATTACCAATCTGTTTTGGCTTCAGATATACATACAGATTTCTTATTACATGACTCCAGGAACTGACACCTTGCCATGAAATCCCAGACAGCCAGAAAATACTTTTCTATCTTTGCCATATTAAGTCATTTTTCTTAATAACTTCTCGATTTGCTACTGAACTGTTTGAACTTTTCTGATTTCTCGGACCTACTATAACGAAATTGCTTCCTAAATCCGCGCTCTGCCATGTCAAAACTCTTTAATAGGGCATCCTTTAACTTATCATAATCCGCCGCATCTTCATTTGATAACCTGCCATATACATCATGTGCGCGCACTTAAATACGCGGCGCAAACACTCTTCTATTTGTTAACCGTAACATATTTCTCAAACCTAGATAAGTAACTATCCATTTTATCTTTACGCTCTTCAAAATAAGATAACTTAGGTTTCCGGGCATGCGCCACCTTTTCAGCCTTTTGTCTTTCAAATTCCAGCTCCAGCTTTGCTCTCTGCATTTCTGATTACTTAATTCTTGGTGCTGCATCTCAAACCCATATAGTATTTGTTCTAAATGGGCCTCACTAATCCCTTTGCCTCCCTTTTACTTTCAATGCGGGTCATTTCGAGTTCCTTTTCTTTTTCCTCTGGCCTTAACCTTTCTACATAACATGCACATGCTTGCAATATCAATTCATTACGGTTCATCATCCTGGATAACCCGACGGGTTCTTGTCTAAGAGTTTGCCCTGATGACGAAGACATGGCTAAACTCGTCCCAATTTTACGTCCCCCAACAACTAATATCATATAGAGACGAGACCACGGTTTTCTAACAAGTGATGTCAAAAGCTATGGATCGAACAAGTGGCCCGACGTTTATAAATATATATTACAAAAAGAGTCTAAGTTAATTATATCGATTCCGGATCTTTGTTTTACATCTACTTTTTCTATAAAAGCCTAAATGAATCTAGAATGAGCGAGCGTCCGAGTCTTACGTCCCATCAACATCCAGGGCCACATGGAGACAGGAACTCGATTAAAAGACCCACTCGAATTTTTTAGAAGCCCGGGATCGATCCTGCGATCCCTAGCTGGCAAAGCGAGTAGCATAATCACTTCTACGCGAATACCTTTCTGGTGCTTATGCACATCACAATTATTTTAGTAGGTAAAGCAGCGCGACTGAAATATTTTAGGTGAAATACGGTAGGCAAAAGATGCCGCTCCACGCACAAATCGTGCACATATCATACGATGTATGCATGAAGATTTGTAAAAGTTTTCTCTATATAAGTCTATGTAAAACCAGTGGGCCCAAGGGCGGTGCCATTTTGCCCCCCTTGCTATGATTTGAACGATCATGTAGCGGTCCATTTGTTGAAGCTTCATACCAAATATCAAAGACCTGGGCCTTCTGGTTTCAGACAAGAAGATTTTTATATGTTTTATCTATAAATGCCTATATAAAATCGTTTTTGGCCCCAGGGCTATAATTTGAATGAAGCTTCAAACCAAATATCGATGACCTGGGTGTTCTGGGTTCAAACAAGAAGATTTTTTAAGGTTTTCACAATATAAGCCTATGTAAAACCAGTGGGCCCCGGCGCAGGAGCATTTTTGGCCCCAGGGCTATAAGGTGAACAATCTTGGTAGAGGTCCACTAGATGAAGCTTCATACCAAATATCAAAGACCTGAGCTTTTTGGTTTTAGACAAGAAGATTTTTAAAGATAATATAAGCCTATGTAAAACCAGTTGGCCCGGCGCGGGGGCATTTTTAGCCCCAGTACTATAATTTGAACAATCTTGGTAGAGGTTCACTAGATGAAACTTCATACCAAATATCAAAGACCTGGGCCTTCTGGTGTCAGAGAAGAAGATTTTTAAAGGTTTTCCCTATATTAGCCTATGTAAAACCAGTAGGCCCGGCGCGGGGGCGATTTTGACACCAGGGCTATAAGTTGAACAATCTTGGTAGAGGTCCACTAGATGAAGCTTCATACCAAATATCAAAGACCTGGGCCTTCTGGTTTCAGTCAAGAAAATTTTTAAAGGTTTTCCCTATATAAGCCTATGTAAAACCAGTGGGCCCCGGCGCGGAGGCATAATTAGTCCAAAGGCTATAATTTGAACAATCTTGATATAGGTCCATTAGATGAAGCTTCATGCCAAATATCAAAGACCTGGGCCTTCTGGTTTCAAAGATTTTTTATTAAAGGTTTTCCCTATATAAGCCTATGTAATACCAGTTGGCCCCGGGGCGGGGTCGTTTTTGACCCGTGGGGCTATGATTTGAACAATCTAGGTAGAGGTCCACTAGATGAAGAGTCATACCAAATGTCAAAGACCTGGGCCTTCTGGTTTCAGAGAAGAAGATTTTTAAAGGGTTTCCATATGTAAGCATATGTAAAACCAGTGGGGCCCGGCGCGGGGTCGTTTTTTTGGCCCCAGGGCTATAATTTGAACAATCTTGGTAGAGGTTCACTAGAGGAAGCTTCATACCAATTATCAAGGACCTGGGCCTTCTGGTTTCAGACAAGAAGATTTTTATATATATTTCCCATATAAGCCGAAGAAAAACCAGTGGGCCCCGGCGCGGGGGCGTTTTTGATCCCAGGGCTATAATTTTAACAATCTTGGTAGAAGTCCACTAGATGAAGCTTCATATCAAATATCAAAGATCTGGGCTTTCTGGTTTCAGACAAGAAGATTTTTAAAGTTTTTTCCCTATATAAGTCTATGTAAAACTAGTGGGCCCCGGCGCGGGGGCATTTTTGGCCCCAGGGCTATAAGTTGAACACTCTTGGTAGAGGTCCATTAGATGATGCTTCATACGAAATATCAAAGACCTAGGCCTTCTGGTTTCAGCGTTTTTTTTTTTTTCTTATTTTCCCCTTTTCGTTGCCATCGCAACCAGAGTTCTGCATGGAATTGAATTCTTTGAACAACGGTTTTTTTTTCTTATTTTTCATTTTTCGTTGCCATGGCAACCTGAGTTCTGCATGGAATTGAATTCTTTGAACACATTTGAGAGAGGACCACCTAAGGATCATTTCTGCCAAGTTTGTGAACGGACGGACGGACGGACGGACGACGACGACGACGGACGATGAACGATCACAATAGCTCACCCTGAGCCTTCAGGTGAGCTAAAAACAAGGCACTCAGAATTGTGGTTCTTGCGCATGACATGCCTACTTAAGCTCGTGTATTTCTGTATAAAGTACCATCAATATTGCTCAAAGGGTATTGGAGATATGGTGATCACAAGCTGGTCATACTGTTATATTTGAAGGGTAGATAACTCAAATACGACAATACCAATAGTTGTGGTTCTTGCACACGACACCTCTTCTGTACCTTGTATACAATTGCGCCAAGTTCCTTCAATATATCTCAAAGTGTGTTGGAGTTATGGCCATCACAGGGTTTTATTGTCAGGGGAGATAACTCAAAAACCAGAGCACCAAAAGTTGTAATTCTTGAGCATGACACACCTGCTTTACCTCATGTCCATCTGCATCAAGTACCACCAGTATGTCTCAAAGGGTATTGGAGGTTCGGTGATCACAAGGTGGCCATACTGTTATATTTGAAGGGGAGATAACTCAAACATCACAGCACCCAGAGTTGTGGTTCTTAGAAATGAAGCGCCGTCTCAACCTTGTATACAAATGTGTCAAGTACCATCACTATATCTCAAAGGGTATTGGAGTTATAGCCATCACAAGGTTATATTGTCAGGGGAGATAATTAAAAAACCAGGACACCCAGAGTTGTGGTTTTTGCACGTTACACACCTGCTTAACCTCATGTATAACCGTACCAAGTGACATTAATAGTACAAATGGTAGTTCTGCTGGCATGGGCTATGTATTGAAGGCATTTACTATACTCTGTTAAGAGGAAAGACTCTACAAGTTAGAAAGATATAGGGAATTCCTTCTACACACTTAAACCTACCTCTGAGCATAATTAGCGTGTCAGGAGTAGTGTCATCAGTAAATAATCACACAACTAGTTATTACTAACCCAAAGACATTTAGTTGACTACTAACCCTTAGAAGGATGATGGATCTGTTAGGCTGTAGATAGAATGAGGCCAATAGGTATTTAATGAACTTTCTGTTGTTCCAGGAAGCTGGACAAAAACAGTTTGAAGGAACACGGACATAATAGAATTGTGAACCTGGATCTGTATTGATAAATTCAAGAGAAACTCTGGAATTGAGTGTTAAATGAAAACTTCGAATATAATAAAAACTCTCTAATAAGCGCACACCCTCAAACGCGATAATAGTGTGAACTTTATTACAGAATACAGTATACAACAGAGTGATGCGATACAGCGAGACTTCTTCGGTAAATTGGGACCTAGACACAACCAACCAACCAATCAGATAGATAGATAGATAGATAGATAGATAGATAGATAGATAGATAGATAGATAGATAGATAGATAGATAGATAGATAGATAGATAGATAGATAGATAGATAGATCACAGAAGAACAAGACAAAAAGATATTTCTTTATCTCAAATCTATTTTCAATATCTGTCCTGGCATAAATTTTTGCTAACCAGTCTGGCCTATCAGAATCTGAATTTCATAGTGACTTAGAATATAATTCAGAAAAATACTTGCTTGCAATGATTTCAGTTACCCATTTCGTGAAATAATTCTTCGATAAAATAAGATAGGGTAGGAAAAAGTTGTTTTTGCTTCACGGCCCTTTCAACACCCTATGACGGCTCCGGTCTAAAGATTTCCTTTTTTAAGAAAGTTTGTCGGCTGGATGCATACTCATGGATTTAAACTGTTTCGTTTTAAGTGAAGGCCTTGATAAGAACCTGCGTTTGGCCCTTCAATCCATGTAATGTGAGCAAACAGAATAGACCCTGATTAGACGACATTTTTTGCGGCATTTGATCTGGACATACACTGTTCGAAAAGCCCAACCTAAGATTGCGGTCCATATTCTATGGATTGCCATATTACGCAACACACTGACCTTACTGCGATAAAATAAACGCTGCTGTTTTCCATAAGCAAGTTCCCTGAATTTCCGACAAATCAGTGATAACCACGTAGACTTACAACACTGAAGAGCTACTTGCACCTTTTTACTTTGTGTTGTTGTTGTTATACAGCCATTAGGCCAAAGTGACCCCCGGGTATCTTCCTCCCAGTAATTAATATTCTTCTTAGTATAGGCTCACAAGTACTTGTATGATAAACTATGCGCGTGCTACTGATTCATTCCCCTTAACCCCAAATCTATTTGGCCCATTTAGATACTCTAACAATATGCTATTTATTGTTTCTCTGTCTTGTTTGTGTGGATCTGTATCCTTGACCTCTAAGAACAGTCCTGCTGTGAACTCTGAGATCCCTGTTGCTTGGAACAGTCGTACTCTTAGTCTCTCTCTTAATTCTGCATGTATTTCACAGTCTTCAATAAAATGCTGAACAGTTTCTATCTGGTCACACTGACATAGTGGTGAGTCTCTTAGTCCTAATTTATTCTGGTATTCATTAAGTTTAGAATTACCAGTACATAACTGGGTGAACAGTTTCTTCTGCATCTTTAATTCTGTGTAGGGTATCTTGCTCTTCACAGACTGTCTGTACTCATACAAATGCCTCCCTTTCTCTGACACATCCCACCTACTTTGCCATTTTTCTTGACAGGAAGCCCTTGCCAGTCCTCTCACTTCCACCATGGTGGTTACTGTTGTTAGCTCAGGCATTTTCTCTGCTTCTTTAGCCAGTCTGTCTGCAACTTCGATTCTTTTAATCTCAGCGTGTCCAGGCGTCCAATCTATTGCTATCTCCACCCCTCTCTTCTCTACTAGTCTCCACACCTGCTGTATCTCCATAACTATTGCCCTATGCTCTTTCTTCTCCCATCCCAAACTCAGGATACCCACTGTTGCCTGGCTATCTGAGAAAATTCTTACTCTCCTGATGTCTCTGTTAGCTCCTGTATGTGCAAACTCGATTCACAATTTGACAGCTACTAGCTCTCCCAGAAGAATTGACACCCTCTTTGAGACCGGCTGTTTCAGTTCAACGCTCTCATTGTTATATATATAATACAGGCACCAGCACCACACGGATCAGGGTTGCCTCCACATGATCCATCAGTAAAAGCAAAAATTGCCTTTTCTACCTCATCTTCTTCTCTTAACTTTGCATCTATAATGTCTCTTGCTTGCTGCTGCTGAGTATTTCTTGATTTGGAGCTACCTAAATTATTCAAGTATTCAGGCGGTCTTTTTGACGGAGCCAATCCATCAAGGAATGAAAACTCTGGTTCCAGCTTGGTGATTTCCTGACTTGTGTTTGTTAGCATGTCCTTGTATTGCATGTACATTTTGCCAAAAGGTGTCATCACTCTCTCAAGTGTCTTCTAAGCCCGTTCTAACCACTGTTTGAAAGACTGGGCAAATATACTGTCCTTGATCTTTGGCCATGATTTTTACCAACTCTCTTATTGCCAGTTCCTTCCTTCTTAGCTGAAGTGGAAATATGCCTGCCTCTACTTCGAGTGCCTCCACACCTCCTGACATTGGTACACCAAGACACACCGCCAAGCACTTCCTTTGCACCTGCTCTAAACCATCACAATCGCCGTTTTGCCAAACACATGCTGCATATTGAGGGCGTGGCAACACTAAACTCTTGTAGAGCATAAGCATATTCTTTGAAGAAACACATTCAGTTTTCCCTACTTTGATTATTGATGCCATTGCTTTTGTTGCCTTAATTTCCACTCTTTCTATGTGTTGTTTGAAGTTTAATTTACAATCCAAGACAACCCAAGGAGTTTTGGGTCACTAGTTCGTTTTATCGCTTTTCCCATCATGTTTACTACTGTTTCTGCAAACAGTTCCTCTTGCCTTCTGGTGTATACACAAAACACAGTTTTCCCCACATTCAGCTTCATTCGCCATTTTTTGGCCCACACTGCTATTATCCCAGTTCAGTTTCTATTTCTCTTATCATTTCATCTTTGTTCTCTCCTTTGCACCAAATTTTTCCATCATCTGCAAACTTGACCTTCTGGTTTCTCACTCTTTCAAATATATCTTTGACAAACAAACTAAACAATAGTGGTGACAGTACTGACCCCTGGGACAACCCTATATCTGTCCCAAACTGACTCTCTGCTGTATGTCCAAGTCGTAGGTAGCAGAATGCTTTTCTTTCATACAGAAAGTCCTTCAGCCAATTCCAAAGACGTGCCTTTATACCTATTTGATGACGCTTTAGTAATAGACCATCCCTACATACGGAATCGTATGCTTTTTCCATATCCAAGAATACAACTAAGCTACCCTTTCCTCCATTCAAACCGTCCATTACACTCTGAACAAACCTGAGTAGTACCATTGAAGTCCCTCTAAACTTTCTAAATCCTTCTTGCTCTTCATCTAACAAATTGTTGTGCTCAACATAGGCGTATAACCTTGCATACAAGATACGTTCAAGGCATTTCCCCAACACACTAGTGAGACTTATCGGCCGATAAGAACTTGGGCTATGGTAAATATCTTTCCCCTGATTTTTCAAGAATTTGACTTCTGCCAGTTTCCATCCTTGAGGCACTTCTCCTTCCTGATATGACTTCCCATACAATTCCCCAATGGCTGTCAAAACTTCAGGGTCTGCTTCTTTCAACAGTTCTGTATACACATTATAAATCCCAGGCGCTTTATTCACTGAAAGCTGCTGAATAGCTGCATTTACCTCTTCAACTTTAATATCCCTGTTCAAAAACTCATCTCCGTCTTCACTATCAATTAAGGCGTAACTATACCAAATTTAGTGACACAGAGGCCTTTCTGATATTTAATCTTCATCAATGTGTCTCAACCCCAAAGTTTTGAAACCGAAACGGATGATGGACAAGACCCGGCAAACACAGCACACCCCCTCCGAGCACACAGCGACCGACGTAGCCTATGAGACAGGTCAGCTGGAGGCATCAGGCAAGAGAGCCTACCCGCGGACTTATAGGTGTCCCCCACCGAGCCAACATCAGCAAACATGACCCACACTCCACGGAAGTCCCGGGCATCAGGAAGGAGATGTCCAAAGTAGCGAGACTTAAAATTTAAAATATAACAAAAAGTGTAAACCAAATCCGCTAAGACACATGTCTCACCTGACAAGTCAGTCTTAGTTTTGGAGCAATTAGAATTTTATGCTGCAAAAATTAAAGATATCATACAGTTATTTAAATCAGTACTTGAGCACTGATGTCAACACCGCAGTATCATCCTCAGCACTAAGGAACTGATACTGAGCTGATGATACCCTCGGGGACGAACGAATCATCCACCAGCAGAGATATCGACCCAGTGGTTGCAATTAAGGCGTAACTATACCAAATTTAGTGACACAGAGGCCTTTCTGATATTTACTCTTCATCAGTGTGTCTCAACCCCAAAGTTTTGAAACCGAAACGGATGATGGACAAGACCCGGCAAACACAGCACATCCCCCTCCGAGCACACAGCGACCGACGTAGCCTATGAGACAGGTCAGCTGGAGGCATCAGGCAAGAGAGCCTACGCGCGGACTTATAGGCGTCCCCCACCGAGCCAACATCAGCAAACATGACCCACACTCCACGGAAGTCCCGGGCATCAGGAAGGAGATTTCCAAAGTAGCGAGACTTGCAAAATTTAAAATATAACAAAAAGTGTAAACCAAATCCGCTAAGATACATGTCTCACCTGACAAGTCAGTCTTAGTTTTAGAAGAATTAGAATTTTATGCTGCAAAAATTAAAGATATAATACAGTTATTTAAATCAATACTTGAGCACTGACGTCAACACCGCAGTATCAACTGACTGGTCGGGTTGTTAGGTTACATACATACGCTTTCATTGCATGCATCTACTTTGTCATACGTGCTCTTTCGTCTAGGCATCCGCTCTCATGCATACATACGCTTGGGGATACGTGTATGCACACGCAGGCATGCATGTGGACACACTGCTCTTACATACACATGCATTTGGATTGCAACGAGTGGGGGGGGGTGAGGGAGAAGGGGAGTGCGGTGAGGAGGGGGGGGGGGAAGTGGTGCGAGAGAAAATAATAAAAAAAAAATAAAAAAAATAAAATTAAAAAAAATAATTTAAAAAAAATTGGGGTTGCAGGGGGAGGGGTTGAGGAAAGTGTGCTGTGGTGATTGGGGGATGTGAGGTGATTGCACATTCCCAAAATTATTAAAACTATTTATTCAATATTTAATTAGCCTTGATAGTGATACTCATAGCACATTTAGTTAAAACAACACACAGATTTGTGCAGGTAAACTGCTGTTATTCACACCTTTAGGGATATACATGTATGAACATTACCAATAGCTGTTGTAATGGTGAAGAATGTTGCAAAAATTTATAGCTGACTATTCGACTAAGAGATACGAATTAATTTGATTTGACCAAAGAGTGGTCTCAATAGCGAACAGTAATGACAGATTTGGTCTTTTGAAAGCGGTATTAATACTGAATAGCGGGGTGGTCTCTTTATCGGAATAAATAGCAATTAATTATATAGGAAATAATTTGGGTCTGGCAAAAACCGGTCTTAATAGCGGAGTGGTCCTAATATAGGGGTGGTCTTTAAGCGGAATTCTACGAGGAACATGCCTATGAACCAATAATAAAATGATCAAACAACGTATCGTTGTAGGTCTAAGTTTGTGTCAGGGCTGTGGCTTTATTACAATCGGAATGTACGTCGCGCAGGTTACAGAGATGGTGAGACGCATAGACAAACACCGTGGACCTAAATCGAGGAGCAGTCTGAGATTGGTCCAAATGACATTTAAAGTAAGCAGCAGGTGACAAAGTAGACGAAAATTGTTGTGATTGACATCTAAGATAGCTATCTTCAGAGCTGCTGCTTTCCTCACTAAAATCCTGATCACACGTTTCAGTGGACAATATCTAAATTGCAGTCCCCTGAAAGAGTGGCCAGTTCTTGTTTATTTTGCTCAATTTTAAGCTTCTGTTTTAAACTTCAACAATGCTAAATCTGCCTATTCAGTACACATCAAGCTTCTATATGTCTCATGGATGACGTCAGAGCATATCCGTGGTTATTCCGAATTTTCAAGGTCAGTCCAGTAGCAGAGTAAATAGCTGGAGATTACACAGTGATAAAATTCTTATCAGACCACTTAGAAACCTGCAGTAGAAGAAAGGGTTTATTGATGTTTACCTATTGATTGTAATAGATTATCGCTTTTCTGTCTCCTTAAACAAATTTGTCGAAGACTTACCACGTTTGTGAACGGCAGTGTAACATTACGAAAACACGTCTATACAAATACATTGTAAATTTTATCACCGAAAAATAGAAACTTTTGAGATGAAAACTCGTTTTATTTTTCATATTTCAGCTCATATATTAGAGCAGAAATAAGAAAAATAAGGCTTACCCCTGTAAACCCCCGTTTTACTGTATAAAAGTGGGGTTCAAGGTGGTCAAAATTATATAGGCGTGTTATCGTGGTGAATAATTTTAAGTTGACAGATTTTGTGCATCCCTTTATTTTTCTCAGAAACACAGATTGTGGCTATGCGTTGGAACTGTCTGGCCGGGGTGGTTGTAACAAGTTCCCACACACTATGTCTTGAGCACAAATATCAAAACTATCAGAATGTTTTATCTAAAAGTTTTTATCTTTTTCGGTGGTATTTTAATAGGCGTGTTTTCGTAATGCGTCTTCCCATCTATGTAACCTGCGCGTCGTAAATTCCGAAGTCACGTGTATTGAATTAAAAACGTGACATCAATGCATACAGTGCAAATATTATTTGGCTTAATACTCAACAGATTTGACGAAGACTAACCAAGTTTATGAACGGTAGTGTAAATAATTGTAACTTGACAGATTTTGTGCATTCGAATCAAAATGTTGTATTTGCATAGCTAAGACTGAAAATGTGTTCGGTATAAATGATACAGAATGTCTTTAGCATCACCAACTAACGCTGGTTGACTGATTTCTCGACATAAATTTAATATCACTCGCTATTATTCTACATAATACAGGGCTTTCAAATTTAGTTCGCAGCCTCTGCGTTGTAATCGGTAACGAAGCTACGTGCGTTGTATCGAAATATCAAGGTTTTTCTTTGTGACGAAAGTTGCATATTAGCTTTTCGATTTCATTATCATTACTCACAATTTATCGGCCAGACCACCAGCCAAAAACGTGTAGTTACATGGGGCGACCGGGCCAAAGTGAAAATACAGGTGAATCTGTGTTGAATGCCAAATTTCTTTTGGGGGGTATTTTTCTATATACCGTTTTTCCGACTTTTTCTTGCAACAGACGAAGCTGCACATTAATAAAGTGGTCTGTAAGGCAGATGTCAGTGTTGGGCAACGCTATACAACAGTTAGATTAACGTAAAAACAGTTTCTTACCTACATTGTCGAACTGTCATTCGCCATTTTTCATCGAAGCCTATGCATCCAAATACGAAGCCTATGCGACCGCTACGCAGCCTGTACGTATGTATTGACCAGTGTGTTATGTGTACATTCATTTTATGTGCACAAACGCAGATACAAGTAAAAGACAGACGGGAGTAAATAAAATATATTTGTAAGTGTTTTTTGTTGTTGTTGTTGTTTGTTTTTTGTATGGTTTATGAAATAAATTGAGAAGATCAATATTTAGCCAATGCACATGCATTTTATATAGTCTTTCAAAACGCAAGGAGACATGGCTGCACTATTAATTTTGGACTAGTCCGCGTTTTAGGTAAATCGCCTTCAGTTGGGATTTTGTATTGGGCGATATAGTTTTATTGAGGGTCGTACTGCATCATATTTACCACTTGGCCACGACTTATACATAGTGGCATTATCAAAAAACTTATTTATAATTTTAAAATCCTGTGAAAAAAGAAAGCAGAAACCTGCTTCTCCTAAAATATGGAAAAGTCCTACCACGCTTGAACCTTGAACTCTCAAAGGTCGTTGGCAAACTATACAGTGCCGCTGTTTATTTATGGGCACGCTTCATTTAACACACGACTTACGGATCTAGAAAAGTTTGCTCAACTACGGCTGATATGGGGGTCTTGGGCTGATATTGGGTATAAAATGAAAATGCCATATGATAATCTCTGTAAAAGAGTTTTCATGAGGTAATAAGATTTATGACATATTTACTACAAAATACTCCATTTTTGCATGTGCGATACGAATGTGGACTTCGTGCGCATATTACATTAGCTGAGGGGTTATCACTTGATGCTCTATAACGTAACCTTATCACACACAAAATCTTTATAGCTCGAACAAATTGACCTGAGACTGATGAACTCTATTATCATATTTTCACATCCAAATGAATATTCGCCGTCTCCCGAAAATGGCGATATTGTTATTCAGTACATAGACGTCGGTAAATGGGTCGCAATTCAGGTGATACCGAAAATTCACGAGAAGTTTACGAAAGCCGACGTATTAGGCGATAACATTGACAAATTCCATGCATAAAGGTTAGTCTCAGGTGCGGAACCCGGGAAGGGACATGCATTTTTTTTAATATTTTGTGCGAACAAGATATTAAGTTGTGTGAACAAGATATTATCTTGTGCGGACAAGATAATATGTTGTGCGCACAAGATATTATCTTGTGCGGACAACATAATTTATCTTGTGCGGACAACATATTATCTTGTGCGGACAAGATAAAATCTTGTTCGCACAACATATTATCTTGTTTGCACAACATAGATCTTGGGAAGTTGTGCGAACAAGATATTATCTTGTGCGGACAAGATATAATCTTGTTCGCACAACATATTATCTTGTGCGCACAAGATATTATCTTGTACGGACAAGATAATATATTGTGCGAAAAAGATATTAAGTTGTGTGAACAAAATAATATCTTGTCCGCACAAGATCTATGTTGTGCAGACAAGATATTATCTTGTGCGGACAAGACAATATCTTGTTCGCACACCTTAATATATTGTGCTGACACAAGATAATATGTTGTCCGCACAAGATAATATCTTGTGCGCACAAGATAATGTGTTGTGCGGACAAGATAATATGTTGTCCGCACAAGATAATATCTTGTCCGCACAAGATAATATCTTGTCCGCACAAGATAATATGTTGTCCGAACAAGATTATATCTTGTGCGCAAAACTTATAAAATAAAAAAAAAAATCATGTCCCTTCCCGGGTTACGTACTCAGGTCAATTTGTCAACTTCCTTTTTTTTAATACTACTGATGTAAAAATTATCGGAACACTCGGTTGTTTCACACCACAATTTGTAGCACCTAGTGGATGCCCTAATCAGATGTCACATTCTGCAGCATCCAACCTGAGCCGTGTAAATGTACAGTAAAATTCCGCTATTAAGACCACCTAAAATTAAGATGAATTCTGCTTTTAAAAGCTTATTTAGTAGGTTGCATTTATTCTTTCCTTGTGTTTTCTGCATTCAGAGTCCTCTGGTCAGATACCACCTTTGGGGCTGTTCAAAAGTGGTCATAAAGACCACTTTTGAACAGTCCCAAAGGTGGTCTTAATACAGGAATTTTACCGTATTTGTCTCTTCTTGACGTTTGCAAATAACCATGTTTAAGTTGGTTATTATTAACCCACTTATGACAATGGAATCTT
This sequence comes from Lucinisca nassula, assembly GCA_963580285.1. Taxonomy (NCBI): domain Eukaryota; kingdom Metazoa; phylum Mollusca; class Bivalvia; order Lucinida; family Lucinidae; genus Lucinisca; species Lucinisca nassula. The sequence continues at coordinate 182,023,659 of OY757010.1, forward strand.
CCACCTAGTAAGTTGGGAGTGGTCCATTTCCAATTATAGTAGTGCCAAGTTTGTTTTGTTAGCAGTAATGTTTGCAAAAGTGTATGTACTTTCAGCAAATGGCGAAGACGCAGATCAGACGCCGCGTTTTGACCATGTCTGTTCGCCAATGTCCCAAAAACGGGCCGCAAGTCATATATTGGTTAAATACGTATACGCACACGTAGAAATCTTTTGTCATGAAGAAACAGTATAAACAAAACCACTGATTGTAAAGTTCACATAAAAATCTGTAACTCAAATAATTTTGTAGAAGGACAAAGGTTGCAGTCAGGCTCACAAGGTTCAGAAATCTCCAGAAATCATCTGACCTCATCATCATTCAGGGGTGTTTTTGTAACTATACATTAATAGTTTCACTTTCTCATAACTTTGGAATATTTTATGCTCTACACATAACATGGGGAATATATGATAAATAGATTATGATATGGCATTTTGCATATCATACCCCATATAAGTGTTACGAGATGGAATAGAAACCCTAACTGGTGCTTATGCACTTCTAAATTATTTTTAGTAGGTATATGACAAAGCAGCGCGACTAAAGTATTTTAGATCGGAAATATTGTAGGCAAAATATGCAGCTGCACGCACCAATCGTGCATATATCTTGCGATGTATGCATGAGTGGTCTGTGGGGAAATTATTCGTCATACAGTTGCCGCTATAAGTCTGATTTGCATGTACTTAGCCTAAAAAGTCGCCAAGCGCCAAATAGTGACATATATATTTTTTCATGCCAATCGCATTGTTGTGGATATTCGTACTGACGGGAGTTATACCATTGATGTGTAGGGAAGTTTCATCTTTTTTTCTCAAAAGAAATGCAATTGTAACACCGATCAATTTTCTGCTGACATCTGCTTCATGGCTATAATTATGTCTAGTATCTATACTTCACATAATTTTGGCGAGCAAGCAAGGGCATGAATGATTTTCCTGTAGTATTTATTGATATAAATACCCTGAAAAATTATCGTAATGTTAGCAGCAGGTCGGAGGTAAACAAATACCCACAACATTGTGCCGACAAAACGCCGAAGCTTTGACGGCATGTTATATCTATGTTTAGTATTATTTTTGTATGAACATGCTTGTAGGTTTTGGAGGAGTTTTCTCTCTAGTATACCCCCACCTTTCTGAAGCCTATTCTGGATTCATTTTGGAAGCCTCTGTGGTGTAGTGATTATGCTACTCGCTTGATAAACTAGGGCTCGCAGGATCGATCTCGGACTTCTCCAGAATTCGAATGAGTCTTTTAATCGAGATGTTGGTGAGACGTAAAACTCGGACACTCGTTCATTCTGGATGTATTTAGGCTTTTATAGAACCCTTTTAGCTCATCGTCACGTAGTGACGAGGTGAGCTTTTGGGATCACTTTTTGTCCGTCCGTGCGTCCGTGCGTGCGTGCGTAAACAATTTCTTCAAACGACATCTCCTCCTAAACCACTGATTGGATTTTGACCAAACTTCACAGGAATGATCCTCAGGTGGTCCCCTTTCAAAGTTGTTCAAATGGTTCCGGTCCGTTGCACATATAGGTCACAGGAGCCAAAAATAGATTGTATTCACCGAAAACTTAAAAAATCTTCTACTCTGAAACCGCAAGGCCCAGATCTTTTATATTTCGTATGAAGCTTCATCTAGTGGACCACTACCAAGATTGTTCAAATTATAGTGCTGGGGCTAAAAATGCCCCCGCCCCGGGAACCCTTTGGTATTACATGGGCTTATATAGGAAAAATCTTTAAAAATCTTCTTCTCTGAAACCGAAAGGCTCAGGTCTTTGATATTGGGTATGAAGCTTCATCTAGTGGACCCCTACCAAGATTATTCAAATAATAGTGCTGGGGCCAAAAATGCCCCCGCCCCGGGGCCCTTTGGTTTTACATAGGCTTATATAGGGGAAATCTTTAAAAATCTTCTTCTCTGAAATTGCAAGGCCCAGGTCTTTGATATTTGGTATGAAGCTTCGTCTTGTGAACCTCTACCAAGATTGTTCAAATTATAGCCCTGGGGCCAAAAATGCCCCCATCCGGGGCCCTTTGGTTTTACATAGACTCATAGACTATAGGGGAAATCTTGAAAAATCTTATTCTCTGAAACCACAAGGCCTAGGTCTTTGATATTTGGTATGAAGCTTCATCTTGTAAACCTCTACCAAGATTGTTCAAATTATAGCCCTGAGACTAAAAATGCCCCCGCCTTGTGGCCCTTTGGTTTTACATAGACTAATATAGGGAAAATCTTAAAAAATCTTCTTCTATGAAACCACAAGGCCTAGGTCTTTGATATTTGGTGTGAAATTTCATCTAGTGGACCTCTATCAAGATTGGTCAAATTATAGCCCTGGGGCCAAAAATTCCCCCGCCCGAGACCCTTTGGTTTTACATAGACTTATATAGGGAAATCTTTAAAAGTCTTCTTCTCTGAAACTGCAAGGCCCATGTCTTTGTTATTTGGTATGGAGCTTTATCTAGTGAACCTCTACCAAGATTGTTCAAATTATAGCCCTCATGCCACAAATGCCCCCGCCCCGGGGCCCTTTGGTTTTACATAGACTTATATTGAGATAATCTTAGAAAATCTTCTTCTCTGAAACAGCCAGGCCCAAGCCTTTGATATTTAGTGTGAAACTTCATCTAGTGGACCTCTATCAAGATTGTTTAAATTATAGCCCTGAGGCCAAAAATACCCCCGCCCCGGGGCCATTTGGTTTTACATAGGCTTATGTAAGGAATATCTTTAAAAAGATCTTCTTCTCTGAAACCGCAAGACCCAGATCTTTGATATTTAGTGTGTAGCTTCATCTAGTGGATCTTTGCCAAGATTGTTCAAATTATAGCCTTTGTTGATATTTGGTATGAAGCTTCACCTTTTTAGACCTCCCTCAACATTATGCAGATTATAACCCTGGGGTCAATAATTGTCCTCCCCGGGGCCCACTTGTTACTCTATGGATCAGGTGAGCGATCCAGGGCCATCATGGCCCTCTTGTGTTTTATATTAGGATCACTTTTTGTCTGTCATCCGTGCGTAATCAATTTCTTCAAACGACATCTCCTAAACCACTGATCGGATTTGACCAAAGTTCACAGGAATTATCCTTAGGTGGACCCCTTTCTAAGTTGATCAAATGGTTTTGGTCTGCTGCATATCAAGGTCACAGGGGCCAAAAATAGATTTTTTAAATGAAAACTTAAAAAATCTTCTTCTCTGAAACTATAAGGCCCAGGTCTTTGATATTTGGTATGAAGTTTCATCTAGTGGATCCCTACCAAGGTTGTTCAAATTATAGTGCTGGGGCCAAAAATGCCCCCTCCCATGGTCCCTTTGATTTTACATAGGATTATATAGAGAAAATATTTAATAATCTTCTTCACTGAAACCGCAAGGCCCAGGTCTTTGATATTTGGTACGAAGCTTCATCTAGTGGAATAAAAATAAAAAATGAGTTCCTTTAAGAGCAATGAAAACATTCATAAGAAAGAAGATGGGTCATACTACGTAGTTTCGGCTAATAAAGCCTCATCAGTGACCCTATAATGATCCGACAACGAAAGCCAGAGGAAATAACTGCAATTTTGCGAATTTCGAATAGGCAGTCGATTCAAAGACTGATATAAATCAAAATGGGGTCCAAATAATTAAAAACCTGTAAAGAATGAGTCTAAACCAAAAATTTATTTCTGATTTAACAGAATATTCACGCTGATCTAAAAGGACCAAAAGTAAAATATAAACTGCACTATGGATGATGTACGGGGGGACGTTTTACGGCCGCCACACGGCACAACACCAGCTGCAGTGAAGGCAAATAAAAATCAAAAATGAGTTCCTTTAAGAGCAATGAAAACATTCATAAGAAAGAAGATGGGTCATACTACGTAGTTTCGGCTTATAAAGCCTCATCAGTGACCCTATAATGATCCGACAACGAAAGCCAGAGGAAACATACTGCAATTTTGCGAATTTCGAATAGGCAGTCGATTCAAAGACTGATATAAATCCCTATAAATCTTGGAACCCTACCAAGATTTTCAAATTATAGTGCTGGGACCAAAAATGGCCCCGCCCCGGGGCCCTTTGGCTTTACATGGGCTTATATAGGGGAAATCTTTAAAACTCTTCTTCTCTAAAACCACAAGGCCCAGATCTTTGATATTTGGTATGAAGCTCCAGCTAGTGGACCCCTACCAAGATTGTTCAAATTATAGTTCTGGGGCAAAAATACCCCCGCCCGGGGCACTTTGGTTCTACATGGGCATATATTGGGAAAATCTTTAAAAATCTTCTTCTCTGAGACAGCAATGCCCAGGTCTTTGCTATTTGGTATGAAGCTACATCTAGTGGACCCCTACCAAGATTGTTCAAATTATAGCCCTGGGGCCAAAATGCCCCTGCCCCGGGTCCCTTTGATTTTACAAAGACTTATAAGGGGAAAATCTTAACAAATCTTCTTCCCTGAAACCGCAAGGTCTTTGATATTTGGTATGAAGCTTCATCCTGTGGACCGCTACCAAGGCTGTTCAAATTATAGCCCTGCGGCCAAAAATGCCCCCACCTCAGGGCCATTTTGTTTTACATAGACTTATATGGGGAAAATCTTTAAAAATCTTCTTCCCCGAAACCGTGAGGCCCAGGTCTTTTATATTTGGTATGAAGCTTCATCTTGTGGACCGCTACCCAGACTGTTCAAATTATAGCCCTGCGGCCAAAAATGACCCCACCTCCGGGCCCTTTTGTTTTACATAGACTTATATAGGGAAAATCTTTAAAAATCTTCTGTGAAACCACAATGCATAGGTCTTTGATATTTGGTGTGAAATTCCATCTAGTGGACCTCTATCAAGATTTTCAAATTATAGCCCTGGGGCCAAAAATGCTGCCGCCTCAAGACCCTTTGGTTTTACATAGACTTATATAGAGATAATCTTTGAAAATCTTCTTCTCTGAAACAGCAAGGCCAAGGTCTTTGATATTTGGTGTGAAGCTTCATCTAGTGGACCTCTATAAAGAGATTGTATAAATTATAGCCCTGAGGCCAAAAATGACCCCGCACCTTCTTCTCTGAAACCGCAAGGCCCAGGTCTTTGATATTTGGTGTGTAGCTTCATCTAGTGGACCTTTGCCAAGATTGTTCATATTATAGCCTTTGGTAATATTTGGTATTAAGATTCACCTTTTTAGGCATCCCTCAACATCATGCACATTGTAGCCCTGGGGTCAGTAATGGCCCTGCCCGGGCCCACTTGTTACTCTATGGATCAGGTGAGCGATCCAGGGCCATCATGGCCCTCTTGTTTAAATATGTTTATAAACGTCGGGCCACTTGTTCGATCCATAGCTTTTGACTACCGGTTATTAGAAAACCGTGGTCCCGTCTCTATATGACATAAGGTGTTGATGGGACGTAAAATTTAAGACAGGTTTAACCATATCTTCATCATCAGGGCGAACTCTTAGACAAGAGCCTGTCGGGTTATCTGTGATGATGAACCGTGATGAATTGGTATTGCAAGCATGTTCATGTTGTGCATGAAGAATTTTCTTCAAGAGGAAGATCGATCCCATTTCTGACACCAAATGTTACATGTGGGTTTACGGCGTCTCGCAAACCCCCATGCTGACAAGACCAGTCGAGGGTGATCTCTGACAGGTGAACGGGCAGCTGTGGGGTAAGGCACAAGAAAGATATTATATGGAAGACAAAAATTATTAACAGTAACTATTACAACAATACGAACACTAAACATTACATTTATTCGCTTCTATAATCATTTCACGGCGCACGCCCCGGAGGCAAAACTACGTTTTGTTCTCGAGACGGCGACATGAATATTATATAGACGCGAATGACAAAATAAACGAACAACAAAAAAATATAATAAAAACGACTGGCCAGATATAAGTCCACTTGGGGTGAACTGCGTCGACGCGCTGGTGCACTCTAGAATTTAAATCATGTCGAATTCTGATTCACTATCAACTATGTTGACGTCATATTCAGTGCCAACTATTAATTACCGGTATGTTGATTTTCTTATTTACTGTCAACTATTAATTATGTTGATTTCTTATTCACCGACAACTCAATGTGCAACGGAAGGTTAGTTGGTTTTTCTCCGAGTACCTCGGTTTTCGCCCACCTCTGATTAACAATCGGCTCGAAATAAATGAAATAATCTTGAAAGGACCGTATAATCAAAACCCAAAAGTACATGTATTTAGGATGATTTGTCTTGAAAATTTGCTTATGTTGTGATAGGCGATTCTAATGAGGGCACACAACAAACTTTAAATAATTTTAAGGTAAGTCATCTACATTTTGGGTTTGACCTGGTGCTATGATTGACTATCAGTGATTCGAACTAACATTGTTTTGAATGATCATTAGGTCTCTCATCGCTGTGGTTCGAGCCTCGCTCGGTTCACATGTGAGACGCCAAGTTCTGCAACGGAAGGTCAGGTGGTTTTTCTCCGGGTACTCCGGGTACTCCGGTTTTCGCCAGTCTCTGATTAACGATCGGCTCGATATGAGTGAAATAATCTTGAAAGGGCCGTAAAACCAAAACCAAAGAAAAAAAACACAAAAAATTGGCTTGAAAAGATTTTTATCGTTCGAAAGTAGAGATGAAAAGGTAATCGATTACTAGTAATGTCACTGTGGTCGATAATCGATTAGTATTTACTGAAGCTCTCTGTCTGAGCATGACTCTCTATGTTATACTTTATCATAATTGTGTATCCGGACAAACAGTGCAGAGCCAGATGAGACGCCATAGAACGCGGGGTTAAATTAGGGTCTGCACTGTCTGTCAAACGAAGACATAATATTTGGTTGTGAATTATACTTATTAAATAATCGATTACTAACAAATCAGTAACGATAATCATTTATTATTAATATTATTATATTATTATGATTAATTGTTCTAAAAAAATTCTTTTTTCCGTTTCAGCAACACCGTGTAACATCACTGACAGTGATTTATCGACAACCACTCCTAGCATCAGAGTAATAATACAGACAACAGAACAAAATGCAGCAGCTCATAACAAAGGATTGCTTGTTCTACCCGTTTTCTTCTTGACAATCTCAAGACACTTTTAAGTTATTGATGAAAAGGAGCAGCTGGCGGAGTCTTCAAGAAGACCATTTCAACATGCGAATATTCTGATCAGACTGTGCATCCGCGTAATCTAATCAGAGTTTTCACTAACCCCCTTGGCATAGTCCTGCGTCATGAGAAGGCTCATGTGATCAGCGAGGAGTCTGATAAGACTGCACAGCTGTTCTTGCTGATCTGAGTCTTCGATGGTTGTGCTAGTAGGGTTTGACAGGCACAGGTTCTGACACTGTGGCCAGTACTTACTCAAATGACCAAGGGGAAGTGACTGGAGGCAGAGTCCCTGTAACTAATCGAACAAAACCTAACTACATGTAATTTTCCTGGTCGTTCATGCAATAAGTACCTTTTCTTATGTGCTGGTTTATACATGTATTGTTTGAAATTTGCTTTTTCTGCCATGATTTAAACAATTATTTGTTGTGTTGTTATTTTAACGGCATGTCAACGCTTATTGACCATTTTGTGTCGTCTCCCAGAGAAATGGAGAAAAGGCAATGACGAAAAAGTAAATTAGAAGTAAGTGGAAGACATGAGAAAGAGAGAAAAGTGAATGGCAGAGAAGAAACCCACACCTGGTTCGAGCACAGCAGACTCTATCTAAATGTTAGACAATCTAAGTTGAACGTCCCGATGCCAAAAGATACATGACACTTTCGCCACACCTAACCCATCCGCTCCCTTCCGCTGATTCAAGAAGGGCAGCTGTCAGTTTCTGGCGAAAGAATGTGCACTCTACTGGTTAACTGCTTACGTATAAGCTTGCTCAGGAAAAGTGCTGACCGGCTTAAAAATGACCTAAAATAGTGTTGTCTGGGCCGTAAAACTCCAAAAACAATCAAACAAACAAACAAACAAACAAACAAACAAACAAAACCTAACCAACCCCGATTTAATCCTTGTTGTACCAAATGGAATCTTCCTCCTTATATATAGCACAAGTCCATTACAAAATTCTGTGGTGTCAGGTTGTGTATTTGGCGTTTTGCGGCGTCTGATCTGTGTCTGCACTGTTAACCAGGGTACCCGTTCTGGGATTTCTGCTACAAAATTGGTTGGGGGACAAGGTGGGCCGTGCCTAGCGAAAATGCGACTTCGAACATAAAAGGCACAAAACTCAAGACAAAAGAATCAGCAAGACTACTGGTTTATTCAAAACACACCGGCATCGGTGGCTCAGTCTGAAGCGCGTCTGGCTTGTGATCGGAAGGTCGCGGGTTCCTCGACGGTCGGCAACATTCTGTCGTGGAGATTGATCATGAAATATTTTCTACGGCCATACTCTCCCATCCGCTGATTCAAGATGGACAATTGTCTGTTTCTGGCAAAATAATATGTACTGTACTGGTTAACCGCTGGTGAGAGGGAATTGATGACGTTACGAAAACACGCCTATACAAATACATTGCCACCTTTATCGCCGAAAAATGAATTTTTTTTTATGAAAAATTGTGATATTTTTCTTATTTCTGCTCACAATATAGATTGTGGGCACTCGTTAGAACCGCCTCGGCAAGGCGGTTCTAACGAGTACCTACAATCTATATTTTAAAGCAGAAATAAGAAAAATAAGGTATACCCTCGGAAACCCCAGTTTTACTATATAAAAGTGGGGTTCAAGGGGGTCAAAATTATATAGGCGTGTTTTCGTGATGATTGGTTTCCGCGAAAGAACGTTGCTGACCCAGTAGGTATTGATCCTGCGACCTCCTCAACACGAGTCAGACATACATACAACTGAGCTACTGAATCCGGCTTTTTGGTGGACATTACGAAAACACGCCTATACAAATATATTGTTAATTTTACTGGCAAAAAGTGAAAATTTTTAGGATGAAAAATTATGAATTTTTTTCTTATTTCTGCTCCAAATATAGATTGTAGGTACTCGTTAGAACCGCTTCGATGAGGCGGTTATAACGAGTACACACAATCTATATTTTAGAGCAGAAATAAGAAAAATAAGGTTTACCTATGGAACGCCACGACTGTCACATGATGTTGAAAATTATTATGCGCGGTAGTTACACTATTTTGTGCTGTATTAACATTAATATGTTCAGTAGCAACATTATTATGTTCAGTATTAACCTTAATATGTTCAGTGGTAACAATGTTATGTTCAGTAGTAGCACTATTATGTGCAGTGGTAGCAGTAACATGTTAAGTAGTAACGTTAATTTGTTCAGTTGTACCTTTATTATGTGCAGTAGGAACATTATTATGTGCGGTAGTAATAGAGTTATGTTCAGTAAAAGCATTTTGTGCAGCAGAAACACTATTATCTTCAGTAGTAACATAATTATGTGCTGTAGGAACGTTATTATGTGCAGTAGTTACATAATTATGTTCAGTAAAAACATAATTATGTTAAGTATTAACAACATTATGCTCAGTGGTAACATCATTATGTTTAGTAGAAACATTAATATGTTCAGTAGTGACATTATTATGTTCAGTATTAACAACATTATGCTCAGTGGTAACATCATTATGTTTAGTAGAAACATTAATATGTTCAGTAGTGACATTATTATGTTCAGTAGTAACTGTTTTCGCTGTGGTTAATTTACTATTCGCTGTGGTTAATGAACTATTCGTTGTGGTTAATTTACTATTCGCTGTGGTAAATTAATAGGTTCAGCAGTTACTTTATTATGTGCAGTAGTAACAATATTATGTTCAGTGGAAACGTTAATATGTTCAGTATAAACATCATTATGTTCAGTAGTAACTTTATTCGCTGTGGTTAAGTTACTATTCGCTGTGGTAAATTTACTATTCGCTGTGGTTATTTTACTATTCGCTGATGGATAATATTTCTAATATAAGCAGTCGCCTGTGCACCGGTAGGATAAAATAAGACTGTAAACATTTGTCTCAAAATGGCGGATAAAATAGTATCTCTGTTTGTGGTGATCACTAATTGATAACGATTGATATATATTAAAATTTTAAGTTCAGTTCTAAAAGAATATAAAAAAAATCTTTTCATACACCTCATTGAGGCAGTTCTAATGAGTGCACACAACATGACTAATTTATAGAAGATCTCAAAGAATCTTTAATTACGGCAAACAGTGTAGAACTTGGTCAACGGTTTAACACATATATGCCTAGCGCCCCATTGTTGGGTCATTGGCAAACAGTGTAGATCTTGATCAAAGGTTTAACCCATATATGCCTTGAGTCCCACTTGTGGGACATTGGCAGATAGTGTAGATCCACTGGCAGATCAGATATTTAACCCAGATATTTAATCCATATATGCCTAGCGTCCCATTTGTGGGACATAGTCAAACAGTGTAGACTCAAATGACCAGACGCTGCAAAACGTGTCATCTGATCTGGGCCGCAAAATGCTACATCTGATCTGGGTCTACATTATTTGCTTAAACAACGAGGAAATTTAACCGCATCCATTTCTTGCTAGCAATGAATTAGGTGTACGGACTTTGATGGACCATTATGATCAGTAGCTGCGCAAACCTTGGCGTCTGATCTGGGCCGCTAAGTGCGACGTCTGATCTCGGTCTACACTGTTTGCTTAATCAACGACGAAATTTAACCGCATCTATTTCTTGCTGCCAATGAATTAGATGTAAGGACTTTGACTGATTGACGGACCATGATGCTCAGACGCTGCAAAACTTGGCGTCTGATCTCGGCGCAAAATGCGACATCTGATCTAGTTCTATACTGTTTGCTTAAACAACGAAATTTAAGCGCATCCATTTCTTCCTGACGATGAATTAGGTGTACGGACTTTGAGCGATTTTACGGGCCATTGATTTTCTAACGAGATTAAAAATGTGTTAAATTAATTGCTTTAACTCATAATAAGTTGGCGTGTGCTGCTTACCTGGATTGAAATAGTAGAAAGACTTCATTCATTCAGTTGTAAAATCGTAAAAATTCCAGTCTGGTGATTCTGCAAAATGCCTGAGTATATTGATAACATGATTTGCTGTGAAAATCGTAAGTGCAAAATTTGGTTTTATAGAATATGTTTAGGTCTGAATCCATCATCGTATCAATGGCAGTGTCCGTCTTGTGAGCAGCAACATGTTTACATCACAGAAAGCTGTGTAATGGAAACCCATGTAAATCCAACTTTATACAGATAAAAGTAGGATTTACAAGGGGTGTGCAGTCTTTTTTTCGTTCTCACAAGTCGATATATTAAGGAAAACGAACTAATAACCCGGCATCCTGGATACAAGCCGGGTTGTGGGTACTCATTAGAACTGCCTCATTGAGGTGTATAAAGAGATTTTTTATATATTTTTTTTTTAGAATTGAACTTAAAATTTTAACATATATCAATTGTTATCAATAAGTGATCACCACAAACCGAGATATTATGAAAACGCACAACTACCGCAAGATCCAGGACACATTCGGGAATTTCCCGGACAAATTAACTTCAGAAATGGACCCCTAAAATATTCAAAATGAAAAATATTTTTTAACTCTCTTTTAAAATTGAGCTAAAATTTTTATTTGACACTAATTTTGTTAAATTCTGACCACCTAAAGTCGAGATATTAGGGTTAACGTATCAATACCCCAACATCCAGGAAAAAATCAGAGAATTTCCCGGACAAATTAACTTAAAAAATGGACCCCTAAAACGTTAAAAAAGTAAATTATTATTTTTTTATCTTTTATAATAGAGCTAAAAATTTTATTTGATACTATTTGTATTAATTTCTGACAACCCGAAGTGGAGATATTAGCGACAACACACCACTACCTCCAATTCCCGGCGAATTCCCGGACAAATCCCGGACATTAGTGTGCACCTGACAATTGTATTATTCGCCGGACCTGACTGGCATTTCCGAAAACTGGTCGTTTCGGCCCAACAGGTGGTATCGACCAGATCCCACTGACCCATCGTACGCAGTGCCCACACTTAAGATACTCTTACTGCACGATGCTTGCAGTGACGCTTACAAAAAAAAAAAAAACTAAACACTTTATTCTGATTGAAATGAAGCAATCGCTTTGTTTGAAGCTTGTTATTGTGTTATTGCTCACAAAGCTGAAACAAAACGGTGTCCCGTCCTTCGGACAGGGTCATCAACTGGAGGCTGCCTATGCAGGTTAATTCAGGAATCTAAATGGTTGCTTGTAGGCCTTAAAACTGAAACCCAGACACGGGTATAGAAGTGCACAGGCTCATAACACTCTGAAATGAGGGAGATGAAGTATATATAAAGAAAAAATAATTTTGAAGCCATTCAAGTGCTGAGCGCTTTTATTGTTGGTAGCAATATTTTTCTTTAAAGAGAAACTAAAATTTGATATAGTTTTACAACTTCAGCTGCGATCATGTAATTCCAAGGATTGGAAAATACCAATTGACATGCACGGATCCAGAAGTTGACAACCTTGGGTACAAAGCCTCATTGGATCATTTATTTTCAGATCTAAATTGGAGACTCAGAGGAAGCTCCCTAATCTGTTTCTTCAAAGGTCTAAATCGCTAGTGTGATAATAGAGAAACCAAATAGTTTTAAGTACTCGAGGCCACTCGTGCCCCGGAACGTGTGTAGTAGAACATAGAGCCTCGATAATAAATAGAATTATTCCAGCGTCTACTCAACCACTTTCTAAAACTCATTCTAGAAGTAAAAATGAAATCCGTTAATTCAAAGTGCGTTCGGAAAGCAATCATCCTGGATATATGCCATCAGGCCCAACTCAGGACCAGCAATGACAATCATTAATTTTACAAACGGTTAATACCGGCAAATAACACTTTGGTTTCCCGCGTTTGTTTCTAATTCGACCGGTGCATAGGTGACTGCTTATGTTGAAATATTAACCGATCAGCGAATAGTAAATTTACCACAGCGAATAGTAAAATAAGCACAGCTAATAGTAAATTTGCCAAACCGAATAATAAATTAACCATAGCGAAAAAGGTTACTACTGAACATAACAGTATTACTACTGAACATATTAATGTTAGTACTGAACATATAAATGTTAGTACCGCACATAATAATGTTTCTACTGAACATATTAATGTTAGTACTGAATATATAAATGTTAGTACCGCACATAATAAAGTTTCTACTGAACATATTAATGTTAGTACTGAATATATAAATGTTAGTACAGCATATAATAATGTTTCTACTGAACATATTAATGTTAGTACTGAACATATAAATGTTAGTACCGCACATAATAATGTTTCTACTGAACATATTAATGTTAGTACTGAACATATAAATGTTAGTACCGCACATAATAATGTTTCTACTGAACATATTAATGTTAGTACTGAATATATAAATGTTAGTACCGCACATAATAATGTTTCTACTGAACATATTTATGTTAGTACTGAACATATAAATGTTAGTACTGCACATAATGATGTTTCTACTGAACATAATAGTGTTACTACTGAACATAAAAAGGTTACTACTGAACATATTAATGTTAGTGATGCGAATAATAGTGTAACTACCGCGCATAATAATTTTCAACATCATGTGACAGTCGTGGCGTTCCATATTTACCCCTGTAAACCCTAGGTTTATTATATCAGAGTGGGGTTCAAGGGGATCAGAATTGTATAAGCGTGTATTCGTGATGAAATACGTTGAGCCACTTCACGAGAAAACCTACCCTTTCGCATTGCGTCATTGATGAGGCCTGATTGGCCGAAAGTATCTAGTCTAGCCCACAAAAATGGCCACTCTACAGTTTTAAATTCTGTGATGTAATCTTTGCTTCCAAAGGATTACCGTTAAGTTAAGGGCTCCTCTGTTTATTTGCACTCTAGTATTCACACTTATTTCTTCAAAGTTAAAATAAAATAAAATTAACAAAAAACAAATACTCCTTTATTAATATTTGCAGTTATGAGAAATGCTTGCTAGGGACGTCAGAACGCATTACGATAACACGCCTATACAAATACATTGTATCCTTTATCGCCGAAAAAATGAAAATTTTAAGATGAAAAATTGTGATATTTTTTTTTATTTCGGCTCAAAATATAGATCGTGGGTACTCGTTAGAACCGCCTAATTGAGGCGGTTCTAGCGAGTTCTCACGATGTATATTTTAGAGCTGGAATAAGAAAAATAAGGTTAACCCCTGTAAACCAAGCTTTCCTATACAAAAGTGGGGTTCAAGGGAGTCATTATAATAGATTTAGTTCGAAACAATCCTAGTAAGCGTTCGAGCCATCGAACATACATTCTAAATATAGCAGGAGTCAAACTGCCTTTGAAGAAATCACCCGTACGTGCGAACAAGTGCATTTTTCCCACATCCAAAATGGCTCCTTTTCTGATGAAAAACTGTGATTTGTTCCTTATTTAAAATTCAAACATAGGCGGTGGGTGCTCATCAGAACCGGTTCCAACGAGTACTTACAACCTATGTTATGGAGCAGAGAAAAATAATGTATACCAACTCCATTTTTCTGTAAAAGTTGGATCTGTTCTGGGCCTGCACTCTTTGCCAATGTCCAGTTTTAAGAGTTTCCCATCGGTTATGGGCTAACGATTCACAGAAACAGAAAAACGCGACTGATTTCTGGAACGCATCCTCCTAGGCGCAGGGGAGTAGTCAGAACCAAAATATTATTACTCAAAACAAGGAAAAATCTATGTCAAACATCTCTCTTCGAGATGGGACTACTCTTAAAGGAAAAAAATTGCTCTAGAGGGGAGAGAATTCGCTCTCCCCGTGAGCAAATTCTTTCCTTGAAGAGCAGCCCATATATATCCTGTAATGAAGAACACTATTATCTAGTTGCTTTCGGTTTATTGAAATATTTTACAATACGTACATGTGTAAAATGCGTAATGAGCGTTACGCCTATGAGCGTTTTGGTTACATCGTCGCCCTTTGCAGTTTCTACAGCAGTAGCCATAACGACACGTGTATCCATGTTGACATGGGTCATCAAAAGGTCGGCCACATCTTTTTCCTCGGCGAGAAGATGGACAAACTCGGGTCTGGGATAATCGAACCTTGCAACATTTACCACTAATACATAATGGAAAGTTAGAAGGACATTGCCTTGACTTTCTGCACGTCCTATAGTTGCAATCAAATCGGGATCTGCCGGCTTGAGACAACCCTAAAAGAGAAAGAAAAACAATAGTATCAGAATGCGATCTGAGTTAATGCCGTGCCTTTTTAGTTCCCCTGAGCCAATGGCTCCGGGGGAGCTTACAGGATGGTAGGCCTCCGTCGTCCGCCCGTCGTCCACCATTTTCAAATGTCTTCTCCTCTGAAACCACTGGGCCAATTCCAATAAATTTCATATGCAGCCTCCTGGTAATGGGGGAACCTTAACAAATCTTCTTCTCCAGAACCACTAGGCCGATGGTCTTGAGACTTGGTATGTAGCATCGGGTGACTGAGTGCTACCAACTTTGCAAATATGATCACATTAGGTTGACCTTGACCAATTTTCTGCCGCGGTCAAATTTGGTTCCTTAGGCTTTTCAATGGGAAAAGGGTAAAACAAGACATTTTTCGGTAAAAATTGTGGTCTATGGCATGAGAATAGGTAAAAAATTAATGTTTATGCATGGTTAAGGTCAAGGTCATTCAGTGACATTGGCTCAAGGTAACTTGAATTTAGGGTCCATTGACATTACAAAATAGACTTTCTCTGAAACCACTGGGCCAATTTCAATTAAATTTTATATGCAGCCTTAGAACAGTGAAAGAATGAAAATTAGCTCGAATGATTTAGGTTATATGACCAAGATGGCCGCCATGCCCAAATATGGTAAAAACCTAAAAAAAATATTCTTTTCCAGAACCACCAGGCCGAATGTCTTGAAACTTGGTACGTAGCATTAGTTGACTGAGTACTACCAAGTAGAAGTAAAACAAAGATCAGGAATCGATTCAATTAACTTACTCCACCCACCAAAGACACCTAAGGGAAAGAAACACAAACATTAAGCGACCAGACCATAATGTAAACCTAAACAAAGGAAGGCCATAAGGACAGTTACTTTCCCACAAAATTGCCATATGGCCATCCAAAATAAAAAGACACAAGTGATACACACAGTAAGTAACAAACAACAACATATATAAATTGCCACAGAACAACCGCCTTGGAACGGTCAGTGGAAAAATTTCCACTGGGGGGCTTAAATCGATTTTACGTGGCCACAATCCTCGCCCTTACTTCCGTCGCGATTTAGACAAATACTTTGTTCAGTCCGCATGAAGGCCTCCCAAGTTTGCAAATATGATGACCCTAAGTGGACCTTGTCCTATTTTCTGCCAAGGTCAAATTTGGTTCCTTGGGTTTTTCAAGGGGAAAAGAGTAAAACAATGCATTTTCGGAAAATATTGTGGTCTATGACATGAGAATAGGCGAACAATGAACGTCTATGAATGCTTAAGGTCAAGGTCATGCAGTGACCTTGGCTCAAGGTCACTTTAATTATGGGTCCATTGACATTCAAAATTGACTTTCTCTGAAACCACTGGGCCAATTTCATTTAAATTTTATATGCAGGCTTAGAACAGTGAAAGAATGGAAATTTTCTCAAATGATTTAGGTCATATGACCAAGATGGCCGCCAGGCCCAAATATGGTAAAAACCTAAAAAAATCTTCTTCTCCAGAACCACTAGGCCGATTGTCTTGAAACTTGGTACGTAGCATAAGTTGACTGAGTACTACCAAGTTTGCAAATATGATGACCCTAGACGGACCTTGTCCTATTTTCTGCAAAGGTCAAACTTGGTTCCTTGGGCTTTTCAAGGGGAAAAGAGTAAAACAATGCATTTTCGGAATATATTGTGGTCTATGACATGAGAATAGGCAAACAATGAACGTCTATGAATGCTTAAGGTCAAGGTCATTCAGTGACCTTGGCTCAAGGTCACTTGAAGCATAGGTCCATTTACATTTCAAAATTAATTTTCTCTGAAACCACTGGGTCAAGTTCAATTAAATTTTATATGCAGCCTTAAAAAACTGAGTGAACAAAAAATGTTCGAAGCGTCCAGATCACATGACCAAGGTGGTCGTCATGCCCAAATATGGTAAAAACCTTAAGAAATCTTCTTCTCCAGAACCACTTGGCTGATTGTCTTGAAACTTGGTATGTAGCATTAGGTGACTGAGTGCTCACAAATTTTTAAATATGATAACCCTAGATTGACCTTCACCTATTTTACGCCAAGGTCATATTTGGTTCCTTAGGTTTTTTCAATGGGAAAAGGGTAAAACAATGCATTTTTTTTTTCGGAAAATATTGTGGTTTTTGATACGAGAATAGGTAAAAATGTCTATGAATGCTAATGGTCAAGGTCAATCAGTGACCTTGGCTCAAGGTCACTTGAATTAAAAGTTCAATGACATTTCAAAATACATTTTCTCTGAAGCCACTGGGCCAATTTCATTTAAATTTAATATGCAGCCTCAGGACAATTAAAACGAAAACCTTTTCCAATAGTCCAGTTCGCATGACCAAGTTGGTCGCCATGCCCAACTATGGTAAAAAACCTTATATAATCTTCCCTCCAGAACGACTGGGCTGACTGTCTTGAAACTTGGTATGTATCATCGGGTGACTGCTTTCTACCAAATTTGCAAATATGATGGCCCTAGGCCGGCTTTCACCTATTTTACGCCAAGGTCAAATTTGATTCCTAAAGCGTATCAATGGGAAAAGGGTAAAACAATGCATTTTTGAAAAAATATTTTGGTCAGTCAAATTTAGGCCAAATTAAGGCTGTGTGCGATATATCTCATGAACTACTGTGTGGATTTTAAACAAATTTGCACGATAAAACATTGGGACAGGATGAAGAACTGATTAGGTTTTGGTGATCTTGACCTTATTTTCAAGGTCACAGCCGTGCTGAAAATGCCTTGTAATTTAGTATGAAGCTTTATGTAAATGTAAATTTGTTCCATTGATGACCCTAGATCGACCTTGACCTGTCTTTTGACACGGTCAAATTTTGTCCCTTTGGCTGAGGTCAAAAATATATTTTTTGAAACTTGTTGTGATTATGAAAAGGGAGGTACTGTATGAATGTCTGTGAATACTATTATATGTTAAGGTCAGTTAGCAACATCAACTTTTCAATTTAGATTTTATATACAGCTTTGATCAGGAGGACGCGGGCTCGATACCTGCCGGGGTCGGCAACATTCTTTCGTGGAGATTAATCATAAAAGTTTTTCTACGGTCATTCTCTCCCTTCCGCTGATTCAAGAAGGGCAGTTGTCAGTTTCTGTCGAAAGAATGTGCACTGTACTGGTTAACCGCTTACGCATAAGCCTGCCCAGGACAAGTGTTGACCGATAAACTGACCGGCTCAAAAACGACCTAAATAATGTTGACTGGGCCGGTAAACTCCAATACAAACAAACAATTATATACAGCTGCCTTGGCAATGGATGAAAGTGTGTTCAAATGGTCCAGGTCACAAGACCTAAATGGCTGCCATGGCCATATATAATAAGTTTAAATGTTCTCCAGAACATCTGGGCTGATTTCTTGAAACTTTGTGTACAGAATAAGGTGACTCAGTACTACAGTACTTTATAAATGAGGACCCAAGGTTATAATCACCTTCACCTATTTATCAGTATCAAAGATCATAGTCACTCGGATGAGGGAAAAGGGACCAAATAATACACAGAGCTCAGTGGAGCGATCAGGACCTCATGGTCCTCTTGTTTTCAAACAGGCTTTTAAGTACTTGCATACCAGCTAAGAATACATGTATTTGAAATTTGCACAGGGTAAAATAAAAAAAAAAAAAAAACATCACCTTGTTTATCACACCCTCCTTATCCCTCCCCGTGGACTACCTCCTGATCAGACGCGCATCTGCTTGAGCTCATAGAGGATCTTACATGAGTGTTCATGTATTATTGAATTTATTAAACGAGTTATGGGAAAGGGATAAAATGCGAGGCTTCGCCGAGCATTTTATCCCTTTTCTTCAACGAGTTTAATAAATCCAATAATACATGAGCACGAATGCAAGATTCTATTTATCATATGACATTTAAAATGCATTTTATTCACGAAGGTTTGACACAAATCTCAATACTCCGCCATTAGTAAATGCGACAACGTTAATGACGTCGTACATGTAACGTTACGGAGCGTTTCTAACTAATTTGCATATTTAATCCACTAGTGGATTATCGAATTTACTACATGACGTTATTACATGCTCAGACGCGACGTCATATGATAAATTAGGATAACACACCCGTGTGATATAGTGCATTTTTTCACACCTCAAATATCGCTATATTTCTTATGAAAATCCTTGATTTTTTTTCTTATACTGCAAACATAGGTTGTGTGTGCTCGTTAGAACCGCCTCCTAGAGGCGGTTCTAACGACTACCCACAACCTAAGTGTTGGAGCAGAAATAAGAAAAATAATGTATACCCCCGTAAACCCCATTTTTCTCTATATAAAGTGGGTTTAGAGGGGTGTTCATTTCACGGACTTGTTCACGTGGTGTACTGTTGATGGTAATACATTGAGTCACGTCGCGAGAAAACCGGTTTATGCCATTTGCGAACAACAAAGGTGCATTTCAGCCTGTGCGCATGCGCACTGTCTGATCAGAACCTTTGTGTTCTCCGCATAAATAATCATAATAGCGCTGTTTCCCATGTCTAAACTACAAATTTCCTTCTGTGTAATGCTCCTAAGTAAGTATTGAAACAGACGTCCTTAAGCAATCAGTGCAAACCCAGATCAGACTGCTAAATCGTGAAACAAACTTGTCAAAATTTACCTAGTGGCTATTGACAGTCGACTGGTAATAGCCAAAACACATTATTAAAACGGATAGTGCCAGTCGACTGGCAATAGCCAAAATACGTTAAAATGGCTAGTGCCAATCGACTGGCAATAGCCATTTTAACGTGTTGTGGATATGACAAAGGATTTTTAACATTTTTGGCTATTACCAGTCGCAGTTTAACCCTTTTTGTACCAAATGGAATCTTCCTCCTTATATATAGCAGGGGTCCACTTCAAAATTTAGGGGTGTCAGGTTGTGTTTTCTACAAAATCTATTTGGAAAATGACTGAACTTTTAGCAAACAGTGGAGGCCCTGATCAGACGCCGCGTTCTGCGGCGTCTGATCTGGGCCAGCACTGTTTGCCAGGGTACCCCTTTAGGGGTTTCTGGTACTAAATGGGTTAATGTAAGTTTGCATCAAGTTAAACTCTTGGATGCTGGCGATTTTCTCAGAAACCACAGTCAAAGAAAACCCGCGGATCACACGAGAATTCTTTAATCTTTTAACTCATTATTTCAAAAATTAGGTCCGATTAGCCAATACAATTTATATAGAGAAAAGGGGTGGGACGTTGTTCTTATTCACATCTGAATTTACTACATTTTATTTTACGGCCGGGTTTGTGAGTAGACACCCATAAACAACAGTTATGTAATGCGAGGGCGAAAGAGAAATATTATATGCAACGTATGCTAGTTTCTGCATCATTACCGGGTCATTACGAAAACACGCCTATACAAATACATTGTAAATTTTACCGACGTAAAAAAAACAAAAACTTAAGTTGAAAAATCGTAATATTTTCTTATTTCTGCACAAAATATGGATTTGGGGTACACGTTAGAACCGCCTCATCGAGGCGGTTCTAACGAGTACCCACAATCTATATACATGTATTAGAGCAGAAATTAGGAAAATAAAGTTTAGCCCTATTAACCCCAGTTTTGCTATATAAAGTGGGGTTCGAGGGGGTCAAAATTATATACGCGTGTTTCTGTGATGTGATGACACAAAAGGTGTAATTATGGTGAACGGACAAGAGCCCACTGGAACAAAAGCCCACAAGGACAATAGCCCACTGGACAACATTCCACTGGACAATAGCCCACTGCTAAACTTTGAAAGGGAGGACAATAGCCCACTGCTAAACTTTGACAGGGAGGACAATAGCCCACTGCTAAACTTTGAAAGGGAGGACAATAGCCCACTGCTAACTTTGACAGGGAGCACAATAGCCCACTGCATATAAAAAGGGCTGAAAAGTCATATGCCCAGCTCTTAGGATTTGAAATCAAACCAAACCAACTACATGTATGTTACATTTTCACCTTTGCGATGACTTTCAGATGACTTTCAGAATCAGAAAATGGCATTAGTGTTAAATTAATATTAAGTCCTAATACCCCCCCCCCCCCCCCCCCCAAAAAAAAAAAAAAAAACAGAAGAAAATTTCTGCATATCTTAACTGGGGCAATGGGTTTTCGTGCTACTTACTAAACATGGAGTAAATAAAAAGTTGACAAAAATAAAAAAAAAAGTTTTAGCGACCTACCGACCTATACCCTTAATCAGCAGCGGAAACACGGCTATTTTTTAGGCCTAATCAAACATTATATTCCACAACTTTACTGAGAAGCATCCAGTGTAGGCGTTTGGTAGAATCGCCTCTATATAGATTTTATGCACCCGTCAACACTAGGTGGGTCATTTTTTAAGACGTTGTTCAAATTTCTTGCACTATTTTTCACATAGATTAGAAAAAGAACCCATTACGTTTACAAGTCCGTGTAATGAATGCCCCTCTAAACCAAACTTTATATGGAGATGCAAATGACCAGTATTGGCAAAAGTAAAGAATGACTGGTTACTTTTCAGCTGGTTACTTTTCAGGACTGATAAAGGCGGATAAACTTTTGATTGTGCGACATAGAGCACACTTTCATATCTGCAAAGCTGTAAATAATCTGATGAAAATGTATTTATATTAACCCATTTTGTACAAGAAACCCTAAAACGGGTACCCTGGCAAACAGTGTAGGCCCAGATCAGACGCCGCAGAACGCGGCGTCTGATCAGGGCCTACACTATTTGCAAAACGTTCAGGCATTTTCCAAATAAATTTTGATGAAAACACAATCTGACACCCCTAAATGTTGAAATGGACTCCTGCTGTATATAACGAGGAAGATTCCATTTGGTACAAAAAGGGTAAAAACAAAGGTTATAGTGATCGTTGGAAACGCCCCATTGAGGCGGTTCTAACCAATGTAGCAAAGAAAGTCTTAGGGGGGAAAGCCACGGAAAATAGTCACAAAATTGGTTTTAATCATGGTCTATAGTTTTCTTTTCTTTAGTCAAAGCATAGATTATTGTTGCTCGTTAGAACCACATTTCTAACAAGTATCCAAAATCTATCTTCTGGAATAAAAATACTACTACTACTACTATTAATAATAATAATAATAAAATTATAATCAATACCCCCGTAAAACACCATTTTCTCCGAATCACGGACAAAATCCGCTCCCCCCCCCCCCCCCCACCCCGACATAATCCCATCTTTTTGTAATGGCGAACAAACCCCCCCTCCCCCCCCCCCACCAACTTATTTGTTTAGGTGAACAAAATCTCCTTGGGCATCAACCCCTGATGTTTATAATGGTGGACGAAATCCCCCCACCTCCATATGCACAGTTATAACACTGAATTTAAAAAATTAGTCTGTATATACATGTGTCGTTAATTCTAAATCAGATTTGGTGTAATGCCATCATAGCTTTCTTGGTGCTCATAGAGAAATTATTGCAACAAGCAGGTAATACTGCACAAGTGTAACAGCTGACAAAATACAGAACAGAGTAATCGTCAATATGACAAAATTCTTACAATGCATAACGATAACACGCCCGTGCGACATAGTGCATTTTTCACACCTCCAAAATGGCTACTTTTTTATGAAAATCCTTGATATTTTTGTTATAAATGTTCCAAGCATAGGTTGAGGGTGCTCGTTAGAACCGCCTCGGTGAGGCGGTTCTAACGAGTACCCACAACCTATGTCTTTGAGCAGAAATAAGAAAAATAATGTTTACCCCCGTAAACCCCCGTTTTCTCTGTATAGAGTGGGGTTTAGTGGGGGGGGGGGTGTCTTCATTTCACGGACTTGTTCAAATAAGAAATAATAAGAATATTTCAAATGAAACAAACATGCATGTAGTTATTTAGTCATGGCAAGAAATTGAAGTCATTCAACTGACTTGATAATGCATGTTCAATTATGATAATCACCTATGATTTACATTATAAAATGTATAAAGAAATGTGTTAAAATGTGTTCATCCTGAGGAGCAAATTCTTTCCTTTAAGAGTTGACGCCTTTTTCCATGGGACAGCGCTAATAGAAAAGTGAACATTACAAAAAGTGGAGCGCTGTTTTGTTTGTTTGATTTGAGGTTTAACGTCCCCGTCAACACTGTAAAGGTCATTTTGGAGACGATGCTTCCAATTTTGTGGGACTTTTACCCGACATTGAGATGAAATGACATCTCAAGCCCTGTCGCCCAATGAAACCAATAGAGTTTATTAGCATGGACTGGTGCAGTGGTAAAGCATCGGATTTGAGATCGGAAGGTAGCCGGTTTGATCCTCACATGCGCCATGTGTTGTTTCCTTGAGCAAGAGACTTTATCCACATTGCTCAGTACTGGTTTCTACCCAGGAAAAGAGGGCCACATGAAAGATTAGTAGTTACCCTCTATAAATAAGGTCGATTTTTAATTTTATTATTATTATTATTAACATGAAGTTCCGAAAGTTGTCTCCCTTTAAAAAATGGCGGAAAAATATGCCAGGTTTTCCCATTCCCATAAAAACAAAGTTTAAGATGAATGTATACAATGGCAGAATGCGACGTCTAGACAGTACAGAAATGGAAGGGTGAAACGTATTGTTAACAGTCTAAGTAGGTCACCGTCCAAACACAAATAACCATATCACATGAATACGATACATGCAATTTTCCATGGAAGCATATATTTTAAATTTTAAATTTTACGCAAAGTGGAAACATCCATAATCTTCGGCGTCTGACTGTCTTACATCTGCCAAATTACACGCTTTGGTTTGAACGGATATCGAAATACTTTAAAAAAGATCCGATAATTGCATAACCGTTACGACGTTGTTAAATTTTGAGCGTTATCTTACACGCCTTTAACCCTATCACCGCTGAGCGTCTGAAGTGCGTCCTGACATTTTTTTTCTTTCAGCACAAAACAGCGGACCAGCATCAGGTCGATAGCGATACGGCGTTACAACGTCGTATCGCTATCGGCCCGATGGTGGCCACGCTTTCTTTTCTGGCATTCTTTGCAGGCTGGATTTGATGTTAAAGCCTATGAGATTATCTAATATCATACGAAGCAAATTGTTTCTCCGAAGCATGAGACCCTGTTGATAAAAAATTGAAAATATTTGAAAGCATATGCTTCTTCCCTGTAAATGTATCTTTTTTATATATCCCTTTCAACTTCATATCTCCAAATTACATTTTTCCTATGAAACTTCGTGTTTTTTTTTATTGTATTATTATTATTATTATTATTATTATTATTATTAATTCCAGTCACAAACATAGACTGTGGGTGTTCGTTGAGACGGCTTTTCTCAGTTATGGGCAGTCGAAAACATCCCTATATAATTTTAACACCCTTAAACGCCACTTTTCATTACGATAACAATCCCCTGCGACATAGCGCATTTTTCACATCTCCAAATGGCTACTTTCTGATGAAAATCTGTGATATTTTTCTTATAAACACTGCAAACATACGGACCTGATAGGTGATTTACTGCTAAAACCGTTTAGGATGTATACACATTAGAATCACCTCGGTGCGGCGCAGTATATGTTTGGTTTAATGTTGCCGTCAACACTGTTGAGGTCATGTTGGAGACGTTGATTCCAGTTTTGTGGGACCTTTACCCGACAATGAGATGAAATTACATCTCCAGCCCTGTCGCACAATGAAACCAATAGGGGTTAAATGCAGTGGACGACCTGACTCGCACCACTTTGCCTGCGCAGCGGTTTACCAGTACCGAAGTGCGTTTAGTTTCAGCTCTGCGTGGAAGAATTGTGTAGCCCAATCTATTTCTACAAGCCCCGATGGGCGCGGATGTATATGGCAGGAAATAAGAACATATCCAACAGAAACACCATTTTACGGCTTTGATGAGTATCCTAATGTTAGAAAATTGTGTCTGCCCAGGGTCAAAGGGTATATGAAATATGACCTGCTCGAAAAAATAAAATAAAGGAAAGGTCTATTGCCAGTCGACTGGCAATAGCCAAAACACGTTAAAATGGCTATTGACAGTCGACTGACAATAGCCAAAACACGTTAAAATGGCTATTGACAGTCGACTGGCACTAGCCATTTCAACGTATTTTGGCTATTGCCAGTCGACTGGCACTAGCCATTTTAACGTATTTTGGCTATTGCCAGTTGCTTCTTGTTTTTTGTTTTTTTTTCTCTCCTTTTTTTTATTTATACCATACGATTGTTATTATTTTTTACAGCAGGTCATATTTCATATACACCATGATCCTGGGCAGACAAACATATACTGCGCCGCTCCGAGGCGGTTCTAATGTTTGTCCATCCTCAACGGTTTTTAGCAGTAAATCAGCTAACAGGTCCTTATGACGACCACCACCCGTTAACACCACTTTATACCGAAAAAGATATGGACTTTACAGGGGCATACCTCAATCTCCTATATTCTTTGCTTAAAACATAGAATTTTGATAACTGATTGAGGCGTTTCTACCGAGTACCCCCAATCTATGTTTAGACTGAAAACAATACTCAAATTTCAGCTGAACGATGCTAGTTCTGGAGATAAAATGGAGTTAGTTTAAGATTTTCTTTCCTGATTCCCTGCTACATACATTCTTGTTTCCAAATACATACATGGATATTGCGTCGCATCGAGGCGGTTCTAATAAGTGTCCATCATCATCGGTTTAGCAGTACTAACAAGTCCGTATAAGGAACACTTCTGTTAGCCACACTTTATACAGCGAAAGTAAGATTTACATGGGTGTACCTTATTCTCATATCATAGATTTTGGAAAGTTTTAACGAATACCCACAATCTATGTTTCGACTGAAACAATATGTATATAATCCCTATTGGTTTCACTGGGCGGCAGGGCTCGAGGTGTCATTTCATCTCAATGTCGGGTAAAAATCCCACAAAATTTAAACAACGTCTCCAAACTGACCTATACTATGTTGACGGGGACGTTAAACCTCAAAACGGCGGATTTAATACCCGTCATACAACTATGAAGGAATTATGACAGAGGGTATGTCCAGGGGGATTTTGTCCACCTAAACAAATGATGGGGGGAGGGGGATTTTGCCCGCCTTTACAAAAAGGGGAGGGGAGTGGGATTTGTCCGGGTGATTAGATTCGGAGAAAATAGTGATTTGCGGCGGTATTCATTTTTTTATTATTACATAGGGTATGGATACTTGCTAGGAGGGTGGTTATAAAGAGCAACAATAAGCTACGCTTAGGCTAGAAAAAAAGAAAAGAAAAGAAGAATAAAACTATTGAACATGATTAAAACCAATTTTGTGATGTTTTCCGTGTTTGACTTTTCTTCCGTGGCTTTTTAGCTCATCTGTCATGTAGCGACGAGGTGAGCTTTTGGGATCACTTTTTGTCCGTCGTCCGTCATGCGTCCGTGCGTGCGTCCGTGCGTGCGTCCGTGCGTAAACTTTTCTTGTGAACACACTAGAGGTCACAGTTTTGGGCCAATCATCATCAAACTCGGTGGGAATGATCATGATGACAATATCTCGGTCAAGTTCGGATATGGATCATGTCAGGTCAAAAAGTAGGTCAGTAGGTCAAATAAAAAAAACCTTGTGAACACTCTAAAGGCCTAAGTTTTGGACCGATCGTCATCAAACTTGCTCAGAATGATCAACATGACTCTGTCTCGGTCAAGTTTGAATATGGGTCATGTCGGGTCAAAAAGTAGGTCAGTAGGTCAAACCATAGAAAAACATGAACACCCTAGAGGCCACAGTTTTGGTCCTATTGTCATAGAACTTGCTCAAAATGATCGTCTTGACAATATCTGGTCAAGTTCGAATATGGGTCATGTCGGGTCACAAAGTAGGTCAGTAGGTCAAATCATAGAAAAACCTTGTGAATACACTAGAGGCCTGAGTTTTGGTCCGATTATCATCAAACTTGCTCTGAATGATTATCTCGACAATATCTCAGTCAAGTTGGAATATGGGTGTTGTCGGGTCAAAAAGTAGGTCAGTAGATCAACCATAGAAAACCTTGTTAACACTCTAGAGGCCACAGGTTTTGGTCCAATCATCCTCAAACTTGCTCAGAATCATCATAAAATCATAGAAAAACCTTTTTGAACTGTGACCTTGACCTTTGATCTTTTTTGTCGTAACTTTTGAACCATTTAAGGTAGATCCTTCATATTTGGCATGTATGTTCCTTGTGACAAGGTCTTCCCCATCACGCAAAAAATGATCTGGATCTGTGACCTTGACCTTGATCTGTGACCTACTTTATCGTAACTTTGGAACCATTTGAGATAGAGCCATCATATTTAGCATGTATATTCCTTGTGATGATGGCTTCGCATCCATACAAAAAGTTTGACGTGTGACCTTGAACTTTGACCTACTTTATCGTGACTTTTGAACCATTTAAGATAAATCTTTCATATTTGGCATGTATTTTCCTTCTGACAAGGCACCTTACTGGATTACCTACCATTTCATTGCAACAGTGTAGATCAGGTGAGCGATCCAGGGCCATCATGGCCCTCTTGTTTTCCTACCCAAAACTGCGACTTTATTTCCGTGACTTTTTTTCTGTGACTTTTTTTTTCTATCTGTTATGTACATTCGTTTGGGAGAGGCGATCATCTAGGTGGTCAGATGCTTGATCAGACACTATTACTCAAAACCTTTATTTTACTTGTCTTATGTTCTAGTATATTTGAATATCCCCATAAAATCATCACGCAAACATGCCTATATAAGTTTGACCTCCTTGAACCCTCCATTCATATAGTAAAACTGGGGTTTACAGGGAAAAACTTTATTTTTCTTATTTCTGCTCTAACATATAGAATGTGGGTACTCGTTAGAACCACCTCAATGAGGCGGTTCTAACGAGTACCCACAATCTACTTTTTGAGCACAAATAAGAAAAATATCACATTTTTTTATCTTAAATGTTTAGTTTTTGGGACGTTTAAGTTTACAGTGCATTCGTATAGGCGCGTTTTCGTAGCGTTGGGAAGGATGTGCCTTTACTCAGAATGAACAAACCGTGACGACCCATTCCATACTTACTCAGGTGGTTCTAACGAGTACCCAAAACCTATGTTTTGGAGCAGACGTTTACCCATCACCACATTTCTCTATATTAAGAGGGGTTTAGTAAGGGTGATTATGGCACGGACTTGTTTACACGATGTGGACACTCATTAAAAGCGCCTTATAATCGTACATATATTGAAGCGCCTTTCACTAAGCGTATTATGAATACCAGTGCTCATAATATACATATAAGCCTGCGCCGAAAAATGTGGATAGATAGTGACAGGTTCAAAATGACCAAATAGTACAAAAGCTGATTGCAGAAGTTTATGGTGTAAACCTTCCAACCATGTAGACCGGTTCATATACCTATGCAAACAGTGTAGATCCAGACGAGGCTCAAAATGTACCGTCTCATCAGCAAGTAAGCGAATTATACTCGGATTCAATACAGAGAATTATATTACAAGTTTAGTCGATTCCTTCAGAACATGATTTTGTCTGTTTTTATTTGATTTGAGGTTTAACGTCCCCGTTAACACTGTAAAGGTCATTTTTGAGACGTTGCTTCCAATTTTGTGGGACTTTTACCCGACACTGAGATGTAATGCGGGCCGGATTCAGCTCTGCGTGGACGCATCATGCAGCCTATATATTCCTTCAAGCCCCCATGGGCGGCGGCCTGAACATGTAATATGAGGTGGGAATAATTACATGCAAACAATATTATTTGGGACATAGGCTGTATATAGACGGTAAACCATGTAGACACCCACACTGAAAAGCCCTTACATACCACATACACATGCACAAAGTAGATACAGACTTTCTAAATGAATGTTTTGCTATCGAGGACGTATTTTAAATCTATCTTGAATTATTTATAGAAATTTGCATAGGGGCCTTAATGTCATAATATTTGATTCATTAAACAAATTTGCGAACAAAAGAAAATTTGCACGTCTTGCATTAATGTTTGGTAAATACAATGATCTCTCAAAATCGAAAGATAAAACTTGTAAACTTAAATAGAATTACATGTATATTTGAAGTCATTATTTATGATCAATTCCTAATCTCGGGGGTGAAAGGGTTATTTACCTATCCCTTAGGGGTAAACAATAGGTAATTATTGCTTGTCCTGGATAGCGCAATAAACAGTTTGCTGTAATCAAAAAATTATTTAAACCTTAAGATGCCAATCACAACAATTCTCGTTGGCTTTGTTGTCAGCTGGTTTGTTGCAAAACATTGTAAACCCAGAGCAGACTGCTACTTGACGAGCAGTCTGATCGGGATCTATACTGTTTGCACGCTTGCCAAATGTTTTCGAAAGTTTGCAAGTATGAAGCAGACGACATAAAATGACAATATTTTCACATGCAGTTTTTCTTGGCGTTTTGGGGGTTAAAGTGGTTCGTTCACAAAACATATGAGTCTTTGAATAACAAAACTTACAATAATATTAGTACAACCAGCGAAGACTCAGTTCAACCTGTATGTACATTCAGTCTAACCAGTCTTTGGCTAAACCGGATGCCTTAGAAGACTCATTCAAACATCAAAGACTCTGATCAGAATGCGCGCATGCGCAGGCTGGTTTGCTGGGAATAGAGACCCATCTAATTGATAACTAATTGAAATGAAATTAGTACATTTGTTTCTTTATTTGATTTAAGGTTTAATAATAATAATAATAATAATAATAATAATAATAATAATAATAATAATAATGATAATCGACCTTATTTATAGAGGGTAACATATATTTAGTACTGGTACTAATCTTCCATGTGGCCCTCTTTTCCTGGGTAGGAACCAGTACTGAGAAATGTGGATAAAGTTTCTTGCTCAAGGAAACAACACGTGGCGCTTGCGAGGATCAAACCGGCTACCTCTCGATCTAAAATCCGATGCTTTACCACTGCACCACAGCGTCCCCGTTAACACGGTATAGGTCATTTTGGATCAGTTGCTTCCAATTTTGTGGGACCTTTAACCGACATCTCAAGCCCTGCCACCCAGTGAAACCAATCATGAGGGTTTATATGCATGGGCGGTTGGACTCGCACCACTTTAGAACCTCAAAGCGATTTACCAGTACTCGCGTGCAGTCGGTGTCAGCTCTGCGTGGAAACGTCATGCAGCCAAATCTATTTCTTCAAGCCCCGATGGGCGGGTGGGGGGGGGGGGCAGAAATTAGTACAAACTTACAAACTGGGAAAGTATTTTTACTAATTACAATTAACACATTCTGATTGGAAAGTAAAGGAATGTATCAGCCATCCCCCTCCCTAACACCACATCAAGAATGTGGGACGTTTTGTCCACCCTGTCAAATTAGCATGGGACGTTTTGTCCACCCTGTCAATATCGTGTGAGACGTTTTGTTCACCCGGAAAAAATGATGTGGGGCGTTTTGTCCACCCTGAAAAAAATGACGTGGGACGTTTTGTCCACCTGGTCAAAAAGGCATGGGACGTTTTGTCCATTGGACATTTTGTCCTACATTCGATACTGACGTCCCTTTTGTTGATATACGCAAACAGACACATGCCGCATCTGATCTGGGCCTTTACTGGTCAATCAATTATATTCAAAACATTATAATATCACGAAAAAGAAACCTGTTTATGTCATACGTTTCGAAAACACGCCTATTCATATATTTTCATAATTCTGCTAAAAACATAGATTGTGGGAACTCGTTAGAACCGCCTCGGCAAGTAAAGAGTATACAACATGTATGACTGAGAGCAGAAATAAGGAAAATAATATGAACCCCTATAAACCCCAGTTCTATTATATAAAAATGAGGTTTAAGGGGGTCAAAATTATTTTGTTTTGTTTGTTTGATTTGAGGTTTTCAGTCCCCGTCAACACTGTATAGGTCATTTTGGAGAGGTTGCTCCCATTTTGGTGGGACTCAAATCAAACAAACAAAATTTGTCCTCCCTACCAAAGATTTAGCAGTGCGCCATTGTCCTGTGGGATAGTGTCCAATAGGTTATTGCCCTAGTGGGCTTTTATTACGGTGGGCTCTTGTCCGTTCACCAAAATGACACTTTCTGTGTCCCCGCCCGCTAATGATGCAGAAAGCAGAATTCCTTGCACATAAGCCCTCTTATTACATAAAAGTCTGTTGTTTATGGGTGTCTGCTCACAAACCCGGCCATATGCATAAAATGCAGTCAATTCGATGTGAACATGAACAACGCTACCCTGAACAACCCTAGCCCTTTTCTCTATATAATTGTACTGGCTAATCGGACTTAATTTCTGACATAGGAATGCTAGAGTGATCAGCGGGTTTCTTTTACTGTGTTTTCTGAGAAAATCGCCAGCATCTAAGAGTTTAACTTACGTTAAACGGGCGACTGGTAATAGCCAAAAAAAAGTTAAAATTCCTTAGTGACAGTCGACTGGTAATAGCCAAAACACACTAAAATGGCTATTGCCAGTCGACTGTCACTAGCCATTTTAACGTATTTTGGCTATTGCCAGTCGACTGTCACTAGCCATTTTAACGTATTTTGGCTATTGCCAGTCGACTGTCACTAGCCATTTTAACGTATTCTGGCTATTACCAGTCGACTGTCAATAGCCACTCCGTAAAATAAATCGTATGATATATATATAGAATATTACACGGTTCTTTTGATATCGGTCCTGGCATCGGCCCACGGCCTGTCTCAGCCCTCGGCGCTCCGGCCAGGGCCAATATCAAAAGAACCGTGTTATATTCTTTTTATCATATACGTATTTCCGTAAAAATATTCTAAGATATAGTAAATACATGGTTAGTGGCTTTAGTATCACAACCTTATTATCCAAAATGAGTATTACAAATACATTTAAAATATCAATATCACCCCTTAGGTTACACTCTGCTTCTTCTGTACGGATTCCCCATTCTATTAAGAACTTTAATACTATGTTGCCTTCGGTATTGGTTAGACCCTTAAATTTGTCTTCTGTAACTTCAGTTAATCTCAAAGGAGCAGGCAATACCAATGTTTTTGGGAGTAGTCTTCGTATAAGACTATCTCCTCTCAAATCACCCATCCTTCGAAAATATACTAATCCGTGGAAAAGAAGTGGAATGTATCCTAGTATTTCTAAGTGCAATGCCAAGAGGTGCAGATGTTGTTCGCATTTAAGCACTGCGTCTACCGTTACTTCATCTGTAAACGGTAGACGCTTCTCTGTAGTTAACATGTCTGATTTGACATGACAGTCTACAGATTTAATTGATCTAATTACTTGACGTGCTGCAAACTGTAATATGCAGTACGTCGGTCAAACTAACCGCATGCTTAAAACTAGATTGAACGAGCATTATCGTAGAATGAGTAAGCCTAAGAAAACTGACACTTTCTTGTACCGTCACTTTCGACGTACAGGTCATTCTGTAAATAACATTATTATACAACCAGTGGAAAAACTTTATTACGATGCAAATTCTACATCTAGATTCAAAATAATCAAAAGACATGAAGCTGAACTGAAATGGATTAAATTTTTACAGACCCCTTTTCCACTGGGATTTAATGACAACATCTATCATGAGGGTAATATTTCCAGAATGCCGGACTTTGATATTTTCTCACTCCTGGAATGTCGAAAACGCAGAACTAGATCTCACGGCACCAGGAAAAACGGTAACTTTAAACGTAAATCACGTGCGTTTAAACGAAACAATACTAGACTGAAGTGACTGTCAATTATATTATTAAATCATGGACGCCACTCTATGCTTTCATTTTTAAGTTCATTACCCGTTTCTGTTTTACGTCTTCTGGACACCGAGGCGAATAAATTCTACGATAGTTCTCATCAGTTATATGATGCGGCTCTCTTAACTAGAGGCTATACTCAGCATACTCTCCGTCCTTACATTGATTCTGAAATTAATCATAAACGTCATTTCTTCAAAATATCCTTCATCAATAAGGGTATGGATTTTGCCCAGTATCTTCCGTGAGAGATCGGTGCTTTCTTCCATTCCTGCTTATTTTCAAAATACTGAAACACCTATAATTTGCTATAAATATAACAAACCTGTTAGATCTATCATTTTTAATTTCAATAAACTTGTTTCAGATCTTGATATTGATACTAATACTCCTGATTCATGTGATTGTAAAAACTCAAAGTATTGCTATCCTGCTGCTGGTCATGTAATTACTGGCAATTTGAAAATTATTCCTGATTCTAGGATAAGGAATATAATTTCTAAAGGACCGAAATATCGGTTTCCTTCTAAAATTGATTTCAGTAAATGTAGAGATGAAATCGCTGCTTCCTTGAATGAATTCGGTAATCGATGGTGTAAGCGAGAGTATGTTGAGTATAAAGCCCTAAAGGACTGGAAACTTAGCATTTTAAGACTAGTGAATAAACGCATTTCTTTCTATTCTCAAAATACTAACTTATTACCTCCTAAGCCCAAGACGTCTTTACGTCATCTTAAACTAGGTATTCAAGAATTTCATAAGAAGTTTGTTTTGGCCCCTGCAGACAAGGCCGCTAACAACGTCGTCGTTGTGTGACGGTTCCACTATGTTAACACGCTTAAGCAGGAGCTTGGTGGTACTAAGGCCTATGAACTTCAGCCTTTGGCTGAAGAGAGAGCTATAGTAGATAAACATGTTTGTCTTTCAGCCACCAAGTTTGCTGTATGTGTTAACGAAGGCCAAGACAAGCTTCCTACGCTATACTGGTTACCAAAACTTCATAAAATACCTTACAAAGCACGGTTTATTGCAAATTCTAGTTCTTGCACTACCACTGAACTTTCTAAATTATTAACTGCCTGTCTTACTGCTATCAAAACGCATGTAATTAAATATTGTGATAAAGTCTTTGAAAGATCAGGAAGAAATCTGTTTTGGTCTATAAAAAATTCGAATGAGGTTTTAAATAAATTGAAATCTAGACAGTTTCGTGCTTCTAGTCTGTCTACCTACGATTTTTCCACTCTTTACACTACACTTCCTCATAATCTTATAAAAGAAAAGCTTGATGATTTAATTGAATGGGCTTTTCACAGAGAAGATTCTCTCTATCTTGCATGTAATGTCAGAAATGCATTTTTCACTTCTAAAGAGCATAAGAATTATACACTTTGGTCATGTCAGAAAGTGTGTGATGCCCTCACCTTTCTACTTGACAATATTTATATTAGATTCGGTACTAAGTTATTTAGACAAATTGTGGGTATTCCGATGGGTACTAATTGCGCACCTCTTGTGGCTGATCTGTTCTTGTATTGTTATGAAAGATACTTCATTTTGTCGCTTTCCATTGATAACCAATCTGAAATTATTGAAGCTTTTAGCTCTACTTCTAGATATTTAGATGATTTATTAAATATTGATAATACCTATTTTGATGGTTTGATCAGTCAGATTTACCCCCTAGAACTGCAGTTAAATAAAGCAAATTCTTCTGATACCGAGGCCCCGTTTTTGGTTTACATCTATCTATTGTAGATGGATTTGTTTCGTGCAAAATTTATGATAAACGCGATGACTTTGATTTTGAGATTGTAAATTTTCCTTTTTTGGATGGTGATGTTCCTCGTGCGCCATCCTATGGTGTTTATATTTCGCAATTAATTCGATTTGCTAGAGTTTGTAGTCATGTAACTGACTTCAACACTCGTAATAAATTATTAACGGCTAAACTTCTTAATCAGGGTTATCGGTACCATAAACTACGCAAAGCCTTTTCAAAATTTTATAGACGCCATTCTGATTTAATTTCAAAATTCAATATTGGACTTAAATCTCTTCTGCAACAAGGTCTATCGGAACCCGAATTTTATGGTGACTTAGTATATAAATTCAGAAAAATATATAACCGCAATGACTTCAGCACCCAATTTCGTAAAATCATTCTTCGATATAAAATGATTGGGTACAACATGGATAATATACGACAGACTGCATGCATGGTAGTTAACCCAATCACGGTTGGCAACTTTGCTTCCCTCTTTAATTGCACGCCGGTGGGTCAGGCCTCAGATTCTATGACGGCTCCAACGTAAAGGCTTATTGAAAATTAAAGAGATAATGTTGGTTGGTGCCTGATGCTCTGTCTCTGGTCGGGCTCATCGGAGTCTAACTGTTGGTTTTCTTTTGCTCCAGCATTTCAGTGGTTTCTTGCTGTCGAGTCCTCACCGTTGTCTCACCTCTGTGGTTCTTTGATTTCTGTGTTCACGGAGATGTTGCACTGATGAGTTAGGAGGCCTTCATGCGGACTGAACAAATTATTTGTCTAAATCGCGGCGGAAGTAAGGGCGAGGATTGTGGCCACGTAAAATCGATTTTGACCCATCTTCTTTCTTATGTGTTTTCATTGCACTTAAAGGAACTCATTTTTTATTTTTATTTGCCTTCACTGCAGCTGGTGTTGTGCCGTGTGGCGGCCGTAAAACGTCTCCCCGTACATCAACCATAGTGCAGTTTATATTTTACTTTTGGTCCTTTGAGATCAGCGTGAATATTCTGAGAAATCAGATATAAATTATTGGTTAAGACTCATATTCTAGACAGGTTTTTAATTATTTGGATCCCATTTTGATTTATATCAGGCGGCTCTTCTGTGGCGATTTATTTATGTTGTTGTTTGTTACTTACTGTGTGTATCACTTGTGTCTTTTAATTTTGGATGGCCATATGGCCATTTTGTGGGAAAGTAACTGTGCATATGGCCTTCCTTTGTTTAGGTTTCCAGTATGGTCTGATCGCTTAATGTTTGTATTTCTTTCCCTTTGGTGTCTTTTATGGATGGAGTAAGTTAATTGTATCAATTCCTGATCTTTGTTTTACTTCTACTTTTAATAATAAAATATAATCGTTGAGCCCTAGAAAATTTTACAGGGTCGACCTTCACCTATAAAAATTAGCGCATCGAACCGATTAGCCTGTATTTTATTGTTGAAGACACTAACCACGTATTTAGTTTATACCACAATTCAAAACAATCAATGGATTTTGCAATCAAATTTAAGCAAAAAACACAGCATACAGTGCGGCATGTAAAACTACATTCAGTGCCATGGCGCGCAAACGTACATGTAGTGTAACGAGACGTCAATTGACGTCACGCGCATCCACAAACATGGACGCTCGAATGAAAGTTTCTCAGCGCTTTACATTCTGTATAAAAATCTGCAAATAAATAGCTTTAGAAATTATTTTACGAGGTTCAGACGCAACCGCAGTAGCAGTGCACAATTTTTTCCAACGGACCATTCAAACAAGGAAAGCCCGAGAAGGTAAGAATTTAGCTGAAATTTAGATAAAAATAACACAAATATTAATGAAAAACATTTCGTTTGCTTCTCCAGCTAATTGTTATTGTCATTTGAACATTTTATGCCATTTTTCATGTATTAATATTTGCAGGGCCGACAGCCTGTCTCAAGGGCGGGACAGACTTCTGTCCGGGCCGGCCCTCCGAGATGTCTGCCACTAACAGAGTGAGATAGGGGGTGCAGAATTTGTTGTCCCAAGGGCAATACAAGAATAAGTATATGATAAAAGTTGTCTTCCAAAAAAAAAAAAAAAAAAAAAAACAAGAAACAACTGGTAATAGCCAAAATACGTTAAAATGGCTTGTGCCAGACGACTGTCAATAGCCATGTTAACGTGTTTTGACTATGGCCAGACGACTGGCAATAGCCATTTTAACGTGTTTGGTCTATGGTCAGTCGAATAGTCATTTCAACCTCTTTTGGCTATTGCGAGTCGAAATAGACCTTTCCTAAAATTTAAGGAGAATTTCAGCAAATCATCAAGGTTGCCGTATTTTTAGGATTTTTACTGTTGTCTGTGTAACAAAGCAGGGGGATCATCACGAAAACATGCCTATACAATTTTGACCCCCTTGAACCCCACTTTTATGTGGTTTACAGGGCTGAACCTTATTTTTCTTATTTCTGTTCTAAAATATAGATTGTGGGTACTAGTTAGAACCGCCTCGATGAGGCGGATCTAACGAGTACCCACAATCTATATTTTGAGCAGAAATAACAAAAATATCACAATTTCAACAAACTCAGTATAGAGGATCTTACACGAGTGGTCATTTACTGATATGATATTAATGAAACGACCATGAGTGGAAGATTCTGTTTATCATATGCCCACTTTAAATCGGATTTTATCGCCTTGAAATTTGACAAATTTTTCTTAAAAATGCATAGTTGGCATGGACGTCGTCATGACGTTACTTAATCCCGCCAAAGTGTTATTACACGTGTGGTCATACGTTTTTTATTACACGACGTTATCCAATGCTTATTAGCGACGTCACATGATAAGCGTGTTTTCGGTTTAACAATGTGAGTTAGTCGCAAAGCCTGAAGATAGGTTTTCTTGTGACGGGGTGCATCTTACATACCCAGCAGGAACATTGAATAATTGTGACGTCACATCAACGTCGGTGTTACGTCATGACGGCTATGCAATGTCACATCTACGTCCGACGCTGATTTGACGTTGCCATAGCGATGTGTGTCTTCTTGGTTTTTCTTGTCATTGAAAGAGAAATTGGTAGTTTTGTTTATACATATGTAGTGAAAATTTGGAAATTCTTTAATGAATTCTCTGGCTGTTATAAATAAAGGATCTTGCATGAATGTACATGTATTATTGAATTTATTAAACGAGGTGAGGTAAAGGAATAAAATGCGAGGCTTTGCCGAGCAACTTATCCCCTTTCTTCAACGAGATTAATAAATTCAATAATGCATGAACACTCATGCAAGATTCTATTTATCATATGACATTTAAAACACATTTTATTCACGATTGTTTCACAAAGATTGTTAATATTCCGCCATTAGTAAACGCGACGTCATTAAGGACGCCGTACGTGTAACTTTACGAGGCGTATTTAACTAATTTGCATAAGTGGATTTTGGTTTGTATTGGAGTTTAACGGCCCAATCAACACTATTTTAGGTCATTTTTAGCCGGTCAGTTTACCTAACCTCACCTTTCCTTAACCAGTACAGTGCACATTCTTTCGCCAGAAACTGACAACTGCCCTTCTTGAATCAGCGGAAGGGAGGAAATGACCGTAGAAATGATCCACGAAAGAATGTTGCCGACCCCAGCAGGTATCGAACCCGCGTGCTCCGGATCACCAGTCAGACGCGACAATTGTATTGTAATGTGACTTTTGTATTTCACAACATTTTGGACAGCATGGACCAAAACCATATTGCTGGCCCTTTTGCGGTTTAAACAACGGAGCAGCTGTTTGATAACCCATTGAATGGATCTCTGCTCGCGATATCAGCCGAGAAATATTCACTTGTAAACTATGTAATGGGCAATACTCCAACAAATCTGAAAAGGCATTTAAAAATCATGGAATCATAAATGCAAAAACGTGCACACAATATTTCACCTGTATTCTTTTGAGCAGTAATAAAGAGAAATAGTGGATCTAATTCTCGGTAAGCCTTCACGCTGGAATCATCATAGGAACTGAAGACTGACCCACCGGCGTGCAATAAAAGAGGGAGGCAAAGTTGTCAACCGTGATTGGGTTAACTACCATGTATGCAGTCTGTCATATAAAATTGATGTTGTGCCCAATCTTTTTATATCAAATAATCAGTTTACGAAATCGCGTGCTGAAGTCATTGCAATTATATATTTTTCGGAATTTATATGCTAAGTCACCATAAAATTCGGGTTCCGATAGACCTTGTTGCAGAAGAGATTTATGTCCAACATTGAATTTTGAAATTAAATTGGAATGACGTCTATAAAATTTTGAAAAGGCTAGTTTATGATACCGATAACCCTGATTAAGAAGTTTAGGAATTAACAATTTATGACGAGTGTTGAAGTCAGATACATTACTAAACACTCTGGCAAATCAAATTAACTGCGAAATATGCCGCACGAGGAACTTCACCATCCAAGAATGGAAAATTTTCAATCTAATAATCAAAATTATCGCTTTTATCATAAATTTTGCAAGAAATAAACCGTCTACAATAGATAGATGTAAATCCAAAAACGAGGCCTCGGTATCAGAAGAATTTGCTTTATTTAGCTGAAATTCTGGAGGATAAATTTGATTGATCAAACCATCGAAATAGGTATTTGCAATATTTAATAAATCATCAAAATATCTAGAAGTCGAGCTAAAGGCTTCAATGATTTCAGATTGATTTTCAACGGAAAGGGACATCATGAACTCTCTTTAATTGCAAAACAAGAATAGATTAGCCAAAAGAAGTCCGCAATTCGTACCCATCCGAACACCCACAACTTGTCTTAATATCTTACCAAATTGTATGTAAATATTGTCAAGTAGAAAGGTGACAGATTCACACACTTTCTGACATGACAATAAAGTATATTTTTTATGCTCTTCAGAAGTGAAAAAAAGCATTTCTTACATAACATGCAGGATAGAGGGAGTCTTCCCTATAAAATGTCCATT
Source organism: Lucinisca nassula (assembly GCA_963580285.1). Taxonomy (NCBI): domain Eukaryota; kingdom Metazoa; phylum Mollusca; class Bivalvia; order Lucinida; family Lucinidae; genus Lucinisca; species Lucinisca nassula. The sequence continues at coordinate 182,063,480 of OY757010.1, forward strand.
CAATTAAATCATTAAGTGTTTCTTTTATAAGATTATGAGGAAGGGTAGCGTAATGGGTGGGAAAGTCATAAGTAGACAGCCTAATTGGCCGAAATATTCTGGCCCAGAAAACAGGTACACTCCTTATTTTCCTGTTCTGTGGTGAATTCCTTGCTTCCAAAGGATACCCCTTTCTAGAACATATTTAACGTCATTGCAGCTGGTGACTGGGAGTGTGTGGCGGCGTAAAAAGTCCCCCTGCACTACATCATGGCGTAGTTTATATTTTCTTGTCCTGTGGGATCATTGATTCCATGGTGGAATTGTGAAAATATTTGAGGGTCACTGATGAGGCGTAATTGGCCGAAACTAGCTGGTCTGGCCCAGAAAACATGTACGCCTTGCTATTGAATTTATTAAACAAGTTGAGGAAAAGGGACAAAATGTGAGGCTTTGCCTTTTCCTCAACGAGTTCAATAAATTCAATAATACATGAGTACGAATGCAAGATTCTATTTATCATATGACATTTTAAGAGCGTTTTATTCATGATTGTTTTACAAAAATGCCAATATTCCACCATTAGTAAACGCGACGTCGTTAATGACGCCGTACATGTAACGTTACGTGGTGAATCTTTCTAATTTGCATATTCAATCCACTAGTGGATTATCAAATTTACTGCCTGGCGTTATTACATTCTCAGACACGACATCATATGTGAAAACCTGATAGATGATCAAACCACAAAGACGCAGATAAGCCTGCAAATCCGCACAGTCTGATTAGCGGCTTCGTTGTTTGCTACATGTTTTCTCGGAACACATGTTGTGGGTTCGAATCAGTACACACAGTCTACACTTGTATACTTTTGGGCAATAATACGACAATAGCATAAAGTGAGCCTCGTGGAGAAAAATAGAAGTGAAGGCAATGATTAGGAATCGATAAAATAACCTCAAACCTCACATCTAAGATAATTACATATTCAAAATAAATGTTCATAATTAAATGCACATCCGCACAGTCTGATCAGCGGCTTTGTTGTTCGCTACATGTTTTCTCAAAACATTACCATAACTCACCCGTACGATATAGTGCATTTTTCACGTCTCCAAAGTGGCAACTTTTCTGATGAAAATCCTTGATATTTTTCTTATAAATGCTTCTAAAATAGGTTGTGTGTGCTCGTTAGAACCGCCTCATTGAGGCGGTTCTATCGAGTACCCACAACCTATGTCTTGGAGAAGAAATAAAGAAAATAATGTTTACCCCTGTAAACCCCAGTTTCCTCTATATAAAGTGGGGTTTAGGGGGGTCATTATTTCACGGACTTATTCACGTGATGACATAGGTTGTGTTTCTTTTTTCAAATGCCTTTTCAGATTTCTTGTAGTATTGCCCAATACATATTTCACAAGTAAATATTTCTATGGCCGTCGCATTGACCTATTTCTCGAGACGGGATCCGTCCAGTGGGTCATGAAACAGCGGATCCATGCATGCACTGTTTGGACGTCAACAGTTTTAGTCCATACTATCCATAGTGCCATGGAATACAAGTCATATAACAAAACAATTGACAAAGGTTCACAGCTCAGTCAGTCAGTCAAGTAAGTAAGTAAGTAAGTAACTAAGTAAAATCTTTAACCCTTCTCTTGCTGAATATTCAGCTTAGCCACACCCATTTCTGTCTATCAACCAATCAAATTACTTGATGTAATTTATTGCTACAAATTCATAAACTGAATGCCAAACAGTGTAGATCCTGATCAGATGGCTTCTTCAGAAGCCATCTGATCTGGATCTACACTTTTTCCAAAGATAGGGGTTGTCGTGAACAGCAAGATAAGGGTTAAATTCAAGACGAGTGTAGGAACCTTCCTAAATAATTAGAACATCTGAAATGGCACTCTTATGTATCAGTTAAAAGACATCATGTTTTGGTCATGGATAAGGGTTCAAAAGGTATTCCTAAAATCACCAGATTAGTTTGACTCGAAAATAGTCTTTAGAAATCAAATGGAAAAATGCTGCTTTCTTGAAAAGGTGTAACCAAAATTCTGATCTCTCATAAATGTTAGCCTTGGCAATCTCTGATCTGTGTTTGTGTACAGCCGCATAAAATTAGAGACAGCATTTTTCTTGACACCTGGTCTTTTCAGGGAAGAGAAGTTGGTTTATTTAACCGAGTCGTGTTGTCCGATTTGGCAGAATTGCTGCTGAATAATTGAAGTTAGTGAATGTAATGTATTTTGTTCTGTGGACGTACAGTTCGAGCCGCATTCAATTTTTGTATGAAATTTTCATTAAACATATTTTTCAACGAACTGACAAAGCCTTATCTTGGCTTGAAATATAGTTAGAATGTTGCTGCGGTATCTCCAAGCATTCAGTATCATCCACAGTAGCAGCAATAATCAACTAATACAAACAAAAATCTTCAGATCTGTCTTCGAAGCAGTCCCGCCCCCGCAAATTGGGGCTTGAAGAAATATATGGGCTGCATGATGCTCCACGCAGAGCTGAATCCGGCCCACACACTAGTACTGGTAAACCGCTTAGAGGATCTAAGCCTGTCCAGGAACAGCGGTGCCAGGCGGACCGTCCATGAAAATAAACCCTATTGGTTTCATTGGGCGACAGGGCTTGAGATGTCATTTCATCTCAAACTCAATATCGGGTAATAGTCCCACAAAATTGGAAGCAACGTCTCCAAAATGACTTCACACCTTTACACGGGGACGTTAAACCTCAAATCAAGGTTGTGTGTGTGTGTGTGTGTGTGTGTGTGTGTGTGTGTGTGTGTGTGTGTGTGTGTGTGTGTGTGTGTGTGTTCGGGTTTAACGTCGCTTTCAACAAATTTTCAGTCATATCACAACGGTATCTGGTTGCGACAGGGAGCTCAATGCTCACTTTTATAGTGCTGCCTCACTTAAGTATCATGTCCCAGACACATTACATGATACCACACCCAGTCACATTATCCTTACACTGGGTCGACAAGTCCTTGCTCTACCCCGTAAATCTGAGTGCCAAGCGAGGAGCAGCTAGTACCATTTTTAACGACTTTGGTATGTCGCGGCCCGGGATCGAACCTGTGACCTCCCGTTCCCTGGAGCGGACACTCTACCAACTGAGCTATCGGGGCCGGTGCAAGAGTCCCTACTTTCATCTGTAGAATACTTATGTTTATCAGCATGAAAATCAGTTCGATCCTCTGTCTCGCAAGTGGACTCTACTGCCATTGAAACCAAGGGTGATTACAGGTATATCAAAACAACCCAAAGTTTTTACCTTTTTGGTGGTATTTTAATTTTTTTTTTTTTTTTTTTTTTTTTTTTTGGTTTGGGTTTTACGGCCCTTTCAAGATTATTTCACTCATATCGAGCCGATCGTTAATCAGAGGTGGGCGAAAACCGGAGTACCCGGAGAAAAACCACCTGACCTTCCGTTGCAGAACTTGGCGTCTCACACGTGGCCCGAGCGAGGCTCGAACCTACGGCGGTGAGAGACCTAATGACTAAGAGTCAGCGCTCTTATCCACTAGGCCACGGAGGCCCGTGGTGGTATTTTAATAGGCGTGTTTTCGTAATACGTCTTCCCATCTCTGTAACCTGCGCGTCGTAAAATCCGAAGTCACGTGCATTGTAATAAAAACGTGACAGAAAAGCATACTGTGCAAATATTATTTGGCTTAATACTCAACAGATTTGACGAAGACTTACCAAGTTTATGAACGATAGTGTGAATAATTGTAACTTGACAGATTTTGTGCATTCGAATCAAAATGTTGTATTTGCATAGTTGAGACTAAAAATGCGTTCGGTATAAATGATACAGAATATATTTAGCATCACCAACTAACGCTAGTTGACTGATTTCTCGACATAAATTTAATATCACTCGCTATTATTCTACTTAATACAGGGCTTTCAAATTTAGTTCGCAGCCTCTGCGTTGTAATCGGTAACGAAGCTACGTGCGTTGTATCTATGTGTCTGTCTACTGATACTGCGTCGGTCATATTTGACCATTACCGCAGGTGTACATTACATACACTTCAGGCTTGCAGGCTGAAAGCCTACACAGTATAATCATGTAATTACAGTAGGGATCTTTAACCTGCACAGGGGAATGGTTCTCCCTGCACAGGGGGCCTCCAGTTAACGTCCCGATCCGAAGGACGGTGCACTTTATGACATTCATCCCTGCAAATGATGTCAATGGAGCGTGTTCGGACACCGAAATTTTATCGCCGCTGCCGGGGATCGAGCCCGGGACCTCTAGCATCAGAGGCAAATACACTAACCACTGAGCTATCACGCTCCATTGAATCGAAATATCAAGGTTTTTCTTTTTCGAAAAAAAAATGTGACGAAAGTTGCATATTAGCTTTTCGATTTCATTATCATTACTCACAATTTATCGGCCATACCACAAGCCAAAAACGTATAGTTACATGTGGCGACCGGGCCAAAGTGAAAATACAGGTGAATCTGTGTTGAATGCCAAATTTCTTTTGGTGTCTATTTTTCTTTATGTAACAGGTGAAAAAAAATCCTAATCACCTTTACCCGGCCGGGGATCGAACACGGTCCGCCAGATCGACAGGCCAACACTCTACCGCGTCGTTATAAAAGCCGGCTTGTACCGCAAGGCAGTACAAGTGTGCTATATACCTATACCCTGTGACATTCTCCCCCTCCACATTGAAATTCGTCCTCGAATTTCTGGGAGTCCGAGAATCACGTGAAATGATACTCAAGGAGTTTTAATGCACATATGTGGGTTATTTACGGTGGGTTATTTACCCGGCCGGGGATCGAACCCGGTCCGCCAGATCGACAGGCCAACACTCTACCGCGTCGCTATAAAAGCCGGCTTGTACCGCAAGGCAGTACAAGTGTGCTATATACCTATACCCTGTGACATTTTGTAAACCAGGGGTCGTGAGTTCGATCCTCACTGGGGGCTCCAATGACACAGGGGTCATAAATACGATAAACTCCGTATATGGTTTATGAGTTTATGTTGATGGTTGTTTCATGAAATATATATATGATGTAAATAGAGGGTGCCTGCAACATACAAAAGACAACAATGTGACACCGATCACAGAACAATACACATAGCAAACAATACAGATAACAGACGCAGTTTCAGACGGACGGACGAACAATACAGACAGATCATTCTACAACGGAGTGTAGAAGATATTATTATCTTATGTTACACCGGGATGCATAGGTGATAACTATCAACTTTGGTAAAACCACGAAATTATATGACAATAGCAATAACCTTTCAAATATAGAAATACATATTATAGGAGGGACAGTATCGAAGCAGCTGCTATAATGATCTCAAGCCTTCGCTGTTCTATTTTGGTAGGTACCAACATACATATGTGCCGATAGACTGTAAACAAAAGGCACAAAAAACATTGTACATTTGACAGCTGTCAATCTGTGTTGTCGAGAACTGGCGATACTAGCTTTCAGTTAAATGGGCATAAACAGGGCAACACGAAATACAATGGCATACCTGGCTATATCAATAAATTAACTGTGGTTATGAAAACCACCACAATATATTGTAAATTGTCATCTTCAGCGTGAAGCTGATGGAAATTTTCTTTGTGTCAAAACCGCGTAAAGTGAAGGAAAGGTCAGCAAAGGTTATCGGCTCTCGGAACACCAATCATTCTTCGTCTCACATACAAAATTATAAAACAGCAGTGCTGATTGGTCGATAGGAAAAATAAGAATAGTTTTCAACTCCAGTCCTACGAAATACCGTTGATATATATTTACCGGTACTGGAAAACCGACCTCTGTGACATTTATACCGTTTTTTCCGACTTTTTCTTGCAGCAGACGAAGCCGCACATTAATAAAGTGGTCCGTAAGGCAGATGTCATTGTTGGGCAACGCTTTGCAACAGTTAGATTAACGAAAAACAGTTTCTTACCTGCATTGACGAACTGTCATCCGCCATTGTTCATCGAAGCCTATGCATCCAAAATACGAAGCCTATGCGACCGCTACACAGCCTGTAAGTATGTATTGACCAGTGTGTTATGTGTACATTTTATGTACACAAAACATTTTATGTACACAACAGCTGATACAAGTTCCGGCCCGCACATTAGTACTGGTAAACCGCTTAGAGGATCTAAGCCTGTCCAGGAATCGCGGTGCGAGGCGGACCGTCCATGCTAATAGACCCTATTGGTTTCATTGGGACTCAGGGCTTGAGATGTCATTTCATCTCAATGTCGGGTAAAAGTCCCACAAAATTGAAAGCAACGTCTCCAAAATGACCTTTACAGTGTTGACGGGGACGTTAAACCTCAAATCAAACAAACAAACAAGACAGAAAGGAGTTAATAAAATGTATTTGTAATTGTTTTTTGTTGTTGTTTGTTTTTTGTATGGTTTATGAATCAATATTTATAGTTTATCAACGCTTATCAACGACCTTTGAGAGTTCAAAGTTTAAGCGAGACGAGTCGATTCCATTTTTTGGGGGAAGCAGGTTTCGGATATTTTTTTTCTCGTGATTTTAAAGATATAAATCAATGTTTTGATATTATCTACCTAGAAGTCATGGACGAGTGGTTAATGCGATGTACTGCGAGTCACACTAAAAATTTTTTAGACGAGGGTTCGAGTCCCAGTGGCACATTTTTTTTTATATTTGATTTTTCATTTTTATTTGATCTTTTTTATGTTTAAAGTTATTTTCTTTATTTTTTTATATTTACATCATTTATATTTTGTTTCCTTTGTTTTATTTTCAACAATTATATTTTTATGTTGGATGCCGGCCTCGGTAGTTCAGTCGGGTGCGCGTCGGACTGGTGGTCAATAGGACTCGATACCTGCCGGGGTCAGCAACATTATTTCCCATGGAGATTGATCATGAAATCTTTTCCATGGCCATTCCCTCCTTTCTACTGATTCAAGAAGGACAGCTGTTAGTTTCTGGGGAAAGAATGTGTATTGTTCTGGACAACCTCTTACGTATAAACTTGCCAAGGATAAGTGTGGATTAGTAAACTGACCGGCTCAAAAATGACCTAAATAGTGTTGCCTGGGCCGTAAAAGCCAAATTCAAATTTCAGATTCATTTCAAAAGTGCATTTGCCTTCACTGACGGCTATGATCGTACGTTCAATCATAGTAACTTTTTTGATAATACTTCTTGAATCCGAGCTGCAACGATTCGCTTGTGCTCGTTCCATCTTTTCAATAAATGAATATACATCTCATGTGATGGCCCCGCCCATCGGGGCTTGGAGTAATAGATCGAGCTGCACGATGCTTCCAAGCGGATCTGAAACTGACGACACATGAGCGATGGTAAACCGCTTAGTAAGTCCGAACCTGCCTAGGCAAAGTGGTGCGGGTTGAACCTTCCATACTCATTAAACGCGTTTAATTTCATTGGGTGGCAGAGCTTGAGATGTCGTTTCATCTCAGTGTCGGGTAAAAACCCCACAAAACTGGAAGCAACTTCTCCAAACTTGACGGGGACAATAAACCTCAAATCAATCAAACAAACAAACAAACATCTCATGTGCTCCAATTTTATAGGTTCGAAAAAAATGTTAAAGAAAAGTAAAAATGAAAAAAAAAAATAAACAAGAGGGCCCAGAGGGCCCTGGTTCGCTCACCTGATCCCAATGTATAATAAGTGGGCCCCGGGCGGGGTCAATTTTGGCCCCAGGGCTATAATTTGAACAATCTTGGTAGAGGCCCACACGGTGAAGCTTCATATCGAATATGAAAGACCTGGGCTTTGTGGTTTCAGAGAAGAAGATTTTAAAGGTTTACCCTGCATAAAGAAGTCTATGTAAAACACACCGGCCCCGATAGCTCAGTTGGTAGAGTGTCCGCTCCGGGGAACGGGAGGTCTCGGGTTCGATCCCGGGCCGCGACATACCAAAGTCGTTAAAAATGGTACTAGCTGCTCCTCGTTTGGCACTCAGATTTACGGGGTAGAGCTAGGACTGGTCGATCCAGTGTCAGGATAATGTGACTGGGTGTGGTATCATGTAATGTGTCTGGGACATGATACTTCAGTGAGGCAGCACTATAAACGTGAGCATTGAGCTCCCTGTCGCAACCAGACACCGTCGTGATATGACTGAACAAGAGCACCGCAAGCGGGTGCCAACGCTCGTCTGCAGTTTCTTTTAGAAAACAAAAGTTCTAAGTCAAATCAAATTGCAAGATGGAGTTATAAAACTTGTAGGGAATGTAGCTCTTGTGATGGTGAGTATGTGTATGAAGTTTCATGAAGGTAGGCCAAATACTTTTGGAAATATGGTCAAGGTTAAGTTTTTTGGTTAATTTTTCGAAAAATAGGTCCAAGTTCAAAGGTCAAGGTCACAGGTCAAAAAGCATGGTATGACTGAAAAGGTCTTGTCCCAAGGAACATTCATGTGAAGTTGGAAGGCTCTGTTGTGAATAGTATTGAAATAAGAGACAAAAACAATTTAAAAAAAAACGGAGAGAAAAGGGGAGATAATTCAATCAAATTGCAAGATGGAGTTATAAAACTTGTAGGGAATGTAGCTCTTGTGATGATGAGTATGTGTATGAAGTTTCATGAAGGTAGGCCAAATACTTTTGGAAATATGGTCAAGGTTAAGGTTTTCGGTTAAATTTTCGAAAAATAGGTCAAAGTTCAAAGGTCAAGGTCACAGATCAAAAATGTGGTATCACTGAAAAGGTCTTGTCCCAAGGAACATTCGTGTGAAGTTTGAAGGCTCTGTTGTGAATAGTATTAAAATGAGAGCAAAAAATGTGTTTCAGAAAAAAATTGGAAAAGGGGAGATAATTCAGCCAAAATCAACAATGTTGTTATGGTCCTTGGTCAAAATGTAGCTCTTGTGATGATGAGTGTGTGTATGAAGTTTCATGAGGCTAGGTCTAATACTTTTTAAGTTATAGCCAAGGTTAAGTTTTTTTGGAACAACGCAGGACGACAACGCAGACGCCGGAGTGATAACAATAGCTCGAAAGTTTTTTTTCAAAAAACAGACGAGCTAAAAATTGTTGAAAGCGACGTTAAACCCGAATTCACACACACACACACACACACTATGTAAAACAAGATTTTCCCTAAATAAGTCTATGTAAAACCAAAGGGCCCCTTAGCGGGGGCATTTTTGGCCCCAGGGCTATAATTTGGACAACCTTGGTAGAGGTCCACTAGCTGAAGCTTCATAACAAATATCAAAGACCTAAGCCTTGTGGTTTCAGAGAAGAAGATTTTTTAAAGATTTTCCGTATATAAGTCTATGTAAAAAGAAAGGGCCACATAGCGGGGGCATTTTTGGTCTCAGGGCTATAATTTGAACAATCTTGGTAGAGGTCCACTAGCTGAAGCTTCGTAACAAATATCAAAGACCTAAGCCTTGTGGTTTCAGAGAAGAAGATTTTTCAAGATTTTCCCTATATAAGTCTATGTAAAACCAAAGGGCCCCGGAGCGGGGGCATTTTTGGCCCCAGGGCTATAATTTGGACTATCTTGGTAGAGGTCCACAAGATGAAGCTTCACATCAAATATCAAAGACCTGGGCCTTGCGGTTTCAGAAAAGAAGATTTTTAAAGATTCCCTATATAAGCCCATGTAAAACCAAAGGGCCCTGGGGCCGGGGCATTTTTTGCCCCAGCACTATAATTTGAACAATCTTGGTAGGGGTCCACTAGATGAAGTTTCATACCAAATAGCAAAGACCTGGGCCTTGCAGTTTCAGAGAAGAAGATTTTTAAAGATTTTCCCTATATAAGCCCATGTCAAACAAAAGGGCCCCCGGGCTGGGGCATTTTTGGCCCCAGCACTATAATTTGAACAATCTTGGTAGGGGTCAACTAGATGAAGCTTCATACCAAATATCAAAAACCTGTGCCTTGTGGTTTCAGAAAAGAAGATTTTTAAAGATTTTTTCCCTATATAAGTCCATGTAAAACCAAAGGGCTCCGGTGCGGGGGCATTTTTGGCCCCAGCACTATAATTTGAACAATCTTGGAAGGGGTCCTCTTGATGAAGCTTCATACAAAATATCAATGTCCTGGGCCTTGCGGTTTCAGAGAAGAAGATATTTAAAGATTTTCCCTATATAAGCCTATGTAAAACCAAAGGGCCCCGGTGCGGGGGCATTTTTAGCTCCAGCACTATAATTTGAACAATCTTGGTAGGGGTCCACTAGATGAAGCTTCATACAAAATATCAAAGACCTGGGCCTTGCGGTTTCAGAGAAGAAGATTTTTAAAGATTTCCCCTATATAAGCCCATGTAAAACCATAGGGCCCCGGTGCGGGGGCATTTTTGGCCCCAGCACTATAATTTGAACAATCTTGGTAGGGGTCCACTAGATGAAGCTTCATACCAAATATCAAAGACCTGGGCCTTGCAGTTTCAGAGGAGAAGATTTTTAAAGATTTTCCCTATATAAGCCCATGTAAAACCAAAGGGCCCCGGTGCGGGGGCATTTTTGGCCCCAGCACTATAATTTGAACAATCTTGGTAGGGGTCCACTAGATGAAGCTTCATACCAAATATCAATGTCCTGGGCTTTGCGGTTTCAGAGAAGAAGATTTTTTAAGTTTTCGATGAAAAAAACCCTCTATTTTTGGCTACTGTGGCCTATATGTGCAATGGACCGGAACCATTTGAACAACTTTGAAAGGGGACCACCTAAGGATCATTCCTGTGAAGTTTGGTCAAAATCTGATCAGTGGTTTAGGAGGAGATGTCGTTTGAAGAAAAAGTTAACGGACGGACGCACGTCCGCACGGACGGACGCACGACGGACGACGGACAAAATGTGATCCCAAAAGCTCACCTTGTCACTACGTGACAGGTGAGCTAAAAAAACAACATCTGCCCAAGATTCGAACCCTAGATCAGATGGAGGACGTGTTACTAAAGTGTCTCGACTGGTCGTCAATCTAGTTACACGACGCACCAGATTAAGAATATGACGGGAACTATCGCCCAGTGTAAAAATATCCACTACAGGCGACTTCCATAAAACACGGACGAGTCCAAAATTAAAAGTGCAGTCACGTCTCACTGCGTTTTGAAAGACTATAGCCAATGCACAGGCATTTTATAGTTTACAGTTTAATCATATTTTATTGCATATAATAGCAAGCAATGGGGTTGGGCCACACGTTCTCACAACATGCATTTTATACTGTGCGGCTGTTTATTTATAGGCACGCTTCATTTAGCACACGACTTACGGATCTAGAAAAGCTTGCTCAACATGTAGACCTTTCTGTTTGTAGGCCTACTTACCTGCATTTCTTTGGAGAGGCTTTTATTTCTGTTTGTTTTGTCATCCAGATGGGGATATATAAGGGTAAATATATGATCGAGAGCGGGTAGTCAAAAGCGGTAGCGCGACCTTGGCTGTTCGGAATTCATTGTTGTCAAATGATGAATCCTTTTACTGAAGACTCATCCTCTGATACTGCGGGGCGATCATGTCAAAAATGTCCGCCGGACTGCGAGTAACATGCGCGACTGTGCTTTAATGTACCTCCGGAACTACATTAGTTAATGACAGCTTAAGCATAATGTTAATGTCGGCTTTAAATTAATGGACTTTTATGCCACCGGGCTTAAAGCTGTCATTAAATTAACAGAGACTTTAAGCTGCCGTTAAGAGTTAATGAAGTTTTATGTAACAGGGCCCAGTACATTACCCCAAGTTTCTACATTACAGTGCATTTCAATGATCATAAAATATTTTAGTTTGTCTGTATGCAAGTGTACCTTATTTTTTATCCAGAAATGTCCCGTTTACTCTGTACAGAAGTTACCGGTGAATAGTTTTCTATATTGCCCGTAATCAAGTTTAAACACTGCTGATTACTGTATAGATGATCTTTTCCGGCAGCAAAGAAAATCAATGTGTCCTGGGGCCAGTTTAATCTCTCTCTCTCTCTCTCTCTCTCTCTCTCTCTCTCTCTCTCTCTCTCTCTCTCTCTCTCTCTCTCTCCACATTACATTGCCACCTTTATCGCCGAAAAAATGAAAATTTTAAGATGAAAAATTGTGATATTTTTCTTATTTCTGCTCAAAATATAGTTTGTGGGCACTCGTTAGAACCGCCTCATCGATGCGGTTCTAACGAGTACCCACTATCTATATTTTAGAGCAGAAATAAGAAAAATAAGGTATACCCCCGGAAACCTCAGTTTTACTATATAAAAGTGGGGTTCAAGGGGGTCATAATTATATAGGCGTGTTTTCGTGATGAAGAGAAAGGGTCCGGAAGAGCCAAAATTGAAAGTTTTTTTTTCGGCTTGTATTCTTGACAATAGGATCAAGGTCAATAAAATCGAATCAAATAATTGATTAATAGGTAACAATGATATATTACATCAGGTTTGACCGACTTTCATTGATTCTTGCATGAGATAGGGTGCAGACAAATCATTTTTGGCTCAAAATTAACAGTTTTTGGGGCCTGTGCCCTTCACAACAAGGTCAAGGTTGTTTCCCCAATCCCAGCGATGTAATCATGCAAGTTTGGTCAGGAGATAAAGTGTTTCAAACTGGTTACGCCAACGCCGCAGCCAACGCCAACCCAAACGGGGTCCACATCAAAATTGTAGAACCTGATGAGACGCCGCTCATCCGGGTCTACACTGCCTTTCCGCTCATCCGGGTTTACACTGTCTTTTCGAATACAAACGATATTGTTGTCACCAGCGTCTTACTCACAATATTTATTTTATATAAAAGTTCATATTTCAGTAAACATGGGCCACAACCTTTTCCTATAGTTCGAATGTCAGCAAACTGCTAATCCATAAATTTATTTACAGCATAATCCCTGGGGTGGGGCTCAATGTTCAAGAATTAGGCCATACAGTAAAGTTTTACGATTTTTAGCTCACCAGAGCCGAAGGCTCCGGGGGAGCTTATAGGATGGACATTGTCCGTCGTCGTCGTCGTCTGCGTCTGCGTCGTCGTCGTCGTTAACACTTTCAAACGACATCTCCTCTAAAGCCACTGGGCCGATTGGGCCCAAATTTTATCTGTAGCATCCTTGGGCTGGGGGATAGAAAGTTTGTGTTTTTTTATGAAAATCGGCTTTTTAGTTTGGTTGCTATGGCAACTTAGAATTTCCATAGACTTATAATGGGGAAAAATGAAAAATGGCATTTACTGCCGAGTCATTGCAGATATTTTTACAAAACTTTCATGGAAATGTTCCATAGGCAATCTACTATCTGCCATATGATTTTAGGCCTACTGCTTATTTTTGTTGGGTGCAATGGAAACCAAAATGCAAAAAATAGAAAAAAAATACTTAAAAATCATCTCCTCAGAAACCATATGCCCTAGGAGGCTGAGACTTTATGAAAATATTCACCATTTTTGCCTTTACAGGTTTTGTGTTTTTTTTATGAAATTTGGCCTTTTAGTTTAGTTGCTATGGCAACTTAGAGTTTCCATTGACTTATAATGTGGAAAACGGCAGAATGGAATTTACTGCCAAGTCATTGCAGATAACTTGACAAAATTTGCATAGAAATGTTCCTGGAGTAAACTTCTCTTAGCCATATGCTTTTATGTCAACCTGGGGGTCCCCTAGGTTGTGCCGGGCCATGCCCCACCCCTCTCCACTTCATATAATACCTTATATCTCAGAAACCTTACAGATCCCCACCCCTAAACCATATATATTTTTGTTCCTTATGATAAGATGCATTAAGTGACACCAACCTGGGGGTCCCCCAGGATGTGCCGGGGACATGCCCCATCCACTCCACTTCATAAAAGAACATATATCTCAGAAACCATTCAGATCCCCTCCCATACACCATATATATTCTTGTTCCTTATGATAAGACGCATAAAGTGACACCAACCTGTGGGTCTCCCGGGATGTGCCGGGGACATTCCCCACCCCCTCCACTTCATAAAATGCCATTTATTTCAGAAACCATTGAGATCCCCACCCCTAAACCATATATATTCTCATTCCTTATGATAAGTTGCAGTCAGTGACACCAACTTGGTGGTCCCCCGGGATGTGCTGGGGCCATGCTCAGCCCCCTCCACTTCATAAAAGGCCAAATTTTCCAGAAACCTTACAGATCCCCAACCCTAAACCATATATATTCTTGTTCCTTATAATAAGACACATTCAGTGAGTGACACCAACCTAGGGGTCCAACAGGGCACGCTCCACCCCTTGACTTCACAAAAGACCATATATCTGAGACCACCCCTAAACCCCACCCTTAACTTCATTAAAATCCATATATCTCAGAAATATTGTTGTTCCTTATGATAAGACTCCACTTCATAACAGGTCATATATCTCAGAAACCATTCAAATCCCCATCCTGTAATCACATACATGTATATTCTTGTTCATTGTCATTAGACACATTTAACTTACATGTACTTTTGGCTGCCTAATACATAGTCATCAGTGTTGTTCATAGAAAAAGCGGGTATTTGCGACGGTTTACCATCGACTGCGCAATCTAGTTTGCAGTTGTTATTGTTATTGCGTTTTTAATGTCTTGCCAACGCTGTATATTTCTGGACTAATGTTCCGTTCGAATTAATTGCACGACCCGCAGAAAAAGCGACCGACTGAAGTCGGTTGATTTTCTAAGAGTGCCCTAAAATCACCGTGTCATTCTGTCAGTCTGTCTGTCCGTCCGTAACCCGTTTGTGAAAATTGGTGATAGTGACTTAACCGATTGGAATATTTAAATAATTTTTGGCATACTGATATATATCAATGAGATCTAACCAATGAACTTGCCAAATATTACATTCCATTTAGTATAGCCTCGCCGAGGCGAAAAATGTGAAAATTTTCGAACTGCTTCTCCTCGGAAAACGTTGGGCCGATTGAAGTCCAATTTCATATGGAGCCTCTATGGGATGGGTAAAACCAAAATTTGCTCATGGGGTCCAGGTCACATGACCAAAATGGCCGCCAAGCCATATATGGTAAAAACCCTTCAAAAATAGTCTTTTCCAGAACCACTGGGCAGATTTCCACGAAACTTGATAAATAGCATGTGGGACGTAAGCCCATCATAAAGTGCTAAAATGGTGACCCTGTGTTGACCTTGACATTCTTTGTGCCTAGGTCAAACTTTGACACATAGGCTTTTGTATTGGAAAAGTAAGAATGCATTTTATCCTGCAAACGATTCAGAATACAGTACTCAAGTATAAGATATATTTTTTCTCCTTACGATAAGGCGCATTTATTGGGTGAACCGTTTTAGGTCCAGGTCACATGACCAAAATGGCCACCATACCCATATATGGTAACACTCATAAAGCTAAAAGCATCCGGCGGGTCGTGCACTTCAGCTGAAGCACTGGTTTCTTTGGTTTTCAAACTGCATAAAAAGTATTTATTACCTAAAATGTGTGCGGATGCGCAGGCCGGTATGCGTTTGCGCCGTTCTATCGGGTCTTAGTATATATTTTCCCTTGTCCAAGGTTATTATTAATTATGGAATGAGAAATCTATTTTGATTGTTTTACATTTATCATCTGAAAGAAAAAGCATAAATCATTAACCCATATATGACAATGGAATCTTCCATCTTATAAATTTGGAGTTGTCCATTTTCAATTATAGGGGTGTCAGATTTGTTTTGTTTAATGTAAGTTGTACAAAAACGTATGTTCTTTGAGCAAACAGTGTAGACCCAGATCAGACGCCGCGTTATGCGGCGTCTGATCTGGGTCTACACTGTTAGCCAACGTCCCAAAAAAGGGCCACTAGGCATATATGGGTTAATCATAAATCCATTGTATGCGGGAAACCACTACAGGTGTACCTGCCCAGATCAGACGCAGCAGAACGCGGCGTCTGATTAGGACACGCAATATTTGCTATCAAAAATGGAATTAAAATTAAAAAAAAAAGGCCTGACACCCCTTATATGACAAATGGACTTGTCCAGCATATATCAATGAAAGAGTACACAAGTATACAATGGGTTAAAAAGGAAAAGGAATATCAAACCTCATAATTAGCCATTCTCTTGCTGAATATTCATTTTAGCCACACCCATCTCTGATTTGAACCAATCAAATTACTTGATGTGATTTTTTCCTACAAATTCATAAACTGAATGTGAAACAGCGTAGATCCTGATCAGATGGCTTCTTCAGAAGCCATCTGATCTGGATCTACACTGTTTCCAAAGATAGGGGTTGTCGTGAACAGCAGGATAAGAGTAAGAGCCAAGAAAGTACGAAACAAATGATAGGTCTTTTTCTGCTACTAGATCCGGCTGTGTTCTTACGTCATAATTTAGAAATTATAAAGTGAAGCCACACATTGATTTTATCACCATTCAACAGCGTATCAGATGTTTGTTACTTCTAATAAAAAAATTAAAAAAAAAAAAAAAAACAGAATGTGGCTAACAACATTTAGCTGTGTTATTTTTGTTTGTTTCATTTTATTAGGTATGTATATTTACTAGTTTAATAGTTTATAAGAGTCACATCATGGTTAGCACACATTTACCGGCCCCCGCCCATCGGGGCTTGAAGAAATATATGGGCTGCATGATGCTTCCACGCAGAGCTGCAACTGACCCGCACACGAGTACTGGTAAACCGCTCAGAGGATCTAAGCCTGCCCAGACAAGGCAGTGCGAGTCGACCCGTCCATGCTTATAAACCCTTTTGGTTTCATTGGGCGATAGGGCTTGAGATGTCATTTCATCTCAATGTCGGGTAAAACTCCCACAAAATTGGAAGCGGCGTCTCCAAAATGACCTTTACAGTGCTGACGGGGACGTTAAACCTCAAATCAAACAAAACAAAGCACACATTTACATATGTACAATTCAACAAAGTTACTATTTAAAAGTCTGAGACACATTTTCTACACAATACATGTACAGCAATACGACAATGCATAAAATATTAAGATTGTCAGTTTATTTACACCAACCATTCTTCGTTTGACCACACGATACACGTGTCGCCAACTAAACGGCGTCGCCGAGGGCATGTCCCTGACCGACTGAGATGCCCGCTGACACGCGGTCGATCTATTAGGATGGTGAAGAACCTAAAGGAAAAAGTGTAATAAAACATGCAATATTTATTCGGATTGATACCATTGCCCCGAGCCACGTCCATCCGTAATTGGAAAGGGTCCTACCAACGAGTGAACCCGGCTCAAGCCAACAGTATACTTACTTGGCGCAGTACAAGACTAAAAAAATACATATGAACTCTTCAAACTGTAAACGACGCTAAAATTGGTTCAATAAGTACCAAACTTGCTTCTAAGCTTGTCCAGGAACCGCGGTGCGAGGCGGACCGTCCATACTAATAAATCCTATTGGTTTCATTGGGCGACAGGGCTTGAGATGTCATTTCATCTCAATAACGGGTAAAAGTCCCACAAAATTGGAAGCAACGTCTCCAAAATGACCTTTACAGTGTTGACGGGGACGTTAAACCTCAAATCAAACAAACAAACAAAACCAAACTTGCTGCGTAAAATACAGCTAAGATTTACACAGATAAAAAAAACTATTCGTTGTAAAATATTAAAACAGGATTTTGCTACAGCTCTTATCATAGATTGGGTGGAGAATAAAAATGGTATCTTTTTTCCCATTTGGAGTGTAAGGAAATTTGGCTCAATAACTAAGGCCTTGGATCTGAAGTCTTCATACAGTGGACAGTCCAGAAGTCATCACGAAAACATGCCTATATAATTTTGACCCCCTTAAACTCCACTTTTATACAGTAAAACTGGAGTTTACGGGGGTATATATTATTTTTCTTATTTCTGCTCAAAAACATATATTGTTGGTACTCGTTTGTAATGAGTACCCACAATCTATGTTTTGAGCAGAAATAAGAAATATATCAGAATTTTTAACAGAAAATTTACATTTTTTGGTGGTAAACTTTTCCAATATATTTGGATAGGCGTGCTTTCGTTATGGCGTGTTCCTCACTCACACAGACTCGCAGAAAGGACACTTGCGTTCATTCAAGGGTTTATTTTCAACCCCCCCCCCCCCCCCCCCCGTTTCAATGCGGAGCTGCATGACTACAAAACGAAATTTGGCAAAGACTCTACGATGATGGAGCCGTAGTATGGTTTTGCAGAAGGCATATGTTTTAACTCCAAATATCGTCTGAAATAGTGCATTAGTACGTAGCTCATTTCCACCCCGCCCCAAGGGTCCTACAGGATTATGAACATTTGCGAACCACTTGTTTAAGGACTGCCCTCAGACTATGTACGATATTGCTATCTACCGGCTGACAGATGTTTAAAGCATCATTTATTTGCAAGTCTGAGAGGCGTTTACGCACCGTGTAAATCCAGTTTCTGTATCGAAATTAGGCTTTTCCACGTTGCAATGGCTTTTTTAATCTGTCATTGGAGGTATTGGCCATTCTTACCCGTAAACGACCAGTACAGACCAATTGCTTTACCGTGCTTGGTTCACAGCCCATATCACCTTGTAATGCAGCCACGGGGTATACTTTCCCACACCCAAGAAGAAACGTGGTGCCTTGTTCTGCACCGCATTGATACAGGAGTAACACTTAACCCCCAGTATACAAGCCCCATAGTTGATGACCGGGGACACCACAGAATCATACAATTTTGTAAAAACATTGTACGGAAACCCGCCTACTAATTTACACCTAAAGCTCGTCTTGCATTTTGGGACACGTACTTAATCCAGGTGTTCTGTGAGCAGTAATCCCAAATAAACACACATATTCACTGTTTTTAGGTTAACATCCCCGCATGTAAAACTGAAACGGCATCATTTTTCTATAGATGGGCTACGGAAGTGAACTGTGTTACTTTTACTATCATTCATAATCATATCATTTGAGGAGGGCCAGTCATGCAGCGCATTTAGCAAAATTTGTAAATCTTGTTCTGTTTCGGCCAGTAGTACAATATCATCTGCATATAATAAAATGCAAACCCTATCATGGTCGCATGATATGCCTTTTCCCAGAGACTTCAAATACAGAGCAAGATCATTAATATCTAAGTTAAAGAGAATCGGAGACAAAATGCATCCCTCACGCAGGCTTACACTTAACATCTAACCAGTCTGTATTTAAAAATTGACCCGAATATATGACATAACAAATGGATATAACGCTAGGACTGAACGAAACAACTTTCGGCCAACACCTATGTCAGACAACCGCCGCCATAATTTTTCACGGTTAAGGGTGTCATATGCTTTTCGGAAGTCTATAAATGCACAGAAGTTACTTCCGGGTATCAGTTATGCTTGTAAGTAACGATATGTGATCGGTTGTGCTGCGTTTCTTTCGAAAGTCGCCTCTGTTCATCTGATATAATGTTCTTACTTTCCGCCCATTTCGTCACCCTTTCATTAACAAGTTGGCGGCTTTCAAAAAGCATCCAATAGGTTTGGTCTTGTCATTCTACTTTCTGATTTGAGCCAGCTGATAGCATTATCCCACTTAATGCATTTAACTTTAAACGTTCCAAGGCGGTTCTTCTGGCGCGGTATATTTTTGTTATGGTTTGTCTGAAGTTTGGAGGCCTTCATGCGGACTGAGCAAATTATTTGTCTAAATCGCTACGGAAGGAAGGGCGAGGATTGTGGCCACGTAAAATCGATTTAAGCCCCCCAGTGGAATTCATTTCCGCTGACCGTTCCAAGGCGGTTCTTCTGTCGCGGTTTGTTTTTGTTATGGTTTGTCTTTGGATGTTTGTGTCACTTATGTTATTTTA
This sequence comes from Lucinisca nassula, assembly GCA_963580285.1. Lineage (NCBI taxonomy): Eukaryota > Metazoa > Mollusca > Bivalvia > Lucinida > Lucinidae > Lucinisca > Lucinisca nassula. The sequence continues at coordinate 182,083,254 of OY757010.1, forward strand.
TTTTGGATAGCATATTGGCCATTTTATGGGAAAGTAACTGTCCTTTTGGCTTTCCGCTGTTGGTGTTTCCATTAGGGTCTGTTGTTTCATGTTTGTGTCTTTCCCTTTGGTGTCTCTGATGGGAGCTGTGGGTTGATTAGAACGATTCCTGAGCATTGTCTCCACTTCTGTTTTTTAATATAAAACGTGTATATAAAATTTCGAAGTCTGTGACCTTGGTATCAGGAGGGATAGATAGTGATGAGTATTCTGTGATAAATTGTTTAACGCCATGACAAGTATAAACCAAATGTTACTTACATATGGTTTACAGATGTATAGCACAAAACTTAACCAAACGAAAATGTAAACCGATTTTTTCAAAGGTCATAACTCTGTTAATATTTGGGGGACAGTAATTCTCGAAACTTAAGGCACATCTTCACGTCTTAGCCTTACTACATACACATTTTAGGCTTGATCGTATGAAAACTGTATAGTTAGAGTTATACGGAAACGAAAAAAGTTCACGAACGGACGGACGGACACCAACCCCATTACTTGATACGACCGTTTTTTTTTTGTTTTTTTTTTTGTTGTTTTTCTTTTCAAACGGGTATATAAAAAGATTTTTCCTAAGTCATCAGGTCTTCTATAGGGCCTTGGTTATCTATTACATGTGTTGTTAACGTCCCTGTTAACACCGTATGAGTCTTTTTTGAGACACTGCTTCCAATCTGTCATCCAATGAAACTAAATGGTTGAACTGCATGAACGGTCCAAATCGAGCCACTTTTCCGGGGCAGGCTTAGAACTACTAGGCGATTTAACACTACTCATGTGCGGCCGGTATCAACTCTGCGTGGAAGCACCGTGCAGCCCAATCTATTTCTTCAATCCCCGATGGAAGGGGGGCGATCAGACCCTGGGGCAATATATTGGACTGCAACGAACTTTGAAGTATTGCTGAACCGCCTAAGAAGATCTAAGCCTGCCCAGACAAAGTGCTGCGAATCAGACTGTATCTTAAACCTCGACAGTTTCTTTGAGCGGTACCTCCGCAAAAACCTGAAATTTGCAATCCTTTTGTATATCTTTCTGGATCACAATTTAATTGTAAAAGAAACTGATTAGTAAAACGTCAAGTATTGAGTGGAAATAAAGAACACCACTCTCGGCTTATCAGATACAATAGCTCCCATCGAATGCGCACAAACGTCTTTAAACAACTCAGTCTATAACTGGTGGCAGGTCACTTAGTAGTCATGAATTTTTAACAGAAACTATTGCTATCTGTGCTGGGCTCAAGAACAAAAAACAACGACCCATCAACGTTATGACTTTGTTTCGCTCCCTAAATATTTTATATATTTGGAAAAGTTAGAACCTTCGACCTTGGCACTGACGTTAATTCTAGTAGCAAAGACATGAAAATGTTTTTACACACCCAGCGATCTTTTTTATGTTTGGTTTTACGATCCTTTCAAGACTATTTAACTCACACCAAGCCGATCGTTAATCAGAGGTGAGCGAAAACTGGAGTACCCGATGAAAAAAAACCTCCTGACTTTCAGTTGCAGAACTTCTCATTATGTGACCTGAGCCATGCTCAAACATACAGCGTTGAGAGACCTAATGATTAAGAGTCAGCACTCTTATCCACTAGGCCACGGAGGCCCGTTACACACAGCGACCTTTATAAATGAGGAAAAATAACATTCTCTGTCTTTCCAACATTTACATATACGTATTATTAGAGCCGTCAGCGTACCGAAAGATGTTCAGAATATATAAATCTGTTCCTATCTGTGTGAAGTAAACTTTGCAAGTTTTGTTTATTTGTATATAACGGCTGGTTTGGGCCATGTTTGGGCCTGTCAGTGTACCTATCCACGCTTTTCCTGAACAGGCTTATCCGAAAGCGGTTTACCAGTACACACACTGGTAAAGGCAAGCGCGCAGGGTAAGGAACAAACACACAGGATAAGGAAATTTTTCCGATCAGGATAAACAAGAAAATGGCGGAATCGGCATCACATGTGCAGGTTAGTTGTTGTTCTGGGTCTCGTGTTATGGTTACTAATCAATACGGCTGCTCACATTAGCTTCACGGAAGACACATATTATTCACAAATTTATCTTCGATGGTCCGAATTCGACAGTTACAGCCAGTCAAACGGAGAACCGGACACAGTGGAGCTACTCAACCACGAAATTTCATTATTTTACATAAAACGCTCTTCTGGGAAGATGTCATGCACTTTTTTGATGGTTGTAGACATACACATGATAAATCGGACTGTTGCAAATACGATTTAAGGAAAAATGGAAATTGGAAGGCCCACAGTGAGAAATCCTAATTCCATTTTCAATTCAACGCTCACGGGCAAGGAAATGGGTACAACGCATATGATAAGACACAAAATTGTCCGGGGAAAATGGTAGTTGTATGGTCGCAGCTCTAGTAAATTTCCATCTCAGATTAGGTTTTCCGATATCAATAATTAGTCCAAAATAGTTTGAAGCACCAGTTGTGACCTTTAGGAAACGTTCAAAGTTTGTGTGCCTTGTCTTGGCATGTGCAATGCTCTGGTTCTAGCAATATAATACATCCCCGTCCCACTATGAATCTAGGACGATGTGGCCGGAACGATTTGACCTAGGACAATTCGGCAAATGACAATTTGGCGAGCAAACAATATTGGGTAGGACAATTTGGCCAGGTTAATATAATGCCCAGTTCAAATTGACAATTTACTGTTTTGGGTTTGTTTTCAGTAATGTTTGTGGAAGGAACATTTTAAAGAAGATTTTAATTAAAATCAATTAGAAATTTTATTTTGTTTTTAAACTATACCTTTAAGCCTGTGATATTATGACTGGTCAAAATCGTTAGTAGCAAAGACATACTAAATGATAACTATACAAAAATGGATACATTTAATGATTTTGTTTAAACTTGTTAGAAGACAAGATCAATTCGCACTTGGTTAACGGGCTGACTCATTTGTTGACTGGTCATGTGTCCTTGCTTTCTTAATTACACTTTTCACACTTATATTGTTGGTTTTGTTCGTTCGTTTGTTTGATTTGAGGTTTAACGTGACCGTCAATACTGTAAAGATCATTTTGGAGACGCTGCTTCCAATTTTGTGGGACTTTCACCCGACATTGAGATGAAATGACATCTCAAGCCCTGTCGCCCAATGAAACCAATAGGGTTTATTTGCAAGGACGGTTCGCCTCGAACCGCGGTTCCTGAACAGACTTAGATCCTTTAAGCGGATGTGCGGGCCGGATTCAGCTCTGCGTGGAAGCATCATGCAGCCCATATATTTCTTCAACCCCTATGGGCGGGTGTTCGTTCGTGTACATTGTGATACTTTTCATTACCTCTTAACATGGACCCTCAACATATTTTTAGGATTTTGTAAAACAAACCCTTTTTAGGATGTGTTCCAAAGATAATTTGGGATAAACTTCCTTATTTCTTGTCAGTAGTATATGTTGTGGCTGCATGATATAATCGCCTCGGATGAGGCAACAGTGTATTCTGTACCAACAACAATGTTTTGAATAATGTTTGCAAACAGTGTGGATCAAGATCACTCTGCACACACAAGTTTTAGACACAATTATAAAATAAATTGACGGTATCTGAGTATTTTCTGTTTTGATTTATTTTTTGTCTCCCCTATCTCTCTAGGCCGGCCTCGGTAGCTTAGTCGGGTGCACGTCTGATTGGACGTGGGTTCGATACCTACTGGGGTCGGCAACATTCTTTCGTGGAGATTGATCAAAAATGTGCACCATTCTGGCTAACAGCTTATGTTTAGGTAAACTGACCTGCTCATTTTTGAGTCGGTCAGTTTACCTATCCACATTTTTCCTGGGCATACGTATACGTAAGCGGTTAGCCAGTATAGTGCACATTCTTTCGCTAGAAATTGACAACTGCCCTTCTTGAATCAGCGGAAGGTAGAGAATGACTGTAGAAAAAGTTTCATGATCAATCTCCTCGAAAGAATGTTGCCGACCCCGGCAGGTATCGAACCCGCTTCCTCCTGATAACCAGTCAGACGCGCATCCGACTGAGCTACCGAGGCCGGCATAAAAATTCAGTTACAAATACATGAACATACTTTAAATTGCCATAACTCCGTTCACAGTAACGATAAATATAATGTTGTTATTACTCGTGTTCTTAGTTAGAACCCAATGAATAATTTGGTACTTGTTTCATTTTGATCCTGTAATGTTTCATTTGTCATATATCTCCATGATAATGCAAGTGGGTGGGGTAACTAGATACGACACACTTAGTGTACAAATGGTTAACAGCGCTACCTGATATATTAATGCGCCAATTGAAACCTATATAATTAGGTGATTCTAAAGGCACTTTCTATTGTCTTTTTCATTCGAAGGGATATACTTTTATCACACTTCTCTTACTATTTTCGACATAATTTATTAACTCAATACAGACACATCAAAAGTCAAGTTATTCTGAATATACATGAAGACGAAACAATTTGTTTCTGTATGTTTCAATTAACTGAGCCTGTTGGCAAGTGAAACGATACACACTGAAGAGGATTTGAGAGGGGGGCCAGAAAGGAGCCAAATCATATCAGGCCCTTAAATGACCATGCAATAGGTATGTCTCACGAATATGGCGAGGTTATCTACCTTATTTTCAGCAAAAGAACAAACATACAATTTTCTACAAGAAATGCTGCATGGACATATATATCATTTCTCTAAATCATGATCGCGATGAACCCAATCTATCTATCCCCCATAGGGGATTATCATAAATTGCTAGAACCAGAGCAATGCGCATGCCAAGACAAGTCACACAAATTTTGAACGTTTCTTAAAGGTCACAATTGGTGCTTTAAACTATGTAGGACTAATTATTAATATCGGAAAACCTAATCTGAGATGGAAATTTACTAGAGCTACGACCATACAACTACCATTTTCCCTGCTAAATTTTGTGTCTTATCATATGCGTTGTACCCATTTCCTTGCCCGTAGGCGTTGTATTGAAAATAGAACGAGGATTTCTCACTGTGGGCCTTCCAATTTTCAATTTTCCTTAAATCGTATTTGCAACAGTCCGATTTATCATGTGTATATCTACAACCAACAAAAAAGTGCATGTCATCTTCGCAGAAGAGCGTTTCATGTAAAATAATGAGATTTCGTGGTTGAGTAGCTTCACTGTGTCCGGTTCTCCGTTTGACTGGCTGTACCTGTCGAATTCGGACCATCGAAGATAAATTCGTGAATAATATGTGTCTTCCGTGAAGCTAATGTGAGCAGCCGTATTGATAAACAACCATAACACGAGATCTAGAACAACAACAAACCTGCACATGTGAAGCCGATTCCGCCATTTTCTTGCTTATCCTAATCGGAAAAATTTCCTTATCCTGTGTGTTTGTTCCTTACCCTGCGCGCTTGCCTTTACCAGTGTGGTACAGTGCACATTCTGTCGCCAAAAACTGACCCCTGCCCTTCCTGAATCAGCGAAAGGGAGAGAATGACCATAGAAAAGATTTCATAATCAATCTCCACGAAAGAATGTTGCCGACCCCGGTAGGTATCGAACCCGAGTCTTCCTTATCACCAGTCACACTGCATCCGACTGAGCTACCGCAGCCAGCCACACTTTGTGAGTAGTAGTAGTTATGTTCTGTTGTTTTTCGTTTCCATGGCCCCATGGACTTACCCCATAATGGCATTGCAAGACGTAAAATTTTCGAAAATGACTGCGGCTTTTATAGTTCCCCATAAGGGAAATAGATACGCCTTAAAGGGGTGGGGCTACTCCTGCAAAAGTAGTTTGTCTTTGGATATGTCTAAGGGGTATACTCTTAAAGGAAAGAATTTGCTCCTGGGGAGAAAATTCTTCCCTTTTAGAGTAGACCCCTTGAGGAGCAAATTCTTCCCCATTTAGAGTAGACCCCTTTTTCAGTTGGACAGAGCCAACAGAGTAGCAACCATAAGGTCCTTCAAGTTGTATTTCCATCCCGAAATCATGCCTATAGAATTGTGATCCTCTTTAATATGTTCTATAAAAGGGTCATCCTTTGGAAGCAAGGAATACACCACAGAACTGAAAAATATGGTGTGCACATGTTTTCTCGGCCAGACTAGCTAGTTCCGGCCAATTAGGCCTCATCATTGACCAAAAGATATTATCAAAATTCCACAATTGAATCAATGATCCCAAAGGACAGGAAAATATAATCTACACTATGATGTAAGGCAGGGAGATGTTTTACCGCCGCCACACATTCCCATACACTAGTTGAAGTGAAGTTAAATATATGTTCTATAAAAGGGCCATCCTTTAGAAGCAAGGAATACATCACAGAACTGAAAAATATGGAATGTACATGTTTTCTGGGCCAGACTAGCTAGTTTCGGCCAATTAGGCCTCATCAGTGACCCTCAGATATTTTCAAAATTCCACAATGGAATCAATGATCCCAAAGGACAAGAAAATATAATCTTCACTTTTATATAGTAAAGCTCGGGTTTGCAGGGGTATACATTAATTTCCGTATTCATGCTCTGAGACACTAGATTGTTGGCACTCGATAGAATCGCCTCGTCGATGCGTTTCTGTCGACTCCCCGCAATTTATGTTTTGTGCCAAAAAGGCAAATATTCCAATTTTTCTTTTTTAAATTTCTTTTTCTTTGGCCAAAAAATGACAATGTATTTGTATAGGTGTGTTTCGAAATACGGTAAAAATAGTAGTACACCTGCCAGGTGTATCGATTTTCCTTAAGATATTTATTGTTGGAGTTGAATCGCTTGGTTTTCGGTCTGTTTCACTATTCAGACAGGCTGTTTCCTGTAATTGCAGTATAGTACTGCATCATCGTTAAAGCTGATTGGTTGATCGCGTCACGTGCCACTCCATGGAACAGTTACAATCTGGTCATTAGACCCGGTTTGTCGGCCCCGCCCATAGGGGCTTGAAGAAATATATGGGCTGCATGATACTTCCACGCAGAGTTGAATCCGGCCCGCACACTAGTACTGGTAAACCGCTTAGAGGATCTAAGCCTGTCAAGGAACCGCGGTGCGAGGCGGACCGTCCATGCAAATAAACCCTATTGGTTTCATTGGGCGACAGGGCTTGAGATGTCATTTCATCTCAATGTCGGGTAAAAGTCCCACGAAATTGGAAGCAACGTCTCCAAAATGACCTTTACAGTGTTGACGGGAACGTTAAACCTCTAATCAAACAAACAAACAAAGACCCGGTTTGTCCGCCTCATGGCGACCAAACCAATAACAGAACAATACAGCTTGTAAACTGACGAAACCAGTGCAATACCCCTGTACGCCAACGGATCCCTGGGATCTGAAGTTGATGACTTAGGAATAGGCTTAATGACACATTTTCCCCCACACAGTAGGAACTATATTCTTATTAACCCATTGTGTACCAGAAACCCCAAAACGGATAGTTGGCAAACTGTCCAGGCCCAGATCAGACGCCGCAGAACGCGGCGTCTGATCAGGGCCTACACTGTTTGCGAAAAGTTAAGCCATTTTCCAAATAAGATTTGAAGAAAACACAACCTGATACCCCTAAATTTTGGAATAGTCTCCTGGTATATATAAGGATGACGATTCCATTTGGTACAAAAAGGGTTAAAACATATAGAGTAAATACAGAGTACATGTAAAAAGACAACAGTTGCATTGTTCTTAAACACCTCACAAGGTATCTGGTCATGTATACTGGATACATCCCACATACCCTCGAGGATCGCGGTAATCTATTTGTCTAACCGACTCTAACTCTGGGCGTAGACTACAGCGGTTACATGTGCAAGATGAGATGACCCCTAATGAACCATCTCATCTGGACCTACACCGTTTGGAGCGCTGAATCTTAATCATTAGGTCTGGGTTCAAACGTGGCTCGGGTCACACGTCAGACGCCAAGCTCTGCAACGGAAGGTCAGGTGTTTTTTCTCCCGGTACTTCGGTTTTCGCCCACCTCTGATTAACGATCGTCTCGATATGAGTGAAATAATCTGGAAAGGGCCGTAAAACCAAAACCAAAATCTACACTGTTTGCCAATCTCTTTGGGTTGTTTTGATATACCGGTAATCACCCTTGGCTTCAATGGCAGTAGAGTCCACCTGCGAGATAGAGGATCGAACGTATTTTCATGCTGATAAACATAACTATTCTACAGATGAAAGTAGGGACTCTTGCATGAGCTGCATGATCACACCGTACAACCGGCTGTTTCGAAGGCAGATTACTGTTTCGAAGACAGATCTGAAGATTTTTTTGTATAAGTTGATTTTTGCTGCTGATGTAGAAGATATTGAATGCTTGGAGATACCGCAGCAACATTCTAACTGTATTTCGAGCTAAGATAAGGCTTTGTCAGTTCGTTGAAAAATATGTTCAAAGAAAATCTCATACAAAAATTGAATGCGGCTCCAACTGTACGTCCACAGAACAAAATACATTACATTCACTAACTTCAATTATTCAGCAGCAATTCTGCCAAATCGGACCACACGGTTCGGTTAAATAAACCAACTTCGCTTGCCTAAAGAGACCAGGTGTCAAGAAAAATGCTGTCTCTAAGTATATGCGACCGTACACAAACACAGATCAGAGATTGCCAAGGCTCACATTTATGAGAGATCAGAATTTCGGTTACATCTTCAAGAAAGTTGTATTTTTCCGTTTGATTTCAAAAGACTATTTTCACGTCAGGCTAATCTGGTGTTTTTGAGGCCGCTAATCAGACTGTGCGGATTTGCAGGCTTATCTACGTCTTTGTTGTTTGATCATGTATAAGTTTTTCTCATATGATGTCGTGTCTGAGAGTGTTATAACGCCAGTTAATAAATTCGATAATCCACTGGTGGATTGAATATGCAAATTAGAAAGATACACCCCGTAACGTTACATGTACGGCGTCATTAACGACGTCGCGTTTACTAATGGTGGAATATTGACATTTTTGTAAAACTATCCTGAATAAAACGCGTTTAAAATGTTATATGATAAATAGAATCTTGCATTCGTATTCATATATTATTGAATTTATTTAACTCGTTGAGGAAAAGACAAAGCCCCGCATTGTATCTCTTTTCCTCAACTTGTTTAATAAATTCAATAATACATGAGCACTCATGTAAGGTCCACTATATCTCACTACGAGGTTGTCTTTATTACTGCTCAAAAGAATACAGGTGAAATATTGTGTGCACTTTTTATGCATTCGTGATTTCATGATTTTTAAATGCCTTTTCAGATTTGTCGAGTATTGCACATTACATATTTTACAAGTAAATATTTCTCTGGACCTCTCCTTGGCTGATATCTCGAGTGGAATCCGTTCATTGGGTCATCAAACAGCGGCTCCTCTGTTTGAACCGCAAAAGGGCCATCAAGATGGTTTTGACCATGCTGTCCAAAATGTTGTGAAATACGAGTCACGTTACAATGCATTTGTCCAGGATACACAGCTCAGTAATGACGAATGTAGGAAGAAACAATCTTCCTAAAGAATCAGAACAGCTGAAATGGCACTCTAATGTACCAGTAGAAAAACATATCATGCTTTGGTAATGGTTAAGAGCACAAAGGTATTCCTCAAAACTGTCAGATCAGTGTCTTTAGAAATCAATCGAAATACGCCATTGGTCTATATAAATCTAATGAACTTTTAAATAAATTGAAATCCAGACGTTTTGGTGCTTCAAGTCTGTCTACTTATGATTTTTCCACCCTTTACACTACACTTCCTCTTATAATAGAAAAACTTAATGATTTTATTGAATGGACCGTTCATAGGGAGGACTCACTCTATCTTGCATGTAATGTAAGAAATGCTTCTATTCACTTCTGAAGAGCATAAAAATTATACTTTATGGTCATGTCAGAAAGTATGTGAAGCTCTCACCTTGCTACTTGACAATATTTACATTAGATTTGGTATTAAGTTATTTAGACATGATATGGGTATTCCGATGGGTACGAATTGCGCACCCCTTGTGACTGATCTATTCTTGAGACTCGATGATGTCCCTTTCCATTGAAAATGAATCTGAAATCAGTGAAGCCTTTAGCTCGACTTCTAGATATTTGGATGATTTATTAAATATTGACAATACCAATTACGATGGCTTGATCAGTCAAATTTACCCCCCCCCCCCCCCAACTTCAGTTAAATAAAGCCAATTCTTGTGATACCGATGCCTCGTTTTTGGATTTACATCTACCTATTGTAGATTGTTTATTTCTTGCAACATTTATGATAAACGCGATGATTTTGATTTTGAGATTGTAACTTTGCCCATCTTGGATAGTGTTGTTCCTCGTGTGGCATCCTATGGCGTTTATATGTCGCAATTAATTCGATTTGTCTGAGTGTTTAGTCATGTAACTGACTTCAACACTGGTAAAAAATTGTTAACGGCTAGACTTCTTAATCAGGGTTTTCTGTATCATAAACAACGCAAAGCGCTTTCAAAAGTTCATAGACGTCATTCCAATTTAATTTCAAAATTCAATGTTGGGCATAAATCTCTTCTGCAACAAGGTCTATCGGAACCCGAATTTTATGGTGAATTAGGATACAAATTCCGAACAATATATAATTGCAATAACTTCAGCACGCAATTTCGTAAAATATTTCTTTGATATAAAACGACTGGGTACAACATAAATGTTATACGACAGACTGCATGCATGGTAGTTAACCCAATCACGATTGATAACTTTGCTTCTCTCTTTAATTGCACGCCGGTGGGTCAGGCCTCAGATCCTATGACGGTTCCAGCGTGAAGACTCACCGAGAATTATAGAGAATTTAATTTTATGCAATGTTGGTTTGTGCCTGGTGCTCTGTCTCTTGTCGGGCCCATGGGAGTCTACTGTTGGTTTTCTTCTGCTCCAACACTTCAGTGGTTTCTTGCTGTCGGGTCCTCACCGTTGTTTCATCGCTGTAGTTGTTTTATTTTTTGTGTTCTCGAAGATGTTGCACTGATGAGTTAGGAGGCCTTCATGCGGACTGAACAAATTATTTGTCTTAATCGCGACTGAAGTAAGGGCGAGGATTGCGGCCGCGTAAATTCGATTTAAGCCCCACCCCCACCCAAAGTGAATTTCGTATCACTGACCGTTCCAAGGCGGCTCTTCTTTCGCGGTTTATTTTTATGCTCCCCGAAGGGGGAGCCATATAGTCGCCGCTTTGTCCGTCCGTCCGACCGACCGTCCGTCCGTCTGTCTGTCCGCACCAACACATGTATAGTTAGGTGGCTATGTAAATGGACAGAATCAATGTAAGTCTATGGGATTTATTCCGTTAGACACCGAAAATACTTCTTTTCAGTGGCTAAAAATATCAATCCTGCCAAAAATAGCCACATAAGTATACATCCGTGAGAACGTCCGTCCGTCCGTCCGTCCGTCCATCACGCTCTATATCTCTAAAAGTATTAAAGGTATTTAAGTGAAACTTGATATACTGATAGAGGGCGATGAGGGGAATCATAAAATACAAGAACCATAACCCTGTCACAAGTATTTATGGAGTTACTTCCCTTCTTAACTATTTCAATGAAAAGATTGTCCGGAGCATATCTCTGAAAGTATAGAAGGGATTTAAGTGAAACTTGATACATTGATAGATGGCCATCAGAGGAAGTGCAGAGTGCAAGAACTGTAACTCTATCACAAGTAATTACAGAGTTATTTTCCTTTTTGGTTTTAGCTATATTAAGCTTGTCCGAAGCATATCTCTAAAAGTTTTAAAGGTAATTTAGTGAAACTTGATACACTGATAGGGGGCTATGAGAGAAATAGCAGAATGCAAGAAGCATTACCGTATCAACAGTACTTACGGAGTTACTTCCCTTCTTAATAAGGGCCCCACACAGTATTTTGGGTGCCCTATAGTAATCTCCTTGTAAGTCAGTTTCAAATCTAAACCAAAACATTTAACCGGTTATAACTTCAAAAGTATTATCCCTACTCCCATGAAACTTCACACTCATACTAACAATCACAAGACCTACATTCTGACAAACCATATTGCTTTTGTCCATGTGTTTGTCACGCCTTAACAAAAAACCTTAACCTCGGTCATAACTTCAAAAGTATTTGCCCTACTCTCATGAAACTGCACACACTTACTTACTATCACAAGACCTACATTCTGACAAAGGGTCATAACTATATTGCTTTTCGGTGTGTGTTTGTCAGGCCATAACCAAACAACTTAAACTCGGTCACAATTTAAATAGAATTTATCCTACTCATATGAAACTTCACACACATACTTACCATCACAAAACCTACATTCTGACAAAGGGCCATCATTATGTTGCTTATTTTCACTGAATTATTTCCCCTTTTTCAAAACATATCTCCTGTTGTTTCGTAACCATGTGTAATAGGGCTTTCATATTTCACATATGTATTCCTTGTGACATTCTTCATGGAAAATCACTTACTAGGGATACCAAAACTGAGTTTCTTTGTCTTATGGTTTAAGATTTACATGCCCTTGCACGGAAGGGACCTTTCATTTCTCCTTATTTTTGCAGTCTTTGTTGAAAATCACTAACTAGGGAATTCTTAGACTTCAAGTTAAACCCATTTGGTACCGGAAACCCTAAAAGGGGAAAAGGGGTAAGTGGCAAACAGTGCAGGCCCAGATCAGACGCCACGAAACTCGTGTTTGTCATGCCTTAACTTGGCCCTACTTTTATGAAACTTCACACACATACTTACCATCACAAGACCTACATTCTGACAAAGGAGAATAACTTGTGTGTTTGTCACACCTAAACCAAAAACCTTAACCTCTGTGATAACTTCAAAAGTATTTTGTCTACTCTCATGAAACATCACACACATAATTACCATCACAAGACCTACATCCTGACAAATTGCATTTGGGTGTGTTTGTCAGGCCATACCCAAACAACTTTAACTCCGGTCAAAATTTTAAAAGTATTTGTCCTACTCTCATGAAACTTCACACACATACTAACAATACAAAAACCTACATTCTGACAAAGGGCCATTACTATATTGCTTATTTTCACTTATCATCTCCCCTTTTTGAAAAAAATATCTCCTGTTATTTCAAAACCATGGGTGATAGGACTTTCATGTTTCACATGTGTATTCCTTGTAACATTTTCCATTGAAAATCACTTACTAGGGAACACAAAATTGAGTTTTTTAGCCTTATGGTTTAAAATTTACAGGTCCTTGCAGGGAAGGGGCCTTACATTTCTCTTTTTTTTTTGTTTTTGCATTCTTTGTTGAAAATCACTACCTAGTTTCTTTATTTGTACTCCAAACATCAGCTGAGGGTACTCATTAGAATCTCCTCATTCAGACGGTTCTAACGAGTACCCATAACCTTTGTCTTCAAACAAATCTTATCAAACTTCACTAAAATAACCCTCCTACTACTGCGCATCCTCGGGGAGCATCCCTCGGTTTCACCGATGCTCTTGTTGTTTTGTTTTATCTTTGAAAGTGTGCATCGCTTATATTATTTTGTTTTGGATTTCCAGTTGGCCATTTTGTTGGAAAGTAACTGTCCTTTTGGCTTTCCGCTATTGATATTTCCATTAGGGTCTAGTTATTTTATTTCATGTTTGTGTTTCTTTCCCTTTGTTGTCTCTGATGGGAGCTGTGGGTTAATTGTATCGATTCCTGATCATTGCTTTCACTTCTATGTTCTTGAAGAAATATTCGAAATTTTGATCTGTCATAAATGTAAGCCCTCGAAATTTCTGATCTGTGTTAGGACGGCCACATAAAAAGTGATCTGTATATAGAGACAGAACTTTGCTTGGCACCAGGGGCCAGTTGTTAAAAACTAACGATGTTGTTAGTTAACGTATCGTTAAAACGTTGATCATTTAATATGGCAAATACGCTGATATTTTTGCTGAAAAATGTGAGCCGCTTTTGCATCCGCAAATTAGCTTGACTTTGATCTATCTTCGAAGCAGTGATCTGTCTTCTAAGCAGCCGGTTGTACGGTGTGATTATTTTCACACCCTTTCTCCAAATGTAAGTAAACAGTTCTTGTTTTCTGTTAATCCTCTCATTCATCATGATAACAGGTCCGTGAAATGAAGACTCTAAATCCCCATTAATACAGAGGAGGGTGGTCTTTACATTATCTTCCTTATTTTTGCTCAAAAACATAGTTTGTGCGGTTCTAAGGAGCACCTACAATCTATGTTGAAAGCAGAGATAAGAAAGATTTTATCATTTTTACCCCATTTTTGTCATTTCTGACACCATGTTGGACGCTTTTGTTTCACATGGACATGTTTTCCTAGTGGTACCTCGCATTCGTGTGAAGTTTACTTTAAATATCTCAAAACAGGTTTCTTTTTACAGAGAAGTATATAACAGAAACTGTCATTTTCAATGTTCAAAGAACCATAACTCAAAACTTAGTTAAGCCAGACTTATGGTTCTTTTGTTCTACATGTCAGTTTATGTTGCTTTATATTTTTTAAGGCTCTAAGAAAATATCTTAAAATATTGTCAAGTTAAAGAAAGGGCACAAATGTGTATTACTAGGCCTACGGTTTACCATGTTCAGTGGCATATCATATAGTGACGTATATTTGCATAAGTGTTCAAGAAAATATCTCAAACAGTTTTCAAGTTACAGATTAGACACAGATATATTACAAAAAATAAAAATAAAATAGAAGTAGTTATCCAGTCATAATTACGTCATGTGCCTGCTGTGTATCTAAGATGAACCCCGTCACAAGAAAATCTGTCTTCGGGCTTTGCGACTAAGACACATAACCGCCTCATCACGAAAACACGCCTATATAATTTTGACCCTCTTGCACCCCATTTTTATATATAAAACTGGGGTTTGCAGGGGTAAACATAATTTTTGTTATTTCTGCTCTAAAATATAGGTTGTGGGTACTCGTTAGAACCGCCTCGATGAGGCGGTTCTAACGAGTACTCACAATCTATATTTTGAGCAGAAATAACAAAAATATCGCAATTTTTCTTCTTAAAATTTAGTTTTTTCGGCGGTAAAATTTACACTGTATTTCTATAGGCGTGTTTGCGTAATGTGCTCTTTTACACAGACTACCGTAAAGATCCTAAAATGAATGCGGCAACATTGATGACTTGCTGAAAATTCTCCTTAAATTTTAGGAAAGGTCTATCCCCAGTCGACTGGCAATAGCCAAAACACGTTAAACTAGCCACTTTAACGTATTTTGGCTATAACCAGTTGTTTCTTGTTTATGTTTTTTTTTGTTTGTTTTGTTTATTTTTGCATCACGTGAACAAGTCCGTGAAATGAAGACCCCCTTAAACCCCACTTTTTATAGAGAAAACTGAAGTTTACGGGGTATTCATTATTTTTCTTATTTCTGCTCCAAGACATAGGTTGTGGGTACTCGTTAGAACCGCCTCAATGAGGCGGTTCTAACGAGCACCCACATCCTATGTTTTGAGCATTTATAAGAAAAATAGGAAGGTTTTTCATCAGAAAAGTAGCCATTTTGGAGATGTGAAAAATGCACTATGTCGTACGGGCGAGTTATCGTAATGGAAGTCAAACTTATATCATACGATTGTTATTATTTTTTCGAGCAGGTCATATTTCATATACCCTTTGATCCCGGGCAGACACGATTGATACTCATTTGTGTGTGATATTGCTATCAAAGCCGTAAAATGGTGTTTCTGTTGGATATGTTCTTATTTTCTGCTAAATACATCCGCGCCCATCGGAGCTTGTAGAAATAGATTGGGCTACACAATTCTTCCCCGCAGGGCTGAAACTAACCGCACTTAGATACTGGTAAACCCTTTAGACGGACCAAGCCTGCCCAGGCAAAGTGGTGCGAGTCAGGTCGTCCACTGCATTTAACCCCTCTTGGGTTCATTGTGCGGCAGGGCTTGAGATGTAGTTTCATCTAGTTGTCGGGTATAAGTCCCACAAAACTGGAAGCAAAGTCGCTAAAATAACCCCAATACAGTTGACGACGACATTTAACCTTCCTTTAACATTCAAACAAACAGACATATACTGCGCCGCACCGAGGCGGTTCTAATGTGTATACATCCTAAACGGTTTTAGCAGTAAATCAGCTAACGGGTCCGTATAAGGAAACCCCTGTTAACACCACTTTATACGTATGTGGCGTTTACAGGAGCACACCTTAATCTCCTATATTGTTTACTTATAGAGTTTTGATAACTGATTGAGGCGCTTCTACCGAGTACCCTCAATCCATGTTTAGACTGAAAAAATACTCATATTTCAGCTGAAAGATGCTAGTTCTGGAGATAAAATGAGCCCCGCCAAGCGAATTTGGGTCTTCGAGCATTCCGTCATGACAAATTTTAACTGCGCATGCCCAGCCATTCAGAGGGGCCAGGGATATGGCTTTCTGTCTGAAGGTTCCTCTTGATTCACTGCTTGTATGAGCGAGCAGCGAAGGTTCTGGCGAGACTGCGCGAATGCGCAGGCTCGCCTGAACCTTCGCTGCTCGCATAGGCGATAAGTACCAAAATCGCTTGACGGGGCCCAAATGGAGTTTGTTTAAGATTTTTTTCTGATTCCCCGCTACATACATTCTTGTTTCCTACTACATACATGGATAATACGCCGCGCCGAGGCGGTTCTAATTAGTGTCAATCATTAACGGTTTAGCAGTACTATCAAGTCCGTAAAAGGAACACTCCTGTTGGCCACACTTCATACCGAAAACACGCCTATACAAATACATTGCCAATTTTTTGGGCCAAAAATTAGAAATTTTAAGAGGTTCTATCGAGTACCCCTAATCTATGTTTTGAGCAGAAATAAGAAAAATAATGTTTACCAACTTAAACCCCAGTTTTCCTATATAAAAGTGGGGTATGAGGGGGTCAAAATTAAATAGGCGTGGTTTCGTAATGTTATACAGAGAAAGTAAGATTTTCATGGGTGTACGTTATTCTCCTATAATTATGCTCATAACATAGATTTTGCAAACTTTGTGAGGCAGTTTTAACGAATACCCACAATCTATGATTCGATTGAAAGAATATACATATAAACCCTTTTGGTTTCATTGGACGGCGGGACTTGAGATGTCATTTCAACTCAATGAGGGGTAAAAATCCCACAAAACTGAAACAACATCTCCAAAATGGCCTATACTGTGTTGACGGGGACGTTAAACCTCAAAACAAATAAAAATTACCTGTGTTTTGTGGGTGCTTCACGGCAGATCAAATACTCGTCATACAACTAAGGAACCATGGCATTATGAAAACACCGCTATTGAAATATACTGAAAAATTTACCACCAAGAAATAAAACATATCTGACACAAAAACCTTGATATTTTTCATGATTCTACTCAAAAAATATATTGTAGACATCCGCTAGAACCGCCTCGGCGAGGCGGTTCTAACGAGTATTTACAATCTATGTTTCTGAGCAGTAATTAGAAAAATAACGTATACCTCTGCAAACCCCAGTTGCACTCTGCTTAAAAGTGGCGTTTAAGGGGTACAAAATTATATAGGCATGTTTTCGACTGCCCATAGTCTGAGAAATGCCGTCTCAAAGAACACCCACAGTCTATGTTTGTGACAGGAATTAATAATAATAATAATAACATTAATAATAATAAAATACAAACAAAACAAAAGCACGAAGTTTCATAGGAAAAATGTAATTTGGAGATATGAAGTTGAAAGGGGTATATAAAAAAAAAAGATACATTTACAGGGAAGAAGAATTTACAGGGAAAATTTTCAATTTTTTATCAACAGGGTCTCATGCATCGGAGAAACAATTTGCTTCGTATGATAATTTCAAAGCCTTTAACATCAAACACAGCCTGCAAAGAATGTCAGAAAAGAAAGCGTGGCCAACATCGGGCCGATAGCGATACGACGTTGTAACGTCGTAGCGCTATCGACACGATGCTGGTCCGCTGTTTTGTGCTGACAGAAAAAAAAATGTCAGAACCCACTTCAGATGCTCAGCGGTGATAGGGTTAAAGGCGTGTAAGATAACGCTCAAAATTAAACATCGTCGTAACGATTATGTAATTATCGGATCTTTTTTTAAAGTATTTCGATATCCGTTCAAACTAAAAACGTGTAATTTGGCAGATGTAAGATAGACAGACGCCGAAGATTATGGATGTTTCCACTTTGCGTAAAATATAAAACTTAAAATATATGCTTTCATGGAAAATAGCATGTATAGTATTAATATGATATGGTTATTTGTGTTTGGACGGTGACTTACTTAGGCTGTTAACAATACGTTTCACCCTTCCATTTCTGTACTGTCTAGACGTCGCATTCTGCCATTGTATACAATCATCTTAAACTTTGTTTTAAGGGGAATGGGAACACCTGGCAGATTTTTCCGCCATTTTTCAAAGGGAGATAACTTTCGGAACTTCCTGTTCACTTTTCTATTAGCGCTGTCCCATGGAAAAAGGCGTCAACTCTTAAAGGAAAGAATTTGCTCCCCAGGATTAACACACTTCTTTATACATTTTATAATGTAAATCATAGGTGATCATCATAATTGAACATGCATTATCAAGTCAGTTGAATGACTTCAATCTCTTGCCATGCCTAAATAACTACAGGCATGTTTGTTTCATTTGAAATGTTCTTATTTAATCACGTCAACAAGTCCGTGAAAGTAATTGATGAAGACCCCACTAAACCCCACTCTATACAGAGAAAACGGGGGTTTACGGGGGTATACATTATTTTTCTTATTTCTGCTCAAAGACATAGGTTGTGGGTACTCGTTAGAACCGCCTCACCGAGGATAACAAAAATACCAAGGATTTTCATTAAAAAAGTAGCCATTTTGGAGGTGTGAAAAATGCACTATGTCGCACGGGCGTGTTATCATTATGCATTGTCATTATATCTGTATTTTGTCACCTGTTGCACTTGTGCAGTATTACCTGTTCGTTGTAATAATTTCTCTGGGCACCAAGAAAGCTATGATGGCATTACACCAAATCTGATTTATAATTAACGACACGTGTATATACAGAGTGATTTTTTGAATTCAGTGTTATAACTGTGCATGTGGAGGTGGGCGGATTTCGTCCACCATTATAAACAGCAGGGGGTTTATGCCCAAGGGGATTTTGTCCACCTAAACAAATTAGTGGGGAGGATTTTGTCCGCCATTACAAAAAGATAGAATTATATCGTGGGGCGGGTTGTCCCTGATTCGGAGAGAATGGTGTTTTACGGGGGTATTGATTATAATTTTATTATTATTATTAGAATAGTAGTAGCAGTAGTATTTTTATTCCAGAACATAGATTTTGGATACTTGTTAGAAAGGTGGTTCTAACGAGCAAAAATAATCTATGCTTTGACTTGAAAAAAAACTATAGACCATGAGTAAAACCAATTTTGTGACTATTTTCCGTGGCTTTTTTCCCCAAGACTTTCTTTCCTCGATGAGGCGGTTCTAACGTGTACCCACAATCCATATTTTGTGCAGAAATAAGAAAAATATTGCCATTTTTCAACTTAAATTTTTGTTTTTACGGAGGTAAAATTTACAATGTATTTGTATAGGCGTGTTTTCGTAATGACCCGGTAATGATGCAGAAACCAGTATTCGTTGCAAATAATATTTCTCTTTCGACCTCGCATTACATAACCGTTGTTTATGGGTGTCTGCTCACAAACCCGACCGTAAAATAAAAAATAAAAAAATAAAATGCAATTAATTCAGATGTGAATAAGAACAACGTCCCACTCCTTTTCTCTATATAAATTGTATTGGCTATTCGGACTTAATTTCTGAAATAATGTGTTAAAAGATTGAAGAATTCTCGTCGGATCAGCGGGTTTCTTTTACTATGTTTTCTGAGAAAAGCGCCAGCATCCAAGAGTTTAACTTGATGCAAACTTACATTAACCCATTTAGTACCAGAGACTCCTAAAGGGGTACCCTCGCAAACAGTACAGGCCCAGATCAGACGCCACAGAACGCGTCTGATCAGGGCCTCCACTGTTTGCTAAAAGTTCAGTCATTTTCCAAATAGATTTTGTAGAAAACACACCTGACAACCCTAAATTTTGAAATGGACTCCTGCTATATATAAGGAGGAAGATTCCATTTGGTACAAAAAGGGTTAAACTGTGGCTGGTATTAGCCAATAATGTTAAAAATCCTTTATCATATCCACAACACGTTAAAATGGCTATTGTCAGTCGATTGGCACCAGCCATTCCAACGTATTTTGGCTATTGCCAGTCGACGCCATGGCACTAGCCGTTTTAATAATGTGTTTTGGCTATTACCGGTCGATTGTCAATAGCCACTCGGTAAATTTTGACAAGTTTGTTTCACGATCTAGCAGTCTGATCTGGGTTTGCATTGTTTGCTTAAGGACGTCTGTTTCAATACTTAGGAGCAATTCGTAGTTTAGACATGGGAGTCAACGCTGTTATGATTATTTACGCGGAGAACACAAAGGTTCTGATCAGACAGTGCGCATGCACGCAGGCTGATCGGCACCTTTGTTGTTCGCAAATGGCATAAACCGGTTTGCTCGCGACGTGGCTCAATGTATTACCATCAACAGTAAAAAGTGCGTGAAATGAACACCCCTCTAAACCCCACATTATATAGAGAAAAATGGGGTTTATGGGGGCATACATTATTTTTCTTATTTCTGCTCCAATACATAGGTTGTGGATACTCGTTAGAACCGCCTCAAGGAGGCGGTTTAAACGAGCACTCACAACCTATGTTTGCTGTATAAATAAGAAAAAAAATCAAGGATTTTCATACGAAAAGGTGTGAAAAAAATTCACAATGTCACACGGATGTGTTGTCGTAATGAGCTCAATCGGATGCGCGTCTGATTAGGAGGTAGTGCACAGGGTTGGATAAGGAGGGTGAGATAAACAAGGTGATATTTTTTTTACCCTGTGCAAATTCAAATACATGTATTCTTGGCTGGTATGCTAGTACTTAAAAGCCTGTTTTAAAACAAGAGGACCATGATGTCCTGATCGC
Organism: Lucinisca nassula; assembly: GCA_963580285.1. Lineage (NCBI taxonomy): Eukaryota > Metazoa > Mollusca > Bivalvia > Lucinida > Lucinidae > Lucinisca > Lucinisca nassula. The sequence continues at coordinate 182,104,337 of OY757010.1, forward strand.
TCCACTGAGACATGTGTATTATTTGGTCCCTTTTCCCTCATCCGAGTGACTATGCTCTTTGATACTGATAAATAGGTGAAGGTTATTATAACCTGAGGTCCTCATTTATGAAATATTGTAGTACTCAGTCAACTGATTCTGTACACAAAGTTTCAAGAAATCAGCCCAGATGTTCTGGAGAACATTTAAACGTATTATATATGGCCATGTCAGCCATTTTGGTTTTGTGACCTGGACCATTTGAACACACTTTCACCCATTGCCAAGGCAGCTGTATATATTTGTTTGTTTGTATTGGAGTTTATCGTCCCAGTCAACATTATTTAGGTCATTTTGAGCCGGTCAGTGTATCTATCAACACTTGTCCTGGGCAGGCTTATGCGTAAGCGGTTAACCAGTACAGTGCACATTCTTTCGCCAGAAACTGACAACTGCACTTCTTGAATCAAATTTGACCTTGGCGTAAAATAGGTGAAAGCCGGCCTGGGGCTATCATATTTGCAAATTTGGTAGAGCGCAGTCACCCGATGATACATACCAAGTTTCAAGACAGTCAGCCTAGTGGTTCTGGAGAGAAGATTATTTAAGGTTTTTACCATATTTGGGCATGGCGACCAACTTGGTCATGCGAACTGGACTATTCGAAAAGATTTTCGTTTTAATTGTCCTGAGGCTGCATATTAAATTTAAATGAAATTGGCCCAGTGGCTTCAGAGAAAATGTATTTTGAAATGCCATTGAACTTTTAATTCAAGTGACATTGAGCCAAGGTCACTGATTGACCTTGACCTTTAGCATTCATAGACACTTTTACCTATTCTCGTGTCATAGACCACAATATTTTCCGGAAAATTCACTGTTTTACTCTTTTCCCATTGAAAAACCTAAGGAACCAAGTTTGACCTTGGCGTAAAATAGGTGAAGGTCAACCTAGGATTATCATATTTAAAAATCGGTTAGTACTCCGTCACCTAATGCTACATACCAAGTTTCAAGACAATCAGCCAAGTGGTTCTGGAGAAGAAGATTTTTAAGGTTTTTGCCATATTTGGGCATGACGACCATCTTGGTCATGTGACCTGGATCATTCGAACAATTTTTTGTTCCCTCAGTGTTTTAAGGCTGCATATAAAATTTAATTGAAATTGACCCAGTGGTTTCAGAGAAAATCAATTTTGAAATGTAAATGGACTTATGCTTCAAGTGACCTTGAGCCAAGGTCACTGAATGACCTTGACGTTAAGCATTCGTAGACGTTCATTGTTTGCCTATTCTCATGTCATAGACCACAATATTTTCCGAAAATGCATTGTTTTACTCTTTTCCCATTGAAAAGCCCAAGGAACCAAATTTGACCTTGGCGGAAAATAGGACAAGGTCCACCTAGGGTCATCATATTTGCAAACTTGGTAGTACTTAGTCAACATATGCTACGTACCAAGTTTCAAGACAATCGGCCTAGTGGTTCTGGAGAAGAAGATTTTTTTTTAAGTTTTTACCATATTTGGGCATGGCGGCCATCTTGGTCATATGACCTAAATCATTTGAGCAAATTTTCATTCTTTCACTGTTCTAAGGCTGCATATAAAATTTAATTGAAATGGCCCAGTGGTTTCAGAGGAAGTCTATTTTGAAATGTCAATGGACCCATAATTAGAGTGACATTGAGCCAAGGTCACTGAATGACCTTGACCTTAAGCATTCATAGACATTCATTTTTATCTTTTCTCATGCCATAGACCACAATTATTTTTTCGAAAAATGTCTTGTTTTACCCTTTTCCCATTGAAAAGCCTAAGGAACCAAATTTGACCGTGGCAGAAAATTGGTCAAGGTCAACCTAATGTGATCAAATTTGCAAAGTTGGTAGCACTCAGTAAATCGAAGCTACATACCAAGTCTCAAGACAATCGGCCTAGTGGTTCTGGAGAAGAAGATTTGTTGAGGTTCCCCCATTACCAGGAGGCTGCATATGAAATTTATTGGAACTGGCCCAGTGGTTTCAGAGGAGAAGACATTTGAAAATGGTGGACGACGGGCGGACGACGGAGGCCTACCACTCTATAAGCTCCCCAGGAGCCATTGGCTCAGGGGAGCTAAAAAGACACGGCATTAATTCAGATCGCATTCTGATACTATTGTTTTTCTTTCTCTTTTAGGGTTGTCTCAAGCCGGCAGATCCCGATTTGATTGCAACTATAGGACGTGCAGCAAATCAAGGCATTGTCCTTCTACCTTTCCATTATGTATTAGTGGTAAATGTTGCAAGGTTCGATTATCCCAGTCTCGAGTTTGTCCATCTTCTCGCCGAGGAAAAAGATGTGGCCGACCTTTTGATGACCCATGTCAACGTGGATACACGTGTCGTTTTGGCTACTGCTGTAAAAACTGTAAAGGGCGACGATGTCAATAAAACGCCTCATAGGCGTAACGCTCATTACGCATATTACGCATGTACGTAATGTAAAATATTTCAATAAACCGAAAGCAACTAAATAATAGTGTTCTTCATTACATGATATATATGGGCTGCTCTTAAAGGAAAGAATTTGCTCCCGAGGGGAAAGAATTTGCTCCCGAGGGGAGCAAATTCTCTCCCCTCGGGAGCAAATTCTTCCCTTTAAGAGTAGTCCCATCTCGGAGAAAGATGTTTGACATAGATTTTTCCTTGTTGTGAGTAATAATATTTTGGTTCTGACTACTCCTCTGCGCCTAGGAGGATGCGTTCCAGAAACCAGTCGCTTTTTTCTGTTTCTGTGAATCGTTAGCCCATAACCGATGGGAAACTCTTAACACTGGACATTGGCAAAGAGTGCAAGCCCAGATCAGATCCCAATTTTACAGAAAAATGGAGTTGGTATACTTTATTTTTCTCCGCTCCATGACATAGGTTGTAGGTACTCGTTGGATCCGGTTCTACTGAGCACCCACCACCTATGTTTGAATTTTAAATAAGGAACATATCACAGTTTTTCATCAGAAAAGGGGCCATTTTGGATATGGGGAAAAATGCACTTTTTCGCACGTACGGGTGTTTTCTTCTAAGGCAGTTCGCCTCCTGCTATAAATAGAATGTATGTTCGATGGCTCGAACGCTTACTAGGATTGTTTCGAACTACATCATATAATATTGACCCCCTTGAATCCCACTTTTGTACACGAAAACTGGGGTTTACAGGGGGTAACCTTATTTTTCTTATTTCAGCTCTAAAATATACATCGTGGGTACTCGTTAGAACCGCCTCAATGAGGCGGTTCTAAAGAGTACCCACAATCTATGTTTTGAGCAGAAATAAGAAAACTATCACAATTTTTCATCTTAAAATTTTCATTTTTTTCGGCGATAAAGGATACAATGTATATGAATTGGCGTATTTTCGTAATGCGTTCTGGTGTCCCTAGCAAATATTTCCCAAAACTGCAGATATTAATAAAGGGGTATTTGGTTGTTGTTTATTTTATTTTATTTTTATTTTAACTTTGAAGAAATAAGTATGAATACTAGAGTGCTAATAAACAGAGGAGCCCTTAACCGGACTTGTTAAACGGTAATCCATTGGAAGCAAAGATTACATCACAGAACTGAAAACCGTAGAGTGGTCAACTTTTTTCTGGGCCAGACTAGATACTCTCGGCCAATCAGGCCCCATCAATGACGCAATGCGAAGGGGAATGTTTTCTCGTGACGTGGTTCAGTGTATCTCCAACCAGGCGGATTCAGTAGCTCACTCATATGTATGTCTGACTCGTGTTGAGGAAGTCGCAAGATCAATACCTGCCGGATCAGCAACGTTCTTTCGCAGAAACTGATCATGAATTCTCTCTCACCAGCGGTTAACCAGTACAGTACACATTACTTTGCCAGAAACAGACAATTGCCAATCTTGAATCAGCGGAAGGGAGAGAATGGCAGCAGAAAAGAATTCATGATCGATCTCCACGACCGAATGCTGCCGTCCATCGAGGATCGAACCCGCGACATACTGATCACAAGTCAGACGCTTCCTACTGAGCCACCGAAGCCGGTGTGTTTTGAATAAACGATTATACATGCTGGTTCTTTTGTCTTCAGTTTTGTGCATATGTTCGATGTCACATTTTCGCTAGGTACGGCTCATCTTGTCCACCACACCCCAATACAATTAGAAATTACTGACAATGTGAGGAAATCCGGCATAAATACATATTTTTTAACACAACCCCAAAACGGGTACACTGGCAAACAGTACAGGCCCAAATCAGACGCCACAGAACGCGGCGTCTGATCAGGGCCTCCACTGTTTGCTAAAAGTTCGGACATTTTCCCAAAAAAAAATGATCAAAGCACAACCTGACACCTTGGGCCTCCGTGGCCTAGTGGATAAGAGCGCTGACTCTTAGTCATTAGGTCTCTCACCGCCGTAGGTTCGAGCCTCGCTCGGGCCACGTGTGAGACGCCAAGTTCTGCAACGGAAGGTCAGGTGGTTTTTCTCCGGGTACTCCGGTTTTCGCCCACCTCTGATTAACGATCGGCTCGATATGAGTGAAATAATCTTGAAAGGGCCGTTAAACCCAAACCAAAAAAAAAAAAAAAAAAAAAAAAACCTGACACCACAAAATTTTGAAATATAAGGAGGACAAGGATAGCTTTTAAAAAAAGCTGAAACGGCCTGCCTTGCATTTGATTCCCATGTATAATCAATAAACGTAACAGCTGTGAATAAATATTTCAACTTTTTCTTCAACTTGTTTTTCATGGAACATTTTGTATGAAAGATGCGGTTCGTTAAATGTTGAATAACAAACAAAAACAAAATAATTCGTGGCACATAAATTAATCGGGTGGTAACGTTAATTAGGTGGGACTAAATCTGATTTTTGTCGCGCCTGCTATTAGCATGGCGCGATATAGGCGCCCGGTTTTCCGTCCGTTCGTCCGTTCGTTCGTTCGTCCGTTCGTTCGTCCGTCCGTTTGTCAAGGCGTCAACATTAGCGACCACCCTAGCGTTCACCCTGAGGTTCAATTTTATTTCTCAAGAACTATAAGAGCTTCGTTAATGATACTTGGTACAAACTTGTATCAGGGGATGACAACTTACATGCAAGCATCCATAATTGACCTTGACCTACATTTCATGGTTCACTGACTTTGTAAAACATTGCGACCACCCTAGCGTTCACCCTGAGGTTCAAGTTTATTTCTCAAGAACTATAAGAGCTTCATTAATGATACTTGGTACAAACTTGTATCTGGGGATGACAACTTACATGCAAGCATCCATATTTGACCATGACCTACATTTCATGGTTCACTGACTTTGTAAAATATTGCGACCACCCTAGCGTTCACCCTAATGGTCAAGTTTATTTCTCAAGAAGTATAAGAGCTACATTAATGATATTTGGTATAAACTTGTATCTGTGGATGGCAACTTAAATGCAAGCATCCATATTTGACCTTGACCTATATTTCATGGTTCACTGACTTTGTAAAATATTGCGACCACCCTAGCGTTCACTCTAACGGTCAAGTTTATTTCTCAAGAAGTATAAGAGCTACATTAATGATATTTGGTACACATTTGTATCTATGGATGGCAACTTAAATGCAAGCATCCATATTTGACCTTGACCTACATTTCATGGTTCACCGACATTGTAAAATATTGCGACCACCCTAACATTCATCCTAATGGTTAAGTTTATTTCTCAAGAATTATAAGAGCTTAATGTTACTTAGTACAAGCTTGCATTTAAGAATGGAAACTTTTGTGCAAGCATCTATGTTCGACCTTGACCTACATATCATGGTTGGGTGACTTTGCGCCCCCACAGGCGCGACATAGCCTTCGGCGGAATTCTTGTTTATATAAAAGTGCCTTTAGAAACGGGGAAGTAATATACACAGATTTTATAAAGACTCTTAAGAAGCATCACTTTACGTCGTAGGACTGCTTGTGCTCTAAGATGATTATTTGAGCAGTAGTTCATATGTATTTTTTAAAGATAGCTAAATTGGCTCAGTGATTTCATTTAAATAGAAATATTATCTATACTATGATGAAGCAATGGGAAACGTTCGATCGCTACCACACGACACTTAATACAAGCTACAATGAAGTGAAAATGAAACTGAATGTCTCGAAGTTGTTTTTGGAAAAGTAACTTGGGGGGAAAATACATTGTTTTGCCACTTTTCCATTCAAATACAGTTGATCTTGACGTAGAATTAGGCAAGGTAAACCAAGTTAATAAATCCGGTAGGGCTACAGTCTCCCAATGCAGCATACCAAGCTTCAAGCTTCCTAAAAGAAGATTTGTAAATTTTTACCGGGTATGGGCATGGTGACCGTCTTGATCATGAGGCCCAGATCTTATGAACAACTTTCAGTTTCCAATCCCGGGGGCTCCTCGTGTAATGTCGCTCCTTGTGTAATGTCATGCCCAGTAGTTTCAGACCTTAACCTTTCGTATTTATAAAAGTTCATTCATCTGATTGCACAATTCTACTTTCATGTCATAGGCTACGATAGAATAAGAAAATTCATTGTCTTGCCTTTTTCAGTGGTAAGAAGGAATACGTATGTATACTTGCCAGTATGAATTTGGCGAAATGTCGTAGAATGACAGTACTTTGAAATCCTGTAAGTACGAGGCTGGACATAATCAAGAAGGGAATCAGCCACAAGGCCGTTCACTATCTTGTAGAAAAGACAAAGACGTGCCACTGAAAGTCTTTCTTCTAGGGGTTGCCAGTCCAGCTTGTGTAATAATGAAGCGAGGTTAGTTTTTTTCTGGCATAGTCATTCATGGTTCATCGAGCTGCACGTCTCTGGACCATTTCAACCTTATGGGTGTTCCTTTTTGTATGGGGTCCCATATGGCTGAAGCATACTCCAGCTGGGGACGCACAGGGATAATAGTGTAATCTTGTTATTACGATAGGGATTTTTTAACCTGCACACGGGATGGGTCTTCCTGCACAGGGGCGCCAGTTAACGTTCCGATCCGAAGGACGGTGTACTTTGTGGTATTCATCCTTGCAAATGATGTCAGTGGAGCATGTTCGGACACCGCAATTTTATTACCGCTGCCGGGAATCGAACCGGGGGCCTGTAGTACCATAGGCAAGTGTACTAACCACTGAGCTACCACACTTGTTTTCACTTTTGTAAACAATGTTAGCTGGCTGACTTGGAATAAGGTTAACCTTCAATGTGAAAGCAGATGTATCTGTTCTACTGTTTTTCGTTTCCTGGTTGTCATAGTACAAGATTGCTAGTTTAGTTTATATATGAAACTGGAATCAACTTTTGGAATCTTTGGCTATTATACAAGTTTCCATATTTACTAGCACACTAATAAAGCATACTCATGAACAGCTTTGTTATTTGACTATGCAATCCTATAACTACACAAACTAGTATGTGCTAAGCGTTTTGTAAATGCTTTTGGACTGTCCGTCGAATTACCCCAAGTAAACATTACAGCTGCCACCTGGGCCACGATGTTTTTTTTAACCTTTTATTTCCTGGCAAGGTGTGTGAAAGAATGTATTATGTTCCCTTTCGATATATACAATCGAATCAGTTTATTTCTTCCCGCCGTCCTTACCTTTGACCTTTTAAACACGAACATCGAGTCAATAGCAGGCGTTACCAGAAGATAAAATGGCACGACGGACCTAAGTCGCTACCTGTCGGTAGGAGAAAGGAAATTTGTATCAATAAGACTTCTACATGATATGATGATCCATTCAAAGGTGGATAAGCGCATCATTCTCTCTGCGCTGGCAACAATGAACTTGTGCTAAATGGTCAAGCGTAAGTTATTTAAAGTATCATTCCCTGTTTTGTCAGGTGTACCCGAAGGGTGGGTTCTTGAACCGGTCTTTTGCTTGATGTTCCATTTGTGATCTCTATGATTCTATCAAGTCATTTATCCGTTGTTGCTGATGACTGCGTCCTATATATTCTTATGACTGCCTCATTCTACAAGACAACCTGAATAGGCTGACAGATAAATGTCACAAAGTGCACCGTCCTTCGGATCGCGACGTTAACTGGAGGTCCCCTGTGCAGGGAGAGCCATCCCCTGTGCAGGTAAAAGATCCCTACCGGAGTAACATGATTACAGTGTAGGCTTTCATCCTGCAAATCAGGAGTATATGTATTGTACACCTGCCGAAAATGCCCTTTTTGGCGTAGGCAGTATACGAAGAAAGAAAGAAAGAAAGAAAGAAAGAAAGAAAGAAAGAAAGAAAGAAAGAAAGAGAGAGAGAGAGATGAAGTTCAATGTGGCTAAATATCCAACGAGGTTGTCACAGCAACTCTCAAAATATTCATTTCGCCAGCAAATGCAAGGTCATATCAAATCCGCATTTTTTGGCATCACAATTGCTGGCAAGCTTGACTGTTGTCTTCTTGACCTTCTCAACCTGTTAAATCTGAAACAACATTGGGAAGCCCAACCGCCAATACATACTTTAGCCGAGGGAAAACCAGTGTTTCGTATGCATTATCATGTGTCTGTCTGGATGCAACAGCCACATTAAGTATGAGAAATACTAATATCCTAGTTGTTATGAATATGATACTAACCCCTGCTCAATGGAAACGCAGGTGGACACATTTATCCCGGACTTTGAGAAGGCTTTTGACACCACCCCCTCATGAGCACCTGAAATCCAAATAATTTAGCTACGGCATTAGAGGGAAGACTCTCAGATACATACATTACTTTCTTTGCTAAAGAAATCAGCGAATCCTTGCTAATGGTGAATCTCCGGAGTGGACGCTAGTTTTGTCTGGGGTCTCATAAGGGACTGTTCTTGGTCCACTGTTATTCTCCCTGCACATTAGTGATATTACCACTGACATTGACTCAGAAATCAGACGACTGTGTTTTCTACCGGGAAATTAGAGATACAGAGGACTCTGTGGAACTTCTGGATGATATAGGTAGACTAGGATGTTAGGTTAAGGAGAACCAGAGTTTCGTATCCATTATCCTTTGTCTGCCTGAATGCAAAAGCCACAGTAATTCTAAGAAATACTAATGTCCAAGTTGTTTTGAATGTGATACAAACCCCGGCTCAATGGACACACATGTGTACACATTTATTCTGAACTTTGATAAGTTTCCATATTTACATCATACATCATAGTGTAGATTATATTTTCTTGTCCTTTGGGATCATTGATTCCATTGTGGAATTTTGAAAATATCTGAGGGTCACTGATGAGGCCTAATTTGCCGAAACTAGCTAGTCTGGCCCAGAAAACATGTACACTCCATATTTTTCACTTCTGTGGTGTATTCCTTCCAAAGGATAACCCTTTTATAGAACATATTTGAGGAGGCTTTTTACACCACTCCCCCATGAGCCCCTGAAATCCAAATTATATGGCTACGGCATTAGGGGGAAGACTCTCAAATACATACATTCCTTCCTTTGCTATAGAAAACAGCGAGTTGTTGCTAATGGTGAATCAGATCTACTAGATAAGCAATTACTGCTTCGAAACTGGGAGTATGACTGTAACACTAGGCAAATTAAGATGGGATTCTCTCAAGAAAAGTAGAAGAGACAGTAGGCGCATACTGTTATACAAAGGTCTAAAGGGTGCTGCCAGCATTTCAACAGATGACCTTGTCCCCACCCCCACATAGCTAGGCGCTGTAGAAATCACCATTCACTGGCGTTTCAGAACTGACATTTACAAAGAATATTTCATACCCCAGACCATTAGAGATTGGAATTCCCTTCCCGATTCAATCATTTCCACAGCTGAAGGTGCTGAGAATAGTGTAGCTAAGTTTATCTCTTTGGCGAGAGATTTGGATCAACTTCCAATATCACAGTCTCGGTGTATGAATATTGGTGGTGGCGGAATAAATTAGCATCTGTGACATGCACGAATTAGAGAGGCCATCCCTGGAGGCCTGTCGTGAACAGTTCTCCTGAAACATTCTTTAACTCATACGTAATTACTGATACATTGTCTCAACCTGTTTAAGATACATAAACCTGTTTTATTTGTTTATGCTAAGGTTTGACGTTCCCATCAACTCTGTTAAGGTCATTTTGTAGACATTCCTTCCGATTCTGTGAGAAATGCACAACCGAACTGAAAATTGTGAAGTATGCATGTTTTTCTGGATCAGGCAAGTTAAACATGACCAACCGCTTCTGAGGGTCCCGTACAGAACCATTGATTGTTTAACGCGCGTTACGCAGTTGTAACCCGGTATAGCTAAGCGAAAGGAAGATATTTCTACGATAGGAATGTATTTCTGAGGCACTAGGAGTGAATTTACATATGAAAGGGTATCATATATACTGATTTAATTGAAGTATGGTATTTTGCCAAAGTTGGTGCATATGGGCATTGACTGGACCTTTTATTTCGACTGGACCTTTTATTTCCCGGAAAGAAAGTTCATTTGGGGTTTTGTTAAAATAAAAACGAGGCGCAGATCAGCCTGCGCAGCCTGATCAGCGCCTTAATTGTTTGCTGCTTTCTTCGTGTTTGTCGTGTTTATTTCTTTTTTTTTACTTTTGTAACAGAATTGAACTACGTCGTGAGAAACCCGAAAATGCATGTGCAAACATAAAAGGCGCAGACCAGCCTGCGCATCTGCTCAGTCTTATCAGGGATTCAATATCCGGGATTATCTCCCCTGCCAGTGTAAAAACTGGGCAAATTCCCTTTCTTTCTGTATACTGATATCCATAATAACCATAAAGGAATGTTTCTCTACATCCTATTCTGTCGGAATGAAACCACAATTGTTGTACATTTTCCGTCTTTCCTTTTTTCTGTCTTTTTTTCCTTTGAATACCAGGTCATACATACTATTATAATACTGAGCCGCCTCATGAGAAAACCGGAAAGTTGCATGTGCGGAGCCTGATCAGTGCCTATATGTTCGCTGTTTTTTTTTTGTTGTTGTTGTTGTTGTTTTGTTGTTGTTTTTTTTTGCTGTTTTTTCGTGTGTTTGTCTACATCGTGTATCAAACTTTCTTCCTTTCTTTCTTGCTGTGTGTTTGTCTACAGCGTGAATCCAACTTTCATCTAGATTTGAGCTACGTCGTGAGAAAACTGGAAAATTGCACGTGCAAAGCATCTGCGCAGCCTGATCAGCGCCTTTATTGTTTGCTGCTTTTTTCGTGTGTTTGTCTACATCGTGTATCCAACCTTTCTTTCTTTCTTTTTTGTTACAGATTGAGCCCGTATGTCTGGTGTATGAATGTCATTTTACGTATCACCAGTAACAATTCTGATTCTGTCTATTATTATTATTTATTATATTTGTGCAAAAGTACCCGTTGTCCACTAAACGACCCACGGGCGAAACGACCCAGGGCGAAACGACCCACGGGCGAAACGACTCCTGGGCGAAACGACTCACGGGCGAAACGACCCGATACCGTTGTAACCTGGCGTGGTCCTGTTTTGCTGCGCTTTGAAGCGGCCTGTTTATTGGTCGATACAATTTAGCCAATTATACGCGCCAACAGGTGGTTCATGTGTGTCAAAGGTTTTCTGTCTGAACAGGACTCATACCATGTTGTACTTAACTATAAGGTTTTTGCACAGACATGCCTGAGCAAATGGTGTAGACCCAGATGAGCGGCGTCTCATCGGGGTCGGCACTGTTTGCCCCTCATGCAGCTACTTTAGAAACATCTTGGCTAGTAAATACTATTTAATAAAATAATCGATTACAGAAATCAGTAGTGGTAATCGATCAATCGATTATACGATTAATCGTGACAACCTTATCGATCATCAAAGCTCATTTTACATATTATGTAACGCACTATGCTCTCTCTCTCTCTCTCTCTCTCTCTCTCTCTCTCTCTCTCTCTCTCTCTATAATGAACTCATTGATAAAATCAAACATGACGTGACCTGCTCTAATTTACCACGTGCTTCATGTGCAGATCTCTGTTTATGTATGGAACGCCAGCGTGGTAATAACTTACATTTATTTCTGTAATACGATGGGGCTTGATAGAACATCACGAAAGTATTTAAATCATGTCTCTAAATAGAAGAATGGTTTAAATGCTCTCACCCCTTCACAAAATGCTTAATTACCACGTATTGCTATACTGTTGTTGGTAAACTCCTGTTAGAATGATGTTCACCTTGTTGCCTGTTATATATAATGCTTGTTAATCCTCGTATGTCATATTGTTGACTTGAGTGAATAAAGTTCTGTTCTGTTCTGTTCTGGTAACGTCTACAGTTTTAACCATCGTGATGTAAACACAACCTCCGCTATACAGATAGAAGCCTAAACTACTTAGAAAGAGCATAATTGATTGGCCGAGATTAACATAGCCAATAACTACCCGAGTTTCAAAAGTGACAGGTTTTCAGCAGCAACAGAAATGAAAGAGACTGAGCCAGGAAACAACTCCTTTTGCCAATTGGAACGTTTTGGATTTCTTTGCAATTTCTTTGCGAAATTCCTATCGTATATCCGGCCGCCCGTGAGCGGGCCGGAAAGATTCCATTTGTTACAAAAAGGTTTAAATCGGGATTGTTTAGGTGAGGCGAAGGTGTCATGTATCTTTTGGCATCGGGGCGTTCAACTTAGGTTGTCTGACATTTGGGCAAAGCCTGCTGTAGGTGTGGAAAGGGGGGTTGTCTTTATATATTTTGTTTCTTCTCTGTCATTCACTTTTCTCTCTTTCTTAAACTCTTTATTTTCGTCATTCCATTTTCTCCATTTCTCTCGAAGACGACACAAAACGGTCAATAAGCAACAGTAAAGTCTATAAATAATGGCAGGAAAAAGCAAAGTTTATAATACTATATAAGACAATACATGTATAAACCATTACATAAGAAAAGGTACTTATGGCATAGGCGACCAGGAAGCTGCATGGAAGAAGTCATCTAGCCCTATTACATATAGTTTAGTCTGAACTCGCTTCCCCTTGGCCATTTGATTAAGTACTGGCCACAGTGTCAGAATCTGCGCCTATCAAACCCTACTAGAAGATCTGCACAACCATCGAAGACTCAGATCAGCAAGAACATATGTGCAGTCTTATCAGACTCCTCGCTTATCACATGAGCCGTCTCATGACTATGGACATACAGTAAAATTCCTATATTAAGACCACCTTTGGGACTGTTCAAAAGTGGTCATAAAGACCACTTTTGAACAGTCCCAAAGGTGGTCTCTGATCAGAGGACATTGTATGCAGAAAACACAAAGAAAAATTAAGTGTATCCTTCAAAATAAGCTTTTTTATTGCAGTATTAGTCCTAATTTTAGGTGTTCTTAACCCTTGTCCTGCCGAGCCCAGATATGCCTTATTTTCCAAACAATGAAGATCCAGATCAGTGGCTTCTGACGAAGCCATCTGATCAGGATCTACATTGTTTGCCATTCAGATTGTGAATTTGTTGCAATAATTTGCATCAAGTAATCTGATTGGTTGATAATCAGTAGTGGGTGTGGCATATTTGAATATCCAGCAGGACAAGGGTTAATAGAGGAAATTCACTGTACTTCCCTTTTCACAGGTCCTGGTGAATGAATGTCATGTGACGTGTCACCAGTAACGATTCAGATTCAGCTGACGCAGGACTATGCCAAGGGGGGTAGTGAAAACTCTGATTAGATTACGCGGATGCACAGTCTGATCGGAATATTCGCAGGTTGAAATGGTCTTCTTGAAGACTCCGCCAGCTGCTCCTTTTCATCAATAACTTAAAAGTGTCTCGAGATTGTCAAGAAGAAAACGGGTAGAGCAAGCAATCCTTTGTTAAGAGCTGCTGTATTTGGTTCTGTTGTCTGCATTATTACTCGGATGCTAGGCGTGGTTGTCGATAAATCACTATCAGTGATGTTACACGGTGTTGCTGAAACGGAAAAAAAGACTTTTATAACAACAATTACTAAGCTTTTCATGCGCTTGAATCCCATACTGTCACTTAAATCATGAACAAAAAATCATGAACTGCTTACTAAATATCGTGGGTTTTTTTCTGCTTCTTCTTCTCTCTCCGATCACCCCGCACTATAGAGCGTGCCAATTGCAAACTCGCATTCAAACAGGTGGTCCAGCGAGGACTCAGATCAGATTGTGATTTCACATATTTCTATCAGACACTTCGCTGCATACTACATGTATTTATCATTTTTTTTTTTATTTTTTTTTTTTTCATTTTGGTTTTACGGCCCTTTCAAGATTATTTCACAATATTGAGGTGGGCGAAAACCGGAGTACCCGGAGAAAAACCACCTGACCTTCCGTTGCAGGACTTGGCGTCGTATTTATCAGTTACCCCCCTATATTAAATGCATTGTAACACATTCACCTGATAAAAATATGCTATCTCAGGACAAGTGAGCTTTATCAAGTCAACGTGACATTGCACCGGACTACTGAGCAAATTGGCAAACATTTTATTGTTATTTGAAATATTGGAAAAATCACTTGACAAAATATTATAGGAAACATTACGGTCAGCCGATACTAAATATATCAACGGATTATTGCGCACTGGAATGTTGGGACGCACTAGGGACAATCGATAACTGATCGAAAATTGCAAATGTAAGAGCATGCAAGGTAATAAACTGATAAATACACTACCAGATTCGTGTCGTTGATTATCAAGTTTATCAGATGCGTGTAGAATCGCTCGGCAAGTCGTGTTCTCGAAGCGTTGTCTTATAAATTTGAAATCAAACGACACAAATCTGATATTTTCTATATCGATAACACAAGATTTCATCCTGCAATCAGGGAACGTTGTTTTCTGACTTTGGCTGTGTACACTTCGTCGGGCATGCACTTTCGTTGGCGCTCTCCACATAAGTTCCTGACATAGGTTAAAAGCTATACTTAAACGATTTCAGACAGTGCCTGCCCCAAATCGAACAGTGAAAGCTATGTTCTGTCTAAGTATACGCAGAGACTGGTGCGCAAATGTCGCACTTTCATCACGAAAACACGCCTATATAATTTTTACCGCCTCTAACCCCACTTTTATATAGTGAAACTTGGGATTGCAGGGGTAAACCAGCCTTATTTTTCTTATTTCTGCTCTGGGATATAGATTGTTGGTACTCGTTAGAACCGCCTCAATGAGGCGGTTCTAACGAGTGCCCACAATCTATATTTTGAGCAGATATAAGAAAAATACTACAATTTTTTATCGTAACATTTTTATTTTTTCGGTAATAAAAGTGGCAATGTATTTGTATAGGCGTGTTTGCGTAATGATTTGATAATATTTACATCCCCAGTGCATTTAAAGACTCCAAAGAAGACGCAATGACGTTCATAGCTCAATGAATATATTTTCTTGCATAAATATCTATGCGCATGGCTGTTTGAAGCCATTGTCAATTGGACCGAAAACCGTGCTCAAACAGCGAAAACCATGTTCAAATCATGAAATTCGCGTGCTGTTTGAACATGGATTTTGAGCTTTTGATATCACAAAACTGGTCCTGCTTTGTTTAAGTTACGTTGAGCGACGTAACTTTATCGCCCTGAACGTAGCGTTTTAGGGTTCTATGATGAGGTCAGATGGTTTCTGCGTAACAACGTCATTGTAAACAACATTCTGAACTGGTCGCCATGTTGGTTCGCCGGTCGCGTTTGTAGAGTTTATAGGGAGTTTATATGGAGCTTTGGGGCGTTTTCGTCAAACTTTGCTGTCGGAATCGTAAGTTCTGCAAGAACAACAATCATTCATGGTTATTTCATTGCATTAACATTTGTCGGATCCCTCGGAAGATATTTGAGCATTCGGCCTGGCGGCCTCATGTTCAAACAGCTTCCTCGGGACCCGGCGAATGTTAATGAGTGAAAAACCATGATTAATCCCTATAGACTCACGTCGCGTCACCTGAAAACTAAGCGACGTCAAAATAAAATATGGTTCTCTCCGTTATGATTTGTTTGTTTGATTTGAGGTTTAACGTCCCCGTCAACACTATATAGGTCATTTTGGAGACGTCGCTTCCATTTTTGTGGGACTTTTACCCGATATTGAGATGAAATGACATCTCAAACCCTGCCGCCCAATGAAACCAATAGGGTTTTAAGCATGGGTTTTAAGCAAAAGTTTTTTTGCGTCACTTTGCCTGGGAAGGCTTAGCCCTATAAGCGGTTTACCAGTTCTCTTGTGCGGTCCGTTTCAGCTCTGCGTGGAAGCATCAGGCAGCCCAATCTATTTATACAAGTCCTGATGGGCGGATTGAACGAGCCCTCAAACAAGAAGTTTTGGTCACATAATGGATGGAAAATATGGCAAATATAAGTAATAAAGGTAAATCATTTAACATGTGTTGACGTATGAATAATCGGGTCACACACGAGCAGACTTTAAGTGATCACTTATTTTACATGTGAGCCGGCCTCCGTAGCTCAGTCGGATGCGCGTCTGATCAGGAGGATGCTGGTTCGATACCTGCCGGTGTCGGCAACATTCTTTCTAGGAGATTGATCATGAAATCTTTTCTACGGTCAACCAGTCCCTTCCGCTGATTCGAGAAGGGCAGTTGTCAGTGCTGGCAAAACAATGTGCACTGTTCTGGTTAACCGTTTACCTATAAGCTTGCCCAAGAAAAGTGTGATTGGGTCAACTAACCGGCTCAAAAATGACCTAAAATAGTGTTGACTGGGTCGTTAAACTCCAATATAAACAAACAACCCGATGTTATAGAGCGAATTCAGTTGACCTACTAGAGTTAACCAGAGGTACACAAAAGCGCGCGGAGTAGGGCCGTTGGAAGAGTAACAACAACAACAAACATGGCGGACGGTGGAGAATTGTAATCGCAATCCACTCATCCAAAATTCGATTATTTCAAACTCCTGTACATATGCCATTTTTTAGCAATTTTGGCCTTGCATTTACAGGCAACAGTTGCAAAATTCACATCCAACTTGAATATAGGGATCAACCATGGTTTTTCATGCATTAACATTTGCCGGATCCCGAGGAAGCTGTTTGAACATGAGGCCGCTAGGGATCCGGCAAGTGTTAATGCAATGCAATAACCATGGATGATCGTTTTTCTTGCATAACTTACGAATCCGACCGCAAATTTGGACGAAAACGCCCAAAAGCGCCATATAAATTCCATATAAACTCTTCAAATGCGGCCAGTTCAGAATGTTGTTTACAATGACGTTGTCATGCAGTAACCCACTGACGTCATCATAGAACCCTAAAACGCTACGTTCAGGGCGATAACGCTACGTCGCTCAACGTAACGTTAACAAAGCAAGGCCCGTCTTGTGATATCACAAGCTAAAAATCCATGTTCAAACAGCACGCGAATTTCATGATTTGAACATGTTTTTGCTGTTTGAGCACGGCTTTCGGTCCATTTGACAATGGCTTCAAACAGCCATGCGCATAGGTATTTATGCAAGAAAACATGTTATTTACTGTTACAATCGACTGAAAATTAATAGGGTTAGTATGCCATTTGCGTTCGCCTTCGATTTACCCGAGGGTCAACTCGATTGGTTTTGTAGTAGATTTTGTGACGTCAGAAGGGTTAACCCTACTTCGTATGCTGAAATCGCTCATAAATATTTCAATGAACGTTAAAAATACAGCCATTTCTTGAGGGGAATGGGAACACCTGGCAGATTTTTCCGCCATTTTTCAAACAGAGACAACTTTCCGAGCACCCTATTCGCTTTTCTATAAGCTTTGTCCCACAGAAAAAGGGGTCAACTCTTACAGGAAAGAATTTGCTCCTCAGGAGCAACTTCTTTCCTTCAAGAGTTTACCCCTAGTGACATGGGAGACAAAAATACTTTTGGAAGAGTTGCCTCCTCCTGAAGGTGTATCCATTTCTTAAATATCCTTTAAGACTGTGTGTTGAGGTTATTCGTCCCCGTCAAGACTGTTTAGGTCATTTTGGAGACGTTGCTTCCGATTTTGTAAGACTTTTAACCGACATTGAGATAAATGAAATCTCAAGCCCTACCACCAAAAGAAGCCTATAGGGTTTATGGGATGGTCTGACTCGCATCATTTATCCTGGGCAGGCTTAGACCTTCTACGCTATTCACCAGTACTCAAGAGTTCGGTCGGTTTCAGCTCTGAGCGGAAGCACTATTTAGCCCAATCTGTGTCTCCAAGTCTCGATCGGCGGGGCGCTTTAAGACTGTAAGTCTCCTGACTAAAACATGAGACACGCCACGAGAATAAAACGATTCTAATGAGACAACATACGCAAATTAACTTAAATACATGTACTTTTGGGTTTGGGTTTTACGGTCCTTTCAAAGTTATTTCATTTATTTCGAGCCGATCGGTAATTAGAGGTTGGCGAACACCGAGGTACCCGGAGAAAAACCACATGACCTTTCGTTGCAAATCTTGACGTCTCATATGTTGCCCGAGCGAGGCGCGAAACACAGCGATAAGAGCGTCAGAGCTCTTACCAATTAAGCCAAGAAGGCCCTTCACCTAAATGCATGCATATGGATAGCTGGGACTGTATGGAAAATCATAGGGACCATTGAACGAGTTAGAAACATCCAATGTAAATGAGCCATCGATAGTTCATAGTATTTGTTTTATAACTTACGAAGTGTACACTGCATGAGACCTGACAGTCCAACCAGGGCTCTGTCCAGCATTGTCTTCATTATGCAGGCGGGTGCTATACCACAATGTGTAATAATAGTACGCTCTACACATGCTGTAGTGTTTTCTAAGATTCTGTAAGAGACAAGGACATATTTAGTAATGCATTAGCAGTACGCGTCCTATAATTATAATACCAATAATAATAATCATTATCATCATCATCAGCAGCAGCAGCATCTTAATATTATGAGTATTTTAAATTTTAATTATTATTATTATATTGTTGTTGTTGGTGGTTTGCAGTCTCCCAAAATAATTTAGGTCGCATAAAAACACGAAATGATATATGAGCCCCGCCAAGCGAATTTGTGTCTTCGAGCATTCCGTCATGACAAATTTTAACTGCACATGCCCAGCCAATCAGAGGGGCCAGGGATATGGCTTTCTGTCTGAAGGTTCCTCTTGATTCACTGCTTGTATGGGCGAGCAGCGAAGGTTCTGGCGAGACTGTGCGGATGCGCAGGCTCGCCTGAACCTTCGCTGCTCGCATAGGCGATAAGTACCAAAATCGCTTGACGGGTCCCATATATGCTTCCATTGAATACTTCGGCCCACGGGTCTGCGTCTGCCTACGGGTGTGCGACGCTTTGTAAAGCTAGTGAGCGCTTTATTCGTTTTTGATTTCTGTCTTATATGTTTCTGTCATTATTTTTAAATATGGTTTAACGACCATTTCAAGATTATTTCGCTTAAATCGGACCGACCAGTAATCGCAGCGAGAGTGGGTATCGTTGCGGACGAAAACCGTGATATCGAAAAAAAAAATAACAAAAAAAAGCACAGAAAAAATTTTTGATTGCAGTTATTTTTCTAGTTTACACCATTTTTTAATCATGCTGTGACCCTGGTTCTTGCTTGCATTGTTAAAATGTAGTTTCCTCATGTTCAGTTAATACAGTGCTGCAGCCAGTTCGAGGCAATGAAGTGTGTGTGTCATATCACGACGGTGTCTGGTTGCGACAGGGAGCTCAATGCTCACTTTTATAGTGCTGCTTCACTGAAGTATCATGTCCCAGACACATTACATGATACCACACCTAGTCACATTTAACTGACACTGGATCGACCAGTCCTAGCTCTACCCCGTAAATCTGAGTGCCAAGCGAGGAGCAGCTAGTACCATTCTTAACGACTTTGGTATGTCGCGGCCCGGGATCGAACCCGTGACCTCCCGTTCCCCGGAGCGTCGAGGCAATGAAGAGTCAACCTAATTTGCATGTCACTGTCGTATCTCGACTTCTGCACATTATTTAGTTTTTAAAAAGCAGTAGATAATGACTAAATCGAAACGAAAAAGAATTTGGATACACATATGCAAGATTGAAAATCTTTTATTTGAATTCAATATAGTCGATTTAAACCTCGGAAAATCTGGGCGAACATCACGTTAATCCGCCAATATAATATTGATCCCTTAAATTGTATATTGTTAAACGGGGGTTTCTTATTTCTGCTCTAAAATATAGAATGTGGGTACTCGTTAGAACCGCCTCGGTGAGGCGGTTCTAATGTGTACCCACAGTCTATACTCTAAAATATAGACTGTGGGTACTCGTTAGAACCGCCTCGCCGAGGCGGTTCTAACGTGTACCCACAGTCTATATTTTCAGCAGAAATAAGAACAATTTCACAATTTTCATATTAAAATTTTAGTTTTTTTCGGTGGTAAAATTTACAATGCATTTGTATAGGCGTGTTTTCGTAATGTTTAGCCCGGGCAAACGCTTATAAAGAAACAAAACTCATGAAAGATTTATATGGGCCCCGTCAAGCGATTTTGGTACTTATCGCCTATGCGAGCAGCTAAGGTTCAGGCGAGCCTGCGCATCCGCGCAGTCTCGCCAGAACGTTCGCTGCTCGCTCATACAAGCAGTGAATCAAGAGGAACCTTCAGATAGAAAGCCATATCCCTGGCCCCTCTGAATGGCTGGGCATGCGCAGTTAAATTTTGTCATGACGGAATGCTCGAAGACACAAATTCGCTTGGCGGGGCTCATATAATATCACATCCTCGTGTTGTTTCGAAGTCACTTACTGACACCATTTTTCTTTCATTTTGGATTTATCCCCCGGATTGAGTCTGAGGTCTCTGATGTCTTTGTGTTGTTTATCATGGCACAATTTTGTTCCTTCAGTCACCTCTGTTTTATTCCAGCAAACTTCGTGCTTCAAAATATCTGTAATATATTAATTGTAATTTTACAACTTACGGTGAATGCAAACACATGACAACAGAAACATTGTTTTCAGACCACCTTTGAAACTGTTCAAAAGTGGACTTTAAGACAACTTTTTAACAGAACCAAAGGTGGTCTTTTCAGATCATTTTACGTAGTCTCAAAGGCGGTCTCTAAACTAGATGACGCTGGTTGTAAAATATCTGAAACCTTTTAAATGTAATGAAGAAATAGACTTTCTGCATTTTTTTCAAGGAACACATAACTCTTGCCATTAGGAAAACACGCCTATATAATTCTGATACCCTGAACCCCACTTTTATATATTAAAACTGGGGTTTACAGGGGTAAACCTTATTTTTCTTATTTTTGCTCTAAAATATAGATTGTGGATACTCGTTAGAACCGCATCGATTAGGCGGTTCTAACGAGTACCCACAACCTATATTTAAGGCAGAAATAAGAAAAATATCACAAATTTCCATCTTAAAAATTTCGTTTTTTCGGCGGTAAAATTTACAATGTATTTATTTAGGCGTGCTTTCGTAATGGAATTCATGTTGTGAGCACCACCGAAAAACAAGAGGGCCCAATGGCCCTATATCGCTCACCAGTGTACAAGAAAATCATTAGTGTAGGAGACCACTTGACATTGCTACATACTAATTATCTAAGCTCAGGCAAAGCAGTGTCCATGCTTATAAACCCTACTGGTTTCATTGGGCGACAGGGCTTGAGATGTAATTTCATCTCAATGTCTGGTAAAAGTCCAACAAAATTGGAAGAGACATCTCCAAAATGACCTATACAGTGTTGTCGGGGATGTAAAACCTCAAATCAAACAAAATCTGTGCCTTATGGTTTTGGAGAAAAAGATTTTTTTGTTGTTGTTTTTTTTCAGTATAAGTCTATAGAAGCTAATGAGCCCTGGGGCTTGGCCAATTTTGACCCAAAGGGCACGATTGGCAGGATTTATGTAGGCGACCATATTGTGTTGCTATATACTAAATATCTAAGGTCTGTACTTCATGGTTTCAAAGAAGATGTCTGAAGCTTTTTTCCATTATAAGTTTGTTGGAGTTAAGGGGCCACAGGATTTGGACCCCAGGGGCATGATTGGCAGGATTCATGTAGGCGACCACTCGACATTGCTACATGCTAAATACCTAAGCTCTGGGACTTATGGTTTCAGAGAAGAAGATTTTTGAAGATTTTTTCCCCATTTTAAGTTGTTTTTTTCTTTTGTTTGTTTTTTTTTTTCATTATAAGGGCCCTGTGGTTTCAGAGAAGAAGATTTTTGAAGTTTCTCCAATTGTAAGTCTATGGAAGCTAAAGAACCCTGGGGTGGGGCCAATTTGGATCCCAGGGGCATTACTGGCAGGATTTATGTAGGTGACCACTTGACGTTGCTACATACTAAAAATCTAAGCTCTGGGCCTTATGGTTGCATAGAAGAAGATTTTTTAAGTTTTTTTACATAATAAGTCTATTGGAGATGATGAGCTCGGGCGTGGCCAATTTTGACCCCAGGGCAGGGTTAGCAGGATTTATGTAGCTGGCTATTTTATGTTGCTAGATACTAAATATCTAAGATCTGTGCTTCACACAGTTTCTGAGAATAAGATTTTTGAAGCTTTTTTTCCATTATGAGTCTATGGGAGCTAAGGGGCCCAGGGGCGTGGCCCATTTGGACCCCAGGGGCATGATTAGCAGGAAATATGTAGGTGACCACTTGCCGTTGCTACATGATAAATATCTAAGCCCTGGGCCCTGTGGTTTCAGAGAAGAAGATTTTTGAAGTTTTTTCCATTATGAGTCTATAGGAGCTAAGGGGATCCCAGGGAGTGGCCCATTTGGACCCCAGGGGCATGAATGGCAGGATTTATGTAGGTGACAACTTGTCATTGCTACATGGTAAATATCTAAGCTCTGGGCCCTGTGGTTTCAGAGAAGAAGATTTTTGAAGCTTTTTTTCATTATGAGTCTATGGGAGCTAAGGGATCCCGGGCATGGCCCATTTGGACCCCAGGGGCATGATTGGCAGGATTTATATAGGTGACCACTTGCCGTTGCTACATGCTAAATATCTAAGCTCTGGGCCCTGTGGTTTCAGAGAAGAAGATTTTTAAAGTTTTTTTTTTCATTATGAGTCTATAGGAGTTAAGGGGCCCCTGGGCGAGGCCCTTTTGGACCCCAGGGGCATGATTGGCAGGAATTATGTAGGTAACCACTTGCCGTTGCTACCTGCTAAATATCTAAGCTCTGGGCACTGTGGTTTCAGAGAAGAAGATTTTTTAAGCTTTTTTCCATTATGAGTCTATGGGAGCAAAGGGGCCCTGGCGCGTGGCCCATTTGGAACCCAGGGGTATGATTGGCAGGAATTATGTAGGTGACCAATTGCCGTTGCTACATGCTACATATCTAAACTCTGGGCCCTGTGGTTTCAGAGAAGAAGGTTTTTGAAGTTTTTTTTTTCCATTATGAGTCTATGTGAGCTAAGGGGCCCCGGGGCCTGGCCGATTTGGACCCTAGGGGCATGATTGGCAGGATTTTTGCAGGTGACCACTTGCAGTTGCGTCATGCTAAATATCTAAACTCTGGGCCCTGTGGTTTCAGAGAAGAAGATTTTTGAAGCTTTTTTCCATTATGAGCCTATAGGAGCTAAAGGGCCCCGGGGCGTGGCCGTTTGGACCCCAGGGGCATGATTGGCAGGAATTATGTAGGTGACCACTTGCCGTATCGACATGCTAAATATCTAAGCTCTAGGCCCTGTGGTTTCAGAGAAGAAGATTTTTGAATCTTTTTTCCATTATGAGTCTATGGGAGCTAAGGGGCCCCGGGGCATGGCCCATTTGGACGCCAAGGGCATGATTGGCAGGATTTATGTAGGTGACCACTAGCAGTTGCTACATGCTAAATATCTAAGCTCGTGGCCCTGTGGTTTCAGAGAAGAAGATTTTTAAAGTTTTTTTTTTTTCCATTATGAGTCTATTGGAGCTAAGGGGCCCCGGGGCGTGGCCCTTTTGGACCCCAGGGGCATAATTGGCAGGAATTATGTAGGTGACCACTTGCCCTTGCTAAGTGCTAAATATCTAAGCTCTGGGCGCTGTGGTTTCAGAGAAGAAGATTTTTTAAGCTTTTTTCCATCATGAGTCTATGGGAGCAAAGGGGCCCCGGCGCATGGCCCATTTGGAACCCAGGGGCATGATTGGCAGGAATTATGTAGGTGACCAATTGCCGTTGCTACATGCTACATATCTAAACTCTGGGCCCTGTGGTTTCAGAGAAGAAGACTTTTGAAGGTTTTTTTCAATTATGAGTCTATGGGAGCTAAGGGGCCACGGGGCGTGGCCCATTTGGACCCTAGGGGCATGATTGGCAGGATTTATGTAGGTGACCACTTGCCGTTTTTTACATGCCAAACACCTCAGCACTGGGCCCTGTGGTTTTAGAGAAGAAGATTTTTGAAGCTTTTTTTTCCATTATGTGTCTATGGGAGCTAAGGGGCCCCGGGGTGTGGCCAATTTGAACCCCAGGGGCATGATTGGCAGGAATTATGTAGGTGACCACTTGCCATTGCTTCATGCCAAATATCTCAGCTCTGGGCCCTTTGGTTTCAGAGAAGAAGATTTTTGAAGCTTTTTTCCATTATGAGTCTATAGGAGCTAAAGGGCCCCGGGGCGTGGCCCATTTGGAACCCAGGGGCATGATTGGCAGGAATTATGTAGGTGACTAATTGTCGTTGCTACATGCTACATATCTAAACTCTGGGCCCTGTGGTTTCAGAGAAGAAGACTTTTGAAGGTTTTTTTTTTCAATTATGAGTCTATGGGAGCTAAGGGGCCACGGGGCGTGGCCCATTTGGACCCTAGGGGCATGGTTGGCAGGATTTATGTAGGTGACCACTTGCCGTTTTTTACATGCCAAACACCTCAGCACTGGGCCCTGTGGTTTTAGAGAAGAAGATTTTTGAAGCTTTTTTCCATTATGAGTCTATAGGAGCTAAAGGGCCCTGGGGCGTGGCCCGTTTGGACCCCAGGGGCATGATTGGCAGGAATTATGTAGGTGACCACTTGTCGTTGCTACATGCTAAATATCTAAGCTCTGGGCCCTGTGGTTTCAGAGAAGAAGATTTTTGAAGTTTTTTGTTCCATTATGAGTCTATGGGAGCAAAGGGGCCCCGGGGTGTCGCCAATTTGGAACCCAGGGGCATGATTGGCAGGAATTATGTAGGAGACCACTGGCCGTTGCTACATGCTAAATATCTAAGCTCTTGCCCCTCTGGTTCCAGAGAAGAAGATTTTTGAAGCTTTTTTCCATTATGAGTCTATGGGAGCTAAGGGGCCCCGGGGTGTGGCCAATTTGGACCCCAGGGGCATGATTGGCAGGAATTATGTAGGTGACCACTTGCCATTGCTTCATGCCAAATATCTCAGCTCTGGGCCCTTTGGTTTCAGAGAAGATTTTTGAAGCTTTTTTCCATTATGAGGCTATAGGAGCTAAAGGGCCCCGGGGCGTGGCCCGTTTGGACCCCAGGGGAATGATTGGCAGGAATTATGTAGGTGACCACTTGCCGTTGCTACATGCTAAATATCTAAGCTCTGAGCCCTGTGGTTTCTGAGAAGAAGATTTTTGAAGCTTTTTGTTCCATTTTGAGTCTATCGGAGCGAAGGGGCCCCCAGGCGTGGCCAATTTGGACCCCAGGGGCATGATTGGCAGGAATTATGTAGGTGACCACTGGCTGTTAATACATGCTAAATATCTAAGCTCTGGTTTCAGAGAAGAAGATATTTTAATTTTTTCCCATTGTAAGTCTATGGGAGCTATATGTTGCCATGGCAACCAGAATTCCAATCTGATCAGCCCAAAAACCTTATGCAGCCTTTCCCCCTACCTGATGATGCTTCTCATGAAATTTTATCAAGATTGATCATGGGGTATTAGAGATATACTTATTTGAAATTGTTTACGGACGCACGCACGCACGGACGCACGCACGCACGACGGAGGACGGACAAAAAGTGATCCCAAAAGCTCACCTTGTCACTACGTGACAGGTGAGCTAAAATGAATGTCTAAAAAGGAATGGTAGTTTGTTGGCAAATACTTACATCGAAAAGTAGTGCTTCAGTCATAGCTACAGCACCCCGCCGATCGGGGCCTGGAGAAATAGATTGGGCTGCACGGTGCTTCCACGCAGAGCTGAAACTGACCGAACTTGAGTACTGATAAACAGCTCAGGTATAAGCCTGCATGCCCAGGAAAAGTGATGCGAGTCGGACCGCTCCTTAAACCCTTGCAGTTTCTGTGGGCGGTAGGGCTTGAGATGTCATTTCATCTCATTTTCGGGTAAAAGTCCCACAAAATCGGAAGCAACAGCTCTCAAATGACCTTAATAGTGTTGACGGGGACGTAAAACCTCAACAGTCATAGCTACAATAAAATGATTCATGCTTGAGAAAAGCTAGATACGATAAAAACAACAACATTAAAATAATTCATACTGGAGGAAAACCGCACAAATGTCCCACCTGATAAGAATGGTTAATTTCCAATTACAGGGGTGTCAGGCTTGTTTTGTTTCAGTTGAGTTGTAAGCAAATGCGTGTTCTTTGAGCAAACAGTGTAAACCTAGATCACACGCCGCGTTTTGCGGCGTCTGATCATGGTATGCACTGTTTGCCAATGCCCCCAACCCTCCCAAAAAGGGCCACTATGCATATATGGGTTAAGTTCGACTGTAAATTAGAGTAGATATACGCCATACATATAGAACAAATCACTGCTTGTTCCCCCTGCTTTCGTGTCAAGTCACAGATTTAAGATACTTAGGCTCTGTTTGTGGAAGTTAGGGGGTGAATGGGCAAAACAGTGGCGTCTGATGATCAGCGCCCTTCCTGCTTGTTTAAAAAAACGTACGATTCATAAAATAAATCAGACCCTTGTTACTGGTACTGGATCTGTCAAAAACTTTATAGAGTGAACCAAAAGTAATATTCGCATATACTGGTTGTAATGGTTATTTTTATGCAGATATCTCATACGCGTGAACAAGAGATTTCTTTCATATATCCAAATCTATTTTGCGCGGGCCTACGTGGCCTAGTGGATAAGAGCGCTGACTCTTAATCATTAGGTCGGTCCCTCACCGCTGCGGTTTGAGCCTGTGGGACACCAAGATCTGCAATGGAAGGTCAAGATTAACGGCCGGCTCGATATGAGTGAAATAATCTTGAAAGGTCCGTAAAAAAATTAAAAAAATCTACTTTTTCTGCTGCAAAAACAAAGTGATACTTGCCTTCAAAGATCGTGGGTAGAACCACTTAGGCGGTTCTAACGAGTACCCACAATGCAGTTTTTTACCAAGAATTAAGAGAATAGTGTATGCGATTTGTAAATCCCACTTTTTTCGATATAAAAAGGGGTTTTACAACGGTTGACATCTCACGGCATTACGATAACACGCCTATATAGATACATTTTAAACTTTTTCGCCCAAAAATTGAAAATTTTAGGGTGAAAAATTGTGATATTTTTCTTATTTCTGCTCAAAATATAGATTGTGGGTACTCGTTAGAACCGCCTCATCGAGGCGGTTCTAATGAGTACCCACTAACTATATTTTAGTGCAGAAATAAGAAAAATAAAGTTTACTCCTCTAAACCCCAGTTTCACAAAACAAAAGTGGGGTTCAAGGGGGTCAAAATTATTTAAGAAATGAAATTTATTTTTCTGCAGTTCATGGAAGTATGAACGCAGTGGGTCGCGTGCAAAGTAAATGAACCCCGAAGGGGTCCATGTAAACTTTGCTAGCGACCCACTGTCGTTCATACTTTCATGAAAAGCAGAAAAATAAAGTTTATTTTTTATATTTACATTATTTGCCCCTCATCACTGGGCCAAACAATGCTTGTAGGGCAAACTTTTAAAGCTGAAAAACTTTTACACGCTGTTTTTCTACAAAGAGCGGAGCAGCGGTGACGTCATCAACGCCCGTAGAGAACAATGGTTTAGAATGACGTCACTTAACGTCACTTAAAATCATGTGATTCGATGCGTTCATGGGAGTATGAACGCAATTGTTTTCTATAGGTTTACATTAGACTTTACACTGGATATGTAAATATAAAGGCGTGTTTTCGTGATGGACTTGTATTAATGCGTGTGTTTTGATGATACTGTAAAATTCCGCTATTAAGACCACCTAAAATTAAGACTAATTCTGCTTTAAAAAGCTTATTTTCAAGGGTTCACTTAATCTTTTCTTGTGTTTTTCTTCCCGATGTGTCCTCTGGTCATTGACCACCTTTGGGAGTGTTAAAAAGTGGTCTTAAGACCACGTTTGAACAGTCCCAAAGGTGGTCTTAATATAGGCATTTTACTGTACTTACCATTATAACCCTCCACACACAGGTAGTGAATCGTCTTCTCTATGGTACCAAATGTCATGGTGTAGACCACGTCATTCACACACTCTGCAGCCTTTGGGAGGTAGCATTTTTCATACTCTTCTAACATACTGTAATCAAATAACATTTGAAAAGATGCATTTAATCATCATTCCGGTACATGTAATACTTACCTCCATTTAGGAGTATTCTCCTTCTTATTATTATTTTCTTCTTCTTTTTTTTTCTTCTTCTTCTTCTTCTTCTTCTTCTTATTATTATTATTCCTGTGCGTGCGTTCTTCTTCTTCTTCTTCTTCTTCTTATTCCTGTGCATGCGTTCTTCTTCTTCTTCTTCTTCTTCTTCTTCTTCTTCTTCTTATTATTATTATTATTATTATTATTATTATTATTATTATAATTATTCCTGTGCGTGCGTTGTTCTTCTTCTTCTTCTTCTTCTTCTCTTGTTATTATCATTATCATTATTCCTGTGTCTGCGTCCTTCTTCTTCTTCTTCTTCTTCTTCTTCTTCTAATTATTATTATTATTATTATTATTATTATTATTATTATTATTCCTGTGTGTGCGTCCTTCTTCTTCTTCTACTTATTATTATTATTCCTGTGCGTGCGTTCTTCTTCTTCTCCTTCTTCCTCTTATTATTATTATTCCTGTGCGTGCGCAAAAAAGCTCCGCTCAGAAACGGGAACTTTTGTATTTACCTTATGTATTCTGCCAGACAGGTCTACACTGCCACTCATCCAGGTATTTTAGACAAGTAAATTCTATTCACCAAGAATGGTAAGGAGTTTGTTCGTTTGTATTGAAGTTTTACGTCCCCATCAACACTATTAATGTCATTTTGACGCCGTTGGTTCCGACTTTTGTGGGGACTTTTACCCGACATTGAGATGAAATCTTAAGGAGCGGTCCGACTCGAACCACTTTTCCTGAACAACCTTAGACCTTCTAAGTGTGTTACCTGTTGGTTTCAGCTCTGCGCGGAAGCATCGTGCTGCCCAATTTATTTCTACAAGCCCCAGTTGGCGGTGGCGCAAGTATGTTTGATAATTTCTATTGAATTAACCCATTGACTACCAGAACCCCAAAACGGGTAATTGGCAAACAGTGCAGGTCCAGATCAGACGCCACAGAACGCGGCGTCTGATCAGGACCTACACTATTTGCAAAAAGTTAAGTCATTTTTTTCAAGTAAATTTTGAAGAAACCACAACCTGACAACCCTTAATTTTGGAATGGACTCCTGCTATATATTAGGAGGAAGATTCCATTTGGTACAAAAAGGGTTAAACGCATTACCTGCATATTTTCCTGAGCTGATCAGCTGATGGAATTGCTGATAAGCCTTCATTCACCATATCAATGTTAGTACCCTGGCTTAGTATCGGTATACACCCATTTATCGCCGTCATATTACACCCACTAGCATGGGCCACTGAAAAGATGGCACGAAGTATGCTTTTTCATTACGAAAACACACCCGTGCGACATAGTGCATTTTTCAATACTCAAAATGGCTACATTTCTGATGAAAATATGTGATATTGTTCTTAATTGTACGCCAAACATAGGTTGTGGGTGCTCGTTAGAACCGCCTCAATGAGGCGGTCCTAACGAGTACCCACAATCTATGTCTTGGAGCAGAAATAAGAAAAATAATGTATACTCCGTAAACTCCAGTTGTCTCTGTATAAAGTGAAGTTTAGGGGGTGTTCATTTCAGGGACTTGTTAACGTGATGTAGAGTAACACACACTTGTGATAGAGTGGACATTTCGTACCACGAGTGGACATTTCGTATGAAATGCATCATACAACCATTCTTAGAGTTTCATAAATTTCGCCAACCAGTGAAAGATTCTATTTATCATAAAACACGTTTAAAAAGATTTTATTGCTGTAGAAACTTTAAAAGAGAAATGTTCAGGAACTGATACCATCACATGGGTCCCGTCAAGCGATTTTGGTACTTATCGCCTATGCGAGCAGCGAAGGTTCAGGCGAGCCTGCGCATCCGCGCAGTCTCGCCAGAACCTTCGCTGCTCGCTCATACAAGCAGTGAATCAAGAGGAACCGCCGACAGAAAGCCATATCCCTGGCCCCTCTGAATGGCTGGGCATGCGCAGTTAAAATTTGTCATAACGGAATGCTCGAAGACACAAATTCGCTTGGCGGGGCTCATATAATATCACTAGGGAAAGAAGTCGAAACATGGAGTGACGACAGTAAACAAAACAGACCACTGGTAAACCGGGTCAAACATGTGGTGACGCCGAAAATCCAAATGTAACTGCAGTAACAACATAGTGGGGGAAAGAATCAGAATCACCAACATGACTAACATTAAACATGAAGGACAAACGTAACTAAAAAGAAGGAAGAATCAGAATCACCAATATGAAAGAGGAAGGAACCACAGCAAAAGCACGATCAGTAAAAACCACTGGTGGGCCCAAGAAAACCCCAAGGGATCCAAACCCCATCCCCACCTTCACTGTGGTTCAAACGTACTCAAGTATTTGTGCGGTTCGCCGCGCGCGAAGGTCCTCCAACTCATCAGCGAATCAATTCGGTCAACACAGAAATCGCAGTTAAAGCCAAGTTGACACAAGGATGAGGACCCGACAGTAAAACGCGCCGAGACACCCGGTGCCGCACCCAACGCCACAGGAACACTGGAGTAAAGGAAAACCAACGGCCGAACCCCGTCGGACCAACTGGCAACCGACACAAAAGGCTCGACTCCGACAGAATAATAATTAGCCCTAAGTCAGATTCACCATGGAGCCCGAGCCCCGACCCAAAATGTCTTACCGTGATTGGGTCAAATACAAGCGATGCAGACTGTTGAATAGCATTTATATTATATATCCAATACATTTGCAAAGTCTATTCTAACACAGAGCGCCTATATCTACATAGACAATGGGAAGGAGCTGTGTTTTATGATGCAACAAATCGCGGGGCGGAAGAGCGTGCCGAGTGACGTCATTAAAAGCTGCCAATTTATGGAGTCACTCGTAGACCCTTTGATGTTATACGGTGTAATGCCACTTTCTCGCATAGAAAATGTTTCAAAAGAATATATATACATGTGTTACAGTCAATATTTTTTGCGGAATTTCTTCTAACAACGGTGAAAGGCTGTGAGAATTTGAAGGAAACAACAACATTATTGCCGATTTTCAGCGTGTTAGAATCGAAATAGATCAACTCTAGTATGTGATTTGTGGAGTAATAAATCACATTTTGTCGGTCAGTTGAAAGTAGATCAAATCACGCACGCTACGCGCTCGTGATTTGATCTACTTTACAACTGTCCTCGAAACTGTGATTTATTACTCGACAAATCACAGACAGACCTGATCTATTTCTTAAACAACTCCCGAAGTTCAACAGAATTTCAATAGAAGACAAAGAGTTGTCATGGACGGTGTTATGACGTTACTGCATTATTCACGTGTGGTCATAGCATTGGCATGACGTTATCCTTGGTGGCTAAATATAATGAATAAAGTATCTTAGATGAGTGGTCATGTATTATTGAATTTATCAAACGAGTTGATGAAAAGGGATAAAAAACAAGGCTTCGCCGAGCATTTTATCCCTTTTCCTCCACTCGTCTTATAATTTAATAATACATGAACAGGAATGCAAGGTCCTATTTATCTTATGACAGCAAAACGCATTTTATTCACGATATTTTAACAAAAAATGTCAATATTCCGCCATTAGTAAACGCGACGTCGTTAAGAACGTCTTACGTGTAATGTTAAAATAATTTGCAAAAATTTAACCCACTGGTGGATTATCGAATTTATTAAATGGCTATATTTCATTTTCTGAAGCGACGTCATATGATAAAGAACATTCTTGCACACATGGAAGTTTGTGATAAGTTTCTTCATTTTGCAGCAAACATATGCAGTGGGGGATCCTTAGTACCCACGTAGACAGTGGGAACTCCTTAGTACCCACAATCTATATATTTTCGAACAAGAAGAAAGCAAAAATGGTGAACCTTTTAAACCTGAAGCGGGGTTAATAGGGACAAGAAGAAAGCAAAAACACCCCTTACATCCCATTTTATATAGAGAAAACTGGGGTTTACGGGGATAATCATTATTTTTATTTTTACTCCAAGACATAGGTTGTGGGTACTCGTTAGAACCGCCTCAATGAGGCGGTTCTAACGAGCACCCACAATCTATGTTTGCAGTATAAATAAGAAAATTATCATGGATTTTCATCCGAAAATAAGCCATTTTTGAGATGTGAAAAACTGTGCTATGTCGCAGGGGTGTGTTATCGTAATGTGACAGACTTATTACCATGTTTGTTGCCTGACAATTATCGTGGCAGCCTGAGACTCCCATATCAGCCCGAGGGTTGATATGAGTGACACCCCTGGTGTAGAACAGAGGTACACTGGTGTAAGACCACTCGCATGCACCACTGAAAAGATAACACGTCGGTTATTAAAATAACACCCCATTCCCACTCTGATGCCTTTAATTGCACTTTATCTGATTTTTATTAATTTATTTACGCATTTCTGTGGCAAATGTTAATTGAGGCTGGCAGAGGTGCCCACCAGGCACACGTCGCTATCAATGTCGGCGCAACGTCATGACGTTGCATAAACGTCATGACATTGTACCGACGTCGATGTGACGTCACTATTACGCCATGTGCCTGCTGGAATGGGGCTCGTTACAAGTGCTTCATTGAGGTGATATGTGTCAGTCGTATTACTAGGCTTGAAGCCAGTTTGATACTTACCCGACCCCAACCCCAGGAGGAATTGTGTAGATCCCAATTTTTGAAAGCTGATTCCTTTTTACTCCCATCCGGCTTTTTAGATTTTTATAGGATGTTAAATACGTTACCCCTTATATTTCTTAAAAAAATTATATGTTTTTATTCCGTAGTCTTATTTTTGTAGAAAATATTTTTAACTTTTAAGTTTTCTTACAGTGCGTGCTAGATCAGTACACAAACACCTCCCCCCCCCACCCCCACCCCCACAACCCCTCAAAAAAAAAAAAAAAAAAAAAAAAAAAAAATGAAATCTGTATTCTAATGTTCTGCGGTATTGTTTGTGTTACAAAACTATCAAGTACCCTATATATCCTATATGTCTCAATGTAGAGGTTGGTCGGGTAAATCCGAAAGTCGGTCCCCGCCCATCGGGGCTTGAAGAAATAGATGGGCTGCATGATGCTTCCCCGACGGCACACGAGTACTGGTAAACTGCTTGGAGGATCTAAGCCTGCCCAGGCAAAGCTGTGCTAGTCGGACCGTCCATGCTTATAAACCCTATTGCTTCAATTGGGCGACAGGGATTGAGATGTCATTTCATCTCAATGTCGGATAAAAGTCCCACAAAATTGGAAGCAATGTCTTCAAAATGACCTAAACAGCGTTGGCAAGGACGTTAAACCTCAAATCAAACAAACAAATAAATCCGAAAGTGACGAATATTGTTCCCTATGATTGAAGTACGATGTCCATTAACTTTTTTAGCAAAACGTAGAAAATGTTACTTTTTTTCTCCAAAAACTGTCACTCATACTGTAGTCTCCCATGTTTTTATGCTTCTTTTAATGTAAATACTTTAACATGACAGCATATGCCACTTCAAATACCTAAACGTATATTTTCCGGTTCAGTTAACCCATTCAGTGCCAGAAACTCCTATAAGGGTACATTGGCAAACAGTGCATGCCCAGATCAGACGCCGCAGAACGCGGCGTCTGATCAGGACCAACACTGTTTGCAAAAATCTCAGCCGTTTTCCAAATAAATTTTGAAGAAAACACTACCCGACACCCCTAAATTTCGAAATGGACTCTAGCCATATATAAGGTGGAAGATTCCATTTGGTACAAAAAGGATTAATTAACCTTTGTCCTGTGGATCACGTGAACCCACATATCTTTGCAAACAGAGTAGACCAAGATCGAATTCTTGTCAGGATCTACACTATATTGGCCGTTCAGTTTGTGAATTTGAAAGAATACACTCTATCAAGGATTTTGATTGGTTGATGGTCAGAAATAGGTGCGGCAATATTAACTTATTCAGCAGGACAAAAGTAACAGCCAGATACTTGAATGTATCTCACTATTAACAAGAAATATCTTTAAAAAAAGATATGCGGCGTAGATTAATTGGAAGGTTGTTTAGAAACCAGTGCTTCAGCTGAAGTGCACGACCCGCCGGATGCTTTTAGCTTGATGAGTGTTACCATATATGGGTATGGCGGCCATTTTGGTCATGTGACCTGGACCTAAAACGGTTCCCCCAATAAATGCGCCTTATCGTAAGGAGCAAAAATATATCTAATACTTTAGTACTGTATTCTGAATCGTTTGCAGGATAAAATGAATTCTCACTTTTCCAATACAAAAGCATATGTGTCAAAGTTTGACCTAGGCACAAAGAAGGTCAAGGTCAACCCAGGGTCACCATTTTAGCAATTTATGATGGGCCTACGTCCCAGATGTTATTTATCAAGTTTCGTGGAAATCTGCCAAGTGGTTCTGGAGAAGACTATTTTGAAGGGTTTTATACCATATATGGCTTGGCGGCCATTTTGGTCATGTGACCTGGACCCCATGAGCAAATTTTGGTTTCCTCCATCCCATAGAGGCTCCATATGAAATTTGACCTTAATCGGCCCAACGGTTTCCGAGGAGAAGCAGTTCGAAAATTTTCACATTTTTCGCCTCGGCTATGCTATACTAAATGGAATGTATTTCGCAAGTTCATTGGTTAGACCTCATTGATACTATCAGTATGCCAAAAATTGTTTAAATATTCCAAGCGGTTAAGTCACTATCACCAATTTTCACAAACGGGTTACGGACGGACAGACAGACAGACCATATATGGCTTGGCGGCCATTTGGGTCATGTGACCTGGACCCCATGAGCAAATTTTGGTTTCCCCCATCCCATAGAGGCTCCATATGAAATTTGACTTCAATCGGCCCAGCGGTTTCCGAGGAAAAGCAGTTCGAAAATTTTCACATTTTTTCGCCTCGGCGAGCCTATACTAAATGGAATATAATATTTCGTAAGTTCATTGGTTAGATCTCATTGATATCTATCAGTATGCCAAAAACTGTTTAAACATTCCAAGCGGTTAAGTCACTATCACCAATTTTCACAAACGGGTTACGGACGGACAGACAGACTGACAGAATGACACGGAGATTTTAGGGCACTCTTAGAAAATCAACCGACTTCAGTCGGTCGCTTTTTCTGCGGGTCGTGCAATATGAGCTACAATAGTGACAGCAACAATTGTCTAGCTATGAACTGCTTTACTGTATTCAAACAATTCAGATGTCACGCGAGGAAAAATAGCTTTGCAAAGGGCGGTGTCCCACCTGTTTGAGCTAAGGTCAATGTAAAAGGTCAAGGTTAAAAACATGACCTCATTTCAAGAGCATATGATCTCAAGTATATGCACAACAAATAAGAAAACGTTATCATTTACTGTTTTTGAACACAAATTCTAGGGTTAACATTTCGGGTTGTCGCTATGGTGAACGTAAACGCATAGGCGGACGAACAAACGGACGAGCAGACAAACGGACGGAAACTTGATCTTATGTGCACCTAATTAAAACTCAAATTACACTTATTCCTTTTCAGAATTTATATAACATTAATGATATTCGAAAATGTCCATTTTGTGTTAAAATGGAGGACATAAAGTATGCTGAAGACAAATGATACACTGCAACTTTTATTTAGCATATATTGTAAATTAAACATCTGTCAATTTGTAATGCGATTATTACATGTTTTTGTCATGCTATATCTCTTTATTGGTTTCATTGGGCAACAGGGCTTGGGTGTCATTTCATCTCAATGTCGGGTAAAAGTGCCACAAACTTGGAAGCAACGTCTCCAAAATGACCTACACAGTGTTGATGGGAACGTTAAACCTCAAATCAAACAAACAATTCCTTTCGCAGAAAATTCTTCCTTTCGCGAAAGGAACCTTCCTTTCGCGAAATGGTTCCTTTCGCTATATAGACCAACCACGTGAAATTAGGTCAAAATAGCTATTCACCCCAGCAGTTACAGAATTCACTAGAAACACAATTATACATATGACGTATGGTCATCAAAGGACAAGACGGTGAGCAAGCCGAAACTGTATATATTTTTCATTCATGTCTCACATACTAACGAAACATTTCCTAGGTTAAAACTTCAGTAAACTGTCGTACTTTTGAGTAGATTTATTTATGCAAATCATTGACCAATGAAATGGTCATCTCCTTGGACATGTGGTTTTATTGACCAATGGAATAACGAAAAATGTAGGACAAAAGCAAAACCATAACGGCTACGCCGTAAAAACAGGACACGAAAGCTGTAAGCTTTGAAAAATTTTGATGGAAGACAACCGCTAATATACAGTGTGTGTGTGTGTGTGTGTGTGTGTGTGTGTGTGTGTGTGTATGTGTGTGAATTCGGGTTTAACGTCGCTTTCAACAATTTTTCAGTCATATCACGACGGTGTCTGGTTGCGACAGGGAGCTCATTGCTCACTTTTATAGTGCTGCCTCACTGAAGTATCATGTCCCAGACACATTACATGATACCACACCCAGTCACATTATCCTGACACTGGATCGACCAGTCCTAGCCCTACCCCGTTAATCTGAGTGCCAAGCGAGGAGCAGCTAGTACCATTTTTAACGACTTTGGTATGTCGCGGCCCGGGATCGAACCCGAGACCTCCCGTTCCGCTAATATACAGTGAAATTCCGCTATCAAGACCACTTAAAAAGAAAAATTTTCATCACAGTAACAAGTCCGTGAAACGAAGACCCCACTAAACCCACTTTATATAGAGAAAAGTGGGGTTTACGGGGATTACATTATCTGCCTTATTTTTTCTCAAAAACATAGCGTGTGGGTACTCGTTAGAACCGCCTCATTGAGGTGGTTCTAACGAGCACCCACATTCTATGTTGAAAGCAGAAATAATAAAGATGTTATCATTTTTTCCTAATATTTATCATTTTCTGACACCATGTTGGACGTCTTTACTTCTTACGGACATGTTTTCCTAATGTGCTTGAAAAGGTTGCAGTTATTCTTCCTTTGTGTTTTCTGCGTACAGTGTCCTAAGGTCAGATATCATATTTGAGCCCCGCCAAGCGAATTTGGGTCTTCGAGCATTCCGTCATGACAAATTTTAACTGCGCAAGCCCAGCCATTCAGAGAGGCCAGGGATATGGCTTTGTGTCTGAAAGGTCCTCTTGGTTCACTGCTTGTATGAGCGAGCAACGAAGGTTCTGGCGAGACTGCGCGGATGCGCAGGCTCGCCTGAACCTTCGCTGCTCGCATAGGCGATAAGTACCAGGATCGCTTGACGGAGCCCATTTGATATTGACCACTTTTGAACAATCCCAAAGGTGGTCTTAATACAGGAATTTCACTGTATTTGAAGATAATCTAGGGGTATATTTTGTTCATAACATGTTACGTTTGCTCAAAAGATACATCTAGGCGACTCATACCCATATTTTATAGAAAATATAAAATACAGCTTCTTGCATAAGTTGATTTATGTCACAGGCAGACGGACAAAGTATCGGCTGAAAAACACAGACAGACAAACAGACTGATGGTGAATGAGCTAAATACAATATATTCGAAGATCTTCGATTCCGGTGCATAAAATAGTTTTAAGGGGAACGGGAACACCTTCAGGGGAGGCAACTCCTACTAGTACTTTTTTGTCTTCCATGTCAATAGGGGTCAACTCTTAAAGGAAAGAATTTGCTCTTGAGGATTAAGAGTAGACCCATTTTCTTTGGGACATGGCTTATAGAAAAGCGAACAGGAGGTTCCGAAAGTTATCTCTGTTTGAGTGAGTGAGTTTTAGTTTTACGTCCCACCAACAGCTAAGGTCATACGGAGACGGGACCTCGGTTTAAAGACTCATCCGAAAGTCTGGAGAAGCCCGGGATCGATCCTGCAATCCCTGGTTTACAAGGCGAGTAGCGTAACCACTGCACCACTGAGGCTTCTAATCTCTGTTTGAAAAATGGCGGAAAAATCTGCCAGGTGTTCCTATTCCCCTTAAGTTATTCCCGTTTGTTTGTTTGATTTGAGCTTTACGTCCCTGTCCACACTGTTGAGGTCATTTTGGAGACGTTGCTTCCAATTTTGTGGGACTTTTACCCTACACTGCGATGAAATGACATCTCAAGCCCTGTCGCCCAATAAAATCAATAGAGTTTATAATCATGGACGGTCCGACTCGCACAGCTTTACCTGGGCAGGGTTAGATCCTCTTAGCGGTTTACCAGTACTAGTGTGCGGTCGGTTTCAGCTCTGCGTGGAAGCATCATGCAGCCCATCTATTTCTTCAAGTTCCGATGAGCGGGGGTCGAAAGTTGTCCCCGTAATGTATTTTGACCTGGTTCTATGAGCAACGCTCATCAGGTCAGGAACATATTTCCTTAGTCAAAAAGGTGTTCGAGAGATATATTAGAAATTGAGCCGTCGCATGACAAAACCTACAATCAGACCCGTGTTGTGGTCGAACACTCATTTCAGCGGGCCCGCCAGGTCAGCCTGATCGGAGCATTCTCTTGTTGTCTTATGAATACCCTGAGGCTAAAGAAGGCTTATGCGAACAGCGAAGACTCTGATCAGCCTGCGCGGATGCGCAGGCTGATCTGAGTCTTAGCTGGTCGCACGGGTATGCGAACAGCGAAGACTCTGATCAGACTGCGCGGATGCGCAGGCTGATCTGAGTCTTAGCTGGTCGCACAGGTCTTATCATAGATTTTGTCATAAGCCGGCTCAATTAATAATATTACATGGGTGGGAGGGGTGGATAGAAAACTCCGTCCCGAGGATCACTGTCTGGCATCCACACCTAACACCCATGCGATGCCGGACAGTGATCCCGAGGGACGGATTTTTCTATCCCACTCCACTCTTGTAAAATTCTTTTCCCCATACCTTTCATTTCTGAGAGGGAATGTTTCACAATGCAGTAGTCACTTCGATTGTCGAGGTATGATATATTACGTTTTTGACAACGTCAAACTTAACCCTTTTTGTACCAAATGGAATCTTCCTCTTCATATATAGAATGTCCATTTCAAAATTTAGGGGTGTCAGTTTGAGTTTTCTTCAAAATTGATTTGGAAAAAGGTTTTAACTTTTTGCAAACAGTGTAGGCCCGGATCAGACGCCGCGTTCTGTGGCGTCTGATCTGGGCCTGCACTGTTTGTCAAGGTATCCCTTTAGGGGTTTCTGGTACTAAATGGGTTGACGACGGCGCATGTGACGTACTATTCAACAAGTACACATCAAACTAGTGAAAATTCTCGATTTTTTCCTATCCCTGGGTACGATAGTCTGGGTGGGATAAGAAATTCTATTCCAAGGTTAAGTCAAGTATTTCCTCATCTGCCGTGGAAGAATTGCTGTTCTTAGTGTTAGGGTTGGTGAGTTTTACCCTTTTTGTTTAAATAGCAGATGGCTGAAAAAGCAGGGCCCGACACACTTACGTAAACGAGTCTATAGTGATTATGATTTTGTATAATATAGTAAATCATTTTAATCCTTATCCTGCTGAATAAATCAATACAGCCACGCCCATTTCTGACTATCAACCAACCAAATCACTCTGTATAATGTATCAGTTCCATTAACAAACTACATGTACATGACAAACAGTGTAGATACTGATCAGATATCTGACTTCCAGCCATCTGATCTGCATCAACACTGTTTGCAAAGTTTGGAGTCATTACGATAACACACCCGTGCGACATAGTGCATTTTTCACATCTCCAAAATGGCTACTTTTCTGATGAAAGTCCGTGATATTTTTTCTTATTTATATTGCAAACATAGATTGTGGTGCTCGTTAGAACCGCCTCACTGAGGCGGTTCTAACGAGTACCCACAACCTATGCGTTGGAGCAGAAATTAGAGAATATGGTATACCCCCGTAAACCCCAGTTTCTCTGTATAAAGTGGTGTTTAGGGAGGACATGCGTGCACGTGATGTGTCGTGTTCAGCAGGATAAGACTTAAACCCTTTGTGATATAATGATTCAAAAGATGATTCAAAGATCACGAGTGTCAAACTGATAGTCAGATGATCTATCAAAAAGACATTATTAACCATGATCTGTTATTTGATCTCAAATGACCTCATTTGTGTGGGAATACGAAAGAATTTTCACCAAAAACTAACTTGTTTCAAGCTAACCTCAACTGAGCGTGAAGGTTCAGTGCTCAGAAATATTAGAATGCCGTATCCAGCGTGTCTTCATGTTAAAATTAAGGACTATCTTATTATAATAATAATACGCTGGCTTAATTAAAGAGTATGATTTCGTCTCAAGAGACATTACAGATTAGCATTTGTTTGTTTGATTTGAGGTTTAACGTCCCCATCAACACTATTTCGGTCATTTTGGAGACGTTGCTTCCAATTTTGTGGGACTTTTACCCGTCACTGAGATGAAATGCCATCTCAAGCCCTGCCGCCCAATGATACCAATAGGGTTGATATGCATGGACGTTCAGACTCGCACAACTTTGCCTGGTCAGGCTTAGACCTTCTAAGCGGTTTACCATAACTCATTGGTGCGGTCAGTTTCAGCTCTGCGTGGAAGCACCGTGCAGTCCAATCTATTTCTTCAAGCACCAAGATTAGCATTTATGTTGTATTAACGTTTATATTGTAAATTATGGGAACACGACAATGTCATGTCACATAGAGGTGGGGTTTTTAAGGTGTTACGTGTGGCATGACAAGAAATGATTAGCGCAAGGTAAATGGTTACAGCGACCAGGGAAATTACTCTTTCAATTATATTTTGTTTAACTTGTCACGAGAGTCTACCGTTAATTGACAGAATTTGTTCCTGGGGAGCTCAGGTGAGCTAATTCCATTAAGTCTCAGTCCCGTAGAGCATATGGTCTCTGAGTAGATGGTTTTTGAGCGTTTTTTTCTATTTTTGGGAGCATTTTGCTTTTCCATGGCAACCAATAAAAATTAGCAGTTGGCCTTAAATCATATTGCAGATAGATGACTGCTTAAAGAATGCTTCCGTGTGAGTTTTGTCAAAATTTTTGCAAAGGCTTGGCAGTGAATGCCATATATTATTTTGATTTTCCCAATTATAACTCAATGGAAATTCTAAGCTGCCATAGCAATCAAAATAAAGAGCCGAATTTCATAAACAAAAACTATTGAGGCAAATACTGTGAAAATGTTCACGAAGTCTCAACCTCATAGAGCACATGGTTTCTGGGGAGATGACTTGTAAGTATTTTTTTTCTGTTTGATGCATTTTGGTTTCCATGATAACCAATAAAATGAGCAGTAGGCCTAAAATCAAATGACAGATAGTAGATTGCTTAAAGTACATTTCTATTAAAGTTTTGTCAACATATCTTGACAGGCTTGGCAGTTAATGCCATTTTTCAATTCTCCCCATTATAAGGCTATGGAAACTCTAAGCTGCCATAGCAACCAAACTCAACCTCGATAGCGAAGTGGTTAACGCGTTCGACTCATGATCGAGGGGTTGTGCGTTCGAATCCGGCACCAGGTATCGAGGTGTGCCCTTGGGCAAGACACGTAATGACACTGTCTCACTCCACCCAGGTGTAAATGGGTAGCAGTGGTGTAATAGTCACTGCCTCACTCTCGCGCGCATGAAAACATCCGGAATGAGTGTTCGAGCTTGAAGCTTCCATCGCAATCGAAATTAGTTTAAACTAGCAACCAAACTAATGCGCCGAATTTCATTTAAAAAAATGCATAATCTTTCAATCCCTCAGCCCAATGACGCTACAGATGAAATTTGGGCCCAAATGGCCCAGTGGCGTCGGAGGAGCAGTAGATAAGATTTTTTTAATTTTCCTCATCATAACTCAATGGAAACTCTAAGTTGCCATAGCAACCAAATCCAAGAGTGGAATTTCATAAAAAAAAACACACAAAAAAAAAAAAAACCTGTTTAAGCAAATATTTTGAATATTTTTCATAAAGTCTCAGCTCATAGATCAAATGGTTTCTATGGAGATGATTTTTTAAGTTTATTATTATTATTATTTTATTGTGTTTACCATGGTAACCAATAAAAATTAGCAGTAGGCCTAAAATCATATGCCAGATAGTAGATTGCTAAAGGAACATTTCTATGAAAGGTTTGTCAAAATATTTGCAAAGGCTTGGCAGTAAATGCCATGTTACAAGTTTCCCCATCATAAGTCTAAGTTGCCATAGAAACCAAACTAATGAGCCGAATTTCATAAAAGACAGAAACTTTCAATCCCCCCAGGCCAAGGATG
Organism: Lucinisca nassula; assembly: GCA_963580285.1. NCBI lineage: Eukaryota > Metazoa > Mollusca > Bivalvia > Lucinida > Lucinidae > Lucinisca > Lucinisca nassula. The sequence goes on from OY757010.1 coordinate 182,146,928, forward strand.
CCACGTATGAAATTTGGGCCCAATCCGCCCATTGGCTTCAGAGATGTGTTTGAAAGCGTTGATGTCAGACAGACGACGCAGACGACGTGGACGACGCCGGACAACTGCCTTTCCTATAAGCTTCCTCGGAGCCTTCGGCTCTGGTGAGCTAAAAAGTTGTTTCAACTCCAAAATCCTTCTGCCCAGGAACACTAAGACATGCAGGTAATTTTGCTGTTTAAATGGATTATCGCTAACAATTTTCGTTGTCGATTCTCACAGTAATCCTAGTGGTAACGACATGTCAGAACTGATGGTTTCTATTTAATGCCCCTGTCACACAGTCACGAGTTTGGCTATGAGTGGTCCCGAGTTTATCGTAGTATTGTCGCCGAATGTCGCCGGTTGTCTCAACTCGGCACAACTCGTAACTGGTCGGGAAGAGCCTACAAGAATTTTAAACGGTTTGAAATTCCCGGGACTACTCGTAGTCTAAAGTGGGCGTAGGTCAATCGTACTGATCTCGTAACTAATTCGTAGAATGCCATGTAAATCTCGTAACAATGTCGTAGGATCTCGTTTAGCCATTACGATAAACCACGAGTTATTCACGAGTTGTATAGAATGCCGAGGTACATCATTTCTAGGTACGACAACTGTACGACATAGTACGAGTTTTTACGAGTTACGCTGAAATTACTAGCTGCATGTATTAAAGCAACAAATAGGATTATTTCGTGGGCATGTCGTGAAGGACGCGTAGAACAGTTTTGGCCAAAAAGAATAGAACAACAACTCGCGCTAACTCGTGCGACATGCCCCGAGTTAAAATTCGTATAAATAACTCGGCTCATGTAGTAGAAAAACTCGTGATTCTGTGATAGGGATATTATTATAAGCTGTGATATACATTTTGACTGAACATGGAGTGATACATAAACATTTATCCATAAATAGCCTCGCGAACGTACATTGTCAAACACTGTTTCCACAGAACGCGGCGTCTAATCTCGGTCTATACACTATTTGCTAAACATACATGATTTTTTTGTAAATCTTAAACAACAACAACAACAACAACAAAATAATAAAAAAGAACAAACATGGCACACCTAAAATTGAAAATGTCTGTGACATGTCCAAAGGAAAACTGTACTTGTCATATACGATTTAACAGGCAGATAAAAAGTAGCAATTTCTGAAAGAAAAAAAAGCAAAAAAAAAAAACAAAACAACTTAAGAGATATGATCTCTAGGCTAGCGAATTAATGGGCCTGGAGACAATGACCTTAAAAACTCAAAGTAACCGTCAACACTGAAATTCCGCTATTAAGAACACCTAAAAGTAAGACAAATTATGCTTTTAAAAGCATATTTAGAAAGTTTCATTCACATTTTCTTTGTGTTTTCTACATTCATTATGAACTAGTAAGAGAACACGTTTGTTTGTCTGTTTGTTTTTTTTTTTTTGTTGTTTTTTTTTTTTTTGTTTGTATTGGGGTTTAACGGCCCAGTCAACACCGTTTAGGTCAGTTTTGAGCCGGTCAGTTTATCTATCCACACATTTACTGGGCAGGCTTATACGTAAGCGGTAAACCAGGACAGTGCACATTCTTTCGCCAGAAACTGACAACTGCCCTTCTTGAATCAACGAAAGGGGGAGAATGACCATAGAAAAGATTTCATGATCAATCTCGAGGAAAGAATGTTGCCGACCCCGGCAGGTATCGAACCCGCGTCCTCCTGATCACCAGTCAGACGCGCATCCGACTGAGCTACCGAGGCCGGCCGAGAACATCTTTGAAACTGTTCAAAAGTTGTCTTAAAGACCAATTTTGATTTTGTGACTCGGTATCATTTTTCTTATTTCTGCTCTTAAATATAGATTGTGGATAACCGTTAAAACCGCCTCGATGAGGCGGTTCTAACGAGTACCCACAGTCTATATTTTTTTAGCAGAAATAAGAAAAATATCACAATTTTTCATCTTTAAATTTTCGACGGTAAAATTTACAGTGTATTTGTACAGGCATGTTTTCGTAGTGTCAATGAGGAGGTTCTAACAAGCACAAAAATCTAGATCGGACCCTGCCCATCGGAACTTGAAGAAATAGATGGGCTGCATGTTGCTTCCATGCAGAGCTGAAACCGACCGCACATTAGTACTGGTAAACCGCTTAGAGGATCTATGCCTGCCCAGGCAAATCGTTGCGAGTCGGACCGTCCATGCTTATAAACCCTATTGGTTTCATTGGGCGACAGGGCTGGAGACGTCATTTCATCTCAAGGTCGGGTAAAAGTCCCACAAAATGGGAAGCAACCCTCCAAAATGACCTATACAGTGTTGACGGGGACGTTAAACCTCAAATCAAACAAACAAAACGACAATCTAGAAATAAGAAAATTAACAAAGATTTCCCCCGAAAAATGCTAGAGATATGAAAGACGCCATGTTTTAGCACAGGTGTGATAGCGTGATGTCTATTTCTATAGACTGAACTATCAATTTTATTGTGCACTTTTGTAATATTTCATTAAACGAAGAAGCCATCTGATCAGGATCTAAATTGGTTGTAATGCAGTTTGTGAATTGAACGTATGCATTATATCAAGTAATTTGTGTGTCTGATAGTCAGCAATGGGTGTAGATAAATTAGTTTATTCAGCAGGATAAGGGTTAGCAAAATAAGTGAACTCTGAAAAGTCTTACCAGAACCGGCAACTATTCCAACTACCAGATACAGCGCAACAGCCATTATTCCATGAACAACAGGTCTTCGACAAGGTGACAATATAAGTACACTTATCTTTCAAAGTAAACAACAAAATCAAAAGCACAATTTTTTTTTTTTTTTGCTTGTTTGTATGTTTTTATATATGTTTCTAAACTCTATTATAGTGTTTATTTTATCTTTCAATTATTACAGGAGACTTAACTATTACTGTCATTATTTCCTTAATGATCATTCATGGAATTCTGTTAAAACTGTTACTTCTATAACTCCTCTGCACCATCATTACTATCCAGTTGGAAAATACCGAGCGCATATAAAAATGTTGTACAATGCTACTTTTTACGACTTATATCCCAGTTAGGCTGTAAGTTATTGATACAAAAATATCTACAAAGGATGATGAGACATTTATATAAATTGTAATGACATGAACATGAAAATCCCAACAAAAACAATGTTATAGATGGCTTTCATCAAAATACTACATCATGCTTAATTTGTGTAAAGCGAAAATGAACAAGTGCCCGCAGGCTTCATTCAACTGGCTACCTCCATATAAAAGGCAAAAAACAAATGCTACTGACATATTTATTTTGGTCAATCACTCATGTTAACAAGCCTGTCTTTTGCTAAATATCAAACATTAATGCCTTATAATTGTTTTCTTCACACTTCATTGGGTTGAAATGATATGCATTTTAATATCTCCAATAAATCATTTGACATTGACAAGGGGATGACAGGGCTAACTGCTGACCAGCTATACATGATTTTGACAAAATTATATGTTCACTATTTTTATCATCGATATCTATCTATCTATCTAGCTAGCTATCTATCGGGTGGTCAAATTTAGAATTTAGCTGACAAAAAAAAAGAGTCACTGGATGAGTCCTTAAATCGATTTACAATCTGAATAACAGATTAATGAATGTCCAACCTGTGTTAAGCAAGCGCCTCAGGGATGATAAAAATGTGCTTGCTTAAGACAGATGCTTGCTTAATACAGGTGAATATTAATGCATTTGCCTTTTTCGGTAACTAAATGCTTGCTTGGTTAAGACAGGTTGCTTGCTTAATAGAGGTGGCCACTATGACAGGTTTGACTGTATCCTAAAATGCATACCTCTGAGTTACACTGTACGGGCTTTGAACTCCTCCTGATATTAACCGCAGAAGAGGGAAGACTATTCCAATGAGGAATAGTTAGAGGAAAGAAAGAGTTTTTCGAGGCATCGCTAAAAGACTGTTACCTAGGGTATTGAGAGTTGTTTACTTTTGATGCCCTTGTTTGGGTTGACGCTATGTTTGTTTGAAGTTTAACGTCCCTGTCAACACTGTATAGGTCATTTTGGAGACATTGCTTCCAATTTCGTGGGACTTTTAGCCGACACTGAGATGAAATGACATCTCAAGCTCTGTCGCCCAATAAAACCAATAGGGTTTAAAAGCATGGACGATCCAACTCGCACCGCTTTGCCTGGGCAGGCTTAGATCCCGTAAGCGGTTTACCAGTACTCGTGTGCGGTAGGTTCAGCTCTGCGTGGAAACATCATGCAACCCATCTATTTCTTGAAGCCCAGATGAGGGTTGATCCTATTGCAGGGGTCAAGAACATATCTTTAATAATAGACACTGTTTGTTTTGTTTGAGTTGAGGGTTACCGTCCCCGTCAACACTGTATATGTCATTTTTGAGACGTTGCTTCCAGTTTTGTGGGACTTAAACCCGACATTGAGATGAAATGACATCTCAAGCCCTGTCGCCCGATGAAACCAAAAGGGTTTATAAGCGTGGATGGTCCGACTCGCACCGCTTTGCCTGGGCATGCTTAAATCCTCCAAGCGGTCGGTTTCAGCTCTGCGTGGAAGCACCATGCAGCCCATCTATTTCTTCCAGCCCCAATGGGCGGGGGTCAAATAGACAGAGTGTATATTATAGAAGGTTAAAGAGGACTGTACACGAAGGGCCTCTAGGGACGGCCACTGTAGCTCACTAAGCATGTCACTGACGCTACTTCTATTACGCCATCGCCGGCAGATCCATCGAGCAGTTGTCCTCTGCACCTTCTCCACCTGCTGAAGTTTTAACATAGGGATGCCAAAATGGATGATGCATATTCAAATTGAGGGAGAACCATTTTTTGTGCAACAACGTTTGTCTGCCTAGGTGCAAAAGCCAAATTACGTCTAAGGAATCCTAAAGTCCTAGTTGCTTTAGATGTAATCTCAGAGATATGTTTACCCCAATCAAGATCGTCAGTGATGGTGATACCAAGATATTAGCGGATTGAACCTGCTCCAAAATTTGCTGGTGAAGTGTATAGTCAAACTTAATTTGCTTGTCCGGAGGGCGTCGTGACACCCTTATTGAATGGCATTTGGCCACATTGACGTTCATCTGCCAATCTGCCTCCCATTGCGCAATTTAAGTGATATTAAACCGGCTTTCAATAGTATGTCATTGATTAGCCCTTGTCCTGCTGACCCCAGATATGCCTTTTCTTTAAAACAATGTTGATCCAGATCAGATTGCCTCTGAAGAAGCCATCTGATCAGGACCTACATTGTTTGTCATTCAGGTTGTGAATTTGTTGTAATAGTTTGCATCAAGTAATCTGATTGGTTGATAATCGGTAGTGGGTGTGGCTTATATGAATATGCAGCAAGAGAATATCAAGTGCTTTAACATACCGTACTCGTATTGTTTTAGTATGTGTTCTTGCATAAATACCTATGCGCATGGCTGTTTGAAGCCATTGTCAAATTTACCGAAAGCCGTGCTCAAGCAGCAAAAACCATGTTCAAATCATGAAGTTCGCGTGCTGTTTGAACATGGATTTTGAGCTTTTGATATCACAAGACTGGCCTTGCTTTGTTTACGTTACGTTAAGCGACGTAACGTTATCGCCCTGAACGCAGCGTTTTAGGGTTTTATGATAACGTTAGATGGTAACTGCGTAACAGCGTCATTGTAAACAACATTCTGAACCGGCCGCCATGTTGGTTCGCCGGCCCCACTTGAAGAGTTTATATGGAGTTTATATGGAGTTTTGGACGTTTTTGTCAAAATTTACTGTCCGAATCGTAAGTTATGCAAGAACAACGATCATCCATGGTTATTTCATTGCATTAACATTTGCCGGATCACTCGGAAAATATTTGAACATTCGGCCTAGCGGCCTCATGTTCAAACAGCTTCAGCGGGACCCGGCAAATGTTAATGCATGAAAAACCATGGTTGATCCCTATAGTCAAATTGACCAAAAGCCGTGCTCAAACAGCAAAAACCATGTTCAAATCATGAAATTCGCATTCTGTTATAACATGGATTTTGAGCTTTTGATATCACAAGACGGGCTTGCTTTGTTTACGTTACAATATTTACATTTCTAGTGTAAAGTCTGGTGTAAACCTATAGAAAACCATTGCGTTCATATTTCAATGAACGCATCGAATCACATGATTTTCAGTGACGTTAAGTGACGTCATTTTAAACCATTGTTCTCTACGGGCGTTGATGACGTCAACGCTGCTCCGCTTTTTGTAGAAAACTAGCGTGCAAATGTTTTTCAGCTTTAAAAGTTCGCCCTACAAGCATTTTTTCGCCCAGTGATGTGGGACAAATAATGTAAATATAAAAAATAAACTTAATTTTTCTGCTTTTCATGAAAGTATGAACGACAGTGGGTCGCTAGCAAAGTTTACATGAACCCCTTCGGGGTTCATTTACTTTGCACGCGACCCACTGCGTTCATACTTCCATGAACTGCAGAAAAATAAATTTCATTTCTTAATTGAGCGACGTAACGTTATCGCCCTGAACGTAGCGTTTTAGGTTTCTATGATGACGTCAGACGGTTACTGCATGAAAACAACATTCTGAACTGACCGCCATTTTGGTTTGCCTGTCGCACTTGAAGAGTTTATACGGAGCTTTTGGGCGTTTTCATCAAAGTTTGAGGTCGGATTCGTAAGTTATGCAAGAACAACGATCATCCATGGTTATTTCAATGCATTAACATTTGCCGGATCCCTCGGAAGATATTTGCACATTCGGCCTAGCAGCCTCATGTTCAAACAGCTTCCTCGGGACCCCTCAAATGTTAATGCATGAAAAACCATGGTTGATCCCGATATTATTTCGTAAGGCTGGAAGCTCCATGTTGGATGGAAGGAAGGTCCTGCATAAAGATGCGATATCCGCTGACTACACAAGCCAAGAAGATTTTGCAAGAAGCATCCAGAGCCACTGACTATAGGTTAATAGCAAACACACGAAGTGTTTGCTTTAGTGTAGAGAGGCTGGAACAACATACTTATGCACCCAAATCTCGCCTGGAATCTCGTTCTATTTCTCGCGATAATCCGCCATCTTTACAGAGTTCATGAGAATTGTATTCACATCCAAAAATTACTCTTCAAAATCAAAAGGAGTCAAGTCCCGTTACAAAAGAAACACAAAAAGCGTCGAAATAATTTTAAAAGGCTCTTTTCGAAGACCGTTCCATCAAACGCTGAAGTTTGATCGCGGGAAAGTTTCGAAACTACATCACGCGCACTGAGCCGAAAAGGTTAGCCGGTAAAACCCAGCACCGCGCTTGGACCAACGAATTACCGGAGCATTTACCGAAGCATTTACCGGGGCTTCTCGGTAGTGTGGAAAGCGCTTCTCGTCTGGCCAAGCAATTAAACCTTTTCACAAACTATTGCTCAGGGACATAAAATCAAGCCCTGTGAATAGTTGGGGACACAAAGAGCTATCTGGCCGAACCCGTCGTTTCGCCCCAGACCGTTTCCCCCCTAGTGGTTTCGCCCAAAAGAGGTTTCCTCACTGGTCGCCCCTCCCCTGCCCCTGGTCGTTTGGTCCCCCTAGTCGTTTCGCCCACTTTCCAAGGTAAAACTAATTTTCACTGCAGAAATTTTATTCATCTTTAACTTAACAGAGGTGAGAAGAGGCAAATATTAAAGTAGCATCATCGCCCTCTCACGCGAGTCCAAGGATAGCTGATCCATAGTTACTGGCCGACACCGGGCCTTAAAAGTGGCTACTCGGGGAGTTGTGACTAAAACTTGTTACACAAAAATTATTAATTGTTTGATTTATGGTTTGGGGGTGAAACGACTAGGGTTTGGGGGCGAAACGACTGGGGGCCATAAAGGGACGCAAAACGACTAGGGTGGGTGGGGGGAGGAACGTCTTGGGAGAGAAACCTGTTGTTACCAGCTGGCTACCTGTGGACTTCTACCTTGCCAAGATTTATAAAGTGATAATGAACCCCAAATCCATAGCATAATGCTAGTGCTTCAGGACACTTTAAAGTGCCCATGCTTCAAATTAACTGAATCCCCCTATGTAATTTTCTGCCCATTAATTGCACACAGGACCAACACTGGAGCATTGTCAAACTAAGGCTATGTGCAAAGCAGCTGTGGAGCTCAAACAATTGCTTTGGGTTTAACCACACGCAAACCCTGGTTGGTCAGTTTGTGTTATCTCCCACAGAAAGGGACTAAAGATATAGAAGAGTTAGTAGAGGAGAAGAGAGGGAGGGCAGGGGAGAAAGGGCAAAATGAATAAAAAGGTACAAATAGAAGAGATAACAACACTCCTTTTCTACCCCTATCTGCCGCAAGGACAGCAGGCCTCGCCCAACTGTTAATCAATATATGTTGTACTCCGGTCACCTTTGCCTCACAACAGAACAAATTTAAAACTTTGAAAAACAGTTTTATGTAGTTTATGGAAGATCCCTCTTGAAGCACTGAAAGATCCCTGAAGAGACAATATTCTTTGGAAGTTGGTCTTAAGTCTGCTGCCCGTGCCGATGAAGGTGGGCTGATAGCAGATGCCGGTCCATATACCCCAGGGAGTATCCTCTACTGTTCGCTGCTTTCAGGTCGGAGAACCTGCAAGCATGTATGCCCAGAGATAGCTGATGCCCGGGATTGACATCTGGATGTCAATGCTATCGAGTTTGCAGATCAATGTGCTGTATCACTCGGGAGGCAATGCTGGTAGTCACTTCGAGACAAACCGAGTTGCTCGCCGTTGCACCGTCTCAAGCTGATACTATATGTGGGCCCCATACTGATGTGGCATATTCCAGGATAAGTCTTATCATAGTCACGACACCATGCTTTAACATCTTCAGACCAGCTGGTTATCTTCCTTCCAAAGAAACACCAGGCTGCAGTTTGGCTTTTAACAATTGCATCAAAAAAGGATGTCAAGGTACTTTCAAGATTTTAAGATTGACAGTACATGGCTGTATTCTATTATAGACATTGCTGTAGTCTGTAAAGATCTGAAGTGCTGCAGTACCAGCAATGCTTGAGATCTTGTGATATAAAAGGCTGTTATTAGCAAAGAGGTAAACTCCAGAGCAGACTTTCTGTGGCATGTCATTTATGCGTGGGCAGAACAACAATGGTCTGAGAACGGCACCTTGAGGGGCACCAGATACAGCTGGGCCAATCGCGGTAATCAGGCATTTTTTACCAGGTCTGGTTAACCCCTGTTAGTCAGGAAGCTCTGGATCCACTGTAAGTGGTTTATATTTTGTCGTGTCTGAGCTTGATAGTGCTCAAGCCATTCATGTGGAACTTTGCCAAACACCCCCTCTCTCTATATATATATCTATCTATCCTTACTGCGTTAGGTCACATTTGGTTATTGCTCACTTGAGATTTGAAGGACAAACGCCTACGCGGTAATCAGGACATTGCGGTAAGGATCTTAACCTGCAGAGGAGATTATTCTTTCTCCACGTGGGTGGTGGGGTGGGTCTCCAGTTATCGTCCCGATCCGAAGGACGGTGCACTTTGTGACATTCATCCGTACAAATGATGCCAGTGGAACATGTTCTTTGGATACTTATCTGTATTGTCGCTGCCGGGAATCAAACCGGGGGTCTCCAGCATCAGAGGCAAGTGGTTTAACCCGTAAGCAACCACTGTTGGTGTGTTTTTTATGTTCAACATCACTACTCTTTCTTTCTATATTGATATAAAATGGTACTTACCAATCCTCCAGCCCCCGGCGCTGTGTGACCACGAAGCACACTGGTAGGCTGCAGAACGGTAAGTGGCGATAGTAGCGTGGTCAGCCCTCCGTGTTCCTCGTGCCCAAAGTTGGTCAGCTGATTAACTTTCGTCAGTCCTCGTAGGTTTCCGTCTTGGTGTCGTAGTGGATCTTGTCGTTGTTGTTGTATGTGCATATAGCTACAGCCTAACGGCATATCAATATATATACTGCAACACCCCCGCCCACGAGGATTACGTGCAGGTGTACATTTCATACACGCAAGGTCCTACACAGTAATCATGTAATTACGGTAGGAATCTTTCTTTCTTTCTACTTATACTCTGATCGGTCACATTTGACCATTACTTGCAGGAGATGGTTCTCCCTGCAAAGGGGGGGGGGGGGGGGGGGGGGGGGGGGGGGCTCCAGTCCAGTTAACTAATATGAAATAAAGGCACTGCCTTTGATGCAAACACACAGGAACCAATACGGATCGAGATGTTTACTGATAAAAGGGAGGATAATTTGGCTAATTTATATTAACAGCAAGTATATTTTTTTTTTAAAAAGTTCGACGACAACATATACATAGGTATTGTTCACTTGTTTAGTAAGAAATATGGACTAACTTCCCATCACATGTCCTGGTGTATGAATGTTATTTGTATCAGTATATAGCATTTCATTGATGACTGAATTTAACAAAAACATTTAGAAGCTTGCTTACCAGGAATGGGCCTTTCCTGTCCCTCTTGGCATTTTGTTGAGCATATCCCAGGCATAAATGTAGCGTATTTTTCTGTGTGATGTCTTGATGAAGCTGAAAATGCATGTAGGTAAAATGATTAATGACATATATATTTAGATTTCTATCTATCTATCTATCTTCTTATAATGAGTCGGCCAAATGTGGCTATTACCTCAGTTGGGATTTCTTAAGGGATATCTATATATCTACCGATACTGTGTCGGTCACATTTGACCATTACTGGTCACATTTGACCATTACCGCAGGTGTATATTACATACACTTCAGGATAGAATGGGTTTCTTTATTGTTCATAAAATAACATAAAAAATTAAGTCAAGTGTGAGAATTTTTTTATCATATTATGAATTTAATTTAGATGTTATCAGCCAATGTATTTAAAAGAAAACAATGTTGTTACAGATGGTGTAATGACGTTAGGCGCAATAACCATGAGTTATTACTTGTGTTCATGTGATTTTATTACAGGACATTATTCACTGAAACACAAAATAATATGATATAAACGAATACGAAGTGAATGTTTTCTTTGTATCAATATAACTAACTGTACAGAACAAGATCTCAACGATAACAACGCATGAAGAAAACTGACAAGAATTTTTGAAGAAAACAAATATATAACAATGTAGAAAAGTAAAGAGAACACCGTGCATTTTATGACCAAATACCTGTTTGATAGACACGAATACATGTACACTCCAGATGTAGTAAATCCAAAGTAAAACTGTTGCAATTTGTTGAGGCAGAGGCATTTTTAGTATGTGTTTTTGTAAGGTATATGTACTTGTATGTTGGAGGCAAGAGATTATCATATCCCTCAGCACATAGTATGTAATGAATGGTGTGTAGACTGTAATTGAAATTTGTTGTAAAACAGTATTTTGCAGTGTTGTCATTAATGGTATAATGCAAAGATAGGTTTCAATTCAGACTAAGAAGCGAGAGATTATCATATCCCTCACTATGAGTAAATGTTGTGCAGAGGTATGGTGGTGGGTGTCACTGCTAAGGATAGAGAGATTGAATTGGTGGGATAGGGAGTGCATGAAGTTTTCTTAAGTAACATGATGAAAGTGTACTTAAAATTTGTATGGTTCTTTGCAGAGTCTAAACTATTTATTGAAAGCCTGCATTATTGGAAAGAACTACAAGCTTTGAAAAACTCAACGTTTTTGTAAGAAATAAGTGCAGGAGAAAATAGGAAGCAACGTCTCGAAACTGACCTATACAGTGTTAACTGGGCCGTTAAATGTGAAAAGAAAGAAACAAATGATTTAAAACATATAACTTATTGGAAAGTAAACAATCTGCCACTGGAGCTTCAGCTTGTTTTTTGTCTTTTGTAGTCCCATGAGCGTTCTAGTGGGTCATCCTCTTCATATTCATCTGAGGAAGATGAAACATTACTTACATTGACTGAGACTTTGATATCGAGATCATTTTGTATAGACTTGCAAAGAACTCTGAACCACTTCTCCTGAAGATAATTGTCGGGGTGAACTCCATCATACATGTGTGTGTAGAAGAATTTTTTTTCTTGTAATTGTATTTCTCTTTCTTTGAACTGAAACTTTAGTTACATCCCTATCCCGCCTGATGGTTGAGAGTGCTGCCTTTGTATTAATATTTGAAATAGCTCTGTTTATGTGAATGATATCAGTTTCTAGTTGCTTCTGTTGTGTTTGTATTGCTGTATCTGTGAATTTGCTGTAATGTAGTCTGTTTTTTGTAATTTGATGTACAGCAAATTTTTTTAAGTGATGCTGGTGGAATGGTTGCTATTCTAAGAGAAGTGTTGGTAGTATTGAAAATGTTTGAGAGTGTTTGCATGGAATGTATGAGGTTATGAATGTTTTCCTGAGAGTGGTTGTAAGCAATCTCTATTCCACCTGCATGGTGAAGTTTCTCTGTTAAGTTACAGATGCCTGCAATGATTGTAATGGATGTGTTTGATTCTTGTGGTAGTTGTGTAAGTTGAGAGTTGATGGCCTGTTGAAGTTTGTGAATAGTTGCACCTGGAGTAATGATTGGAATGAAATGAATGGATGTTGAGAATGGTGTATTGTATTTAATGTAGTGTTGAAGGTTTCTGCCTCTTGAGTCACTGGCAATAATGATGTTTGTAGACATTCTAAAATAGAAACAATAAATTAAATATAAACCCATTTTGAAATGGCAGCCGCAGAACGGGTACTTGTGAAAAGTGCAGGGGCAGATCATCAGATGCTGCAGAATGCAGCCCCTGATCAGAGCCTCCACTGTTTGCAAAAATGTCATTCATTTTCCAAATAAAGTTTGAAGAAAGTGCAACCTTAGACCCCTAAATGTTGAACTTGACTCCTGCTGTATATAAGAAGGAGGATTCCAAATGGTACAAAAAGTATAAATAAAGAAAAATTTGAATTAATACTGTTCAACAAACTGTGAAAATGTTACAGACATTAGAAGAGGATAATCCGTTTCAAGTGTATACATAGAACATGTTAGTTTGTGAGAGATACGGAAGATTTTGAAGCTGAAACTTAACGCATTAAATACTGGAAACCCCAAACGGGGTACATGGGAAACATTGCAGGGCCAGATCAGACGCTGCATAACATGGCATGTGACCAGGGCATGCACTGTTTGCAAAGAAGTAAGAAATGTTGCAAGTAAATTTAGAAGAAAACAACCTGGCACCCCTGAATTTTGGACTGGACTTTTCTTAAATATAAGGAGGAACATTTCATTTTGGTACCAAAAGGGTTAATTGGGTATTTGTTGGTGTGTTACCTGACCCTGAAGTTGTAAAAATTTGTTCATGCTCCAGTCAGGTGAGCATGAAATGTGTAATGCTCATAAGTAATAAAATAGAAGCAAATCAGTAAAGTTTATTGGTCGGATCCGCGCATAATGTCATATATGTTGCTGACAAATAGTAACTTGGCAAGAAATGCTTGCGTTTGAAAATTGATGTTTTTGGTCTTCACCTAAAAATGTAAATATTGTCCATTTATATCAAGATGTTATGACACCGTCGGTTGCAACGTCATATGATAAATAGAGGATCTTACACGAGTGGTCATCTCATATGAAATTTATGAAACGAGCCTTTGGCGAGTTTCATAAATTTCATATGAAATGACCACGAGTGTAAGATTCTGTTTATCATATGACCACTCAAAATTGGATTTTATCGCCTTTGAGTTTTACAATTTTTCCACAGAAAATGCATTGTTGACATGGACGTCGTCATGACGTTACTTAATCCCGCCAAAGTGTTATTACACGTGTGGTCATACGATTTTTATTACACGACGTTATCCACCGTTTATCAATGACGTCATGTGATAAATAGAGGATATTACACGAGTGGTCATTTCATATGATATTTATGAAACAAGCCTTTGGCGAGTTTCATAAATTTCATATGAAATGACCACGAGTGTAAGATTCTGTTTATCATATGACCACTTTAAATATGATTTTATTGCCTTTGAATGTGATATTTTTTTCCGCAAAAAATGTTTTGTTGACATGGATGTCGTCATGACGTTACTTAATCCCGCAAAAGTGTTATTACACGTGTGGTCATACTATATTTATTACACGACGTTATCCACTGCTTATTTTTTGTTTGATTTGAGGTTTAACGTCCCTGTCAACACTGTAAAGGTCATTTTTGAGACGTTGCTTCCAATTTTGTGGGACTTTTACCCGACATTGAGATGAAATGACAACCCAAGCCCTGTAGCCCAATGAAACCAATAAGGTTTATTAGCATGGACGGTCCGCCTCGAACCGCGGTTCCTGGACAGGCTTAGATCATCTAAGCGGTTTACCAGTAATAGTGTGCGGGCCGGATTCAGCTCTGCGTGGAAGCATCATGCAGCCCATATATTTCTTCAAGCCCCTATGTGCGGGGGCCATATCCACTGCTTATCAACGAGGTCATATGATAAAGTAGGATATTAGTTTAAAGTAAGATGAAATAGGAAGGAGAAAGGATAGTGACAATTATATGAGAGTCATGCCAGCGATTATCATATCACCAGCAAGTGTGACTGATTTGCCATAGTGTGATTGCGGGTGCCATCGACTGACCAATTAGCAACAGAGAAATGACATGCAACAGTACACGACTGCCATTTGTTTTCATGTGTTAATGAATGAAGAATAGACGTGTGCGATTGGTTCTGTCTGTGTAGACAGTGGAAAAACCTGGACTTGAGCAGATGAATTTGGGGAGCAAATGTTAAAGTGAAGCTGTGTATAGAATTAAACATGAATAATTGTGAAACCTTAGGTCACAAGTAGAGATTATCATATCTCGACCTGAAAGCATGGCATTGATGGTAGTGTAATCAATGTCTGTAAGAGGAAAAGAAGATACTGAATAGCAGAACAGCAAAAGTTATTCTTCAGGAGGATGAGGCTGAAGAATAAGATTGATAATGTGACTTACAATGTTTTTGTCTCTCCAAAGATTGGAGAATTTTTGTTTTGTTAGAACAGCATGTTTTTTTAGAGAAAGAATTTCTTTGTCTCTGGCTTTGGTTGTTGCAGTGCATACTTGATGCCGAAGTCTGTCTTCACAGAGAATGACATATGGGTGAAAGGCAAAGTCTGGATCAGCAAAGCCAATACCACTTGATTTTGCTCGAGAGAGGGCTACAAATAAGGCTCCTGGATTTCTGGATTCAAAACTCCTTGTTCCAGGGTTAATGACTATGTACCTGTGGGCCTGATTATCTCCTATTGTCATGCCTTGGCATTTGTGGATTGTGGTAGCCCATCCAAGTCGAAGTGGGATCTGTGTACGTTTGCATGAATGGCACTTGCAGTCTATTTTCCTGGTAATAGGTACAACAGGCACAAGTTGTTTGTTAGCTGTTACAAACGGCGGACCTGTATAGCCAGAGAATTGAACCATGACAACGTCAGGAAAAGACTCAGGTGGTTTAAGATTATGTTTGTATATGATATCCACCACCTGACCTACTGCTCCATTGAAAAGGCCATACTTGACCGAAAGATTTGTGGTTAACATAACTTTTGCATTCTTGCATAGGTGAATAGTATGAAGCAGACCTCCAGCTTTGTCAGATTCCCCTGTGTTGCTGTGTATACCTTTTCCTGTGCATTTGATCTTAGCTACTGGACTAGTTTTGTTTGCTTTCACAAGTTGTTTCATGTTGTGTTGCATTTCTTCTTCATGTGAAGGGAAGACAAACAACGCAGAGGAATCCATTCTTTGCATGAGGTCCTTGCCTTTTAGTGTTTGCAGTGCATGCCATTGGAAATTTAAGAGCCATGTTGCTTGTTCTTTATTGACTTTGCATTGTCTTAAGGCCAAAAGAACTTCACAGAAAACTTGTTCTTGGTTTCCTTGTCTGACAATAGTTTGCAGGTCAACTACAGTAGTGAATTCTTTCCAGATTAGTGCTCCGTGCATGGCAGCAGGTGTGTTGCCAGGAGGTTTATATACTGGAGTATCCAGAACTGGAGGGAGCTGCACATCATCGCCAAGGAAAACAACAACAGGAAGTCCCCCCCCCCCCAAGAATTTGTACTGCCAGTGTGAGATGCTACACCATAATGACACATGAACTCCATTCAGCCAAGCGTATTGGCACCAATTAATGATCTTTCATCTACTAGAAGTGCTTTTAGATGTCGACAATTAGTTTGTAATGTGGAACCTATGGAGCCGTCAGGTGGTTTCATTTCTTTGCCTTTGTTGTAAGTGGGTACCTTTAGGAAGCTGTGTAGTGTCATGCCAGAAATGATGTTGGCACTGTTTCCAGTAGGGCAAATGACTTGTACTGCATCATTGGACTGGAACAATGTTCGCACAGCCTTTACAATGCACTGGATGAGGTATGATTTTCCAGAACCAGCGGTGCCAGTAACGACCATCCTTAAAGGTTGAAAAGGCTGTGCATGTTCATCGTTAATGAAGTTAAGGAGTGTGTGGATAACAATATTGAAAGCAAAGCACTGGTCATCATTCATGGATGAGAGATCAATATCAGGAATTATGAGCTGTGCTTCTTGAGAGGAAGGTTGAGGATCATCATTGAGCTGCTCAATCCAGGTTTTTCCCAGGTCATTGGAATAATTATATGAAGTTTTGGACCAGTCAAAGTCAGGTCCACCATCATCAAAGGAGATGTCAGTTTGGATGTCATCAAACATAACCTGTGGTTGTATGACCTGCATCCAATCAGGTTGAGATGCATCATCCCGAGGTTGTTCATTTAAGTCTTGTTCAGGACATGAATCAGGAATGTTTTGTTTTGCCCTTTCAATTTCTGCTTTGAGAAAATTAGGACAAGAGTCAGTGGAAATGAAATGCAGAAATTTGTCAGTCCAAGTAGATTCTGGATTTTTTATGTCTTTTAATGTGCGCCAGTTTGGCCAGTGAAGGAGCAGCATGGTTTGGCAATAATCATCCTGTAGTGGCCGTGTAGCTTTTGTTGCATTACCAGCTATAACTGGGACTTTATCATTTCTACAGCAGAACTGATAAAGAGAAGAAATGTCTGTATTTTTACGCTGTAAATATTTGTCCACAGCAGTATTTCTAGTGACAGTACCTCCATTATTTTCAAGAATTCTACATCCAGAAAGACTGATATTCTGAAATGAATGACTTGAGCGATAGAGTGGAAGAGAAGCGAGTTCGAAGGATGCTTCAAAAGCGGAAATGTCTCTTTTAACTGTGCCCATAAGTAATTTGGAGCAGATTGACTTTGCAGAAACATCATCATCACTGCAGTTGACCATGTCATTGAATAGGTCAGCAATAGCTCCTGTTGGCTGGTTGCCTTTACATGCATAGCCAGTAATGTATTTCTCTGTTGCAATTATGTCATCGACAGATGGGTTGTCAGAACCACTTTTTGATAGAATAAGAGAAATGTCTCCATTGGCTCTCCAGCCTTGAGTATGTATGCGTGAGTGCTGGACAAGTGTGGGGTGGTCGCGAGTCATTTCGGGTCTCACAGACTTATTTCTGTCGTGAATAATGTCTGGGGCATCTCTGATTGTTTTTGGAAATTCCATGCGGCAAAGTTTGTTGTTTGGGTCTTTTTTATTATCAACAGTGAGGCAATAGTTAGAACATCTATGAAGGTTAAATCTGTTAGTAAGCAGCAAATAATCTTCTAAGAGACTTTCTTGTGTGGAGCTAACATCAATGAGCAGTTTCAGAAGAGGATTTTTTTCTTCTGGTGGTGCAGGGGCAGTGCCTTCGGGTGGTGGCCACAAAGATTTAAGGGGCTGACCAGAATCATCTTTGCCCGCAGGGTGGGAAGCAGTCATGTTGAAGGAGGCATTTGCCCATGTTGCAAGTTTTTCTGCACATTCTGAGTTTGTAAGGCCTTCATTGACGGCTTTGAACAGGAGTGAATGAGGTTCCTTATCAGAGCGCCAGCAAAGACCATGCCAATGGATCATTCCACGTGTTTTAGCAAATTCCTGCCTGTACCAGTAAGTATCAACTCCAAACACTGGGCCCATGACATGTTTGAAGTAAGATTGTGTGCGAAGGTCAAAGTAGTGAGCTATGATGTGGGTGTTTTCCTGCAATGCCTGATAAAGCTGAGATCTGTCTGTTAAGTCTTTGGGTTTTGAAGATGAGGAGTCAAGAAAGAGAGAAATGAGTATGTGCAGTGGTTTGAAATGAAATTCAGCACAGCTTGCAGTGGTAAAGAAAGAAGGTAAACCACAACCTTCATTAATTTTGAACTGTACTAAAGCCCTTAATTCGCGTGCTCTTTGTGACCAGTACTGTGATGTTCCCCTAAGGTTTGCGCCGAAATAAAGATTTTTTTTCCCTGCAGAGACGTGACCATCTTGTAGTTGTTTTTTCAGGTCTGCAACAGTCAAATGTTGATCTCCTAGTTTTTGTTGTACTATGAACTTGCTGTTTTCCACGGCTCTTTTACTCATGATCATGTTGTGAACAACAAACTTAAAATACTGGTGATTGGCAAATATGCCATCTTTATACCACAGAAGATGATCTGCCCAGTCAGATAAGGAAGAGCATGTGACTGGTCTGCTTGCGAAAAAGTCAGCAGCACCATAAGGGAAAAGTGAAGGGAATGCTAGAGTGAAAAAATTAACAGTTGTATATTCAGAGACAGGATTGTTATCCCTGGTAGGCCAAGGAATGGTACATGTTGATCTTCTATTGCTTGAAGGCTGAATGTGTTGAGCATTTTCACCAATAACATCAGCAACTATGTTGTTAACCTCTTTTTGTATGTTGACAGGCTGATCCGAGAGTAAAACACTGGAGTTAGTGGAAAAATTACTTTCAAGAGGCTCTGTTTGTTCACTTGCGGGGCCCTTGTCGCGCGATTGTGTGATGTTTTCTGTAAATTCAAAAGTGGAGATATTGTCGCAATCTCCATTAATGGGCAGTAAGAGAAGCCTCTCTTGACTGATGGTAATATCTGAATAAGCCGGGTTGTTTTGCTTAAGCCAGATGAGTGCATTTTGGACGGCGTAGCGTCTAACTTTGAAATCTTTAGATGTGTCATTTTTCCCTTGTTTTCTGACTTTCAAGACATTGATCTCTTGAGGAAGCCTGGGAAAAATTTGTGCTGGTTCATTTATCTGTTGTGGGAAAGTGACACAGTGTCCACTAGATCCAATTCCACCATGTTTCAACATATGAACATTTATACAGGGTGAGATCCTGCATATGAGTTGTTGTTCTATGATGGAAAGGTCAGTAAGATGTGGTGGTAGAGGTTTAGGGTCCATATTGTTTTGATCAGAAAAAAGTTTAACTTGATTGTTGTCCTTATAACACCTGAAACAGACTGTTGTTGATTTGGGTGCCATTTTCATGTGAATGCGTTTTTCTTGACAAATAGAACAAGTGTCAATACGGTATGACATTTGTTCAAGTTCAAATGCCCGAATACAGTCAAGTGCTTTGTCAAAGTGAATGTTATCAGAAGGAGGAGGGCAATGAGGAATTTCATGATCCTGCAGAGAGAGTTTTTTTTTCTTTGAGTATATCTTAGCATTGATTCTTTTATGCCTCAATGTTTTTGAATAGTTAGTTTCGTCAGGCAAGGGGTATTGGAAAGGAATGCCATACTTCCTGCAAGTAGATAGTAGTTCGTTTTCTTTGTCATCAAGGGGTATTGTTGTTGTTGACTGCGATACATTGACGGTTTCATCTGTATTGCTGTGAAGAGGGTGTGTTTGTCTGTTTGTGTTTTGTTTGGTTGTGTGACTATGCGAGTTTTTGTTATTTGAATGAGTATTTGTTTTGCAACGCGCGTTTTTCTTTTGTGTAGCAGTTTTCTTGTTTTTTTGTTGTTGAACATGTAGGAGCAGTGCGTTTAAATGTACGAGATGTTGGAGAGTAAATAAGTGTATCAGAAATGCGAGATCTTTTTCTGTGTTTTGTTTTGTTGTTACTTTCAGATGCAGGAATGTTAGGAGCAGGAGCACAGTATGGGTGTTCAAAGTGCATTTTTTGTTCAGTGGTCTGTGTAGGGTAGTGATCTTGTATGCCATAATTATGTTCCGAGAAAACATTAGTAGAGTGAACCGGTTCTTGATTGCTAGTGCATGTAGATGAAGGTACTGCAGTCGCATGGGAATGGTCGTTGGAGCTTGAATGGGGATGCTCATTATTTGCTGTCTGATTGACAGACGGTGTGCGTGTTGATTTGTGAGAGATAAAACTGTGTGACTGTTCGAAAAGGGAAGATGGCACTGGGCGAAGAAGAACGAAATGGTTATTTCTGAGTAGTAAATTAATCACATGGCTGCTAGTTTGAGAACCAAAAGTGGTCAAGACAGGATCTGAGAAGGCGCAATGTAACCAAACATTAATGCAAAGACCATAAAGCAAAGCTGTTACTTCAATTTCACAGTTTGTTGCCCAGCCATTATGTTGAATCATTGAACCCCAGTAAAAATACTGAGAAGTTTTTGACCCATGAAATAGATGAACTTTGTGGCTCCAGTTTGGCCAGTCACTAAGTATGGTTGTGCAAACTTCACGGCGAAATTGTTGTGAATATGCAGTATGTCCAAATAAATAGGTGGCAATACAGTGGAAGTAGCAGTTACCATCCCCCGGCACATCTTGAATGTAGAAATCCTGTCCTCTGAAAGAAATTCGTTGGCATAATTGTAAGTGATTTGCATTGCCCATTGTTCCGGTAGTAAGCTGAAATGAAGCGTGATTTTGTGAATGTATTCGAAGAAGAACTCGTTTGAAATGAGTAAATGCTACCTGATGTGTGCAAAAAAACGACACAGAAAATGCCCCTGCAAGTAGGTTGTCGAAAGTGTAACAGCAGACGACGTTAGTTTGACAGCGGTTTGTTTACAAGTAACGCTGACCTCGCGCGCGGGGTCAAATCGGATCACATGATGTAAATGTTTGTATTTTTTTATTTTGCCTTATTATTTTTCACGGATGATGGAATGAAAAGTGTTGTATGAAATAGAATTAAAGTTGAAGAATAATTTTGTGGATGTGAAGAAATATTTAATTGTATTTCTTCTATTTATGGTTTGCTTACCGTATTTTTGCTATACGAAACAAAGCTGACATTTCTGTTGTTGAGAATCAGTCTGGAATTCTGTAAAGATGGCGGATTCTCGCGAGAAAATGAACGTGATTCCAGGCGAGATTTGGGTGCCTAAGTATGTTGTTCCAGCCTCTCTACATTAAAGCAAACACTTCGTGTGTTTGCTATTATTTCGACGTTTTTTTGTGTTTCTGTTGTAATGGAACTTGACTCTTTTTTTTTGGTTTTGAGAAGCAATTTTGGATATGAATACAATTCTCATGAACTCTGTAAAGATGGCGGATTATCGCGAGAAATTGAACGAGATTCCAGGCGAGATTTGGGTGCTTAAGTATGTTGTTCCAGCCTCTCTACAGTAAAGCAAACACTTCGTGTGTTTGCTATTAACTATCTAAGGGGTGTAAATGAGTGTGTTTGCTCAAAAGGCAGTGCCTTTATTTCATATTAGCAAACACACCCAAATCTCGCCTGGAATCTCGTTCTATTTCTCGCGATAATCCGCCATCTTTACAGAGTTCATGAGAATTGTATTCACATCCAAAAATTACTCTTCAAAAGCAAAAGGAGTCAAGTCCCGTAACAAAAGAAACACAAAAAGCGTCGAAATAATTTTAAAAGGCTCTTTTCGAAGACCGTTCCATCAAACGCTGAAGTTTGATCGCGGGAAAGTTTCGAAACTACGTCACGCGCACCGAGCCGAAAAGGTTAGCCGGTAAAATCCAGCACCGCGCTTGGACCAACGAGTTACCGGAGCATTTACCGAAGCATTTTCCGGAGCTTCTCGGTAGTGTGGAAAGCGCTTCTCGTCTGGCTAAGCAATTAAAACTTTTCACAAACTATTGCTCAGGGACATACAATAAAGCCCTGTGAATAGCTCGGGACACAAAGAGCTATCTGGCTGAACCCGTCGTTTCGCTCCAGACAATTCCCCCCTAGTCGTTTCGCCCAAAAGAGGTTTCCTCCCTGGTCGCCCCTCCCCCGCCCCTGGTCGTTTCGTCCCCGTAGTCGTTTTGCCTACTTTCCAAGGTAAAACTAAGTGGCAAATATTAAAGTAGAATCATCGCCCTCTCACGTGAGTCCAAGGATATCTGATCCATAGTTACTGGCCGACACAGGGCCTTAAAAGTGGCTACTCGGGGAGTTGTGACTAGAACTTGTTACACAAAAATTATTGATTGTTTGATTTATGGTTTGGGGGCGAAACGACTAGGGTTGGGGGCGAAACGACTAGGGGCCATAAAGGGAGGCGAAACGACTAGGGCTGGGTGGGGGAGGAACGTCTTGGGAGCGAAACGTCTTGTTACCAGCTGGCTACCTGTGGATTTCTACCTTGCAAGATTTATAAAGTGATGATGAGCCCCAAATCCATAGCATAATGCTCGTGCTTCATGACACTTTAAAGTGCCCATGCTTCAAATTAACTGAATCCCCCTTATGCAATTTTCTGCCCATGAATTGCACACAGGACCAACACTGGAGCATCGTCAAACTAAGGCTATGTGCAAAGCAGCTGTGAAGCTCAAACAATTGCTTTGGTTTAACCACACGCCAACCCTGGTTTGGTCAGTTTGTGTTATCTCCCAGAGAAAGGGACTAAAGAGATAGAAGAGTTAGTAGAGGAGAAGAGAGGGGGAGGGGGACAGGGGAGAAAGGGAAAAGGAATAAAAGTGTACAAATAGAAGAGATAACAACACTCCTTTTCTACCCTACCTGCCGCAAGGACAGCAGGCCTCGCCCAACTGTAAATCAATATACATGTATGTTGTACTCCGGTCACCTTTGCCTCACAACAGAACAAATTAAAAACAGTTTTATGTAGTTTATGGAAGATCCCTCTTGAAGCACTCAAAGATCCCTGAAATGACACTATTCTTTGGAAGGTGGGCTGATAGCAGATGCCGGTCCATATACCCCATGGAGTATCCTCTACTGTTCGCTGCTTTCAGGTCGGAGAACGTGCAAGCATGGATGCCCAGAGATAGATGATGCCCGGGATTGACATCTTGATGTCAATGCTATCGAGTTTGCAGGTCAAGGCGTTGTATCACTCGGGAGGTAATGCTGGTAGTCACCTCGAGACAAACCGAGTTGCTCGCCGTTGCACCGTCTCGAGCTGATACTATATGTGGGCCCCATACTGATGTGGCATATTCCAGGATGTCTTATCATAGTCGCTACATCATGCTTTAACATCTTCAGACCAGCTGGTTATCTTCCTTCCAAAGAACACCAGGCTGCAGTTTGGCTTTTAACAAATGCATCAAAAAGGATGTCAAGGTACTTTCAAGTTTTTAAGATTGACAGTACATGGCTGTATTCCATTATAGACATTGCTGTAGTCTGTAAAGATCCCTCTGAAGTGCTGCAGTATCAACAATGCTTGAGATCTTGTGGTATAAAAGGCTGTTATTAGCAAAGAGGTGAACTCCAGAGCAGACTTTCTGTGGCAGGTCATTTATGCGTGGGCAGAACAACAACGGTCTGAGAATGAGGGACACCAGATACAGCTTGGCCAATCGCCGTAATCAGGCCTTCTTTTACCAGGTCTGGTTAACCTCTGTTGGTCAGGAAGCTCTGGATCCACTGTAAGTGGTTTATATTTTATCGTGTCTGAGCTTGATAGTGCTCAAGCCATTCATGTGGAACTTTGCCAAACACCCCCTCTTTATATATATATCTATCTATCCTTACTGCGTTAGGTCACATTTGGTTATTGCTCACTTGAGATTTGAAGGACAAACGCCTACGCGGTAATTATGACATTGCGGTAAGGATCTTAACCTGCAGAGGAGATTATTCTTTCTGCACGTAGGTGGTGGGGTGGGGCTCCAGTTATCCAGTTATCGTCTCGATCCGAAGGACCGTGCACTTTTGTGACATTCATCGCTACAAATGATGCCAGTGGAACATGTTCTTCGGATACTAAACTGTATTCTCGCTGCCGGGAATCGAACCGGGGGTCTCCAGCATCAGAGGCACGTGGTTTAACCCGTAAGCAACCACTGTTGGTGTGTTTTTGATGTTCAACACCACTACTCTTTCTTTCTATATATATACTGCAACACCCCCGCCCACGAGGATTACGTGCAGATGTACATTTCATACACGCAAGGTCCTACACAGTAATCATGTAATTACGGTAGGGATCTTTCTTTCTTTCTACTTATACTTATACTCCGATCGGTCACATTTGACAATTACTCGCAGGAGATGGTTCTCTCTGCACAGGGGGGGGGGGGGGGGGGGGGGGGGGCTCCAGTCCAGTTAACTATCTAAGGGGTGTAAATGAGTGTGTTTGCTCAAAAGGCAGTGCCTTTATTTCATATTAAGGGTATCTGCAGACCAAGATCTACAACATGAAGGGTCCACTAAACTCGCCAGCTTCTGGGCTTGGAGAAATAGATTGGGCTACATGGTGCTTTCGCGCAGAGCTGAAACCAAACGAACATATGAACATCTTCCCTTTAAGGGAAATGGGTTGGCATCAGTGTATCATTCTAGAGGGCAATTACATCGAAAAGAAAGAAAGAAATGAGTTAGGCCATTTTTATAACCCCCACTACCCAACTGAGGTAATGGCCAAATATGACCGACTCAGTATAGATTAGGTAGGGTAGGGTAGGGTAGTTAGGTAGGTAGGTAGAATGGTAACACCTGGTACATGTTCCCGCTATTTTTCAAAAGGAGACAACTTTTGGTACTTCCTGTTCACTTTTTCTATAGACTCAGTCTTGGTGAAAAAGGGTTCTATTCTTAAAGGAAAGATTTTGCTCCTGAGGAGCAAATTCTGTCCTTTAAGATTTGACCCCTATTGACATGGAAGACAAAAATACCTTTGCAGGAGTTGCCTTCCCTGAATGTGTACCCATTCCCCTTAAGAGTGAATTATAATCTCAAATCGTTTGTCTTGAATTTGCAATTAAATTTCTTCTGTCTTCACGTCTGGTTCAATTTTACATCCCATATAATGTTCGATCATATGGAAATGAACCCTCGTTGTAGCACTTATGATGCTAAGAAAAACTGAACTTGAAATGTCGTCTGATTATGCAAACTTTTAAATCTTTTTTCATCTAGGCACATAGTCTAGACCCTGGTCAGACAGCTCCTAGTCTGATTTGGGTCCACAGTGATAGCAACAATGTCTTTAAAGAAACCAGCAGGCGACAAAGCAGATGACAATTGTTGTTGTTGTTGTTGTTGTTGTTGTTGTTTATATCGCCTGTTGCAGCTTTTTGCAAAATTTTCAAACACATTTTTGCTTACATACAACCCTGATCAGACTCAGGAGCAGTTTCGTCTTCCCTGGTTTCGTCTTCAGAAGACGAAACCAGGTCTGGACGCCCATCAAATGCCACCGATGAAGAAAGAATCGCATCGTCCAGGTGATTCTAACGACTTCACAGAGCACATACTGTCAAGATAATAAGGAAATCTCACTAAATTTGTCCTCATAGCCGCTTGATTCAACCATGCTAAACGAAGCATCGACATTGGAATCGTTGAAATTTCGCAATTACTTGAAAGTTTAGTGCAGACAGAGAAGTCCCTCGAAAGCACAGTTGGAAATGCTGGGAAAGCCAGACCAAACTTCACATAATGTTATCTAAGTAAACACAAGAAAACGAGAAAAAGACACTTACGGTAACTGGTAGCACACCTTTATTGCACTACTGATTAGTGTATGACAGATTCTAGCAAGCTTTATGGCATTATTTTAAAGTTTCTTAAATAATCTAGTGAGATGAATGAGACAACAAATATTTCATATTCGGTGACTTTCGAACTTAGATGTCATAAGCCAGTCGTTGCATCTCACCTGTGCAGAGCGTCAACTGACTCACAATAAAGTTTGAATGTCAGCTCTATGTATTTTTAGACCTCCATTACGAAAACATGCTGGCCCCGCCCATCGGGGCTTGAAGAAATATATGGGCTGCATGATGCTTCCACGCAGAGCTGAAACCGACCTGCACACGAGTACTGGTAAACCGCTTAGAGGATCGAAGCCTGTCCAGGCAAAGCGGTGCGAGTCGGCCCGTCCATGCTTATAAACCCTATTGGTTTCATTGGGCGGCAGGGCTTGTGATGTCATTTCATCTCAATGTCGGGTAAAAGTCCCACACAATTGGAAGCGACGTCTCCAAAATGACACTTACAGTGTTGATGGGGACATTAAACCTCAAATCAAACAAACAAACGAAAACATGCCTCTTCAAATATATTGGTAAAATTTTACAACCAAAAAATAAAATTTGTCAGATAAAAATCCTGATATTTTTCATATTTCTGCTCAAAATATAGATTGTCGGTAAACGTTAGGACCGCCTCGCCGAGGCGGTTCTAACGAGTACCCACAATCTATGTTTTCAGCAGAAATAAGAAAAATACTGTATACCCCTGTAAACCCCAATTTTACTATATAAAAGTGGGGTTAAAAGGGGTCAAAATTATATAGGCATGTTTTCGTGAGGAATGCCGTAACATCACGTGAACTAGTTTGTGAAATGAAGACCCCCTTACACCCCACTTTATATAGAGAAAACGGCGGTTTATGGGGGTATAGATTATTTTTTCTTATTTTTACGCTAAGACATAGGTTGTGGGTACTCGTTAGAACCGCCTCAATGAGTCGGTTCTAACGAGTACCCACGACATTTGTTTGCATTATTTATAAGAAAAATATCAGGCATTTTCGTCAGAAAAGTAGCCATTTTGGAGATGAGAAATATGCACTATGTCACACGGGTGTGTTATCCTAATGATCTGCGACCAATGACTTGAGACATGACTCGACGACTTTATCTTAAAACATTATCCAAGAATAATCTAAGTTACAGAAGTAATAAAAATAAAGATCTAATAATTCGTATTCATATGGAGTTTTGTATGATTTTTTTTCTTGTAACAGTCAAAGAACCATATTAAAAATTATTCTGCTGCTAGTCTGAGACGAAGTTTAAGATTTATCGTTTGCAATAAGCCGAAAAATACATAAGGTTCTATCTTTCTGTCTTCTGATACTGAGTCGGTCAAATCTGGACATTACATCAGTTAAAAGTTCCTTCTTTAACTCTTTAGACACCAAGAAAACCCACATATGAAAATGTTGTCTGTTGTCTGCTGCATCTTCTAGCGTTTTTTTTCCTTACAGGTAAACATGGTGAACCCTGATCAGACTGCTCCTCTGATCTCGGTCCACACTGTTTGCAACTTACCATCAGGCGACAAAGCAGTCGAAAATTGTTCTGACCGACGTCTTAAGGGTTGTTCCTTGTTTAAATTCCTATACAGTCAAACTTCAATGGCTCGAACACATTTGGGACCTCGAAAATCTGTTCGAAACAGGGGTAGTTCGAGCCACTGAGGTTACTGTCAGGAGGCATAACGAGATACTTTTAGACATCTTTTCGGTGTTCCATAATAAAAATGTATACTGTGTGAACTCATTAGAATCGCCTCATCGAGGCGATTCTAATGAGTACACACAGCATACATATGCAAGATAAAAGACTAAAATCTCCTGAATTATCCCCCACTATTTCTTATGTAGAGGATTTCGCTAGGGGCTCAAGAATGGGTTCGACACATCCATGGTAAACGAGCCATTGGTGTTCGAGCCATCGAAGTTCTACTGTATTGTATGTTTGTAAAATTGTCCAATTTAGTGTCAGCTTCAATATTACATTACAGGCCCTCGCCCATCAGGGCTTGAAGAAATAGATGGGCTGCATGATGCTTCCACGCAGTGCTGAAACGGACCCGCACACGAGTACTGGTAAACTGCTGAGAGGAGCGAAGCCTGTCCAGGCAAAGCAGTGCGAGTCGGCCCGTCCATGCTTATAAACCCTATTGGAGTTCATTGGGCGGCACGGTTTGAGATGTCATTTCATCTCAATGTCGGGTAAAAGTCCCACAAAATTGGAAGCAACGTCTCCAAAATGACCTTTACAGTGTTGACGGGGACGTTAAACCTCAAATCAAACAAACAAACATTACAGAATGAAACAGAATGATTTAAACAAGAGGGCCCAATGGCCCTATATCGCTCACCTGTGTACCAGAAAATCATTAGTGTAGGAGACCACTTGACACTGCTACATACTAAATATCTAAGCTCAGGCAAAGCGTTGTCCATGCTTATAAACCCTACTGGTTTCATTGGGCGACAGGTCTTGAGATGTAATTTCATCTCAATGTCGGGTAAAAGTCCCACAAAATTGGAAACAACGTCTCCAAAATGACCTATACAGTGTTGACGGGGATGTAAAACCTCAAATCAAACAAAATCTGTGCCGTATGGTTTTGGAGAAGAAGATTTTTTTAAGTTTTTTTTCAGTATAAGTCTATAGGAGCTAATGAGCCCTGGGGCTTGGCCAATTTTGACCCAAAGGGCATGGTTGGCAGGATTTATGTAGGCGACCATTTTGTGTTGCTATATACTAAATATCTAAGGTCTGTACTTCATGGTTTCAAAGAAGATGATTGAAGCTTTTTTCCATTATAAGTTTGTTGGAGTTAAGGGCCACAGGATTTGGCCAATTTAGACCCCAGGGGCATGATTGGCAGGATTCATGTAGGCGACCACTCGACATTGCTACAAGCTAAATACTTAAGCTCTGGGACTTATGGTTTCAGAGAAGATTTTTGAAGATTTATTCCCCATTTTAAATTGTTTTTTTTCGTGTGTTTTTTTTTTCATTATAAGGGCCCTGTGGTTTCAGAGAAGATTTTTGAAGTTTCTCCAATTGTAACTCTATGGAAGCTATAGAGCCCTGGGGTGTGGCCAATTTGGATCCCAAGGGCATTAATGGCAGGATTTATGTAAGTGACCATTTGACGTTGCTACATACTAAAAATCTAAGCTCTGGGCCTTATGGGTTCATAGAAGAAGATTTTTTAAAGTTTTTTTTCTATTATAAGTCTATTAGAGGTGATAGGCTTCGGCGTGGCCAATTTTGACCCCAGGGACAGAGTTAGCAGGATTTATGTAGCTGGCTATTTTATGTTGCTAGATACTAAATATCTAAGTTTTGTGCTTCACAGTTTCTGAGAAGAAGATTTTTGAAGCTTTTTCCATTATGAGTCTACGGGAGCTAAGGGGCCCCGGGGCGTGGCCCATTTGGACCCCGGGGGCATGATTAGCAGGAAATATGTAGGTGACCACTTGCCGTTGCTACATGCAAAATACCTAAGCTCTGGGCCCTGTGGTTTCAGAGAAGATTTTTTGAAGTTTTTTTTTTCCAATCTGAGTCTATGGGAGCTAAGGGGATCCCAGGGTGTGGCCCATTTGGACCCCAGGGGCATGATTGGCAGGATTTATGTACGTGACCACTTGTCATTGCTACATGCTAAATATCTAAGCTCTGGGCCCTGTGGTTTCAGAGAAGAAGATTTTTGAAGCTTTTTTTTCCATTATGAGTCTATGGGAGCTAAGGGGCCCCGGGGGTAGCCCATTTGACCCCACGGGCATGATTGGCAAGAATTATGTGGGTGACCACTTGCCATTGCTACATGCTAAATATCTAAGCTCTGGGCCCTGTGGTTTCACAGAAGATTTTTGAAGCTTTTTTTTCCATTATGAGTCTATAGGAGCTAAGGGGCCCCGGGGCGTGGCCCGTTTGGACCCCAGGGGCATGATTGGCAGGAATTATGTAGGTGACCACTTGGCGTTGCTACATGCTAAATATCTAAGCTCTGGGCGCTGAGGTTTCAGAGAAGAAGATTTTTGAAGCTTTTTTTCCAATATGAGTCTATGGGAGCAAAGGGGCCCCGGCGCGTGGCCCATCGGAACCCAGTGGCATGATTGGCAGGAATTATGTAGGTGACCAATTGCCATTGCTACATGCTAAATATCTAAACTCTGGGCCCTGTGGTTTCAGAGTAGAAGATTTTTGAAGCTTTTTTTCCATTATGGGTCTATGGGAGCTAAGGGGCCATGAGGTGTGGCCCATTTGGACCCTAGGGGCATGATTGGCAGGTATTATGTAGGTTACCACTTGCCGTTGTTACATGCCAAATATCTCAGCTCTGGGCCCTGTGGTTTCAGAGAAGAAGATTTTTGAAGCTTTTTTCCATTATGAGTCTAAAGGAGCTAAAGGGCCCTGGCGCCTGGCCCGTTTGGACCCCAGGGGCATGATTGGCAGGAATTATGTAGGTGACCACTTGCCGTTGCTACATGCTAAATATCTAAGCTCTGGGCCCTGTGGTTTCAGAGAAGAAGATTTTTGAAGCTTTTTGTTCCATTATGAGTCTACGGGAGCGAAGGGGCCCCGGGGCATCGCCCATTTGGAACCCAGGGGCATGATTGGCAGGAATTATGTAGGTGACCACTGGCCGTTGCTTCATGCTAAATATCTAAGCTCTGGGCCCTGTGGTTTCAGAGAAGAAGATTTTTGAAGCTTTTTTTTCCATTATGAGTCTATGGGAGCTCAGGGGCCCCTGTGTGTGGCCAATTTGGACCCCAGGGGCATGATTGGCAGGAATTATGTAAGTGACCACTTGCTGTTGCTACATGCTAAATACCTAAGCTCTGGGCCCTGTGGTTTCAGAGAAGAAGATTTTTGAAGCTTTTTTTCCATTATGAGTCTATGGGAGCGAAGGGGCCCCAGGGTGTGGCCCATTTGGAACCCAGGGGCATGATTGGCAGGAATTATGTAGGTGACCACTTGCCGTTGCTACATGCTAAATATCTAAGCTCTGGGCCCTGTGGTTTCAGAGTAGAAGATTTTTGAAGCTTTTTTCCATTATCAGTCTATAGGAGTTAAGGGGCTGCGGGGTGTGGCCAATTTGGACCCCAGGGGCATGATTGGCAGGATTTATGTAGGTGACCACTTGACATTGTTACAAGCTAAATATCTAAGCTCTGGGCTCAGTGGTTTCAGAGAAGAAGATATTTTAATATTTTCCCATTGTAAGTCTATGGGAGCTATATGTTGCCATGGCAACCAGAATTCCAATCCGATCAGCCCAAAAACCTTATGCAGTCTTTCCCCCTACCTGATGATGCTTCTCATGAAATTTGATTAAGATTAGCCACGGGGTATTAGAGATATACTTATTTGAAATTGTTTACGGACGAACGCACGGACGCACGCACGACGGACGACGGACAAAAAGTGATCACAAAAGCTCACCTTGTCACTACGTGACAGGTGAGCTAAAAAACATCGTGTTATTGTTATCATGTTCCACATGATCCTAATTTCCTAATATGTATGTATAATCGCAAAGCAATAATGGCAGAGACATACATAATTTCTATACAATTTGTCGCGCAGTTTAAATCGGACACAGGTAATAGGCGGATCACAATTGTCCCACCTGCTTTCGTCTTCCCTGGTTTCGTCTTCAGAAGACGAAACCGGGTCTGGACGCCCATCAGATGCCACCGATGAAGAAAGAATCGCATCGTCCAGGTGATTCTAACGACTTAACAGAGCACATACTGTCAAGATAATAAGAAAATCTCACTTAATTTGTCCTCACGGCCGCTTTGATTCAACCATGCTAAACGAAGCATCGACATTGGAATCGTTGAAATTTCGCAACTTCTTGAATGTTTAGTGCAGACAGAAAATTCCCTCGAAATCACAGCTGGAAATGCTTTGAAAGCCAGACCAAACTTCATATAATGTTATCTAAATAAACACAAGAAAACGAGAAAAAGACACACACGGTAACTGGTAGCACGCCTTTATTGCACTACTGATTAGTGTATGACAGATTCTAGCAAGCTTTGTGGCATTATTTTAAAGTTTCTTAAATAATCTAGTGAAATGAATGAGACAACAAATATTTCATATTCGATGGCTTTCGAACTTAGATGTCATAAGCCAGTCGTTGCATCTCACCTGTGCAGAGGGTCAACTGACTCACAATAAAGTTTGAATGACAGCTCTATGTATTTTTAGACCTCCATTACGAAAACATGCTGGCCCCGCCCATCGGGGCTTGAAGAAATATATGGGCTGCATGATGCTTCCACGCAGAGCTGAAACCGACCTGCACACGAGGACTGGTAAACAGCTTAGAGGATCGAAGCCTGTCCAGGCAAAGCGGTGTAAGTCGGCCCTTCCATGCTTATAGGCCCTATTGGTTTCATTGGGCGGCATGGCTTGAGATGTCATTTCATCTCAATGTCGGGTAAACCCAAGTCACTTAAAATTGGAAGCGACGTCTCCAAAATGACCTTTACAGTGTTGACGGGGATGTTAAACCTCAAATCAAACAAACAAACGAAAAAATTACTATTCAAATATATTGGTAAAATTTTACAACCAAAAAATGAAATTTTTCAGATAAAAATCCTGATGTTTTTCATATTTCTGCTCAAAATATAGATTGTGGGTACACGTTAGAACCGCCTCGGCGAGGCGGTTCTAACGAGTACCCACAATCTATGTTTTTGAGCAGAAATAAGAAAATACTGTATAGCCCTGTAAACGCCAGTTTTACTCTATAAAAGTGGGTTTTAAGGGGGACAAAATTATATTGGCATGTTTTTGTGATGAATGTCGTAAGCTGCTATGTCCCTTCCCGGGTTCCGTATTCTGCTGCTAGCCTGAGACGAAGTTTAAAGATTTATCGTTTGCTATAAGCCGAAAAATACATAAGGTTCTATCTTTCTGTCTTCTGATACTGAGTCGGTCAAATCTGGACATTACATCAGTTAAAAGTTCCTTCTTTAACTTGTTAGACACCAAGAAAACCCACATCTGAATATATTGTCTGTTGTCTGCTGGATCTTCTAGCGTTTTTTTCCTTACAGGCAAACATGGTGGACCCTGGTCAGACTGCTCCTCTAGAAGCAGTCTGATCTGGGTCCACACTGTTTGCAACTAACCATCAGGCGACAAAGCAGTCGAAAATTGTTCTGACCGACGTCTTAAGGGTTGTTCCTTGTTTTAATACCTCGTATATTGTATGTTTGTAAAATTTTCCAATTTAGTCAGCTTCAATATTACATTACAGAATGAAACAGAATGATTAAACAAGAGGACCAAGATGGTCATGTATCGCTCACCTGAGCTAACAGATTCAAAGTTTCAGGAAGTGCCAACCTTTACTGAAGGATTTATTTGAGGACAAGGTGATGACATAGTAAGCATTTTCTGCAATCAAGTAGAATGTAACTCTATTATTAAATCGGCTGAACTCACCGCTTTTTCAATCAAGCTTTTATTCCTGACTTGCTTATGTGTAACTTTCAAGAAGATCCGATATAAACTGAAGGGGCCATGGTGATGACAAGGTCAAAAATAAGCAATTAACGGCTGCAATCAAAGGGATGTAACTCTATGATAAATAGGCAAACCTCACGAGTTTTCAAACTCCTCCGAGCTTTTCTGCCTGACTTACTTGTTTGTAAGTTTCATGAAGATCCGATCAAATCTGAAGGGGCAGCAGTGATGACCCGGTTGAAAACTCAGCCCAGCAGGGGACATAACCCCATGCTTAATTAACTGGCATTGCTAGTTCTCAAACTTGTCTGAGCTTTTATCTCTAACTTACTAACATATAAATTTCAAGAAGATCCGATGAAAACTGAAGGAGTGCGGTAAAAAAACAAGGTCAAAAATAAGCATTTTCAGCAAAGGAGGTGACATAACTTTATCAGTAATTGACCCACATCGCTAGTTTTCAAACTCATCCAAGCTTTTAAATCGGACTTACTTGTACGTAAGTTTCTAGAAGATCCGATCAAAACTGAAGGGGCTACGGTGATGACAATGTAAAAAATCGGTATTTTCATCAATCAAAGGGATGTCACTCTATGAAAAATGGTCCAACTTAGCCGATTTTCGAACTCCTCCGAGTTTTTATCCCCAGCCACATTACATATAAGTTTCAGAAAGATCGATCAAAACTGAAGGAGCTACGGTGATGACAAGGTCAAAAATAGGCATTTTCAGCAAAGGGACATAACCCTATGATAAATGGGCCGACTTGGCCAGTTTTCAAATTAATCCAAGTTTTTATCTCCAGCCACCTTACGTTTAAGTTTCAGAAAGATCCTATCAAAACTGAAGGGGCTACGGTGATGACAAGGTCACAAATCGACATTTTCAGCAATGAAAGGGATGTAACTCTATGAAAAATGGGCCGACTTGGTCGGTTTTCGAACTCGTCCGAGGTTTTATCCACAGCCATCTTACATAATATGAAATAAAGGCACTGCCTTTTGAGCAAACACACTCATTTACACCCCTATCTATCTATCTATATTCATACCTATTGAGTTGGTGACTCAGTTAATTTGCAGCGTGGAAACTTTAAAGTACCTTGAAGCACTAGCGTTATACTATAGATTTGGGGGCTTATCATCATTTTGTAAATCTTGGGAAGGTAGAAATCCACAGGTAGCCAGATAGCTCACTGTGTCTCATACAATTCCCATGGCTTTATTTTATTCCCCTGAGTGATAGTTTGCGAAAAGTTGTAATTGATTGGCCAGACGAGAAGCGTTTTCCACCCTACCGAGAAGTTTCGGTAAATGCTTCGGCATATGCTCCGGTTACTCGTTGGTCCAGTCGCGGTGCTGGGTTTTACCGTCTAACCTTTGCGGCTCAGTGCGGTACGTTTCAGTTAATTTAAACGCGTGACGTAGTTTCGAAGCTTTCCCGCGACCAAACTTCAGCGTTCGATGCATCGATCTTGAAAAGAGCTTTTTAAAATAATTTCAACGCACTTTGTGTTTCTGTTGTAATAGGTCTAAACTCCTTTTGGTTTTGAGAAGCATTTTTTGGATAGGAATACAATTCTCATGAACTCTGTAAAGATGGCGGATTATCGCGAGAAATTGAACGAGATTCCAGGCGAGATTTGGGTGCCTAAGTATGTTGTTCCAGTCTCTCTAGAGTAAAGCAAACACTTCGTGTGTTTGCTATAAGTTTCAGAAAGATTCGATCAAAACTGAAGGGGCTACGGTGATGACAAGGTCAATAATCGGCATTTTCAGCAATCAAAGGGACTTAACTCTATGATAAATGGACCATCTTGGCCGGTTTTCGAACTCATTCGAGTTTTATCCCCAGCCCCCTTACATATAAGTTTCAGAAAGATCCGATCAAAACTGAAGGCGCTACGGTGATGACAAGCATTCTCCGATACTGTAAGTTTATGGGACCTTGTGGTTGCCATAACAACCAAAGTTTTAGAGCGATTTCGAAAAAAAATTTATGCCATCAATGCCTACCAGAGGCATGCTACAGATGAGAAATGATTGAGATCAGCTTGCAGGCTGCAGAGATATAGCTGCTCAAAAGTGTCGACGGACTTCGGACGACGGCGGACCCACTATACTATAAGCTCCCCTGGAGCCTTCGGCCCAGGTGAGCTAAAAAACATCGTGTTATTGCTATGCATGTTCCGCATGATCCTAATTTCCGAATATGTATATATAATTGCCAAGATATAAGAAACAAAATGCATAAATCAAAAATCTATAAGCGCAGCTTTCTGCAAAAGAAAGATAATATTGCAAAGATGAACACATTAATTAGAAAACATTAATTAAACATTAGCCAAAAATAATGGTACAGCACAGATATCGGAAGTATTGGATCATTTCTCTTTAGATACAACTTCCGTTATAAGGACCATCCAGAAATAAGACCATTCCATTATTAAGAACATTTTCAATCAGTTCCAAAACATACTCATTGCATTTAGCCCACGCCGGCAACAGGATGGTATAGAGTACCCCAAACATATCCGTGCGTTACAGAGCATTCTCTTTTGTTTTTTGTTTGATTTGAGGTTTAACGTCCCCGTCAACACTGTGTAGGTCATTTTGGAGACGTTGCTTCCAATTTTGAAAGCCCTTTACCCGACACTGAGATGAAATGACATCTCAAGCCCTGTCGCCCAATGAAACCAATAGGGTTTATAAGCATGGACGGTCCGACTCACATCGCTTTGCCTGGACAGGCTTAGATTCTCTAAGCGGTTTACCAGTACTCGTGTGCGGTCGGTTTCAGCTCTGCGTGGAAGCATCATGTAGCCCATCTATGTCTTCAAGCCTCGATGGGCGGGTGCCAACAGAGCATTCTGTCATATCTCCAATCTCCAAAACTGGCTTTTTCTTTCTGATGATTTTTTTTATTTTTTTTTACCTTAGAGGCAAATGTGCTGATCAGCCTGCGCATGCGCACAGTCTACACATGCGCACAGTCTACGCATCCCCGCAGTCTGATAAGCACCTTTGTGTTTGTTGCTTGGCTAGTACAATATGTAGACTCTTGCTATTCTCATAGCAACAGATAAGGTAAGTAATTTTTTGATAATTGAAGGATAGTTTTCTTTATTTCTCCATATTAACCTATGTTGTGGGTACTCATTAGAACCGCCTCGGCGAGGCGGTTCTAATGAATACCCACAACATAGGTTTTATACAGAATTGACAAAAACTATCCTTCGATTATCACAAAATCCGAACATTATTTGTTGCTATATAGTCTGCAAGGCTTGAGAGAACTGTTTCCCAGTAAGCATTCTACATAAATCTACAGCGGGCCGTTAGCGGCCCGTCAGGGTAGCTGACGGGCCGCTAACGGCCCGCTGTAGATTTATGTAGAATGCTAGCAGGGTTGTGTTTTGCCTGGTTTTAAACACGGAAGACAGATTTTTTTGACGACCGGGCTCATATTATTTATATTATTTTTTGAGAAAGCACACTTGAAGGATTGTATTCTAAAACTCTCACCAAACACTCCTTATAACTCCTTCTCTAGTATTGCTTAATTTGTTTGTTTTGGAGTTTAATGGCCCCTCAACACAGAAGAGCATGCCACGACAGTCAGTGAATCTAGATACACTTTTCCTGGGTCGGTATATTGGCACCCAGATTTACGGGGTAGAGCTAGGACTGGTCGACCCAGTGTCAGGATAATGTGACTGGGTGTGGTATCATGTAATGTGTCTGGGACATGATACCTCAGTGAGGCAGCACTATAAAAGTGAGCACTGAGCTCCCTGTCGCAACCAGACACCGTCGTGATATGACTGAAAAATTGTTTAAAGCGACGTTAAACCCGAATTCACACACACACACACACACACACACACACACACACACACACACACACACACACACACACACACACACACACACACACAGGGTCGGTATAGTTTCTTTAAGCCATTAAATATAGTAGAGTGAACATTCTTCGCACTTGGGAATCTTTGTTGAAGAAGGACAGTTCTTGTTTCCAAAAGCAAATTTTCTCCCTCTGAAAAACGGTGGTAGTTCTTGAAAGTGTATCCAATACCATTAAGGGTGTAAGCTATGAGCTTCTAAGCAGGTTATGGTGCTACAAACAGGTAATAAGCTCAGATCATCGCAGACAGTTATTATCAACGTACTTCGTCACATTTTACTATACTAGTACTTGTGACTTTCTGTTCCTCCACGACCGAATCCTGAAACAAATGGACAACTCAGAATTAATATAGGCTTAACTGGCCCATAAATCGCTCACCTGATTAATCGTGATATGTTAATTATGTTACCCCTAAACGCTGACCACATTTGAAAGAAATCACAAAGGTAGAGTTACACGACCAAAAGGGACATTGATGTAACTTAAACTCCAAAACTAGAGCTGTTGGAATCCGTTAAAAGGTTCCACATATAAGTCTCATGAGAAATGGCTGAAATATGGTGGCCACAAGGTGAAACTGTGCATTCTTGGGGCCATTTTGTTGCCCAGCTTGGACACAAGAAATTAGGGAAAAACACAGTTTGAACTTAGCCAAGACACACACGAAAGACAGGCTTGTATGAAATTCGAAATGAATCCAATGTAAAATGCAAAAGTTATGGTATCTACAGAGTCAAACTGGTATACTGGCAGCCATTTTGTCAGCCATCTGGAAAAAGGAGTCAGAGAAAAATCTATCTTCAAATTCTTTCCAGACAATGTTTACAAAAAGTCGTTTATCAAATTTGGAAATAAAATCCATAGGGTCAAATGGAGCACGGGTGCGACTATTTTCCTGGTCATCTTAGATATCTGTATGGAAAGATTTTATCAATTTGGGTTTCCATGGCGTCCAACTGTTCCGAAGTTTAAGGGGAATGGGAATACCTGACAGTTTTTCCCGCCTTTTTTCAAAGAGAGGCACTTTTCGGAATTTCCTGTTCGTTTTTCTATAAGGATTGTCCAACGGAAAAGAGGTCTACTCTTAAAGGAAAGAATTGGCTCCTCAGGAGCCAATTCTTTCCTTTTAGAGTTGACCCCTATTGACAACTTTTTGAGGAGTTGCCTCTCCTCATTGTGTATTCATTCCCCTTAAGCCCAAGCCGGCTAACGGTTTTAAAGATGTCGTTTGAAGATTTTTCAATACTGCCGCCATGGCAGCCATCCCGGATGTGAGACGGAACGATTTCAGCAATTCTGAACCTCCGTGCCGCCCAAATGCCTGCTACCAAGTTTCGGCTCATTCCGACTCAGCACGGGTTTCGGGACATGTCGTTTGAAGATTTTCAAAATTGTGGCTACCTTGGATTTCGGCACAGTACGGCTTTAGTAATGTTGAATCTCTCCGATGCCTCCATCACCTTTCAGCTCAATCCAACGTACAGTTTAGAGAACAGATAATGTTTTGAAGAATTTTCGTCTTACTCTAGTTATCTCCTGGAAGCTAAAACCTTGTGATTTCTATAATTGGGCCCCGCCAAGCGATTTTGGTACTTATCGCCTATGCGAGCAGCGAAGGTTCAGGCGAGCCTGCGCATCCGCGCAGTCTCGCCAGAACCTTCGCTGCTCGCTCATACAAGCAGTGAATCAAGAGGAACCTTCAGACAGAAAGCCATATCCCTGGCCCCTCTGAATGGCTGGGCATGCGCAGTTAAAATTTGTCATGACGGAATGCTCGAAGACCCAAATTCGCTTGGCGGGGCTCAATTATAATTTCAAAACGAGTTTCTCAGTAATAGTTTTGTTGAGGGTATTTGTTAGCATTGCCTCCGTAGGTTTTGAGTATTTGTTAGAATCGCTTCATATCACAGGTCCTGGTGTACGAACGTCATTTGACGTGTCACCAATAACAGTTCTCATTCTGATTAATATCTATCAATGTATATTGGAGTTACAGCGATCACAAGGTGATCACAATGAAATACTGTCAGGGGAGCTAACTAAAATACTATGGCACATAAAGTTGTGGTTCTTATGCATGACATGCCTACTCAACCTCATGTATTATTGTTACAAGTACCATCAATATATCTCAAAGAGTATTGGAGTTACAGCGATCACAAGGTGGTCACAATGAAATACTGTCAGGGGAGATAATTCAATTACTATTGCACCCAGAGTTGTGGTTATTGTGCATGACACGCCTTCTCAACAGTGTGCACAATTGTGCCAAGTACCATCAAAATATCTCAAAAGGTTTTGAAGTTATGATCATCACAAGGTTTTGTCTACGGACGGACGCCAGGATGAGGTCGGGGGACACAAATGCACTATGTCGCACGTGTGTGTTATCGAAATCATGTCGAACACAGGTTTTCTTTTCTGAAAATAAAAATGTGAGTAGGTTTTGAATTTGCAAATGCCCAGAGCATTTCATCTTTCCAGGCTGGATTCCCACAAGTACATGTCAGATGTTGTGTTTCAAAACTGTCGGTTTCTGCAGGAACATCTGCGTAATGTGTCGCAGAACAATGGTACATATAGATTTTATCCAGTAATTTCACTTATATAATTGAAATCTATGGTATCTGGGGATATATCTGAGCGCGACGGCTCAAATGTGACACAAGCAAGGCTAAAACTCACAGCATTCAAATGAAGAGCTTGAAGTCTAAAATGTGACACAAGCGAGGTTATAACTCACAGAATTCCATTGAAGAGCTTGCGGTCTCACATGCGATCCAAGCGAGGCTAACTCGCAGCAATCCATTGAAGAGGCATACTATATCGAGGCAAAAACTCAGCATTCCGTTGAAGAGCCTGGCATTTGCGAAACTGAAGTTCACCTCATTCCGTTGCAAAGCATGGCGTCT
This sequence comes from Lucinisca nassula, assembly GCA_963580285.1. Taxonomy (NCBI): domain Eukaryota; kingdom Metazoa; phylum Mollusca; class Bivalvia; order Lucinida; family Lucinidae; genus Lucinisca; species Lucinisca nassula. The sequence continues at coordinate 182,187,008 of OY757010.1, forward strand.
CATACGTGACCCTAGCGAGGCTAAAACTGAAGTGCTTAAAGTCTCACTGGGCACAACGTTTTATCATCGTCAAAAGTACACCTTGACTTTGCATTGATATTAATGGAAGCTTTGCACTAAATACGGGAGGTACTGGTTTTTATCACTTTGGGACAGAGCTTTTAGTTGCAGTCTAAATACCAGGCAGGCTTCCATTGGATGAATATCCCATGTTTCATTTCATTGTGAGAAAAGGATAGTTATAAGGAAATAAAATGATGTGTGTTTTATAATAATATCTGCAAGCTCAAAGAAATTGTTGCTGATTTTATATTGTCACCTCTCCTTTAAAAAGCCGGCTTGTATTCACTGCGAATCTGCATGTAAACAAACATGGCGGACCATAACTTGAAAAGGAGACGGGCAACATGTGGATTTTTTCTCATTGTTGAGCTAGGATGGCTCTATAAATGAGTAAGGTTTGAAAAGTTTTGTATGTGTAGTTTTTATGGGAGCATGTAAAAGGTTACTATTGTCGCCTATGGAAAATATTTAGTGGTAAGCTCCCTAATAAGACGTTGCCTATTCGTCATGTTCCCTGAACATGATAGTTATAGGCAACGTCGTATCATGGTCGATACGTCATGATGTTGATGCGACGTTGTGTGAACGTCATGTTTGTTTGTTTTGAGGTTGCTCAGGGGTGTGTACTCACCTCCGGGTCCAAACATGCTGGCGTAACAAGGCTGATGGCAGTATGGTTTACCATTATTCTGTTAAGAAAAGAACGCATATAATAACTGTAAACAATTCAGTAAAATTTCGCCAGTAACACCACTTGCAGTGTGTGTGTGTGTGAATTCGGGTTAAACGTCGCTTTCAACAATTTTTCAGTCATATCACGACGGTGTCTGGTTGCGAAAGGGAGCTCAATGCTCACTTTTATAGTGCTGCCTCACTGAAGCATCATGTCCCAGACACATTACATGATACCACACCCAGTCACATTATCCTGACACTGGGTCGACAAGTCCTAGCTCTACCCCGTAAATCTGAGTGCCAAACGAGGAGCAGCTAGTACCATTTTTAACGACTTTGGTATGTCGCGGCTCGGGATCGAACCCGTGACCTCCCGTTCCCCGGAGCGGACACTCTACCAACTGAGCTATCGGGGCCGGTCACACCACTTGCAGTAATACTAGCGAAGTTTTTGTTTCCAAAAGCGGTATCAGAAGTGGGCTGGTGTTATTGTTGAATACATAATATGTATGTTTAAAAAAAATCTGCACGTGAAGTTGTTCATACTTCAATGAATACATTGACTAAATCATTTAGTACCGGAAACCCCAAAACGGGTACCCTGGCAAACAGTGCAGGCCCAGATCAGACGCCGCAGAACGCGGCGTCTGATCAGGGCCTACACTGTTTGCAAAAAGTTCAGTCATTTTCCAAATAAATTTTGATGAAAACCCAACCTGACACCCCTAAATTTTGAAATGGACTCCTGCTATATATAAGGAGGAAGATTCCATTTGGTACAAAAAGGGTTAAAGAAAGTAATATTTTGTACAAACTCTCATAGCGGATTCATATCCGATTGGCAATGTGGTGCAGGCTGCTGATTCATGATATGCTCTACCTTTGCTTAGTGCATACACTGTCAAATCAGTTGTTTGTTAGATTTGAGGTTTAACGTCCCCGTCAACACTGTATAGGTCATTTTGGAGACGTTGCTTTCAATTTTGTGGGAATTTTACCCGACACTGAGATGAAATGACATCTCAAGCCCTGTCGCCCAATGACACCAATAGGGTTTATAAGCAAGGACGGCCCGACTAGCACCGCTTTGCCTGGGCAGGCTTAGATCCCCTAAGCAGTTTACCAGTGCTCGTGTGCGGTCGGTTTCAGCTCAGCGTGGAAGCACCATGCAGCCCATCTATTTCTTCAAGCCCCGATGGGCGGGGGCCGGAATACATATGTATGTTTCAAAAAAATCTGTAGTCAATTATTGAGACGTAATGTTGTTCATACTTTAATGAATACATTGACTAAAGATACAGTCGAACTTCAATGGCTCGAACACCTTTGGGACCTCGAAAATCTGTTCGAGACTGGGGTAGTTCGAGCCACTGGGTTTACTGTCAGGAGGCATAACGAGATACTTTTAGTCATCTTTTCGGTGTTCTATAATGAAAATGTATGTTGTGTGTACTCATTAGAATCGCCTCATCGAGGCGATTCTAATGAGTACACACAGCATACATTTGCAAGATAAAAGACTAAAATCTCCTTAATAATCCCCCACTTTTTCTTATATAGAGGATTTCGCTAGGGGCTCAAGATTGGGTTCGACACATCCATGGTAAACGAGCCATCGGTGTTCGAGCCATCGAAGTTCTACTGTAGTAATATTTTGTACAAACTCTCACAGCGGATTCATATCCTACGATTGGTAACGTGGTGCGGCCTGTTGATCCGTGATATGCTCTACCTTTGCATAGTGCATACACTGTCAAATCAGAGGTTACTGCAAAGGGAATAGGAAATCCAAAAAGTTGTCTTCGGAAGTGTGTCAGGGCCCAGTTGCTCAAAGCATCGTTAAGACATCACGAAAACACTACTTTATAATTTTGACCCACTTTAACCCCACTTTTATACAGTAAAACTGGAGTTTACAGGGATAAACATTTTTTTCTTATTTCTGCTCTAAATATAGATTGCGGGTACTCATTAGAACCGCCTCAATGAGGCGGTTCTAATGTGTACCCGCAATCTATATTTTAGCAGAAATAAGAAAAATATCACACTTTTTCGTATTAAAATTTTTCATGTTTTCGGCGGTAAAAGTTACAATGTATTAGTATAGGCGTGTTTTCGTAATGGCTTAACGAGCAATTGTTAACCACTCTAGCAAGTACAATAATTCTCTGGTATTTTACAGCAAAAATATGGGCAGCTTTTGCATTTATTTTTCAGCAAAAATATTGCCATGCTTGCCATATTGAGTGATGACGCGTGTGTTTACTTATCCTGTTGAATCAATTAATTCACCCACACCCATTACTATCCATCCATCAAATTACTTGATACTATGTATTCATTGAATTCATAAACCCAATGTCATACAGTTCATGATTTTGTTTGTATTGGAGTTTAACGGCCCAGTCAACACTATTTAGGTAATTTTTGAGCCGGTCAGTTTACCTATCCACACTTTTCCTGGGCAGGCTTATAGGTTAACCAGTACAGTGCACATTCTTTCGCCAGAAACTGACAACCGCCCTTCTTGAATCAGCGGAAGGGAGACGGAATGACCGTAGAAAAGATTTCATGATCAATCTCAACGAAAGAATGTTGCCGACCGCGGTAGGTATCGAACCCGCGTCCTCCTGATCACAAGTCAGACGCGCATCCGACTGAGCTACCGAGCCCGGGCTATACAGTTCATGAATGACATACATTCTGAAGCCATCTGATCAGGATCTACACTGTTTGGAAATGTAGGGGTTTTCCTTTTTAGCAGGATAGGGTTAAATCACCTCTTGTGGGGAAGAGGGAGCTGCTTGCTATGCTGTTTGTGGTTCGTTTATTTCCCTTTTTTTTTTTTTTTTTTGGTGTTTAAGAAATAGATCAGCTCTAACTGTGATTTGTTGAGTAATAAATCACAGTTTGGAGGTCAGTTGTAAAGTAGACAAATCACGAGCGCGTAGCGCGCGTGATTTGTCTACTTACAACTGACCGACAAACTGTGATTTATTACTCAACAAATCACAGTCTAGAGCTTATCTGTTTCGATTCTAACACGCTGAAAATCGGCAATAATGTTGTTGTTTCCTTCAAAATCTGACAACTTTTCGCCATTGTTAGAAGAAATGCCGCTAAAATTATCGACTGAAACACATGCATTTATATCCTTTTCTAACGTTTTCGATGTGAGACTATAACGTTACACCGTCTAACGTCAAGGAAATCAACAAGTGACGTCATAAATTCGCAGTTTTTAATGACGTCACTTGTCACGCTCTTCCAAGCTGTGATTTGTTGCAGAATAAAACACAGTCATTTTCCATTGCCTATATAGGTGCGCTGTGTTAGAATATCATTTTTTTCATTGCCTCTTGGTTCTATTAAAATTAGTAGGCTGTAATCTTTGATTGTGGCTTTTACTGGGCATCTGTTTCTACATTTTTAGGTTCAGAAGAGAAAATCAGAGTCTAACTGTTGGTTTTCGTTTGCTCCAGCATTTCAGTGGTTTCTTGCTGTCGAGTCCTCGCCGTTGTTTCATCTCTGTGGTTGTTTGTTCTTTTTTGTGTGTTCATATTGAAATGATGAGTTAGGAGCCCTTCATGCGGACCGAACAAATTATTTGTCTAAATCGCGACGTAAGTAAGGGCGAGGATTGTGGCCACGTAAAATCGATTTAAGCCCCGCAGTGGAATTCGTTTCACTGACCGTTCCAAGGCGGTTCTTCTGTCGCGGTTTATTTTTGTTATGGTTTGTCTTTCAGAGTTTGTATCGTTTATATTATGTTGATTTGGATAGCCAGCTGGCCATTTTGTGGGAAAGTAACTGTCCTTTTGGCTTTCCGCTGTTGATGTTTCCATTAGGGTCTGTTTTTTCATGTTTGCCTTTCTTTCCCTTTGGGGACTCTGATTGGAGCTGTGGGTTCAAGTACCCAGAACGTATGTTTTATATAGAGGATCTTACATGAGTGTTCATGTAATACTGAATTTATTAAACGAGTTGAGGAAAAGGGATAAAATGCGAGGCTTTGCCGAGCATTTTATCCCTTTTTTCATCAACGAGTTTAATAAATTCAATAATACATGACCACGAATGCAAGTTTCTATTTATCATATGACATTTAAAACGCATTTTATTCACGATTTGTTTACAAAAAAAATGTCAATATTCCGCCATTAGAAAATGCGACGTCGTTAAGGACGTCGTATATCTAACGTTATTAATTTGCATATTTAATCCACTAGATGATTATCAAAATTATTACATGGCGTTATTACACTCTCAGACGCGACGTCATATGATAAATACTAACGTCCTTGTTTGGAGTTTAACGGCCTTGTCGAAATTATGTCACATCAAGCCAACCACTTTACCTAACCAAACTTTTCCTGGGCAGGACCTAACCACACTTTTCCTGGGCACGCTCAGCATAAGCGGGTAACCAGTACAGTGCACGTCATTTCGCCAGAACCTGACAACTGGCCTTTTTTGAATCAACTGAAAGGCAAGAATGACCGTAGAAAGGATGTCATGATCAATCGAAAGAATGTTTCCAGCTCCGGCAGCTATCGAACTCGCTATTTCCCGACCACCAGTCAGACGCTCGACCGACTACACCACCTGTTTTATGGAGAGAAAAAACCCTCAATATCATACGCTTTCTCTTTTTTTTTTTTTTTTTTTTTTTCTTTGCTTCGTGTTTTGATTTGGTTTTACGGCCATTTCAAGATTATTTCACTTATTCGAGACGATCGTTAATCAGAGGTGGGCGAACACCGGAGTACCCAGAGAAATCTGACGCTATGGATGAACTTTATTTCCAGGGTCCATGCGATCACAGAGGGCACACAGTGTTACTTTAACGCTGAATCAACTTCGAAACATTGTTTCAAAATTGTCAACTAAGGTGGCTTTATTCGAGACTATTTACAAAGCGCTCCCAATAAGGCGCTTTTTCAACCGAAAATTTCTGATATTTTTTCTTATTTCTGCTTGAAAACATATTTTGTGGGTATTCATTAGAAGCGCCTCGGTGAGGCGCTTCTAATAAGAACCCACACAATATGTTTTCAAGCATAAATAAGAAAAATAATATTTGGATACCCCTCTCTTATCTGGGGCTATGCTACCTACCTCGGCATGGCTGCCTGGCGTTAAAGTCTTATTACATTTTTCACATCTCAAACAACCGCTGTGCCAGTCTTTACCCAAGGACGTCTTCTTCTCAGCTAGAAAATTAAACAAGAGGACCATGAGGTCCTGATCGCTCCCCTGAGCCCAGAGAATTATTTCGGTCCTTTTTTTCTCATCTGACTGACTTTGATCTTTGGTACTGATAAACAGGTCAAGGTGAGTCTGAGGTCATTATTTATAATTATTGTTGTTGTTGTTGTTGTTGTTGTTGCTGCTGCTGCAGCAATTTTGGTCAGGTGATCTGGACCATCTGAACAAACGTTCGTTCATCTTTTGCCATGGCAGCTGCATATAAAATTTAATTATAATTGGCCATGAAGTTTCAGAGAGCATGTACTTTGAAAAGTTTATGGACACCTGGGGTAAAGGTCGATGAATGACCTTTACATATAGAATTCACAACCATTCTTACAATATGTACACTCTATTCGTAATCACAACAGTTTTAGAAATATGCATTTTAAGAGGTCAACTAGATGAAGCTTCATATCAAACATCAAAGACCTGGGCCTTTTGGTTTCAGACAAGAAAAGTTTTTAAAGATTTTACCAATACATGTCTCTGTAAAACATGTTGGCCCTGGGGTGGGGTGGTTTTTGGACTCAATGCTATAATTTGCCAATTTTTGTAGAGGTCCACTTGATGAAGCTTCATACCAAATATCAAGCCCCCGCCCAAAGGGGCTTGAAGAAATATATGGGCTGCATGATGCTTCCAGGCAGAGCTGAATCCGGCCCGCACACTAGTACATGTACTAGTAAACCGCTTAGAGGATCTAAGCCTGTCCAAGAACCGCGGTGCGAGGCGGATCATCCATGCTAATAAACCCTATTGGTTTCATCGGGCGAGAGGGCTTGAGATGTCATTTCATCTCAATGTCGGGTAAAAGTCCCTCAAAATTGAAAGCAACGTCTCCAAAATGACCTTTACAGTGTTGACGGGGACGTTAAATCTCAAATCAAACAAACAAAATCATACCAAATATCAGAGACCTGGTATGTACAGTACGAAAACCTCAAATAACTTCCGAAATATACCACCTGGCGGTTTAGAATTTGTCCACATTGTAAGTACCGATTTGTTCATATTTTCTAAGGTGAAAATATGTCCAAGAACATTTGCACAAAGGAACACAACTGCTTTTTACCTTGTTTATTCATAGGAATAAATCGGGTGCTGCATCGGCTATCGCTTAACTTACACGTCTGTCATTAGGCAAATATAAAACCAGATATGTAAGTGACAAATATATGTGAACAAATTCCTCCAGATGTAAAATATTTGGAAGTGCATACTTTTTTTTTTATTTTACTATCCAGGTTAAAAAAAAATATCCAGTTTTTGATGACCACAAAGTTAGTTCCTTTTTCCTATTCCTTTTTCTTTTTTCCTTATTCGACTGAATCAGTGAATTGAAAAAGATTAATGATACCGAGAGTCGTTACATACAGAAATGTGCCTTATGACATGCACAGATAGCCCGTTTGTGAAAGGCTACATGAAAAATTGACATTTCATGATTGTAAAACGACAAAAGTGAGATATGTCTAGAATGAATGTCAGAGTAATACAAGTCATAAAAAGCGACAGCAGACATCTGCAACCTAAGAAACGTTTGAGTTACTCTTCCACCACACACGGAGACGGGACCAAGACTCATCTGAATGTCTGGAGAAGCTCGGGATATCAACACAGGGGTAAATTATACATTCCAAGTAGGAATACTGTCATCTTTTTCAAACAGACATACCGTCATCTGTTTCAAACACTGAATTTCAATTTTGAGACAATTTCACAGCAGCCGTCTGAGTTGATCTGGGTACACGCAACATGCTGACCTACATGAAACAATGTAAATTGCTACTAAATAGAGGATCTTACATGAGTGTTCATGTATTATTGTATTTATTAAACGAGTTGAGGTAAAGGGATAAAATGCGAGGCTTTGCCGAGCATTTTATCCCTTTACCTCAACGAGTTTAATAAATTCAATAATACATGACCACGAATGCAAGATTCTATTTATCATATGACATTTAAGACGCATTTTATTCGCGATTGTTTACAAAAATATCAATATTCCGCCATTATTAAACGCGACGTCGTTAAGGACGCCGTACATGTAACGTTACGGGGCGTATCTAGCTAATTTGCATATTTAATCCACTAGTGGACTATCGAAAATATTACATGGCGTTATTACACTCTCAGACGCGACGTCATATGATAAATTGCTATACATTGATATTAAATTCATAACCTTGAACGATAAAAATAGTGCGATTATTTTCTATTAAAAACCATAACCTAAGTTTCCCCAATTCAGTGACTGTCATGTGGACAAAGCATTAATTCAAATTCTGCCCTTTATAGCTTTGGGTCGATTGTAAAACAATCTACCCAAAAACTGACGTTGCTTCCAATTTTTGGGACTTTTACCCGACATTGAGATGAAATGACATCCCAAGCCCTGTTGCCCGAAATGAATGGATGAATGAATTTAATTTTGAGTTGGCGTGGCTGGTTTATTATATCACGATGACTCACGCATATTTACCGAAGGTGAGGTGACAGCTTGTGTGGCTTTCTGTTCATTGTAAAATTGTAAAGCCAAGTGATTTATCAATCTGGTTATAGTTTAGGTTCATAAAATTTGTGTTTACAATTTACTACATAAAAGCCATAAATAACATCTAAATTGCCAAGAGGAAATTGAACTAACATTGATAAGGCGTTGCATACACGTTGTGTGCCCACCGTCATGCACCCCAGGTAAGGAAATCCATAGTTATAGCTCGGGATAGAAATTCCGTTCTAACCATGGTGTTCTTACCCAAAATCGAATATTCTCGCGTGTTTGATAATGCACTAGCTGGTTGAACACACCTCATTTGCGCCGTCGTTAAGGTTGACGTCACAGCACGTTACGTGACATCATTAAACATCACTGTAGTGCATCACAATTTGGCGGACATCAGCGACCGTATACGGTGACTGCAGTTCTCAGAAATGGAAGGTATGCAAGAAAAAGAATCCTACATGGGTGTGAGGGTTGGATAGACCATTCCCTCCCTCGGGATTACTGTCCGCCATCACTCGGCAAGCCTCGCGATGCCGGATAGTGACCCTCGGGTTGGATTTTCCCATCCACCCCTCACACCCATGTAAGATTCTTATATTCCTCTTCTACCCTTTCCTGCTGCAAGGACAGCTTGTATGACAGTATAATGAGTTGGGAAGCAAGATACACGACAACTTCGCCTCACTCTTTTTTTAAGCGTTGCCCTCTCCTGAAAGTATGATTCAATATTATTACAACCTTTATATTGTCCCTAAAGTACCATCAGGTGAAAATGCTTTATATTGTCCCTGAAGTACCCTCAGGTGAAAATGCTTTATATTGTCCCTGAAGTACCCTCCGGTGAAAATGCATTATATTGTCCCTAAAGTACCTCAGGTAAGAGTGCTTTATATTGTCCCTAAAGTACTCTCAGCTGAAAAATGTTTCCTATTATCAGGAGGGCTCAGTTTATAGACAATAAATCCAAATAGGGGGTTTTTAAAAAGCTCCCACCTTCCACCTTTTAAAGATGCCTTTAGATGTCTCAGTTTTTTTTTTTTTGTTTTTGTTTTTTTTTTTTTGTTAGATTTTACGAGATTATTTCTCCGTTCGTTCGCACCTTCGTTCAAGATTATTTCACAAATATCGAGCCGATCGTTAATCAGAATTGGGCCCGGAGAAAAAACACCTGACATTCCGTTACAGAACTTGGCGTCTCATATGTGACCCGAGCCAGACTCGAACCCACAGTAGTGACAAGTGAGAGATCTAATGATCTATTGATTAAGAGTCAGCGCTCTTATCCACTAGGCACGGTGGCCCGTTAGATATCTCAAGTGTAACCACCCCCCTTAAGAGTTGATATTATATCAACTCACAGGAAAAGGGACCTGCTAAGCCTGCTGCCAGGGGTCCTGTCCCGAAAGGACCCAATGCCCCCAAAATTCTGAATTGAACCCAGGTAAGATACCGACGCCCGCCAAATGTTATGTATAACATGCGCAGTTTGTAAAAAAAAGTTTCTCTTATTTTTGAGTTAATAAATAAATAAATAAATAAATAAATAAAGCTTAAACGGCGTTCCGGAAGGCGAGGATACTAGCATACTGCGGTCATATAACGGGGGTGGAAACCGTAGTACCCAGAGAAAACCAGCCGCCTAAAACGAAGGTTACTTCGGTAAAGCGAACTCACGGATGTAGCACAAGGCGTACTTATCACATGGACGAACAGCAAAGGTGCTCGCAGGCATATCAGCCTTGAGGCTGCTTCATGAAATCATTCATGCGTCTACTCCTGTGCGCATTTAAAGAAAATAAATCAGAAACAGATAAGAGCTCTTTTCTCATGGGTCGGATCGTTTTTTTTTTTTTTTTTTTGTTTTTTTGTTTTTGTTTGTTATTTATTTATTTATTTATTTATTTAGGTTCAAAGTCCCCGGTCAACAATATTTAGGTCATTTTGGTGACGGTGCTTCCAATTTTGCGGGACTTTGACTTTTAGTTAGAACATACTTTTAGGGGAGGCACTGTTTTCAAAACTACAGTAGAACTTCGATGGCTCGAACACCGATGGCTCGTATAACATGGCTGACTCGAACCCGTTCTTGAGTCCCTAGGGAAATCCTCTTCATAAGAAGTAGTGCGGGGTAATTGAGGAGATTTTCGACTTTTATTTTGCCAATGTATGCTATGTGTACTCATTAGAATCGCCTCGAAGAGGCGATTCTAATGAGTACACACAGCATACATTTTTTATTATAGAACATTGAAAAGATGTCTCAAAACTAGCCCCGTTATGCCTCCTGCCAGTAACCCGCAATGGCTCGAACTACCCCTGTCTCGAACAGATTTTCGTGGTCCCAAAGGTGTTCGAGCCATTGAAGTTCGACTGTATTTTGTTTCCTTTATCTTTTTAGATCTACACTTAAGTGAAATAGATACACCTGGCAGATGTTTTACGACATTTTTCAAAGGGAAACAACTTTCGGGACCTCTTGTTCGCTTTTCTATAAACTCTTGACCCCTATTGGCAAGGGAGTCAAAATACTTTTGTAGGAGTTGTCTCCCCTGAAGTTGTATATGAAAATTTGCTCCAGATGGGCCAATGATTTTGTTTTGTTTGATTTGAGGGTTAACGTCCCTGTCAACACTGTAAAGGTCATTTAGGAGACGTTGCAATCAATTTTGTGGGACTTTTACCCGACGTTGAGATGAAATGACATCTCAAGCCCAGTCGCCCAATGAAACCAATAGGGTGTATAAGCATAGACGGTCCGACTCGCACCGCTTTTTCTGGACAGGCTTAGATCATCTAAGGGGTTTACCAGTTATCATGTGCGAGTCGGTTTCAGCTCTGCGTGGAAGCATCATGCAGCCCATCAACAGTACAACCTGTGTTAAGGAAGCACCTCAGGGATGATCAAAATGTACTTGCTTAAGACCGGTGCTTGCTTAATACAGGTGAAATATAATGCATTTTCCTTTTTTGGGAGCTAAATGCATGCTTGCTAAGACAGGTTGCTTGCTTAATAGAGGTGGCTACTATGACAGATTTGACTGTATTTATTCAAGCCCAGATGGGCGGGGGCCACTGAGCTAATGGTAGAAACCTATTTTAGAAGTTACAGGAAAGGTGCGCTTCGTGTAAAATTTAAAGGAAATAAAACCGAACAACACGAATGTTGTCTCCTTGTAAAAAATAAAAAGACTGAAAATATGTCAAGAGTCTCCATTCACCCAACTCAAGTAGTTACCGGAATGTCGAGGTATTTTAATTTCTTCAACCCTGTGTTTTAGAAATGGACTCTTCCATTCTTGAGTTTGTTTGAATTGAGGTTTTACGTCCGCGTCAACACTGTATAGGTCATTTTGGAGACGTTGCTTCCCATTTTGCGGGATTTTACCCAACATTGAGATGAAATCTGCTGTCCAAACAACCCATGTCAACAATAACAAGAGCATCGCAAGCGATGCTGTCAACCCGGATTTGTTTGTTTGAATCCAAGATTTACGCCCCCGTCAATACTATTTAGGTCATTTTGGAGACGTTTCCGATTTTGTGGGATTTTTACCCGAAACCGAGATGAAATGATATCTCAAACAAACCAATAGTGTTTATATGCAGGGAGTGTTCGACTCGCAGCACTTTGCCTGGGCAGGCTTAGACCTTCCAAACGGTTTAACAGTACTCATGAGAGCTCTGTTTTAGCTCAGTGTGCAAGTACCGTGCAACCCAAACCATTTCTCCCAGCCACAATGGGCGGGGACCCTTTCACCCTGATTAGATGTAAACTAGCCGTACAGAAATGTTTGAAGAGACATAACTCTGCTAATGTTTGGTGTACTGTAACCTTGAAACACAATAAGCATTTGCCCAACACCATGGTGTAAGTAAAACTATTTACAAATTTTCAGCTTGACTGGAGGTATACTACAGGAGGAGTTAGCAGGAAATGAAAATTTAATAGGAATTACTGTTAATGATTGGTGGACTGCGACCTTGAAATAATATGCGCTGTTCCACATCAATAAAACAAGTTTCAATTTAATCGGACGTAAACTATAGGAGGAGTTAGCCGTAAACGAAAAGTTTATTGAAATTTGCAAAGGGGTATGTGCTGCTCCACATGATGGTGTACATGTAACTACGTGTATTTACTAAGTTTCAGCTTCATCGGATGAAAACTGCAGGAGATATTTCAAAACTTTCAAAGGGGCATAACTCAGCTAATATTTTGTGGAACGTAACCTTGAAACAAATATGCGCAGCTCCACATTATGACCTAACTAAATATCGAGTTTAAACTTGATCAGAGGAGTTTGCCGGCAACGAAAAAGCTTAGGGACAGACGGACGGCCAGGCGGGCGCCATACCCCGTAACATAATGCGACCCGTTTTTCAAGCGGGCGTATTAAAACAGATCAGAACTGCAAACCGTTTAGATCCAGATTTTGAGCCATCACAACACAGGATTACTGTTCCAAGAGACAGGGAAAATAAAATCCTCGCTACTCAAGCAACATATACGAGTAGCCTACATTATTTATTGTTTCTCTGCAAACTGAATTGTCAGCTATAACTGCAACAACGTCGCGATAACGTCTCAGCGTTCGGATCTTCTAGAACGTTTGACTGAAGATCGCCACTTCGAATCTTACACGATCCTACGACTGAAAAACTCTCTGTTTGCCCATCAGTGAATGGGTATCTATTTAACCCTTATCCGGGCTGTTCACGACAGTCCCTATCTTTGCAAACAGTGTAGATCCAGATCAGATGGCTTCTGAAGAAGCCGTCTGATCAGGATCTATACTGTTTGTCAGTCAGTTTGTGAATTTGAACGAAAACATTATATCAAGTAGTCTGATTGGTTGATAGTCAGAAATGGGTGTTGCTAATTCAAATACAGTAGAACTTCGATGGCTCGAACACAAATGGCTCGTTTACCATGGATGTGTCGAACCCATTCTTGAGCCCCTAGCGAAATCCTCTACATAAGAAATAGTGGGGGATAATTAAGGATATTTTAGTCTTTTATCTTGCAAATGTATGTTGTGTGTACTCATTAGAATCGCCTCGATGAGGCGATTCTAATGAGTACACACAGCATACATTTTCATTATAGAACACCGAAAAGATGTCAAAAAGTATCTCGTTATGCCTCCTGTCAGTAACCCTCAGTGGCTCGAACTACCCCAGTCTCGAACAGATTTTCTAGGTCCCAAAGGTGTTCGAGCCATTGAAGTTCCACTGTATTCAGCAGGATAAGGGTTAATTTAGGGATGGCGAAAGAGCGGACCGAGCCGAGCCTTCCATATACTGATGATCAAGACACAATGGGCTCAAACAGATATTGCCCTTTAACCATAATGATCCTTAGTATTGGGTCAGACAGGCCTAAGCAAACAGTGCAGACCCAGATCAGACTGCTCCTGAAGGAGCAGTCTGATCTGGGTCTACACTGTTTGTCATGCAAACCCAGATCAGAATGCCCAGGGTCTACACTGTTTGACATTCCGTCTGCACTTTTTGGACTCCTTGCTGGATCATGAACAAATTTGCTAACATTTTAGGAGCATTGCAGCAAGACCTCAATGTGTCCGATTTTTAGGAGTTTACGGTACTTTTTTTCAGAAGACAAAAAATCAAAATCAAAGCACAGACAGTACTGGCGGGTCGATTGTCTCTAAGTGTAGGCTAGGAAAATAATCTTGTACAGAGATTTACGTTTGACCCTTAATTTCCTGTCATTTCAGCAACACGTGTAGACCGTGATCAGTCGTCGCGTTTTGTGCCGTCTAATCTGGGTCTACACTGTTTTCCAGTGCCTCAGTACACGTTTTACACAGCACTCTGGTGCCACAGAGACAAGAATAGCGCATCTATAAATAACCGTTACCTGAATTTCGCGGTGTCAGTGATAGTCACGTGGACATTTAAGCAACAGTGAGTGGGTGTGTTTGAGTTTTACGTCCCACCAACAGCTAAGGTCATACCGTCGGAGACGGGTCCTCGGTTTAATGAGTCATCGAACAGACATATACCTTCAGCGAGTCACTGTAGGAGATAGAAAAAAAATATCAATTCTCCGCAGTTAGTGATATGACAACATAAGACATTTAACAGCAATAGAAATTAACAAAAATACCAACCGAAGTATACCTCCTTTGCACACTTTGGACACTTAGGCATTTTCGTGAGTCGATTCTGATATTTGATACAATTTCCTTGTCGTATCTGAGTTAAATATTATACAGGGCGTGTCACCATCATAACTTAAGTGTCGTGCGCAAAAGTTGATTTTGATTGGGAATGTGGACATATTTGGGCACAGATCTTAGCGTTTTTTTTAATAACAACTTTAATACCCATAATCAATAAATATTTTCTTTAACCATCAGTGAATGTGTCCTGTGTTTGTTCCCGTTGCTTTCTTCGTGTTTTTAAAGTATTTTTATGATAAAAATATAAAATGAGATATATACTTAACACTTTAATCAAAGCGTAAACCTGAACCATCGGTCCAAATACGATCGAGGGCTGATTAATATGTTGTGAGAGGTACGCAGGGACGTTCTCTTTTAGTCCTATTATTCTCTGACTATACCCAAGGACTGGTCTCATTTGGTGAGGTGCACTCTAAAGTAAACAAGACAAGTAGCTTTTGCAAAATCGACAAAATCTGTGAAAGAGCAGTGATCTAATATTTGCATAAAAAGATTTAACAGCTGAGGACATCCACAATGATATGGTAGCAACACCAGGGAAAGCTGCCCCACCATATGCCTTAGTGAACAGATGGGTAGCGGAATTCAAGCGCCACAGACAGAGCCTTGAGGATGGCCCCCGTCCTTGAAGGCCTGTCAATGTTGCAACCCCAGAAATGGTCAATAAAGTCCATGATATTGTTAAGACTGACAGACGAGTCACAGAAAGATAAATAGCCATGCAGTAGAGTTGGCATTTCACAGAAAAGAGTACATTCCATTCTTACAGAGGATGCTTTCGGCCCGATGGGTACCAATATGGGGCGCCGTTTAACTATTGATTCCCTATTTATGGATATCCATAATTATTCATGGATATCCATAATTCGAATTATGGATATCCATAATAATTTATGTACATCAATAATTATTTATGGATATCCATAATTCGAAATAATGATATTCATAAATCAATTTATGGATATCCATAATTCTGATCGATTTATGAATATCCATAATTCGAATAATGGATATCATTAATTCGAATTATGGATATCTATAATTCGGTCCATTTGTGGATATCACTAATTCGATTTATGGATATCCATAATTCGTCTATGCAAATAAATGCAATAAATAATGACTGAAACCAAAGGCTTTCAAGTCCTGTGAATTATTGATATCCATAATTCGAAATATGGATATCATTAATTCACCCGATTTATAGATATCCATAATTTGAATTAAGGATATCCATAAATCAGAGGAATAATGGATATCTGTATTTTGTTTTATTGATATCCATAATTGGAATTAGTGATATCCATAATTCGGAATTATGGATACCCATAATTCGATTTATGGATATCTATAATTCGAATTATGAATATCCATTATTCGGCTGATTTATGGATATCCATAATTCGAATAATGGATATCCATAAATCGAACCATGGATATCTATAAATATGGATTAAATAGTAAAACGGCACCCCATATACCAAGGCTTCTGACAGTTGATCAGAAACACACCGGGCGCACAATTATCTCGTGCTAATCTTAACATTTTTAGCTTTCCTAAGAGATTTGTCACTATGGATGAAACATAGGTCCGTCATTTTACCCCAGAGGCCAAACAACAATCGAAACAATGGAAGCACCCTGGCTCACCCCGCCAAAGAAGGCAAAGACTGTTCCGTCAGCTGGGACGGTTACGGCCTCGGTTCTCTGGGATGCAGATGGTATTCTGCTGATAGATTATCTCCAAAAGGGGCAAACCATTTCTGACAAACAATGAACTGAAATGAACATAAAGCATTTCAAAGCCAGCCAAGAACGTCGGGCCAACGTCGCGTCGACAGCGATATGACGTGGACGTGGCAACGTCATATCGCTTTCGGCCCGACGTTGGTCCACTGTTCAGTGCTAACTGGTGCTTTTTGTGTTTGCCATGGTATGAATATATGATTTTCTATTTCATTACAATAACATACCGTGCGACATAGGGCATTTTTCACATCTCCAAAATGGCAACTTTTCTGATGAAAATCTGTCATATTTTTGTTATTTTTACTTCAAACATAGGTTATGGGTGCTCGTTAGAACCGCCTCATTGAGGCGGTTCTAACGAGTACCCACAACCTATGTCTTGGTGCAGAAACCAGAAAAATAATGTATACCCCCGTAAACCCCAGTTTTCTCAATATAAAGTGGTGTTTAGGGGTGTTTTTATAGGGGCTTGAAGAAATATATGGGCTGCACGATGCTTCCACGCAGAGCTGAATCCGGCCCGCATACCCGCACTGGTAAACCGCTTAGAGGATCTAAGCCTGTCCAGGAACCGCGGTGCGAGGCGGACTTTCCATGCTTATAAACCCTTTTGGTTTCATTGGGCGACAGGGCCTGAGATGTCATTTCATCTCAATGTCGGGTAAAAGTCCCACAAAATTGGAAGCAACGTCTCCAAAATGACCTTTACAGTGTTGACGGGGACGTTAAACCTCAAATCAAACAAAATTAGGGGGGGGGGTGTTCATTTCAACGACTTGTTCACGTGATGTAAATTCCGTCAACACTATTTATGTCATCTTTGAGACGTCGCTCCCAATTTTGTTGGACTTTTACCCGACATTGAGATGAAATGACGTCTCAATCCCTGCCGCCAAAACAAACCAAAAAGCGGCAGGAATTAAGGGACGGTCCGACTCGCACCACTTTGCCTGGGCAGGTTAAGACCCCTAAGCGGTTTACCAGTACTCATGTGCGGTCGGTTTCAGCTCTGCATGGACGCATCATGCAGGCCAATCTATTTCTTCAAGCCCCGATGGGCGGGGGCGGGGGCGAGCATATATATGAAACTTTTGTTGAGTATAGAAACAAAATATCGGTTGCTTGGATTACCGGCCCAAACAATCAACACCATTATGGTCATAAGGATCCAGCACAACTGTCTTTCCTGGATCAGCGCAAGGGAGGCAATGGCCGTATAAAATATCTTAATATTTTAATTTTCGGTAACCTCCCTTTGCAGTATTTTGTTCATCCGAAAACAAAAAAAAAATGTAGGCAAGTAACCACCTTAGGACACTGAGTGACCTCACCTTGTGTAATTGTGTAATGGGTTCTCATTCACATTTCAGTATCTTTGAAGACGCTGACAAACCCGCTTCATATATATATAGATAGGGAAAATTAGTTTACAACAGTGCACAACCGGCCCCGATAGCTCAGTTGGTAGAGTGTCCGCTCCGGGGAACGGGAGGTCACGGGTTCGATCCCGGGCCGCGACATACCAAAGTCGTTAAAAATGGTACTAGCTGCTCCTCGCTTGGCACTCAGATTTACGGGGTAGAGCTAGGACTGGTCGACCCAGTGTCAGGATAATGTGACTGGGTGTGGTATCATGTAATGTGTCTGGGACATGATACTTCAGTGAGGCAGCACTATAAAAGTGAGCATTGAGCTCCCTGACGCAACCAGACACCGTCGTGATATGATTGAAAAATTGTTGAAAGCGACGTTAAACCCGAATTCACACACACACATTACAACAGTGCACATTATTTTCCACATTTTAATTTCAAACATAGATTGTGGGTACTCGTTAACTGCCTCGTTCTAACGAGTACTCACAATCTATGCACGAAGTAGAAATGAGGAAAATAGATATCCATTTTTTTTTTCAAGAGAAAAATGTATATTAGAGACATGAAAGGAGGTGTGTAATTCTATAAATGGAAACAAGACGTTTATTGGTTTGGAGGGTGTATCAACTAAGCGTGTCACATAGTAACTGTCCTTGTTTCCGAGTTACTTCCGCACCTACATGACCCCCCCCCCCCTCCCCCATCACACACACACACACACCTTCGTACAATACATGTATTGTGTAATGAATTCTTGTGTACCGACCCCATAGCTGCCAAATTTCATTTGTTTCTTTGAAAGTAAGAAGAAAGTGTGTCGCATACAGGGGTGGTAACTCTTTCTGACTCTCTTCTGATCTAGTTAGTTACGTCCATTTCAAGTTACATCCACTCGAAGCCACACCCACCCCATCCCACTCCTCGTATATATATAAATATACACTCGGTCAAAAAAGTTCCTATACCTAAAATTGCTTCTGTTGTCATTGTTACTACAGATGAAAACAACACAAAATTTGTTATGTTTTGGTAATAGGACACATTTTATCTGTGCAAAAGCTGCATTTGTTTTTGTTTACTTAAACCCATTATCAGAAAGTATTGCTCTAAACACCCAAGGGGTCACTATGTCATTTTCGCAGAGAAAATCATGAAAAGTGCTATGATTTAACATAATAAAAAATTCATCTTACCCCAGATTTCTAAAATTTGATACATGTTACATTTCATTAGATACCCTTTGCGTCGATTCACAAAAGATTAGGAACTTTAGTTGCATCGGCTAAGAGAAACAGGCGATCACGTATTGACCTCCGACTATTAGAAGTTGTGTCAAATGCTGCTTTCATTGGAAACTCCATAGAAAATCGCAATCGGTACTGCTACATGCATTATTTACCATCTCGATGAACAGCGATGTTGGAAACAAGGCATTTATTTAAAAATGGCAAAAATTGATTGACAGGTATAAGAATAACAACAGTTCGAAAATTGCTATATTTTTAATTACAAGGGAGATAATCTGAGAATTTCACAAATTAAAACCTTGTTTATAATGCTAGATCACGAAATATTGTAAAATTAAAGTGCTATCCGATGTTCAGAGGATAACGTCTTCCATCATAGACACAAAGAGATATATCTGCGCATGCGCAATGCCCATTTCTTCCAAAATCGTTATAGGCACATATTGCAAGACAACTCTTGGGTAGAAAGGTCTGGACAAATACAAGTTGGAGAATTCTCCAGCTAAACGTTTGATTTCCATGCCTACAGCCATATTTAACTCATTAGCTATCTGATATTTTGTAAGTTTCACCCGGTAGTTGGTGTAGTTACTTTTTTGACTCAGTATATATATATTTTTTGCTGACCGTCCAAAATGCAGCACTTAGAGGATCTAAGCCTGTCCAGGAACCGCGGTGTGAGGCGGACCGTCCATGCTAATAAACCCTATTGGTTTCATTGGGCGACAGGGCTTGAGATGTCATTTCATCTCGATGTCGGGTA
Source organism: Lucinisca nassula (assembly GCA_963580285.1). Classification (NCBI taxonomy): domain Eukaryota; kingdom Metazoa; phylum Mollusca; class Bivalvia; order Lucinida; family Lucinidae; genus Lucinisca; species Lucinisca nassula. Next base: position 182,206,849 of record OY757010.1, read on the forward strand.
AAAGTCCAACAAAATTGGAAGCAACGTCTCCAAAATGACCTTTACAGTGTTAACGGGGACGTTAAACCTCAAATCAAACAAACAAAAACAGTTGATAGTCTCCATGGCAGGACCTTCCCATGAAGTTTGTAGGTGGCTTTGATGGATTTTCTAGATCCTGTCACCTGCACTACCTGGCACGTTTAGGGGCTGTACTCCTTGTCCTATAGTCAGTATTCCACAGACAGACTACCAATACTGAGATACAAGCCACAAGAATCTTTATTTAAATAAAGTGAGACCATTAACTAAAAGCTATGTACTGTCTGAAAGAAAGTCTCCGGCAACAACAATCCGCTGCGAACGATCACGAAGGAAGGCGCCTATCCATCTCAGCACATGTGATCGAATTCCATATTCATGCAGTTTCCAGATAAGCACAGATAGTGTGTTTTGGAACACCCCAAACCACCCCCAAATCTATCTCTGTTTTTATGTGAGGAGGGGCATATGGTGGCGTATGTACGTTAGTCTGTACATCAAACATTGTAGTACTGTTCTTGTCTCTGCAACTCCTCATACAGTTTTTGATATAGGGCATTGAAACTTGCAATACAGTTCAGGCATGCATTGAAAATGTGTATGACGGAAACAGGATTCTGATCCAGCCTCTTATTTCAGAATTATGTCCCTTTGAACGACTTTATTAAACATTTGGCCATGTGTGTAGCATATGAGGTTAAATAGTACTGCTTGTGTCTCTGCAACTTCTCCTACAGCATTTGATGCAGGACATTGTTACTTCCAACACAGTTCAGACATGCATTGCACATGTGCATTATGGAAACAGAATTCTGATACAATCCCTTATTGCTGAATAATGTCCCCTTGAACGACTTAAGTATTTTCTAGTATATGATTTTAAATAGTACTATTCGTGTCTCCGCAACTCCTTCTACAGTATTTGACGCAGGACATTGAACTTGCAACACAGTTCAGACATGCACTGCACATGGGAATTAAGGAAACACAATTCTGATACAATCCCTTATCGACTGGCCCCGCTAGCTCAGTTGGTAGAGTGTCCGCTCCGGGGAAATGGAGGTCACGGGTTCGATCCCGGGCCGCGGCATACCAAAGTCGTTAAGAATGGTACTATCACGCCTACGGAACGATAGAATGCGTAACCATTGGTTAAGAACGTGAAGCAATTAGAGCGACATCCGGTTAGGAATTAGATCGCTAAAAAAGGTAAAGAAACTGTGCAGTTTCTGTGTTTCATAAGTTATATAATTTTTACGAGGAAGTTATTTAAAAAACGGGGAATTACATTCAGGAGCCCATTGATATCGGCATCTTTGGAGTAAATACCAAATCCCGTACTTCACACATTTTGGCTAAATTAAGTTTCTCCTGCTGAAGGTGAACTCAAGCCTTAGAAAACGAGTGGTTTTTCGAGGTGTTTGTTGCCTTTTATTTATTACTGCGCTTTGCTACAAGTTCAGCGTATTAACATGCACACACAATAAACATATATGGTTATATGTGTTGTGGATATTTTGCTTGTCAATGCAGCACTAGCGAGAAATCACCACGGAAAAGGTCGAAAATGGTTGGTTACGCATTAGATCTATAGAAATGATAACAAAACTTGCATCTATAAACTGGATCTGTTTTCATCTCCACGGCCCCAGAATCACCCGCACCTTGTTCTACGGAACCATTTTTAGCCAACCTGATAAGCAGTGCGCTATTGATTCGATAATGACATAGTATTTTATGGAAACATTTTCAGTCTCCAGAATCATAGTACCGAATGATTTTCACGGACTTTTACGCTGTGTTTGTTTTATCAATGGTCCGGTAATTGCCTGAAATGAAATTAAACAGGTTTTGGAGTTTTAATTTCTGCGAAGAACTCCTCATCTGCCAAAATTTGCTGGTTAAGCATTAGATCGTCTGGTTAAGCATTCGATAGCCAGAGAGGAGAAAATCTCACCAGTTGCTGCCTAAGTAAATGCCAGCAGCTTACTACAATAAAAGGTGATCTACATATGATTTCTAAATTATGTTAAAATCACCAGAGAAAGAAAGCCGTGATGAAAAATACTTTTCTGGACAAGACCACTAAATGTCTGGGTATCATTCTTATCTGACCGAATGACGCACAGATTCATAAATAAGAGGTCATTACTTGCTTTTGTAGAAAACAAAATGGCCAGCTTACGCTTTTTAATGGCGATTAAATATATATCGTGTTTCTATGGTCAAGCATTAGAGAGCCAGGTTCAGCATAAGACACCCATGATTAAAAACTCGGTGCTTATAAAAAATAGAAGTAAAGCAATGATCAGGAATCAATACCAGCTGGCTATCCAAAATGCGATACATACAATCAGTGACAAACAATAACATAAATAAACCGCCAAAGAAGAACCGCCTTGTAACAGTCAGTGAAAAGAATTCCACTGGGAATTGTTTGTCAATCGACCCAAAGGTGCTCAGAAGAAAAGCTGTTCTATGCTTAAGTGCACGTGAATATCACTGACATGTCGGGAAAACTATTAGAATGAAAATAGTCGCAGTGAGGTCAGACTGTTGTGAAAAACTAAAGATGGTTATCTTGGAAACATAGGATGGGCTTTGCAAAGAGTGTAGACCCTGATCAGACGCTGCAGAATCCGGCGTCTGGTGAAGATGTACACTATTTGATTGGACACTGGAATTTAAGAGATTAATGAAACAGTTTAAGACTATTTCTCCTACCTACACTCGGAGGCAATAGACCCACCAGTCCTTTGTTGTTGTTTTTTTTTAAATCACATTATATTTTGTGCAGAAATGAGAAAAATATCACAATTTTTCATCTTAAAATTTTCGTTTTTTTTTTTTGGCAATAAAGGTTACATTGTATTTGTATAGGCGTGTTTTCGTAATGATTATTCAAAGAAACAAAATGATGTGGAGAAAACAAATGTCTACAACCTTTTTAGTACTAAATACAATATCAATAGTCGGTCGATAGTGAACAAAAAACTGGACTTTTGGCTTAATGTAAACTGCCTAATCACTGCCCATATTCAAAACGGCTTCAAAAGTTCCTCATATCTAAACATGATACTGCAGATGGAAGAAAATATTATAACTTGTATGTTCTATCAATTTATTATATCTATATTTTTTCCTCATATCTAAAAATGACACTGCCGATGAAACAAAATGTTATAGCGTGTATGTTTTATTAAGAAGGAAGATTAGATCATGGAAGATTAGCTGAGGGCCTCGTGGAAGATTAGCTATTACATGTATTTTTGTATGTGCTAAATGTTGCTACCCTCACTAAATAAAGTCCTTACTTACTTACTGACTGACTGACTGACTGACTTACTTACTTACTTCTCTCAATTTATTTAATGAACGCACCTGTCCTCCTGTTTACTCAAAATTTATAAATTTTACAGATGGATTCTAGTTCGTCTTGATTAACATGATTAAGAATACATGGTGTGTCATTCTTGCGCTGTTTGTATTAATAAGAAGTTGGTTTTAGACAATATCTTTATCTTATCGTTTTGACAGTTAGCATAGAACTCACGGGATCTCCGATCTGGGTTATCGATCATGATACAGACATATATTTTGGGGGCATGCGCAGTCCCAGGAGTAGGATATTCCGGCTACCTATTTGCTTTGCAGAGGCGAGCTAAAACAAATACGCCTTTCTTTTGCGTTACTATGCCTTTTTCGCATTAATACGCCTTTTGATTCGCGTAAAAACGCCTTTGATTCGCATCACTGCGCCTTTCTTTTGCGTTACTACGTTTTTCTTTTGCATTAGTATGCACTTTTTCGCGTTACTACGCCTTGTTTTTGCGTTAAAACGCCTTTTTTGCGTAGCTTCGCCTTCTGATTGGCGTTACTGCGTCTTTTGTTTTGCGTTTCTACGCCTTTGTTGCGTTATTACGTCTTTTGTGTCGCGTTACTACGCCTTTACGGTATTTTATTTTCTCCTACATAAGCTAAATAGGCTTTCGTATCTGCAGTGTTAACGATCTTACCCTTAGCCTTTTACGCCTGAGTTTCTTAAACGGGTTCTCTCCATTTTTTTTTTATTTTGGGCAATTCTTGTTAATAGGGGATTTAGTCAAATTCATTTACAGGATGGCGAACAGCTTTGATTCATTAATGGCCGTCCCATCCGGATATAGATTTAATCGCCATTACAAAGCGTAAGCTGGCCATTTTGTTTTCTACAAAAGCAAGTAATGACCTCTTATTTATGAATCGGCGCGTCATTCGATCAGATAAGCATGATACCCAGACATTTAATGGTCTTGTCGAGAAAAGTATTTTTCATCACAGCTTTCTTTCTCTGGTGATTTTAACACAATTCAGAAATCATATGTAGACCACCTTTTATTGTAGTAAGCTGCTGGCATTTACTTAGGCAGCAACTGGTTTGATTTTCTCCTCTGGTTATCGAATGCTCAACCAGACGATCTAATGCTTAACCAGCAAATTTTGGCAGATGAGGAGTTCTTCGCAGAAATTAAAACTCCAGAACCTGTTTTATTTCATTTCAGTCAATTACCGGACCATTGATAAAACAAACACAGCGTAAAAGTCCGTGAAAATCATTCGGTACTATGATTCTGGAGACTGAAAATGTTTCCATAAAATACTATGTCATTATCGAATCAATAGCGCACTGCTTATCAGGTTGGCTAAAAATGGTTCCGTAGAACAAGGTGCGGGTGATTCTGGGGCCGTGGAGACGAAAACAGATCCGCTTTATAGTTGCAAGTTCTGTTATCATTTCTATAGATCTAATGCGTAACCAACCATTTTCGACATTTTCCGTGGTGATTTCTCGCTAGTGCTGCATTGACAAGCAAAATATCCACAACACATTTAACCATATATGTTTATTGTGTTTGCATGTTAATACGCTGAACTTGTAGCAAAGCGCAGTAATAAATAAAAGGCAACAAACACCTCGAAAAACCACTCGTTTTCTAAGGCTTGAGTTCACCTTCAGCAGGAGAAACTAAGTTTAGCCAAAATGTGTGAAGTACGGGATTTGGTATTTACTCCAAAGATGCCGATATCAATGGGCTCCTGAATGTAATTCCCCGTTTTTTAAATAACTTCCTCGTAAAAATTATATAACTTATGAAACACAGAAACTGCACAGTTTCGTTACCTTTTTTAGCGATCTAATTCCTAACCGGATGTCGCTCTAATTGCTTCACGTTCTTAACCAATGGTTACGCATTCTATCGTTCCGTAGGCGTGACTATAGTTGCTCCTCGCTTGACACTCAGATTTACGGGGTAGAGCTAGGACTGGTCGACCCAGTGTCAGGATAATGTGACTGGGTGTGGTATCATGTAATGTGTCTGGGACATGATACTTCAGTGAGACAGCACTATAAAAATGAGCATTGAGCTCCCTGTCGCATCCAGACACCGTCGTGATATGACTGAAAAAATGTTGAAAGCGACGTTAAACCCGAATTCACACACACACACACACACACACACACACACACACACACACACAATCCCTTATTGCTATACAATGTCCCCTTGAACGACTTAAGTATTTTCTAGTATATGAGGTTAAATAGTACTGTTCGTGTCTCCGCAACTCATTCTACAGTATTTGACGCAGGACATTGGACCTGCAACGGCGTTCAGATATGCATTGAATATGTGTCTACAGGAACAATATTCTGATCCAGCCCCTTATTACAGAAGTATATCCCATTGAACGACTTAAACCATTTTGGCGATATGTGTAGCATAAGAGGCTAAATAGTACTGTGGGTGTCTCCATTACTCCTACAGCGTTTGGTGCAGAACATTGAAAGTTGCAACACAGTTCAGATATGGATTGCGCAAGTGCATAGAGGAAACGTGATTCAGATCACCCGCTTTTTTCCAGAATCATGCCCCTTTGAACGACTTAAACGTTTTGAGAATGGTGCAGTACCTAGTTTAGTTAGAAAGTGTGCCTGTCTACTCCATAGGTCAAGCAAGAGGCGTTTGGCATTAATCGCATTTAGTGATTGACTAGTTTTTCCACACTTTGATGTATGAAATATTTTTTAAGGAAAGTAAATCAAAATTGTACCGGAGACCCACGGAACGGGATACTGGCAAACAGTGTAGGTCCAGATGGGACATCGTGACCCAAGGCGTCTGAACAGTCTATTTTATTTGCAAAACTGGTTTCGTAGTGACCATGACTGAAGTTTAAACCTCATATTCGTGAAATCTGGTTTCGTCTGGTAGATAATCGATGCTGAAGGAAGCCAAAATTAGTGCCGTGTATATATCAAAGCACTGACAGTACTGGTGGGTCGATCGTCGGGAAAATAGTCCTGAACTGAGATTCGAACTGTTCGTTTAACTTTAAGCAATCACAGTAGATCGGAGACATCGCGTTATGTGACGTCTGAGTATGTAGATTCTGTTAGCCAATGCCGAAGTGCACGAGCACAGACCACCCGCCCCGCCTATTGGGGCTTGAATAAATAGATGGGCTGCATGATGCTTCCATGCAGAGCTGAAACCGACCGCACACGAGTACGGGTAAACCGCTTAGAGGATCTAAGCCTGCCCAGGCAAAGCGGTGCGAGTCGGTCCATGCTTTTTCAAAGCGCGACAGGGCTTGAGATGTCATTTTATCTCGGTGTCGGGTATCCATGCTTATCAACCCTATTGGTTTCATTGGGCGGCAGGGTTTGAGATGTCATTTCATCTCAATGTCGGGTAAAACTCCCATAAAATTGGAAGCAACGTCTCCAAAATGACCTTTACAGTGTTGACGGGGACGTTAAACTACAAATCAAACAAACAAACTTAGGGATGCTATAAACAACCAGTACTTGAATTTTGTTCAAGGTCAGCGGCAGTCATATGCTCAGTGAAAGACTGAAAGTCACGCGGACAATAGCAAGCAACAGATTCTCGTCTTTATAACGTAGACTGTGGGTACCCGTTAAAAGGCTTCATTATAAGGAAAGTGTTCAGCCAATTTTTGTCTGAAAAAAAAAAAATATGGTAATATTTTCCGTCACTTTATTTAATTGTACTTGTCATTCGTTAACGTGTTTAATTATTTGGGCCCCGCCAAGCGAATTTGTGTCTTCGAGCATTCCGCCGTGACAAATTTTAACTGCGCATGCCCAGCCATTCAGAGGGGCCAGGGATATGGCTTTCTGTCTGAAGGTTCCTCTAGATTCACTGCTTGTATGAGCGAGCAGCGAAGGTTCTGGCGAGACTGCGCGGATGCACAGGCTCGCCTGAACCTTCGCTGCTCGCATAGGCGATAAGTACTAAAATCGCTTGACGGGGCCCATTTCCCTTCTGTATACGCGTATATTGATTCATCTTTCTGAATTTATTATGCAACACAATCTGTGCTGAAAAAAATATTATATGTTTAACATTTTATCCAGCTGCAAACGGTGTAGATCCATCGATGGGTTCTGATCAGCATCTACAATATTTGTCATAGTTTCTTCTCTCTCTTTTCTCCTCGCTCAGTCCCACCACTGCATCCCAGCGTCCTGTAAAAGAGTCCCTTCAGGGATATGTTTAAACCAAAAAAGTTATTTTTACCTGTTGATGCAGGCCCGCACACAGTTGGGAGGGTACAAACGCAGCCCCTCTCCACTTTTGAAAATCAGTATCTCAGATTCATGCAGTCTTTCACTCTCTGCAAAATACCTGAAAGTCGCACCCACAACCCACCCCTTTTCAGAGTCTGCGTACGGGCCTGAATCATGTTCAAAACTGTTGCTAAATACATATGGCAAAAAGTGCCGACCCTGATCAGAAGCAATGTAATGTCTTTCCGATCTGGGTCTACGCTGCATGTCTAATAACGGTACCACCTGGGCTTCTCATTTTTGCCCTTAAACATTTCAGGGTTCTAAACAGAAGTGCGAAAAGTATATTTTTACTCGACTTCGACATACATTTGTGTAACAGTTTTATGAAGACCTCACGTGACAGTGTGTTATTTTTATTTTTCATTACGTGAGCAACCTGACATTCTTATACCATTTCGTCTGTTCGTTTAACCCTCAAGCAAACAGTGTAGTCCCTGTGCAACATTCCGCGCACGATTCCTGTCAATTCTCTATAGATAGCTCTGACCTATATATGTTGCATCGATAAAAATAGCACAACGTTTCTAATTCTATTAATATTGGTTTTCCCAAATCAGTGATGGTCACGTGGACAACTAGACATTTTAGCCCAAAAAGACCCTCAACCTCAAACAAATTCCTTCAGAAGGGTTTTCACTATTTTCCAAATCACTGAACAAAATATTCCCTGGCGAAATTGATTTTTTGGGGGAAAATGTTCGAAATTTGAATAAAAATCGCCAAAAACAGGAATTGAATTATAAAAAATTCATTAAATTATATCAAAATTATTTAAATAGCCAAATATAAGCTGTTGTTTGTTACTTACTGTGTGTATCACTTGTGTCTTTTGGTTTTGGATGGCCATATGGCCATTTTGTGGGAAAGTAACTGTCCTTATGGCCTTCCTTGTTTAGGTTTCCATTATGGTCTGGTCGCTTAATGTTTGTATTTATTTCCCTTTGGTGTCTTTTATGGGTGGAGTAAGTTAATTGTATCAATTCCTGATCTTTGTTTTACTTCTATTTTCTGTTCACATATCAAGCTAAAACTTCTTTTATCGCTACTTGACATCAGTTAGCTTAGTTTTGGCTATTTAAATAAATTTACTATAATTGAATGAAATTTTTATAATTCAATTCCTGTTTTTGGCGATTTTTATTTAAATTCGAACATTTTCCCCCAAAAAATCAATTTCGCCAGGGAATATTTTTGTGGATTTTTTTCCTGTAAGTCAGGACACCTCATTGATTCTGAAAATAGTGAAAACCCTTCTGAAGGAATTTGTTTGAGGTTCAATGCTATTTTGACTGGCCTAAACTGCATGAATTCCGTTTTGCCTTTTAGTAAAGCTGGGTCGATCGTAAACGATCGACCCAAAAAGCGCATTATTGAGTTCGTATAGCGCTTTTGATAAACGAACTGACCTAACATCGATACAAATAGTACAGCAGTATTAATAACCGTAATCTTGGTTTCCCAAAAGTGGTCACATGGACAACAGCACGATTTCAGTTCTTTGCTTTATAACTTTGGGTCCACTGGTAAACCAGTCGACCAAATTTGACCAACTAGTGCCCAAGAATTGTGTCTGTGTAGTCTTATCGGAGTTTTCACTTGAAGAACTTGCTATTGTAGGAAATGTTCATTGCAAGAATGAGGATCTCCCAAGCAATTATTGGTGCAATATGTGTCTTGCGGAAGATGCTAAAATAGCAGCCAATTGTTCTGCTTGGAGAGTTGATGTAAAGGGTGTAAGCCGGGAGGGGTTTTGTCCTAGTTGTAAAATTTTGCAGAAGGGATTTTGTCCACATTATAAAAAAGAGCGAGGTGTGATAAAAGAACATCGTGGGAGGGATTTTGTCCAGCTATACAAAATGAGCAGAAGGGATTATGTCCGTGGGGTTGGTGGGGGTGGATTTTGTCCATATACCGCCATACCGCCGTCTATAAACTACTGACTTAATCAGACTTAATTAAATTAACAGACTATTCATTTAAGTGTCATCTGTAATCACTTAAGTGTCGGTTGCGTGAAAAAAAAATCCAAACTTTCTAGATTTATTTGGCGTTGTAAAATAAATAAATTCACTCTAAGGTTGACGAGAATCAAAACATGCAAATAATAAAAAAAAAATCACGGGTGGTAGAGCTGTTGGACCACTTTTTATAAGTCCTTTTTTCAATAAAATAGAAGTGATGGCAATGATCAATCAATCAGGAATCGATACAATTAACCCACAGCTCCAATCAGAGACACCAAGGGAAAGAAACACAAACTTGAAACAACTAGACCCTAATGGAAACACCACAGTTACTTTCCCACAAAATGGCCAATTGGCTATCCAAAGCAAAATAAAATAATATAAGCGACACATGCACTCAAAGACAAGCCATAACAAAAATAAACCTCGACAGAAGAACCGCCTTGGAACGGTCAGTGAAACGAATTCCACTTGGGGTTGTGGGGTGGGGATGTGGGGGGGGGGGCTTAAATCGATTCTACGTGGCCACAATCCTCGCCCTTACTTCCGTCGCGATTTAGACAAGTCATCCGCCCAGTCCGTATGAAGGCCAACTATCTCCCCAGAGCAACATATCCGTGAACACGAGAATCAAACAACCACAGAGACGAAACAACGGTGAGCACTCGACAGCACGAATCCACTGAAATGCTGGAACAAAAGAAGACAAACAGTTAGACTCCGATAGACCCGAGTATAGACAGAGCATCAGGTGCCAACCAACATTACATAAAATTAGATACTCTCTTAGTCTCAGTATGCCTTTACGCTGGAACCGTCATAGAATCTGAGGCCTGACCCATCGGCGTGCAATTAAAGCGAGAACCAAATTTGCCAACCGTGATTGGGCTAACTACAGTCGAACTTCAATGGCTCGAACACATTTGGGACCACGAAAAGCTGTTCGAGACAGACGTAGTTCGAGCCACTGATGGCTACTGACTGAAGGCATAATGGGGTTTATCTTACTATTTTCGGTGTTCCATGATGAAACTGTATGCTGTGTGTACTCATTAGAATCGCCTCGATGAGGCGATTCTAATGAGCACACACAGCATACATTTGCAAGATAAAAGTCGAAAAGTCCTTAATTATCCCACACTACTTCTAATGATGAGGAATTCCCCAGGGACTCAAAAATGGGTTCGACTCAGCCATGGTAAACGAGCCATCGGTGTTCGAGCCATCGAAGTTCTACTGTACCATGCATGCAGTCTGTCGTATAACTTTTATGGTGTATCCTATAATTTTATATCGGAGAATGACTTTACGAAACTGGGTGCTGAAGTCATTGCATTTATATAGTTTTTCTGAATTTATATACTTAGTCACCATAAAATTCGGGTTCCTGTAGACCCTGCTGCAGAAGAGACGCAAGCCCAACACTGAATCCCGAAACCAAATCGGAATGACGTCCAACACATTTTGAAAAGGCTTTCCGTTGTTTATAATACCGATAATCCAGCTTATGAAGTTTAGCAGTAAACAATTCACTATACGAGTGTTGAAGTCAGTTACATGAATAGACGCACAAACGCCACAGGATGCCGCACGAGGAATATCATATCCAAGAAAGGAAAATTTACGATCTCAAAATCAAAATCATAGCGTTTATCCTAAATTTTGCAAGAAACAAAACCCATCTACAATAGATCGACGCAAATCCAAAACCGGGGCCTCGGGATCAGAAGAATTTACTTTATTTAACTGAAGTTTCGGGGTGGGGGTGTAAATCAAACCATCGAAATAGACATTGTCAATATTTAACAAACCATCCAAATATCTAGAAGTGGAGCCAAATGCTTCAATGATTTCAGATTGATTTTCAACGGAAAGGGGCATCATGAAAAATAGAAGCGAAGGCAATGATCAGGAGCCGATACAACTAACCCACAGCTCCCATCAGAAACACCAAAGGGAAGTAAGCACAAACATGATACGACTAGACACCAATGGAAACACCAATAGCGGAAAGCCAAAAGGACAGTTACCCTCCCACAAAATGGCCAAGTTAGCTATCCAAAACAAAATAATATAAGCGGTACACACACACTAAGACAAACCACAACAAAATAAACCGCGACAGAAGAAGTCTGTGAAACGAAAAAATCCTAAATCCCACTTTATATAGAGAAAAGTGGGGTTTATGGGATATACATTATATACCTTATTTTTGCTTAATAACATAGATTGTTGGTACTCGTTAGAACCGCATCGAAAGCAGAAATAAGAAAGATGTTATCATTTTTAACTAATATTTGTCATTTCTGACCCCATGCTGGACGTCATTATTTCACATGGACATGTTTTCCTAATGCTGTATTTAAATCGGCACATCTTTCCTTTTTAAGTTTAGCATTACTGTTTTAATGTCACATAAATTCAATTATTTAAAAAACGTGTTTGTCATATCGACACCGATTTTTATTCCATTTACTTATCGAATAAAGAAAATGCGTTGATTAAATTATGCCATCAAAATCGAACCATCGAAATAGGCATTGTCAATATTTAACAAACCATCCAAATATCTAGAAGTGGAGCCAAAGGCTTCAATGATTTCAGATTGATTTTCAACGGAAAGGGGCATCATGAAAAATAGAAGCGAAGGCAATGGTCAGGATCCGATACAACTAACCCACAGCTCCCATCAGAAACACCAAAGGGAAGTAAGCACAAACATGATACGACTGGACACCAATGTCATTATTTCACATGGACATGTTTTCCTAATGCTGTATTTAAATCGGCACATCTTTCCCATTTAAGTCTAGCATTACTGTTTTAATGTCACATAAATTCAATTATTTAAAAAACGTGTTTGTCATATCGACACCGATTTTTATTGAATTTACTTATCGAATAAAGAAAATGCATTGATTAAATTATGCAGCCAAATAGACCATGATATCCAGATTGTGTACAATGTATTAACGACTGTTTATCGATTAACGACCTTTAATCGATTAGCATCTTGTTTTAAATGATCGTCAATCGATTCTCGAATTTCATTGTTACGTATATTTTTAACCCCCGACCGAATAGGTTCGGGGGATATAGCGATCAGCATGGCGTCCGTCCGTCTGTCCGTCCGTCCGTAGACGCAACCTTGTGATGACCATAACTCCTATACCCTTTGAGATTCATTAATAGTTCTTAGCACAATTGTTCATAAGGCTGAGACGGTGTGTCATGCGCAAGAACCAGAACTCTGGATGCCATACTTTTTTAGTTATCTCCCCTTTTAATGAAATAGAATGACTACTTTGTGATGGACATAACTCCAATACCATTTGAGATATATTGATGGTACATGGCACAGTTGTTCACAAGGCTGAGACAGCGTGTCATGCACAAGAACCACAACTCTGGCTGCCATGGTTTCTGAGTTATCTCCCCTTCCAATAAAATAGAGTGACTATCGTGTAATGGTCATAACTCAAATACCCTTTGAGATATATTGATGATACCTGGCACAGTTGTTCACAAGGCCGAGACGGTGTGTCATGCACAAGAACCACAACCCTGGCTGCCATGGTTTTTGAGTTATCTCCTCTTCCAATAAAAAAGAGTGACTACCTTGTGATGGCCATAACTCCAATACCCTTTAAGATATATTGATGATATCTGGCACAGTTGTTCACAAGGCCGAGACGGTGTGTCATGTACAAGAACCACAACTCTGGCTGCCATGGTTTTTTAGTTATCTCCCCTTCGTATAATATAGAATCACTACCTTATGATGGCCACATCTCCAATACTCTTTGAGATATATTGATGGTACTTGGTACAGTTGTACATGAGGTTAAGCAGGTGTGTCACGTGCAGGAACCACAACTCTGGGTGCCCTGGTTTTGTAATTATCTCCCCTGACAATAGAACCTTTTGATGGCCATAACTCCAATACCCTTTGAGATATATTGATGGTACTTGGCACAATTGTATACAAGTACAAGGTTGAGACGGCGCTTCATGCCTAAGAACCACAATTCTGGATGCTATGATAAATATTTGAGTTATCTACCCTTCCAATATAACAGTATGACCAGCTTGTGATCTCCAACACCCTTTGAGACATATTGATGGTACTTTGTACAGAAATGTATGAGCTTAAGCAGGCATGTCATGTGCAAGAACCACAGTTCTGAGTACCCTGGCTTTTTAGTTATCTCTCCTGAAGTATAATCTTGTGATGGCGATAACTGCAATACTTTTGTGATATATTGCTGGTTTAATTCTGGTGCACTTTCTATTGGTGAACATTCTTCTGAAGGCCATATTGGCTTTTGGTCGGGGGATTTGCCATCTCTTCCGATGGCTATTTTTCTCTAATGGTCTATCAGTTTGATAAAAATAGAAGTGAAGGCAATAATCAGGAATCGATACAATTAACCCACAGCTCCCATCAGTGACACCAAAGGGAAAGAAACGCAGACATGAAATAACTAGACCCTAATGGAAACATCAATAGTGGAAAGCCAAAAGGACAGATACTGTCACACAAAATGGCCAATTGGCTACCCGAAAAAAAATAATATAAGAGATACACACACTCAAAAGACAAACCAAAACAAAAATAATTCGCGACAGAACCGCCTTGAAATGGTCATTGAAACCAATTACACTGAGTGGGTGGGGGGCTTAAATCGATTTTACGCAGCTGCAATCATCGCGATTTAGACATATAATTTGCCCAGTCCGCATGAAGGCCTCCAGACTCATCAGTGCAACATCTCCGAGAACTGAAATATCAAACAACCACAGAGATGAAACAACAGTGAGGACTCGACAGCAAGAAACCACTGAAATGCTGGAGCAAAAGAAAACCAACAGTTAGACTCCGATGGGCCTCTATTGGGATAACACGCCTGTGTAACATACATGTAGTGCATTCTTTCATATCTCAAAAATGGTTACTTTATACTGATGAGAATGTGTGATATTTTTTTTTATTTATGTTCAAAACCTAAGCGTTTCTAATGAGTACCCAAAACCTATGTCTTGCCGCACAAATAAGAACAAATATGAACACTTCTATAAACCCCAGTTATACCCTACACTGTCTCTCATTGATGGATGAAGGTGGGGTGATTTGTGATTGAAAGAATTTTAAGTCTGTGACTTGTGATTTTAATGATTCTATGTGATAAAAAAAGTTTTGGGTACTTCCCCCCCCCCCCCCCCCCACACACACACACACCCGACTTCGTTTTTCTGGTTCTCATTTATCAAAATATTAATAATGGTGCCTGTGCGAAGGCGTTTGCGTGTCAATGAGCCGATTATACAGGATGACTTACAAAAATATACCGATCTATCGAACTCGATCCTCTACGCTAACCTTATAAATAGCTTTGCGGTGGTTAAGGAGGAAGAGGGGGTGGCGTAAAGTCATTCAGATCCCATGCGGATTATAGATCCAATTAATTTACTATCAGTGTCCATTTAAATTTGTCAAACCTAACATAGTAATCTCATCTTTGAACATCTTTTTTGTTTACTTGATTACTTGCATCCTGAACTTTTTAGGCCGCACTGAAAATTGAGGGTGGAGGTAGCACCCCCCCCCCCCCACCCACCCCACCCCCTCTGCCACAGGTAATTTATTTCTATATTAAGCCTTTCTTCTACTCATACTTGGCGTTGCATTAAGAGACTGGAAAAAAATAAGTCAAATGTTCCACAAAATTCAAATGCTATCTTTGCAACACAAGTAACCCATTGTGCATATAGTAACAGAGTTAAGAAACACTCATTGTTAATGTTAAATGTAAGTATGGTATGTGCGGGTGAAAAACATTGTTTGTGAAAGGGAAGTTTTAATCTTTGTGATTTTGATATGTGACAAGTGGTTTTAATTCTCTGTGACTTGTGAACAGTTATGCCTCCGCCCATTGGGGCTTGAAGAAATAAATGGGCTGCATGATGCTTCCACGCAGAGCTGAAACCGACTGCACACGAGTACTGGTAATCCGCTTAGAGGATCTAACCCTGCCCAGGTAAAGCGGTGCGAGTCGGACCGTCCATGCTTATAAACCCTATTGGTTTCATTGGGTGACAGGGCTTGAGGTGTCATTTCTTTCTTTCTTTCTTTCTACTGATACTGCGTCGGTCACATTTGACCATTACCGCAGGTGTACATTACATACACTCCCGGTTTGCAGGATGAAAGCCTACACAGTAATCATGCAATTACGGTATGGATCTTAAACCTGCACAGGGGATTGTTCTCACTGCACAGGGTGGGGGGGGGGGGGCTCCAGTTAACGTCCCGAACCGAAGGACGGTGCACTTTATGACATTCATCCCTGCAAATGATGTCAATGCAGCGTGTTCGGACACCGAAATTTTATCGCCGCTGCCGGGGATCGAACCCGGGACCTCTACCATTAGAGGCAAGTGCACTAACCACTGAGCTATCATGCTCCATTGATCTCGATGTCGGGTAAAAGTCCCACAAAATTGGAAGCAACGTCTCAAAAATGACCTATACAGTGTTTACGGAGACGTTTAAACCTCAAATCAAAAAAAAAAAAAAAAAAAAAAAAAAAATGGTGAACAGTACCCTCTTTTGCGTCCCGAACCGAAGGACGGTGCACTTTATGACATTCATCCCTGCAAATGATGTCAATGCAGCGTGTTCGGACACCGAAATTTTATCGCCGCTGCCGGGGATCGAACCCGGGACCTCTACCATTAGAGGCAAGTGCACTAACCACTGAGCTATCATGCTCCATTGATCTTGATGTCGGGTAAAAGTCCCACAAAATTGGAAGCAACGTCTCAAAAATGACCTATACAGTGTTTACGGAGACGTTAAACCTCAAATCAAAAAAAAAAAACAAAAAAACTTGTGAACAGTACCCTCTTTTGCAGCCCCACCTCCCCTCATCTCATGGATGATGTAAGGTGTATTGGGGGGGGGGCTGTTGTATTAAACAAATATTATTGTGTGTAAGTGGCAAACTCCCCAACAGTGGTGACCTTTCGTTCTTCGTCGGACTTTCAGATACATCATTGCATGATGCTTCCACGTAGAGCTGAAACCGACTGCACACGAGTAGGCCTACTGGTAATCCACTTAGAGGATCTAAGCCTACCCAGGTAAAGTGGTGCGAGTCGGACCGTCCATGCTTATAAACCCTATTGGTTTCATTGGGCGACAAGGCTTGAGATGTCATTTCATCTCGATTTCGGGTAAAGTCCCACAAAATTGGAAGCAACGTCTCCAAAATGACCTGTTGACGGGGACGTTAAACCTCAAATCAAAAAAAAAATGTGAACAGTACCTTCTCTTTCATAAATTGTGGTGATAAAAATTTTACCAATATATTTGAATAGGCGTGTTTTTTGTAATGAACACATTTTTCATTTTATCCCCCTTTTCACGCAAGCAAGCCAATTATATATATGCCGTAATTGCTATGCTCTACCCAGTAATCCCAAACTTCAACAAACCCAGACTCAAACCTACCCGGTGTGTTTGGGGCTATTGTTGTTGTTGTTGTTTAGTAAATCTCCGCCGGTTACTTTACGGCGAACCGTCTAGACGACGTCGTGGGGTTTTTTCTCTGTCTTGATTTCTGGTAATTCTGTTGTTTGCTGAAACTGCCTCCAAACCTTATTAGTTGGGAACTCGACGGACCCTGCTGTCTTTCATTTTCAAGAAGGAGTTTAGTACGTGTTCTATGTAAATTGGATATGAGTTCTCTGCTATACAGTTCAAGTTTATCAATAACAGTCTTGTTATCAAAGAAGACACTGGGGTCAAGTATTAGCTGGACTGCATCACCACTGGAGGCTATGTCTGCAAGGTCAACGCCCAGGTTACTCTGCATCTTCTTATATATATTCTGGCGCACTCCTTGTAGAGGCTGACATTCCACCAGAAAGTGCTGTCTTGTCTCAGGGCTGGCATCACATATCTTGCACGTTGGGTCTACCGCAAACTGGTTGAATACCGCCCGGTTGCTTTGTAGTGTATATGTACCAGTCAGCAGACGACATTTGAGCTGTGCTCTCCGGCTATCATGGACGCTGACACGCACTGACGACCAAACGTGGTGGGGCACCCCAACTTTGACACTATCAGGATTTATGTACTTCAATGAAGACTTTGTTTTAATATCCTCCCGCCACTGGCTTTCAATAGCACTATTCACTGCTCGGCTAACTTGCTGCTTCCAAATATTCTTGGTTGGTGTATTTTCTACTAGTTCAGAGGGTAGTGGTAGGTTATATTTACGTAAGAGCTCCTTAATTTTGTTAAACCAGGATGATTCACAAGGGGACTTCACGGCAAGTTGACGCACTGCAATTTCTCTCTCTATACCATCTGTCATAAGCCACCTGCCAAACCGGTTGAGCATATTTTTATGTATTACTGCCTCAATTGGAAGGATTGTGATGGTGTTTTCGGATGGTTTGGGGAGGTTGGAACCATTCACATACTTTCGGTCCGTTTGAAATACTTAGGGACTTTATCTCACGGCGGTCTTTCTTCCGCTTTTGAACTGAGAAACTGGAAGTGTAACGAAGGGTAAATAACATGTTTTTGCATTCGTTTTGATCATTTAAAACATAATTCTGTCTTAATTTTGACTAGATGGTATGCCGTCCATTGAAGCCTCTCGGCAGATTGTGCTTCTATTTCTCTGAATTCGAAATTCGCGCGCGCCAGTATGAAAATGGGTGGGGTAAAGTTTGTATTACTAATGTAACGAATTTTCTGCCGAGTTATAACTTCAGTCTCAGCTAGTGAGATACAATATATGAAAGAGTTCGTATATTATAATTTTCCTTTGGGCTACCTTGCCTGTTGATTAGTATAAATGATTTCTAAAATGATTTGGAGCTAAAAAAAAATCAGTGTTCAATCACAACATTTAAACTTGCTAAAACTTTAAGCTGAGTCCTTATTCTTATGTATACATAGACATAGACATAGAACATAGACATAGAAATTTTATTTAACGTCGAATAGTGTTAACAATATAACATAAGCCCAGTAGGGCTTTTACTTCGACAAACATATTGTAAGACAACAAATAGGATTAAATATATCACAGCATGCAACATAACAGAATAAAAAAACACTTAGCACATATATTACGAGTCCAATATCACAGACAGCGGAATTGCATAAGAAGTATGGATATTATGTTAAGACATTTACATTAAGATGTATGACAAAACTTACAGGTACATATACATATATACAGATAATCACATAAAGACATTGATAAAGGAAGTTTGATACAGCACTAAAAGTAGGGTAAACCAGAAAAGAAAAGTTTGGATTAAAAATATATGTATAATGTAATATAATGTATATAACTAATTAAATAATTTATTCCAGGACTAAAAACTATGAATGCTACTTGCCAGCGATAATGTTAAAGGATCAGAGGGCGTCTAAGTTCAGCTCATTTGCTACACAAAGACATTGCCCTCAGATCCCTGACAATAAGTGCACAAATAACATTAAAAGAAGAGGCACAAAGTATGGTTTGACACCCTTGCAGCGACAAGAAACCCACTGAAGATACAACCTTTGCGCGAAAAAGGGGTTGGTTAGCCTTGGCCACCCCGCCCTTCGAAAACGAAACAGTAACTAACAAAGGAAGTATTAAACGGGGATAAACAAAAAACTGCAAATACATGCAAAAGAGGCATTCACGTACAGGCCAAACCAGAGCAAGGGCAAGTCTCTGAATATGAGAAGGAGATTTAGCCTTTCACTGTGTAGTAGAGAGACTATAACGATCTGGGAGACCCATACCTTGGTTTTGAGTAAGTCTGCATCCCTCATATCTAAAAAACATACCTGAAATAAAATACAAATTAAGTTTCATAAAAATTAAAATATTTGGGTAACATAAAAAGAAGTTAGGACTGAACTAGACCGAACATGAAGTGCATCTGCAGTTGACACCGTCCCAGGTACGGATCAGCCTCTTAAACTGTGGGAACGATTCAGCTGTTCGTATATTGTTGGGTAGGCTGTTCCATATCCGGGCGGCCTCATAACGAAACGACTTCAGTCCATATCTAGTTGAGCTAACTTGGGGCAGGTTTGCTTTGTGCTCGCCCCTGAGATCATAATGGGAGACCTTGATACTTATCAGGTCTCTTATATACTGAGGTGATAGGTCATTTACTATCCTGTACACCTCAGTTGCCATTTGTTTCATTCTCTGGATATGCAGGGGTACAGTTTTGGACAGGGCTAATAAGGTTTCTGTAGATGACTGAAAGTCATTATGGATAAACCTTAGTGCCCTTTCTTGAATTTTTTCCATCTTATTTGAACTAGCTACACTGCAAAAGTGCCAAACTATAGGGCAGTAATTAAAATTGGAGGCAATAAAAGAGTTATAGATTGTTAATTTACCCTGTTTGGTTAAAAATCTACCAATACGTTTCAGCACAGCAAGTTGCTTAGAGGCTTTTTTGCAAATGTCAGAGACATGGGAGTCAAAGTTTAAAAGAAAATCTATGTTTACTCCCAGAAGCGTTACATTTTCCTCACATTCGATATTAACAGAGCCAATCTGGAAAGACTTTATATTTTCAAAAGCTTTCTTTCCTGCACAGATAGCCTGAAATTTGCTAGGATTGGCTTTCATGAGATTGTTTGTAAACCATTGAATTAAAATAAGACTATCTTGTTCTAAAACCTGTTTTAAGATAGTAAAATTCTTGTGAATAAAAGACAAAGTGTTGTCATCTGCATAATTATAAAGACTAGCTTGTGTAACAAAGTAAAAAATGTCATTCAAGAAAATATTAAAAAGCAAGGGTCCTAATATTGAGCCTTGAGGGACACCTTTCAAAATCTTTTCCCAGGAGCTACTATGAGGGCCAATCTTAACCTGCTGCTTTCTATCTGACAAGTAACTTTCGAGAAGTCCAACTGCTTCTTTTGAAAGCCCATATGCCTTAAGCTTTTCAAGCAGAAGACCATGGGGCAGACAGTCAAAAGCCTTGGAAAGATCCATGAGGATAGCTGCAGCACACTCATGGCCATCCAAGGCCTTCCTCCAGTCCTCCAGAAGACGCAGCAAGGTAGACTGGCACCCAAACCCCTTTCTGAAGGCTGCCAAGTATGGGTCGAAAAGGTTCTCAAAATGAGCAGACAACTGGTTATGCAATACTCTTTCATATGCCTTAGAAGTAACAGGCAGGATACTAACTGGGCGGAAATTTTCTTTGTTTAAGGGGTCATTTTTCTTATGAAGGGGTATTACTTGGGCAACCTTCAGGCCAGGTGGAAATTGGCAAAGTGATATGGTGGTGTTGATTAAGTTTGAAAGAGCCCTGGAAATGGGCTTGAGACAATATTTTAAAATTTTGGCTGATATATTATCAACACCTGTAGATTTTTTTGTGTCAAATTTGGATACAATCTTCTCCACATCACCCTCACTGACTTCCTTAAAAGAAAATTCAGGAGTGTCTGTGGGGAGATTTTCAGATATTTTGATAATACTAGGGTGTACTGTAGTATTATCTGGTATTGAAGTGTCACTGCCAATGTCTTTGGCTACATTGACAAAGAAATTATTAAATGCCTCACAAACCTCATTTTGGTCTGAAATGATTTTATCATTTTCAGACAACAGAATCTCAGAACTACCACCAGACCCCTTCTTAGATAGAAAAGGCTTGATGGTAGGCCAGAAATCCTTGGATTTAGGGCCGCCGGCACAGCGCTCAAAGAAATAGACTCGCATTGAAGACTTCTTGAGCTTAGTCACATAATTTCTTTGTTTACGGTATAACTCCCAAGCCTGCGAGGACTTATACCTTTTGAATTTATTGAAGAGCATACGCTTTTTGAAAACAGCTCTACGTAATTCACCATTCATATATGGTGGCTTTCTAGGTTTAGAAGTTCTCTCTTTTACTGGGGCATGCTCGTTGATGATGTCGGTCAGAAGCATCTCATGCGCCCAATAGATGTCATCAACATCATCAAAGACATAGGCTGCATGGAAAGGAATCCGACCCACATCCTCATCGAACTGTGCCTCATCATAATTTTTAAAGCTTCGATACTGCACCTTCCGTTTTTCAATCTTGGCAGTGGCACCCTTGATCATAACCCCAATAAGGTTGTGCCAATCACTGATGCCACAGCCAAAATTTATTACATTACAGCAATAGTTGGGTTTGTTTGTAAGTAACACATCGACTAGTGAAGGGGCAGAGTTTTTCATAAAGCATGTTGCAGACTTAACAAGACTGCTAAGGTCGAAAATGTCACACAAGTCGAGAAGTGTTGCACCCTTGGTTTTGTCTGACAAGTCATAGTTTAAATCCCCAGCTATAAGAATGTTATCATACTGTGTGGAAATCCTATCAAGACCCCTTGTGAAAATGTCTGAAAAAGTATGTATACACTTTATCAAAACAATTTACGACAACACTCTCTGTCGTATACACATCTGTTCTGCCAAATCCTTAGTTGCAGCAAATTGAGTCACGACTTATAGTTCCGTCAACTTACAGCTGCAACACACTTGGGCACAACTTACTTCAAGGCCCAAATCAAGAATTAGATAGATGCAGCCAGGTCACTAATGTCTACTACTTATAGTCCCTCTTCTGTGAGCTGTGCTTACTGAAGAACCCGGGTAATAAGTTGAGACATTTCGGCCCTGAGCTACCTACCAACTAATTCTAAAGCCTTACTAATACAATAAATAATAATTAGCAATTATTATTTATTTCTTTTACGATGTGCTCTCTTCTGCGGCTAGAGACATTCTGACCTGCTACTGTGTTGCAGGCCTTTATATACCGATTGTTCGCACGCCACCTATCGGCACATATTACCTTCGTCAATCTCCGGATTTCTTACGGAAAAGTACGATCTATGTTAACTGAGTGTTTATCTGATTTTTATATAGACAATATATATAGATAGTGGGGGTACGGCGACATATTCATTGTCCGTCAGCACGGACAATGAATATATCACCAATTTGAGCATAAAAAAATTATCGCCCCCAAAAAAAAAATTCACACACTCCAGAGGAAGGGGTACTGTAACTAAAAAAAGAGAGAGTCCGTCTATGAAGAGATGAGGCGGGTAGAGCACAGAAAAATAAAAAAAAGTTAGGAGAGGGGAAAAAAACATCTACTAGAGTGACCTCGGAAAAATTGTAAAAATGTAAAAAAAAAAAAAAAACACCCACTATAAAATCAGTCCGCGGACTCCGGCATGGGGTGAGGAATTCTACCTAAAATGTTTCACAGATTTTAAAAATCAAATCAAAATTTAGCAAAAGCCGCATCTGTTACAGCACTTTTAACCACCCGGCACTGGGCAGAATTCTTTACACACACACCCCAGCACCGGGTAGTGGCTGCCAGCCCCCTTTCTTAAGAACTCCTGCCTGTAGGCTCACGACAAGCTCTCCGCCCCAGGGTCACCTTTAACCCCATATTCCCAGCCTAGCCGAAACGAACAGCTAGACCGGTCTGAGGTAAGGTGAGCACAATGCATTGTGAATGGCGACTTCAACGGGGAGAATTCTATTTGTGCGCGCGCAACCCATCAAAGTCACCCTTCACAAATGCATGGCATCGAGCAAGCCATTTACCCTTAAACAGACAGGTGAGCGTCATACTCAGAGACCAGACAAACCATGCTGTAACAGACACAACCAAATATTGAATGTGAGTCTCTTATATATATACATAGCACTTACGAATATCATTAAAAAATGGGTTTTAAATTTGCATATTTTTAACAAATGTATCTTTTTATTGTGTTAAAATGTGTACTTTTTGTTTCACTATCTAAATTGCCAAGAAAACAACTCACCATAAAACTTCCTTCTAAAATAAATATCCTTGAATATAAATGTTTTAACACCATAATAAAACGAGGAAGTGAAAATATGGAAGTGAAAAGATAAATGCGTACTTATTCTATATATAGAACGAGCATGATAAATACCAGTCCAATTACAAGTTTTAGCTTTTATCAATAGCCATACTGTTAACTATTGATAAAGGTATCTTTTAGCATTTATGAATAGGCAGTGTTCTGCCAAGAAATTCAAAAACATGGGCCAATGGCCCATCAGACAGGAAATTGTCGGGCCATTTACAAAAAAGTGGGGCCATTCACCAAAAAAGCAGGGCCATTCACAAAAAAAATCAATTTATACAAAGGGCGAGTATGACCTCTTGAAAGGGCCATTTATCAATCAATATTTTATTTCTATCCGACTTTTAAATGTGGAAATACAATGTTAAACAGGTGTTGTAGACTTTGACATGAAAATCATGACCTTGCAGTCGGTACACAAAAAAGATCAAACATAATTTTTTTCTTGGCCTTCAGCTAAATGTGTCTCATTACTATTTTTAGCCTAAGGAAATATAATTTTGGGGAACACTGAAACATGGGTTGATCAAAAAGAGACAGATCAGCCTGCGCAGCCTGATCAGAACATTTGCTGTTGGCTCTACAATTAAGTAGGAATCTGTTACCATAAACAAATTATTATAAGAGCGTTGGGTATTATCAAACCAAAGGCAATATTTACGGCCACTGACACGTGACCAGTCCACAGGTGTCAGGTGTGAAAAACGTGTTGGGTTAATTTTGAGAGGCTAAAAATATATATTGGGCTGCAGATTAATAGACTTCAAAGGAAAGCAACCGGATCAAGACATGATGACGGTTAGTTCCTCGAGAAAAAGGTGCGCCGGCAATAATTTGGATGCGCCCACGGGCCCATGGATGTCAACTTTTCTGCGCCATACAGATTTTTTCCGCGCCAATGGCGCAAGGGCGCGGCCTTGGCAGAACACTGGAATAGGGAAGACCCTGACCAGACTGCGCACCCTCAGTGTTCAATCTAGGCTGCGCCATTGCGCCCTGGGCCCGCGTTTTACATGAGGGGCGCACTAGAGATCATTCAATGGGTCCGTCGGGCGCAACTGTAGAATTTAGAGACTGTTTCTTCTGGAGTTCATTTTTGCGATTTTCTCGCGATATTCGGCTGCCTGTTGCGTATTTTTGAGTTGATAAAAAAAAAAACCGCATGTTGCCCGACCAAAATAACTAAGAAAAACATTTTGTTCATCTGTTTAACAAGTAACATTTCTTATTTTTATAAACCCAAATCGACGTTTTGTTTACCGGGCAGGGCCCAAGCTAGCCCAAAAAATTTGGGAGAAGTGACTTCTCCCTCCTGGGAAAATAGGGAGAAGTTTGCTGGGTCTAGGGAGAAGTGGGTGCGGCTTAACGCCGAACAACAACAATGTAATGAGTTCTCCTGTAAACCTCTATTTGGAGAGTGTGTTTTATAGGGGTATCAATCAATTCCTCTATTGAGACCACCTTAAATGAAGACTAATTCTGCTTAAAAAAGCTTTTTTGGTTGGCTGAAGTTATTCTTTCTGTTTTCTGCATACAGTGACCCCTGATCAGGGACCACTTTTGGGACTGTTCAAAAGTGTTCTTAAAGACCACTTTTGAACTGTCCCAAAGGTGGTCTTAATACAGTAATTTTACTGTATTTGGGCAAGCTGTAACTTTTGTTATATCCAACCATGTTATAATGAAAGGTGTTTTAAAGTAAAGAGGTTTCTATGTAATAGATCAGTTCACTAAGTACCTGTCACAATTGTATTTGAAACAAGGGGGAACAACCTCGCTAGATGAAAATCAGTTGTTATTTTTATGAATTTGGATAATTACTGAGTAACTGAATATTTACCGGCAAGTAATAATTATTTTCACTTACAAAATAAAAAATTGCTACCTACTTTTGTTGTTGTCCATAAAAAAAATGAAAACGATTGATGGATGCAAAAGTAATGTACAAACAAATCAATGGCAAATAAACCATCTATATTTAAAATTTATTAAATCCTAATGCAGTGTCAATGTCACCGGGCAGATTAATCTTATTACTGCATACAACAGTACTTAACAAAGTACGTCCGCACCCGGACTTTGTCACGAGCTAACGGTACAAATATACCTGTATAAGTTACATAATCTTGTGTAATCTTAATTGGCTCTACTTTGTGCAATCAACCGAGATAGATTTGTGACAGTACAAGACTACTAAGCGTGTGGCAAGTGGCTCGAGCTGCATGAGCTAACGGTTAGAATTAGATTACATAACAGTACCAAACTGCAACTGGGACGAAGTGCAGAATAAACAGTTAGCTTTGTTCAGTGCAATTACTGAGATTTCTGACACTAGTGGATCGAAGGATTATCGTCACCATGTCAGTTTACCGTTACCGTTCACAAGGAAGACACAAAAAAACGGGCGAAATTTCAGGGCGAAGTTTTTTTCGCTTTCATCGCCAAAGTCGGCGAAGTGAGCCCCAACAGGGCGACTTCTTCGCCCGAGTCGCCCTCTAGCTTGAGCCCTGCCGGGGATGCGGCCATGTTCGGTATACTTGTGTGCGCCGGGCGGCTTACGCCAAATTCGTGTGCGCCGTGCGGCTTACGCTAAATACCGGACCGAGATACCGCAATATACCGAGGCGGGCGCTATTTATTATAGAGTTCTTCACTTCCAGAAATATTTTTAATGGCATTCATTCTAGATAAAACATGCATTTAGCACTTGACCAAGACCCTTTATTCAAATTGCTTTGTACTGGTTAAATGAGGGAATGAGCAAATGTGACCAACTCAGTATAAGAAGATGGATAGATAAACTAAATAGTTTTGTCTGTGCTGTTAAACTTGTTTTGTGTCCATTTTTATCATGCAGCTAAAACCCTTAGATAAATCTGGCAAATTTATATAGTATAATATAAGGGCCCCCTAAATTTCCAAATGGCCCCCTTTTCCAAGGCCTGTGGGCCCAGAGGGCCCCCAAACCCCAAATCCTGGATTGAACACTGCACCCTTATAGTCCGAAAGTGGTTACGGATATAATCAAAGTACAGAAAGGCCTGGAAGTCGTTACGGATATAATCAAAGTACAGAAAGGCCTGGAAGTCGTTACGGGAATAATCAAAGCACCGAAAGGACCGTGAATCACCGTAGCTTTTAACAGTCAGTAAAAGAAATTTGTATATTTAGTTTACGCTCCTATAAATAGGTGGTGGGTCATTATTTACTATTGTAATTTTATTAAATAAAATCAAGCATCCCCTATTTTTTTTTTACCTCAGCTAAAGCCTGGGCCTTTCCTTCCTCAATAAGTTTTTTTCTTTCCGCCTCACTTAATCCTGTTTGTTTTGAGTGTATGCTATCTTTCAGTTTATTATATTTGTCTAATTCATCTAAAATCAATTTCAAAAAAGGGGTTGTGTTATTATCACTTTGTACCGCAAAACATAATACGTAATACCTTCCCACGATAAACCACTTACACAGATAATGAAGGGACTATTTTACTTAAGTGTATAAATATTTGATAAACCTTATCAAAAATGTGTGATGCGTCTCAGTCAGTGTTCAGATAACAATAATTAGAGGTGATATTAAAAATCTGCTCCGATAAAAGTCGCGGATAGAAACTATATAGAAACATATTAAAAAGAATTTTGAAAATTCCACTTTGGGGCAAAAACTTTAACCCCTCCTGAAAGTGCCTTTACATAATCCAATGACCACCAGATTTTGCACATATAACAAGACTTTAAGGCTGTATAACATATTAAAATTCCAAGTTCCTATGACAACTTTTGGAATTTCAGAAAGTCTTTGAGTCTTCCTGAAAGTGGAATCCCATCAACCGATTTGTCCCAGTTTTTGCATATGTATTTGGGTTGCATATATACATATTATCACAAAATTTCAAAGTTCTAGCATCATTTTGGAATTTCCTGCAAGTCTTTGAATTGTTGTAAAATAACATTGGTTCAACCAATTACCACCAAACTTTGTACATATGTTTCAACATACAAAATGCACATTCTTATAAATTTTCAACATTGTAGGTCGGAAGTGAAGCAAAAAAAAAATATTAACTTTCATATTTCGGTGGTGGGTCATTTACTATTGTAATTTTATTGAATAAAATCAAGCATTTTCTATCTTTTTTTTCATTTCATTCTTCGCTTGAGCCTTACCTTCCTCAATAAGTTTCTTTCTCTCACTTTCACTCAATCCTGTTTGTTTTGAATGTATATTGTCTTTGAGTTTATTATATTTGTCCAACTCATCCAACACAAGTTTAAATTCATTCTCAGATATCTGTCCGTCTGTCAAAGCCTTAGAAATCAAATCCTTTATACTATTCAACTTACTATCAGCAATAGTTTTAATCTCATAATGTTTCTGTGCTTTTGAAGTCATTTTACGCCTAATTAGTTTAACACACACACCCAAACTCCCACACACAACAGCACCAATCTCTAAAGGCAACATAATTGGAACAGCCAATCCAACACCTGCCAAAATAACACTTGTTGATATCAAACCTGTATCAACACCGTCGGTAATATTTATACCTCGTTTATACTTTTTATACAATGCTTTTCTCACATCTCTCTCATTAATTAACGTCTTCTCTATCTCAGATATCTTCTGTAATCTATAGTTCTGCCCATCTTCAACAGGCAATTCAGGATATAATGGTGCAGTAGGTTGTTTCATTTTTTTCTTGATAACATATATTTTTTTTTATTCAATAAATAATTCAATTATCATCGAAGCCACAGTATTAACACATGTAGCATTATTAGTCTGACAAACAAAATCAATTGCATCACCAGCCTCAACCTTTAACGGTGTAGCAAAGTTATCGTGTTTCCTTAAAATATTATTCAATGATATACCATATCCTGCTTGTGGATTTCCATTTATAGAAACAACAACAGATACATCACCTTTTGTTCTTTTACTCGATAACCCCACACCCAATATTTGACCTGGAAAGTTCATCACATATCCACAACCTACCTCTCTACCACCATTACCAAAACTAAACACTTCATTCTCCTGCAATGATCCTTTACTCTCTGCACAGATGCTTATCAATTTTTTGTCTGACATATTTTCAACTTTATTGTATAACAACCGATGATTGACATGTATATCCCGAACTCTATTTTGAAGTTCTGTATGTCTATCATTCAATGTATTTATTTGTGTAAATGCTTGACTTCTCATATTAAATATTTCTTGTTTCAGCCCCAATGCATCTACGTGTTTTCTCTTAGCACCAAATATACTCATTTTTTTATTATAATTATATAATTTCCAAAACGCAATTAATTGGTAGATGATTAATTACCTTGTTGTTATTTTCATCCCTGATTTCTAATTTCAATTCTGCTATAGCATCATTCACCAAACACTTATATTCTGGATGCTCAAATCTCACTGTTGTTATCTCTCCAAACTCTTTATTTTCCACTGGAACAACAGCCAACACAGTACTCGGCATACCATCTAAATAATTATTTGAAGTATTAATCTGTTCCAAATGAACATACAATGATTTATAAACAGCAAAATCTACAGCTCTCTCACCATAATGAGTTTCATTAACAGCAAACTTTCGCTTATTTCCAAACCCCAACATTTGTTTTAAGCCCTTGCTTATCTTCAATTCATCCGGTGTAATTAAAGAAGCAATTCCATTTGTTTCATTTACAGATAATGTAATATTATTACTTTGAAATAAATCTGCTATTTGTTGGAAACTATAATAACCATCTATAATCTTATGAGGTCTCTCTTTAGTCTTCTGCAAATATTCATCAACAACATTATACCATCCAACACCATATGTTATAGATTTCAAACCAATACGTTTATTCCCATCTCTGTTATCAATGTATTGTTGCAAGTTTATTGTCTTGTCAATATTCGAAATTGTATGATACATTTTTATTTTTTATATATAATCAATAATAAAAATGATACCTAAAGAATTCAAGTACAATCCCAATGCATCATATAACCCCAATACTAAATATACCGAAAAGAATATTGAACTTATAAAACAAACGATTTATGTTAACAAAGACGACCATTTTCCAGTAACGTTTCCCGACTTATTTCAAAACTATCAAAATCCAACATTACACACCAATGAACCGTGGAATGCATGGCTTCATTCATCATTTGACTGGTGGCAATGTCAATTAAATTTTGCTGTCTGGTGTGCCACTGCAGGATGTGGAGTAAGTTATCAAGACCATTTGCAAAACACTTCAGGACTAACTAAAACAGTATATACATTTCATGTTTATTATTGTATTGCTCGTATTTTGAAAGAACTTCAAACACCTTTACCAACAGATGCATCATTTTGTTATTACAAAGTAGAAGTATTTAAAACAAAGATCAGGAATTGATACAATTAACTTACTCCACCCATAAAAGACACCAAAGGGAAAGAAATACAAACATTAAGCGACCAGACCATAATGGAAACCTAAACAAAGGAAGGCCATAAGGACAGTTACTTTCCCACAAAATGGCCATATGGTCATCCGAAACTAAAAGACACAAGTGATACACACAGTAAGTAACAAACAACAACATAAAATAAATCGCCACAGAAGAGCCGCCTTGGAACGGTCAGTGGAAGATTTCCACTGGGGGGGTTAAATCGATTTTACGTGGCCACAATCCTCGCCCTTACTTCCGTCGCGATTTAGACAAATAATTTGTTCAGTCCGCATGAAAAACCCATACGACAAAGCAACCTATCAAAAGTTATGCAATGAATTCAATGTTTCACCTAATACAGATTGGCGTCAAAAATTAGAAAGTAGTTCTAAATGCAGTGGTCTAGGGAGTTACACACAATATTTTAAACCAAGTGGAAAATATAGACAAGATCATAGAAGTGATGGACCATTCTTTAATCCAAATGATAAAATAGAACATACAGTAGATATAAGTGACGCCTGGACAATGTTTATATTAGACAAATCAGAAGGATTAACAAAAACAGGTATTGAACGAATTAACGAAAGTATTAGAATGTTTGTATGGGCACTATTAGCAGCACAATCTCAAACACGTGTAGAAATTCTAAAAATAGGCACAGGATTTGATGCTCAGAAACAATTTCTTGCTAACATTGAAGATGCTATTAATAGTCCAGTTGATTTACCAAGTCAAATACAAAGATATCAAAACACACTCAAATATGCAAGAAGTAAAGTAGATTTTGTTTATGGTATTGGATTATATATGTCTCCCAGTGATATGGTTTTACAAGTTGGTACTATCGCTGGATATAATAATAAAATTGTAATTGCAACAGAAAATCAAACACTTGGTTTCAATAGTGATGTAAATGTTAAACCTGTTGCATCTGCTTCACAACCTGCAACTATACAAGGCACACAAACAAAGAAATCTCTACCAGATTATCATCAACAAGCAGTTGATTATGCAAAGAAACACAATCTGTCAAAAAGTTGGGTTGATGGTGCTGGTACCTCCGATGCTAGAATAGCAGATTGGTTTAATCATCACAAACTTGCTAACCAATCTACTACAAAGAAATCTCTACCACAATCTCTACAAGGCACACCAACAAATAAATCTCTACCACAATCTCATCAATCTCTACCAGAAAAAAAAGAAGCCATACAACATGAAGACAACAAAACAGCATTAATAGTAGGAAGTATAGTAATTGGACTATTAATTATGTATGAAATTTATTAAGTTCTTTTTTTTCTTATAAACTCTCTCGCAGATGCATATAACAATCCAGCAACCAATACAACTAATGCCCATAAATGTTCTCCAAACCAACCAACAACTTTACCCGCAGAAGACAACAACCAAGACACAATAGAACCAATAACACCTGGTAATGCAGTAGCTACTTTTCCTGCAAGGGTAGAAAGTAATTTACCAAGATTTGATAATTGTTTCTTAACCCAATCTTTAACACCACCTTTTGGTGGAGAAGGAGGGGTTGAAGTAGTACCACCACCAGTAGGAATAACAGCCTCAACAATAACTCCAATAATCATTCCAAAAGCGGTTAAAATACTAACAATTGTAATGCCTTGTTCTCTGAATAATGTTCTAATTCTTTCACCCAATGTAGTGTCTTCTTTTAATACTTTGTTTATAGTCTCTTTGATTCTATTTACCTGACTACGTAGTTTATCTTTATTAACATTAATAACTTCCAATCTTGCACTTCTCTCACTTTCTAACTCTTTGATTCGACTACTTATCCTTTCTATTTGAAATTCATCATTGTCTGCTTTGGCTTGTTCTAATTTTGTATTTTTCTTTTGCTAAGTCTTTATTTGTTTCATTCAGTTTTGCCAATTCATTTGCTATCTCTTCTTTGACTGTTGTCATTGCATTTGCTATTCCATCAATCTCTCTTTTTGTCCAATCTGTTTGTGTTTCTTGTTCATTAGTAAATGATGTCTCCAATGTTTTCACAGCAGTTTCTACATCAACTGTTGTATTTAATAGTTCTTGAGTTTGTTCTTGTGATGATATATCTTGTAAAGGTATTTCTTCTTCTGTTTGTGTTATTTGAGTTCTCGTTTGAAGTAATTGTGCGAATGCTGTTCTACCTTCTTTAAGTCTTGTAGCAGATGGTTTAAAATCATCTACACCTAATACATTCCTAACAAAATCAACACCATATTTCCTTTGCAAAGTATTAAATGATAAAAATGTTGCTATTTCATCAGGGTTGTTAGATTTATACCATGTTAATGCAACATCATCACCAGCTTCATCTTTAGTATATAACATTGGTCTTCCAAACTTATCCTTCTTGAGAGACAAACCTTTGACTTTGCGTGTAGGTTCTTCATTCCTTTCGTAAAATCTATCTATCATTTGTTTACCTATGCTATTACGCAGAGTTTTCCAATCATCACCGGTTAAATCATTCAAACCAGCAAACTGACTATTTAATGTTCTCTGAAACTGCTCTTCATCTGTAAAAGATGTTTCTGCTTCTTCATCATAATCCTCACCGGCCCCGATAGCTCAGTTGGTAGAGTGTCCGCTCCGGGGAACGGGAGGTCTCGGGTTCGATCCCGGGCCGCGACATACCAAAGTCGTTAAAAATGGTACTAGCTGCTCTTCGCTTGGCACTCAGATTTACGGGGTAGAGCTAGGACTGGTCGATCCAGTGTCAGGATAATGTGACTGGATGTGGTATCATGTAATGTGTCTGGGACATGATACTTCAGTGAGGCAGCACTATAAACGTGAGCATTGAGCTCCCTGTCGCAACCAGACACCGTCGTGATATGACTGAAAAATTGTTGAAAGCGACGTTAAACCCGAATTCACACACACACACACACTCATCATAATCCTCCCTGTCATACTCAGGATTTTCAAATTCAGCCATTATTTATTTATTATTTAAAAATATTTTTTATCTTTTAATAAAAACATGTCAGCTTACGGAGATAAACTAAACCCTTACAGAAAATTAAGAGAACCACGAGGTGTGAGAGGCATCCGCCAAAGTGTAGTAATAACAAATAACCCTTCAACTATTGACCAAAATCAACAATTGTTAGTGAGATTTCCTAATCTAAGTGGTAATGATGTTATTGTTCCCGGAACAGTCAGATTAGCATTTGAAATTGAACTAAACTCTAAAGATGCAAATGCAACTATATTTCAAAACATAGGAAGAGCAATAATTAAGAAAACAACAATTAGAATTAGTGGAAATGAAATCATGTCAATTGATGACAGCGACATCTATCATTGTTATATTGATTTATGGAAGACTATTACAGAACGTGTAAATATGGCATACCAAGGCATTGGCAAAGAGAACATGTTGAAACATAGAGTGGGTGCAGGAAACGCAACAGCAGATAAAGAAGATCAAGCCATCGCAAAAGCATATGGAAACAGGTTTTGCATCCCACTTGATTTTGAATTATTGGAAACCCATATGCCTTTTTATCAAGCTGGATTAGGAGATAGACTTGAATATGAACTTACATTCAATGATTATAATAAAGTAATTAAATCAGGCGATGCAACTTCATCTTATACAATCAAAAATATTTGTTTGGAATTTGATATTGTTTCTGATACTGAATTAGCAAGACAAATAAGACAGCAAGTTGATGGTAAAATGGTTATTTTGTATGACAGAATACTAAGACACAGAAAAATACCTAAAAACAAATCTGATACACTATGGAATATCAATCTAAATGTTCCTGCAAGAAGTATGAAAGGAATTCTTATGCTATTCGAAGATCCTGAAAGGGCCAGCACAGAAGAATATTATAATCCAGAAATTACAAAAGTGGAAATGACAATAGAAGGGATTCCGAATCAATTGTATAGTCAAGGAATGAAGTCCCACCAACACTGGGACGAAATAAATAAATTCTTTGCTTTGAATTCAAAAAGAAACAAAGAAACAAGTATGGTCATTAAAGATTTATATTTTACTGATACAACAATAGAAAAATATCTAACGAACAGGTATGCTTTATGGTTGGATTTACGTTCAACTGATGATAATACACTTCATGGTTCTGGAAGAAGAATTGAAAATGCATCAGAAGGTATCACAATACAAATAACGAAAGAAGCAGGAGCAGATGAACCAATCAATCTTTATTTGTTTGTTATACAAGATGCACAAATCAACTTTGAAGATGGTAGATTTAAAGAAGTCAGTTATTAATATTTTTTTACAAATAAAAATGGAACTACCAAAATATCCTCATTGTGCTATTATATGTGGTCAAACTGGATGCGGGAAAACAGAGTTTGTCCTTGACCTTTTGGAAGAGGAATATCGTCAAGTATTTAAACATATTGTTATACTTTGCCCAACCATTCAATGGAACAAGGCTTATAAAAATCGTGAGTGGATTGGTGATGTCAGGAAACCTAAAACAAAGAATCTTATAATTGTTAATCCTATTATTAATGATGAAGAGAAATTACAAGAACTACTAAGAATGTTCTTTAATAAATATGCTGGTCATTCTACTCTCTACATTATTGATGATTGCAGTGCAACGAAAGAACTAACAAAGAAAAAAGATATGTTATCAGAATTAGCATTTTCTGGTAGGCATGCAGAACAATCAGTGTGGGTTATTTCGCAGAGATATAATTCTGTGTTAAAAGATTTAAGAGAACAAACAAAATGGCTATGCATGTTCTACACAAAAGATAGAGATAGTTTTGAAAATTGTTTAAGAGAGAATGATGTTATTCCTACTTTGGAAGAACGACAGAGAATAAAAGAAGAACTGAAAAAAAAGAAGCATCGTAAGTTAATTTTGAAGACTGACCAGCCTACTGGTTATTGGTTGGTTGATTGATTATTTTTTTTTAGCAATGATTAAGTAATGTTTATGCAATGCTATAGCAAATCTTAAGTAATGCTATAGCAAATCTTAAGTAATGTTTTAAGTAAAATAGCAATACTAAAAAACAATGCTGTTAGAAATATTATCAATCACTGCAATCTTATCAATAATCATAACAAACACTGCAATCTTATTAATAGTCGGATATGCGATGTTTTATTTTTTAAAAATAAAAAATAAATTACATAAAATAAAAATGAATGCTGAAGAATTATTACAAGACATTGAATGTGAAAGCACTTATGTAGAAAATAATGAACAAGAAACAAAACGTGAGCGATTATCAGCCATTGTTGCTGGTGGTGGTAGTAAGCAGTATCTTGGTAAAGACTTACAACTATCAGACATTGATACAATGACAGCAGAACAAATAAACAAACTTTACTGCAGATATGAAGCAAGATTGGGAGCAAGTATGACTAAGACATTGGGTAATTCTTTCATTAGCTTATACGTGATGGGTGTATCAAAGTATTTCAATGTTGTTAATCCACCTAAACTGATACAAGACTTAGAGGAAGACCCTTTTATCAATCACGCTTTGACAAGTTCATGTTGTGAATTGTACTATAGATATGGAATGTATCTTGCTCCATTAACTGCAATGCTAACAACAGCAAGACATATTGATTTTAATAAAAAAGAAAATATTTCCTTAGAAAAAGATGAGCGAAGTTAATGAAACTGTTAAAACAAAAGACCCAAGACGAGTATCTGCTGGTAAGAAAGGTGCAGAAGCAAGAAAAAGAAATGCAGAATTAAGAAGAAAGGAGGCTGAAACTATAAAGAAAGAAAACATGGAATTAAAATCTATAACAAGAGATGATGATGATGTGCAAACAAACAATTCACAGAATATAAATATATACAAAAATTATATACCATTATGTATAACAATTGGAGTTGTTGGAATAGGATTGTATATGTACAAGTCTAAACAAGTTGTACCACAACAACCTATGATGCAACAACCTGCACCTATTATACAACAAAAAGAAATTGACCCATTTGAATTTAATTAATTTAAAAAAATAATATTCTCATTAAAAAAATGACAACCTCAATAGACGGAAAACAAATTGCAAACATGTTATATCATGCCGGAGTGGAAACTGTATTAACTGTTGGATATTCAGAATTAGGAAGAAAACTATTGAAAAGACCAGCACCAAAAGTAGATTTTAATATGACAGATATTGGTATGTTGTCCATTGATATATTACTTGCAATGGCAACAAAGGATATGCTTGTTAAGCAAGGTATTATTCCTGCGGATATTATGAAGTAATTTTAATATTTTTTTTTCCATTATATAAAAATGGCAAGTGCAGTAGCATTAATGGTTGGAGGAGCAATTACAAACGCCTTAGCCTTTTCAGGTAGTAATTATTTATTTTCACATATGGGTAGTAATAGTGATAAAGAGAGAAAAAGACATGATAAGGCGATGGAACAATTAGAATCAGCAACAACTGCGTGGAATGAGAAGAGAACAGAAAGATTGGATTTTATTAATGAGCAACTGAAGAAGGAACATCATGCTGTGGATGAGTTCAGTGATGCTGACACTGCTATGAAACAATATTATTATATTACAGGAAAACAATTGCCAGATAATTTATCCACACCATTACCACCAAAACCTACATTGAGTGATTTTTACACTCCATCAGAAGACCAGAAAAATAGAGAGATTGCATTTGTTGTTGGTGGTATGGCATTGACAGGATTTGTTGCTTGGAAGTTGATGTAGGTAAAAAAAAAAAATATTTTTTGACATAATCTTTCTTTGGAAAAACTAAATCATAAGCATGATATTTATTTTTTTTATTATTCTTACATGGTTTCAAACCAAGTGGTCTTACATAAAATGGTGGTTCTTTACCTTCTATCTTCTTTGTGAGATGTGCAGGACTCCATACTTCACCATTGTCTTTGAGAGTTAAAATTACACTCACACCATTGTCTGTGTTAATTTCTCTGTAGTCGGTGATTGTATAAATGTTGTTGATTTCTAAATCAGTCCATTTCTTTGTGTCAAATTGACTTTGTTCCTTTAACAGCTCTTCAAACTCTTCTTTTGTAGGTGTATAGTCATCATCAAGCAATTGTGCTATATTTTGCGTTTGTGCGTTCTTTGACATCTTTTTATATATAAATATTTTTTCTTAAATAAAAATAAATGGAGAAGATATACTATAGTCCAAAAGGTTTCTGGAAAGGACACTCAGCTGTTGGTAAGTTAGCAAAAGAAGCAAAGGTTAGTCAGAAACAAGCATTAGAGTTCTTAAAGAAACAAGCAGTATGGCAAATATATTTACCTGCACCTAAGAAAATAATAAGACCTAAATTTGATGTGTCTGCAGAGAATGAAGTTCATCAAGCTGATTTGTTGTTTTTACCTCACGATACTATTGGTAGAAAAACATACAAGTATGCATTAACAGTGGTTGATATTGGAACAAGATATAAAGAAGCCGAACCTTTGACGTCGAAAGATAGTAAAGAAGTTGCAAATGCTTTTGAGAAGATTTATAAAAGACATTTGAAGTATCCTAAACTATTGCAAGTTGATCCTGGTAGAGAATTTATGAGTTCCGTTTCAACTTTGATGGAAAAGCATAATACCAAAATAAGAAGAGGTAGAAAAGAAATACACAGAGACCAAGGAATAGTAGAAAGATTTAATAGAACCTTAGCAGAAAGATTGTTTGGTTATCAGTATGCTAAAGAGATTGATACTAAAAAAAGAAACAGAGAATGGGTTAAGAGATTATCTGATGTTATTAAAGCATTAAATAAGGAGACGAAAAAACCTCCTCCAATTATAACAAGAAAAGTTGATGCTGAAATTTGTCCTTATGTAAATGTTAGATATTTGTATCAACCTGGAGAATTAGAAGGTGGTGGAAAGAGAAGGGCTACTGACCCAGTATGGTCTGTTGATATTCATAAGATTGACTATCATATTATAACGCAGGGAATAAGAGTTTATTATTTGAAATCTCCTGCACCTAAGAGAGGGTTTGTCAAAGAGGAATTACTTATTGTTCCGGCTGATACCCATACGCGTATGTCGTGATTCCATCTGGTGCTATGTATCTTTTTGTGTCTAAAGGAGAAAGTGTAGTCTTATTTACTTTTAATCCATATATGTTGTGATGCATTGAGCGTAGCATGTTCATTGAGTGTGTGTATTTCTTTTTGTTGAATAATGCATCTCTGTAGTTTTCAAAATTGATTTGTTTTTTGATTACATATTTTTTTGTTCCTTTCGCTTTTTTGATGACTTGTTCATCTGCTCTTAATACTGAATATAATTTAGGACGAAGACCAATATATTCTGATATTGAAACACCATCACATTCATCCTTCATCTTACCTATGACCTTCTTGTTTGTTTCATCGTATAGTGGATGTTCTTTTGGATAATCAGAGAAATCGTATTCATCTTTCATTTCAGACATATCTTTGTAAGCATCTTTGGTTTTGATATCTACTAATAAACTGTCTGTGTCGGTGTATAACAAGGTGCAGTTATCACCATACTTCTTTTTCAATGTATTATAATACCAATCATACATAAGATGTTTTGATAAATCTAAAACACAGAAGCCAACATATATTGGTTTATTTAGAGTTAATCTTGTTTTATTCACTTGAATGGCAGATAACTCATCAGAGAACTTTACTCTACGATTGAAGTTTGGTTTGGCTATTATCTTGCGGATTTTTTCATTTTCACTGCCATCTGTTTTGACTAATTTAATATCAACTCTTTTACGTATGTTTTCCATTGTTTTGCCAAATACTGAGTTGTTCATAAGTTTAAAGAAATCTTTTTCAAATGTAGTCTTTGCTTTTTTACGTAATTCTGTATTCAGACGTATGTAAGGTTCCATCCAAGGTTTCTCATCAAATTCTAATATTCTGTGTATTTTTGTTATTTTCATACCAAGTTGTTTGTATAGTCTCAAGTTCTTGTAATGTACTACATATTTCTTCTTATCCATTA
Organism: Lucinisca nassula; assembly: GCA_963580285.1. Taxonomy (NCBI): domain Eukaryota; kingdom Metazoa; phylum Mollusca; class Bivalvia; order Lucinida; family Lucinidae; genus Lucinisca; species Lucinisca nassula. Next base: position 182,245,841 of record OY757010.1, read on the forward strand.
GATTGGGGACAAGTTTTTCTGTTTTTAACATACTATTTTCAATTAGTTCATTTTGATAGTCGGATAACCATTCTTTTTTAATTGCTAATTTTTCAGGTGCAAGTGGATAGTCGTTATGTAGTTTATGTAAATGTTTGGGATATTCTAAATCTACTTCATATATTCTTCCTCTACCTTTTTTTAGTGGTTGAAGTTCTCCATCTATTAAATCTTTATTAGTTATCCATTTGAAACCACCATATGGAAGTGGTTGGCTCATTGAATGACCATATAAATTATTTGCATCTAAATACATTATGTAATTGTCTTCTTCATCTGGGATTATAATCTGCGACATATTTATTGTTTGCTTTTGCGTGTCTTTTAGAAACCATACTTATTCCACCTCTCATTCCTTTTTCAATGAAAAGATGCATATCCAAATCTGATAGAAGTTGTAATTCTATTTCTGTGTATTTTAGAAGAGCATCCCAAGATAGACCAGGTGCAGTGTAGTAATGTAGAGGGTCAAGTTTATAGTTATTCATACAGGTTTCTCTAAACTTTTGAAAAACATCTGCAAGTAAGAGAACATCTGTTTTGAGATATAAATCATGATAATCACCAAGTGTTTTACAGTTAAATTGTTTCCATACTTTTTGAGCGTGTTCATAGTCTTTTTGTTTGATACTTTCATCTGTAAGACTGCTGTAGAATTTGTCTATGGGTGGTAGTTGTGTTTCATCAAATCTATCAAAACTATCAATGTATTCATATGGATAGATACCTTTACGAGCAAGAAGATGTGAGTTAGTTGTATGTTTTACAGTTAATGGTAAGTCTGATTTGTTGAGTTTTTTATATCTTGTATTGTGACATTTTTTACATTTCGCTGTTAATAACCAATTTTCATTGATGTTTATTTCTTCTGTACCTTTACATTTTTCACATTCTGTCTTTACACCAATTGCTCCATCTACCAACTTTTCAAGAGAGGAAGCCATAAATTGAAAACTGTCTAAGAATTTCAGTTGTCCAATACTGAATGAGATGAATTTCTCTGAATTATTTGCAATACAAGTAATGTTTCCACTTGCTTTGTGTATTTTCTGCATTATTAGATGGCTATCATAACCTTTTAAGTTGTGGAAGATAACTGGAATTTTGGTTTTATTTGGTTTGATTGCAAGTTTGAGATTACAGGATTTGTGTGCTGGTCCTCTATATTCTCCTGTGAAATGACAGTGGTCTTTTACTTTTGGATTCTTTTCATTATTAATTTCTTTTTCACATATCCAACAATGGGAAGCATTTTCATAATCTTGTATGTTCTGTTCTGTTGGCATTATTAATGGTTTAGGATGTCTAAAGATGTTGTTGATGTTATTCACTTCACATTTTAAATGATTTAGAAAAACCTCTGCAACATCTTCACCTCTGTATATTACTGGTTTGTCTGCTTTACCATCATATCTAACAACTTGATATCCAAATCCACACGCTTCGTGTTCGCTTGTTATTTCTGATTTATCTCCTTTTTGTTGTGATTTGGGTTTGATTTGTGCTTCAAAGTCAGCATAGATAACATATGGAACGGGCATTTGATTTTGATGGTTTTTAAACTTGATAAGACCTTTTGATGGCATTTCTATTCGCATTGGAGATTTATTTATGCCTTCACAGTCTTCTTTGTGTTTGATTAGTAGGTCTTCTCTTGTAAAACCGTGAAGACATCTATCACAGAAATGTGTTTTATCTTTGTGTTTATTGTTCTGATTGTAAAGTAATCTATTAAGGTTTTTAATAAAACAGTAGTGATATTTTGTTTCCTTTGGTGTTTTTTCATCTGGATTATAATTTTCATCTATTTCTCCTTCTTCATTATCATCAATTTCCTCTTCAACTTCTGTTATCAAAAGCAGGTTAATTCTTTCTTTATCATTTGATTGATTTGAAATATGATATGGAAATACAGTAAGTTTCTCTGTCTTTTTTGTGATTGTATATCCATAAACATTGATTGCTATATTGTTTTGTTTCTCAACTTTTGGTATTTGTGAGATTGGTGTGGGAAAGTCAATTCCTTCCATATTCAGATTAGGACATTTTGTATAACTATATACATTATTCAAGTGGTTTTTTGCTGGATATAGAGCAGATTTCAATGCCCATTCTAAACATTTATTATCATTGTTCTTCATATTAATTATTGCTTGTTTGTTTGCTATTACTTTTGGAAGAGGAATATATGAAGAACCTTTGAGTGGTTCATATTTTGCTATGTTGAGATAGAGTCTGATACAATGGTCAATTTCTAAACCTGTTGCGGTATTTGTGAATTTTTCAATCCATGTTTGTAAATAAGACGTTTGTTTATCATAATATTCATCTAAATTATTTCCATCAAGAACTGCACATTGTTCTCCGTGTGATGCACCGGTAACTTCTTTTCTTTCACCATTAAGTTCATCTTTAAAAAACTTTATAGATAACCCAATTGAAAATTTAATACCATTGTATTCTTTAATGTTTTCATTAATTTTATCTATAATGACAGATTTTTTATCATTAAACAAAATATTTGGGTCTTTATATTTATGAGCATCTATTTCATACGCTTTGAAGTAATTGCATAATGGTTTATCAACCAGTTTCAGAACATTTTTCTCTTTAGTATCTTCATCATTAATTTTTTCACTTGTTTTAACAGCATTTTGTTGCTGTCGTTTTCTTATCTTTTTATCTCTACGTCTTTTACGCAGATTTTCCAATGTAGAAGTTTGTTGTGGTGCATCACTCTTCTGTTCTAAAGATTTAAGAGCTTTATCTAAAGCTTCGTCACTAATTCTTCCTTCGCTGTGTAATTGTAATAGTCTCTGTACAGCACTCATGTTTCTTTTTCTTTTAACTAAAAAAATATATTTTTTTAATATAAAATAAAAAATGAGTATAGAAACACAAAGTATGCAAAATAAATGTGCTATGTTGCCGTTAGGTTCAAATAAACCATGTAAAAACAAATCAGTAAAAAATTCTATCTATTGTAAAGCTCATAATCACATTATGAAACATAACAAAAGTAAAGTAGTGCAATGTCTACAATGTGGTAACGGTACTACAGCGAAATATCAAATTTGTGATAAATGTGGTGGAGAAAATGTCAGAAAAAAGCATGAATATATAGACAAAATAAAGCCTTGGAGGCAGGAAATTGCAAGATTGAATAGGATAGTGTTAGTTCTGCGGTAATACTGCAGAATAAAACGAAAATGGGGTCCTGATGAGTAGGATGGATTACGCGTAATCATCAATAAAAAGTCTCAACAAAATGGATTACATGTAATTGATATATAGACAAATATATCACCGATTACAGTGTAATCATCAATCGATTGTTTCAACGAACAGAGTTAGTGATAATACTGCAGAATATATGTGCAATATATATGTATTATGCTCAAATTGGTGATATATTCATTGTCCGTGCTGACGGACAATGAATATGTCGCCGTACCCCCACTGTCTATATATATAGACAGGTGTGCTTTTTGACATTAGGATAGTTAAAAATAAACAAGGAGAATAATTTCATGGTAAGAAAACTTCTAGATACCTGTTAAATACTCAATAAACCTGATCCCGATCCGCTTTGAAAAACTTGTCTACTTTCGCTTTTGTACTTCCGGGAGTAAATTGGGTGTGAATAATTACCGATATCAGCGAGTACCCCCAGGGGTATGAATAATTACCGATATCGCTACATTACCCACGCCTCCGGGTACATGCGTCCCGCATGTATATAATTTCTACATCCTTTTACATATACATGTATGTCTCAACCTGGTCTTGATAAAAAGATAGGACAACATTATCTTAAACATGTTATTATTATTAATAACCATAAATCAAGAACCTTGTATCGTTCAATGTATGGGTTGTATCATAGCACTACTGATGCTATCTTTAATCTGTGAGTACTAATATAGCACTACTCGTGCTATCTCCAATTAAAAAGCTTATGGTATGTTTCTCATACTGTATAGAAAAAAAATAAATCGGTCTCAATCCTTTCCTTAAGGATTAATGCTACCCTGCTTATCTGTTTGAGTGCTTCTTCTCATACATAACTTTTTCTCTTAATATCTAATTCTGCATTTCAGATAAGTCTTTATCCACTTTTACTATTATTCTCTCTTTCTGAATATGCAGCTGAACACCTCTTGGGTCTAGAATTTCCTGTCCCAGAAAGTCTGCCAAAGTAAAACTTATGTCACTGGCGGAGATTGTCCCTAGGTTTACGCTTGTAGTCGACAACATTTCTTCCTCATCTTTTACTACTCTCAGTGTCTGTTTGGTGGTTCCTGTTCCCTTAACAGTGAATTCTATTTCTAACTTTCCTTTCGTACTTAACACAGTTTTGTCAGTTTGCTTCTCTAAGCGACTTACAGCTGAAACTGAAGAACCCATTGTTGAAATAGTCTCGCTTGAAACTTTCCTTTCATTCTTCTCTGCTACCTTAACATTACTGTCCACAACAATTTCCTGTCTATCAGATCCTTTATTAGAGAGGTTATTATTCTGATCAGTTCTGGTAGCGCTATCTTGTTTGCAAGATTCTTCGGAAGTTATTGTAGCTGAAGGCTTACTCTTTTTAATGGGAGCCATAACAGGCATTGGCTCACAAGGCTTTCTATATAGTCTTCCCGTGCGAATATCATTCACCTTTCTCTGGTCGACTTCTTCAATATCGAAATCGGGTTCCTGATCCCAGTCACTATTGTACCCTTCCTTTTCAACAGTATCACTGGAACAAATTGAACTCGCGTCTGTCTTTTCTTTAGGCTGAAACTTTGAGGTAGTCACAGTCGTCAAGGGGTGCTTTCTCTTTTGATGTGTTTTCAAATATGCCTTCTCCTTGAAGTGCTTACCACACGTATCACATTGAAACCTCTTATTGTAGCATATTTCCATATGGGTTCCAAAACTTTCTTCGGGCCCAATATGCTTCTTGCAGTAATGGCACAATGGTCCAATGGCTTTCCTAGGGGTTGTTTTAAGCTGTGGCATCTTGTCCCTGAAAAGAGATGAAACATAATCTTTAAACCAAACAGGTTTTCGCCTCTGCCTTCCAAACCTACTAAAATCTTCTTCGAGTAACTCTGCATCATTTTGCCCAGTTATAACTGAATCCTCAAGCATTGCAGTTTCAGTAAAGTCTTCTCTTTGGACACTACCATTTATTTCTACCTCACCACTTAATATCTGGGACCGGGCAAGTTTGAGTCTATCTATATGTATAACTTGATGCGTGTCATTTCGGCCACAGTTGACAACATAAAGCACTTCACAGAGTTTTTCTTTAACTTGATAAGGACCCCTCCAGAAAGAGCAAAACTTTGATGACTGACCTACTTGTTTGACTGGGAATAGGACATACAACTTATCGTTTACTTCGAATTTCTCAAAGCTGGTTTTACGGTCATGATACTGTTTTTGTCTATATATTGAAAGACCAGTGTTCTGTCTGACAAATGTATGGGCAAACTCTAAGTTTTCTTTTAATTCCCAAACCCAGTTATTTGCTGGTTGCGTTTTTATGCTGGGTGGAAGTTCGAAACAGATATCAAGAGGAGTGCTAGTTTCGCGACCCAACATAAGCATATTCGGTGACATCCCGGTTGTTTCGTGTTCTGTACACCTATATGCCATCATGACGTATGGAAGCAAATAATCCCAGTTGCGATGGTTATCCTCAATAAAAGTGCTTAACATTGCGCATAAAGTTTTGTTGAACCTTTCGACCATGCCATCCGACTGGGGATGGTATGGTGTTGTTCTTGTTTTATCTATCTGCAATAAATCACACATTTCAGTAAACAAATTACTAACAAATTGCCTCCCTTGATCTGAGTGAATTTTACTGGGAACCCCAAAACGTGCTACAACTTCCTCAACTAAAATTTTGGCACATGTTTTAGCTTCCATGTTCGGCATTGGAAAACTCTCTGTCCACTTTGTGAAATAATCTGATATAACCAGTATATACTTATTTCCGTTTTCTGTCACGGGCAATTCTCCAAGTATATCAATGGCAATACGTTCCATCGGATATCCACTTCGAACAACTTGCATCGGTGCCACTCTAGTCAGAATTGGGTTTTTCCTTTTAGCACATTTTTCACAACCCCCTATATATGCACGCACATCATTCTGAAGGCCTGGCCAATAATATGATTGGCGTATTTTGCTCAATGTTTTTCTTATTCCTAAATGACCAGAAGCTTTGATATCATGTGAATATTGCAGAACTTGTCTCCTTAGATTAAGTGGAACAATAGCTTGCCATATAACATTATCTGTTCCAAGCACATTCCAGCGTCTAACTAAGAGATCATTCTGTATATCAAGTCTTTCCCATTGATTCACCAAAGTTTTAACAAACCAACTTTCACTCGAAATCAGTTCTAAGTAGAAGTAAAACAAAGATCAGGAATTGATACAATTAACTTACTCCATCCATAAAAGACACCAAAGGGAAAGAAATACAAACATTAAGCGACCAGACCATAATGGAAACCTAAACAAAGGAAGGCCATATGGACAGTTACTTTCCCACAAAATGGCCATATGGCCATCCAAAATTAAAAGACACAAGTGATACACACAGTAAGTAACAAACAACAACATAAACAAATCGCCACAGAAGAGCCGCCTTGGAACGGTCAGTGGAAGATTTCCACTGGGGGGCTTAAATCGATTTTACGTGGCCACAATCCTCGCCCTTACTTCCGTCGCGATTTAGACAAATAATTTGTTCAGTCCGCATGAAGGCCTCCTAACTCATCAGTGCAACATCTCCGTGAACACAGAAATCAAAGAACCACAGAGGTGAGACAACGGTGAGGACTCGACAGCAAGAAACCACTGAAATGCTGGAGCAAAAGAAAACCAACAGTTAGACTCCGATGAGCCCGACCAGAGACAGAGCATCAGGCACCAACCAACATTATCTCTTTAATTTTCAATAAGCCTTTACGTTGGAGCCGTCATAAAATCTGAGGCCTGACCCACCGGCGTGCAATTAAAGAGGGAAGCAAAGTTGCCAACCGTGATTGGGTTAACTACCATGCATGCAGTCTGTCGTATAATATCCATGTTGTACCCAATCTTTTTATATCGAAGAATGATTTTACGAAATTGGGTGCTGAAGTCATTGCGGTTATATATTTTTCTGAATTTATATACTAAGTCACCATAAAATTCGGGTTCCGATAGACCTTGTTGCAGAAGAGATTTAAGTCCAATATTGAATTTTGAAATTAAATCAGAATGGCGTCTATAAAATTTTGAAAAGGCTTTGCGTAGTTTATGGTACCGATAACCCTGATTAAGGAGTTTAGCCGTTAATAATTTATTACGAGTGTTGAAGTCAGTTACATGACTACACACTCTAGCAAATCGAATTAATTGCGAAATATAAACGCCATAGGATGGCGCACGAGGAACATCACCATCCAAAAAAGGAAAATTTACAATCTCAAAATCAAAGTCATCGCGTTTATCATAAATTTTGCACGAAACAAATCCATCTACAATAGATAGATGTAAATCCAAAAACGGGGCCTCGGTATCAGAAGAATTTGCTTTATTTAACTGAAGTTCTAGGGGGTAAATCTGACTGATCAAACCATCAAAATAGGTATTATCAATATTTAATAAATCATCTAAATATCTAGAAGTAGAGCTAAAAGCGTCAATAATTTCAGATTGGTTATCAATGGAAAGCGACAAAATGAAGTCTCTTTCATAACAATACAAGAACAGATCAGCCACAAGAGGTGCGCAATTAGTACCCATCGGAATACCCACAATTTGTCTAAATAACTTAGTACCGAATCTAATATAAATATTGTCAAGTAGAAAGGTGAGGGCATCACACACTTTCTGACATGATCAAAGTGTATAATTCTTATGCTCTTTAGAAGTGAAAAATGCATTTCTGACATTACATGCAAGATAGAGAGAATCTTCTCTGTGAAAAGCCCATTCAATTAAATCATTAAGCTTTTCTTTTATAAGATTATGAGGAAGTGTAGTGTAAAGAGTGGAAAAATCGTAGGTAGACCTAACTTGGGTTTTTCCCCACTTTCCAACCACTGTTTTATGATATGCGTATCTCGATTTTCTGTTTGTGCTTTTCGAAGATCATTACACGCAACTTCAACTGTGTTCATAGTATCATGTAACTGATTCAACACGTGAGGAGCATCGGTCGGCTTCTCTTCATATTTACCACATTGTCTACAAGGAATTCTACTGACTCCATCGGCATTTCCGTGCGCTCTGCCAGGCCTATGTTCAATCTCTATGTCAAATGACGATAAGAACTCTATCCATCTAGCAACCTGTCCCTCTGGACTCTTGAAACTCATTAACCATCTCAGAGAGCTATGATCAGTTCGTACCCTAAATTTCTTCCCATAAAGATAATGTCTGAAATATTTTACAAAATATACCAGTGCTAATAACTCTTTTCTTGTTACGCAATATCTGCGTTCTGTTTTAGTCAGTGTTCTACTGGTATACGCCACTACACACTCCCCATTTTCTGTATTTTGAGAAAGCACTGCTCCAATACTAATGTCACTTGCATCAACGTCTAAGGTAAAACTCTTTGAAAAATCTGGGTGTATCAAAATTGGTGCCTCCACTAACTTTTTCTTTAGCTTTCTGAACGAGGCAGCACATTCCTCTGACCAAACGAAAGGTTCCTTCTTTTCTGTAAGCTTGTATAAAGGTTTTGCCGTTTCTGAGAATTTATAAACGAATCGCCTGTAATAGCTACATAGGCCAAGAAACGACCTAGTTTCATGCACATTCTTTGGCTCAGGCCATTCTTCAATGCATTTTGTTTTATTTGGGTCTGTTTTAATTCCGGTTTCTGAAATAATATGGCCTAAAAATTAAACTTCGTGAGCGAACAACTTACATTTTCTTGGTTTTAATTTTAGACCTGCTTGAAGAAATCGGTCGAATATTAAACTTAGATTTTCTATCATATCTTCGAAGGTTTTGCCACTAACGATGATGTCATCTAAGTATATAAGACATACTTGCCAATGTAAGCCGGCCAGTACAATCTCCATGAGTCTTTCAAAGGTTGCCGGTGCGTTGCAGAGGCCAAACGGCATAACATTACATTCAAAGAGTCCTTTTCTACTCGTGAATGCTGTCTTTTCTCGATCTTGGGGGTCTGTTTCGACTTGCCAATACCCTGCATTGAGATCTAAACAAGAAAACCATTTGGCACCTGCTAACTGATCTAACGACTCATCAATGCGGGGTAAAGGATAAGCGTCCTTAATAGTAACATCATTTAACTTGCGGTAATCTACACAAAATCTGTTTGACCCATCTTTCTTCCTTACCATCACGATGCTACTGGCCCAAGGACTAGTCGACGGTTGAATGATGTTTTCTTTTAACATGCTGTCAATTTGGCTGTCAACTTCTTCTGACATATGTACTGGTACTCTTCGAGGTGGCTGCTTGATAGGCCGAGAATTTCCTGTGGGAATCTTATGTTTTATTATACCCGTTCTCCCTATATCATTATCAGATTTTGAAAATACTTCTGAATAGTTGTAGAGCAACTTACTTACTTGACGCTGCTGTTCAATGCTCATACCTTCCACGGTCCTTTCATATAAGTCTCTCAAATGATCAGGTACAGCCTTATTTTCACACTTTGGGATTTCTTTTACTTTCTGTACTGTACTTACAGGGCTTAAAGTCGCAATTTTTGTGGCCGGATACAAAGTCGCAGACTCATTTGATAAATTCATCACCCGAACCGGTGTTTTATCCTGGTCATAAGCTAGACTTCTGGCGATCAGCAGAGATGAATTTTCTTGCTTCAATGTTGTTGGCTCTAATAAGCATAAGCCAATTTCACTGGGTTCACGGTCAACTACTTTTCCTTCAGTTATCATTTCAGACATAGCGGGGATTTGCGTTTTAGAAGATACAACTACGCGATAGCATCCTGCTGATTTATTTTGTGTTAACTTGCAATGTTTGCCTTGAATCACCATGCTACTTTTTGCCACATCAATCTGACATTTGTTCTTTGCTAGGAAATCTAACCCTATTATTAGATCAACATCAATTTTAGCCACAACAATACTGCATGGACAAAGAATCCCATTTATCTCAATGAAAACACAAGTTTTGCCCTCTATTTCAACTGGTTCACCTGATGCTGTGAATACACTGGAATCAAACTTTTCCAGTTCCGTAGATGTACTTGTTTTTATAGTTTCCCACATACATCGAGACACAATTGTCAATGTGGCTCCAGTATCAATTAAACACACTGCTGGAATATTGTTGATCTTACATGAAGCATAAAGACCGGCTCCCGTACTAGCTATGTGTTTTGTTTGTTGCACATTTGTTTCCAGGTTTGTTTTCTTTTCCTGTCTTTCAGGGCATGTTCTTTGTAAATGCTTCTCCGAACCACAGATCCAACATTTTCGTCTATAGTTAGTTTGCTGTTCTCTCGGTTTATTCTGCCGATTACGATTTTGAGACTCGAAACTGGGCACATTTTCGTGTTGTTTATTTGCAAACTGTTTTTCATCAAGGATAGATTTCAGACTTTTCTGCATATTAAACACAGCATTCTTTAGTGATTGTAATTCATAAAGTGACTGATCTTGCCTTCCTTGCTCTTGCTGATTTGTTGTACGCATGTATCCTTGACCCTCTATATGCTTTCGATCCGCCTTATTGAAAGCTTCTAGCTCAACAGCATGACGCACAGCCATATTCAAACTGGTTGGCCTGGCTTGCTTGATTCGCAACCGCATATCTGAACTGACGAGTGAATCTATAAACTGTTCTTTGGCAAGTGTTTCCCTCAGGTCGGCTGGTGCTTGTGAATATGCCAAATTAGTAAGACGCCAAATGTCTTGGCCAAGTTCGGTCAAAGATTCTGTAGCTTTCTGTCTCCTTTCTTTAAGTTGTACTCGATACAACTCAGTTTGATTGGGTTGAGCGAATCTCTCTTGAAGCGCATTTGATAGTTCTGAGTAATCATTCGCCTTCGTTGACAAATTTCCAAAGACTCCTTGAGCTTGCCCTCTCAAAGATACCGCTAGATAAAGACCCTTCTCTTTATCCGTCCATCCGTTAATTTCTGAGCAAGCGTCGAAGTGTGCTTTGTAATCTGACCAGTGTACACTTCCATCAAATGTTGCAGGCTTCATTTTAACACCACTTTTGTCACTTGTCTTTGCTTTTGTCAAGCTGCTTTTGCCTTGATCCCTTGGTGCGGAAACACCAGGTGTTGATGTCTGTGGATCACGTCTTGAATCCTGACCACCATAATGTGAGTCCTTTGATGTCCTGTAACCAGTTGCATCTATACTACTTTCGTCGTATACATGTAAGTCAGGCGGTTTGCTTGTCAGCTCATGATCATCCCTGCCTCTAGGTAAATCTGGTAGATGTCTTCGAGGTCTCGTGTCCCTGCTATCGTCTCCATGAATCTGGTTACCCTCTATATCCAACATACGTAACTCACTTTCTAGAGACAAGACGGCTTAGTTCATTTTTCTTCTTCATCACATCTAGCCTTTTACCAATGGCTTTCATTGACATATCAAACTCCTTTGTATCATCCATTGTTACAAATGTAATGTTTTACAACTGGGTCCGTGATAGAAAAAAAAACTATCAAAATCTCACCACACTGCCACCAAATGTAACGAATTTTCTGCCGAGTTATAACTTCAGTCTCAGCTAGTGAGATACAATATATGAAAGAGTTCGTATATTATAATTTTCCTTTGGGCTACCTTGCCTGTTGATTAGTATAAATGATTTCTAAAATGATTTGGAGCTAAAAAAAATCAGTGTTCAATCACAACATTTAAACTTGCTAAAACTTTAAGCTGAGTCCTTATTCTTATGTATACACTTTATCAAAACAATTTACGACAACACTCTCTGTCGTATACACATCTGTTCTGCCAAATCCTTAGTTGCAGCAAATTGAGTCACGACTTATAGTTCCGTCAACTTACAGCTGCAACACACTTGGGCACAACTTACTTCAAGGCCCAAATCAAGAATTAGATAGATGCAGCCAGGTCACTAATGTCTACTACTTATAGTCCCTCTTCTGTGAGCTGTGCTTACTGAAGAACCCGGGTAATAAGTTGAGACATTTCGGCCCTGAGCTACCTACCAACTAATTCTAAAGCCTTACTAATACAATAAATAATAATTAGCAATTATTATTTATTTCTTTTACGATGTGCTCTCTTCTGCGGCTAGAGACATTCTGACCTGCTACTGTGTTGCAGGCCTTTATATACCGATTGTTCGCACGCCACCTATCGGCACATATTACCTTCGTCAATCTCCGGATTTCTTACGGAAAAGTACGATCTATGTTAACTGAGTGTTTATCTGATTTTTATATAGACAGGTGTGCTTTTTGACATTAGGATAGTTAAAAATAAACAAGGAGAATAATTTCATGGTAAGAAAACTTCTAGATACCTGTTAAATACTCAATAAACCTGATCCCGATCCGCTTTGAAAAACTTGTCTACTTTCGCTTTTGTACTTCCGGGAGTAAATTGGGTGTGAATAATTACCGATATCAGCGAGTACCCCCAGGGGTATGAATAATTACCGATATCGCTACACTAAGTTTTCAGAATCAGAATTGTTACTGGTGACACTCAAATGACATTCATACATCAGGACCTGTGATATGGGAAGTATGTCCCTAGCTCTAACCAAAGAGGTAAACTTAGCTTTACAATCCTCAGCACCTTCAGCCGTCAAAATAATCGAATCGGGAAGGGCATACCAATCTCCAGTGCGTAAATTTACCGGAAAGGACCAGAAAGGACCTGATTACCGGAAAGGACATGTTTCTACCCAGTTTTCTCCCTATTTCATGATATTTTTTATTGTATGCACCCTAACTACACTGCTTTCATCGTTAACCATATACTACATGTTTTAATTTAGGCTTAGAAGTGCAGTTGTCAGCTTCTGGCGACAGACCTCACCACATACGCATACACAGGCCCTGGAAAGGTGTGGATAGGTCAACTGAACTGGATGACATTACCGTAATATTGTTGAATGGGCTGTTAAACTCTGAGTAATTATTTCAATAACCAGCCATTCCCTTCGTTCCACCCAGTCATGAAAGGGCAGCTTTCAGTTTCTGTCGAAAGAATTTACTATATAACCCAGCACCAGAAAAGTGGATCGCAAGACTGACCGGCCGCGACATGACCTTTACAGTGTTGACTGGGCTTACCGGTACTAATGTATGTTTTAGCCTGAGCTCTGTGTAAGAACTTCATTCAGTCCCAAAATTAACATGAACTACATTACCTTGGTGTCATCTGACATTACATCGACGTTGCTACGACTTCGTTAAATTAAAGAAAAGGAAAGTAGAAAAGAAAGCTGGCGTGCACGCCGTTCCTCGACGTTGAGGGTCGATGAGTAGGAGCGGTCAATTTTCTTTTCTTTTTTTCCTATTCCTTAATTTTTCTTACTGTTATAACCTAAAAATGTTTCATGTTTCTGTTTTTCTTTTCAATGGAATAGAATCTCAGCAATGTCGTATCAACGTCAATGCTACGTCGTGATCTACTGACGTTACATCGACGTTGCTACGACGTCGTGAAATTAAAGAAAAGGAAAGTAGAAAAGAAAGCTGGCGCGCACGCCGTTCCTCGACGAATAGGGTAGTAGCGGTCAGTTTTCTTTTCTTTTTCTTCATTTGTTTTCATAAAAAAATTTCCGGATTTCGTATCTTCACCGGCCAATGTATTTCCAATAAGAATACGTCGTATCAATGTATGTGTAAAGCCCTGGCGTTACATTGACGTTGATAGGACGTTTATTAGACGTCGTGAATGGAGGAAAAAAAAACGGCGTGCACGCCGTATTTCAATGTTGAGAGGCCCGCACAGGGTCAAACCTGAAAAGAAGAATAAGGAAGTTACATTGTGCATACTGTTATATACATGTAAATACATATGAGCCGGCACATGAAAAAATCTACAATAAGATGAAAAAAAAACTACAATAACACCAGTGCGACGAGTAAAGACTCGTTGATCGTATTCTATAATAGGTACATGCGATCAGTGAATACTCTGATCAGACTGCGCAAATGCGCAGGCTGATCTGAGTCTTTGTTGGTCGCTCAATCCTTTTCGTGGATTTTTTTCATGCACTGGCTTGTATATAATAATTTCTGTGGTTCATTTAAAATGAATAATGAATATGTGTTCCTATTTACTTATTGTCTTACGAAATGTGCGCCGTCGCCCTCCGATGATTGAAGATATAGATTTACTGCTTATTATGCAGACGCAGAGCTGCAAAACCACAAATGAGTACTGGTCAGCCAAGTCAACACTTTAAAGGTCATTTTAAAAAACTGAATACGTGATCCAAATGACTTAAGTTTGACACAGTAAGAGCGCACCCACCCACCGGGAATTGAAGAAATTTAAGGACCGCATGATGTTCTAACGCAGAGCAGAGTTACGAGGACATGAAAACTGGTAAGCCCAGTCAACATTATTAAGGTCATTGAAAACTGAAAACATGTTACAAATGATGATACAAATGCGCCCCCCGCCCCAGGGCTTGATTAAATATTGGGGCCGCATGAAGTTCTTACACAGAGCTCCACACCTTTCCAGGGCCTGTGTATGCGTATGTGGTTATGTAGCGTAAAGTCTGTCGCCAGAAGACGACAACTGCACTTCTTGGCCTAAATTTAAACAGTAAATAATATTTCATGGTCAAACTACCAAATAGGTATAGATACAGAATATGTACAGACCTTCTGCAATCAAATTCGTTCCACGTCAGACTGAGGTACTCTGATTTCAAAAATCAACTTTTTTATGCAAAAAAAAAAACAAAACATGTAGTATGTGGTTAACGATGAAAGCAGTGTAGTTAGGATGTATACAATAAAACATATCATGAAATAGGGAGGAAACTGGGAAGAAACAGGTCCTTTCTGGTCCTTTCCGGTAATCAGGTCCTTTCTGGTCCTTTCCGGTAAATTTACGCACCCTACCAATCTCTAATGGTTCAGGGGAAGAATGATTCTTTATAAATGTCAGTTCTTGCAGTGAGGGTCTGAAACGTTATTGAATGGTGCTTTCTATAGTTTTGTTTGATTTGAGGTTTAATGCCCCCGTCAATACTGTAAAGGTCATTTTGGAGACGCTGCTTCCAATTTTGTGGGACTTTTACCCGACATTGAGATGAAATGACATCTCAAGCCCTGTCGCCCAATGAAACCAATAGGGATCAGAATCAGAATTGTAACTGGTGACACGTCAAAAGCCATTCATACACCTATCTATCTATCTATCTATCTTCTTATACTGAGTCGGTCATATTTGGCCATTACCTCAGTTGGGTGCGTAGCTAAATTTAGAATTTAGCTGAAAAAAAAAAAGAAAAAAAAAAGAGAAGTCACTGGATGAGTCCTTAAAACTATTTACAATCTGAACAACAGAGGTATACTAAAACGCATACCTCTGAGTCTCAATCTTACACTGTATGGGCTTTGAACTCCTCTGCAGTCTTAGCATTCACCACAGAAGAGGGAAGACTATTCCACTGGGGAATAGTCCTAGGGAAGAAGGAATTTTTCAGGGCATCACTGTAGGACTGGTACCTGTGATACTGTGAGTTGTTTACTTTTGATGCCCTTGTTCGAGTTGAAACTGTCACAGGGGTCAAGTATTTATCTTTATTAACGGCCACTGTACCTGAATGTATCTTATAGAAGAAGGTTAAAGAGGACTGCTCACGACGGGCCTCTAGGGACGGCCATTCTAGCTCGTTAAGCATGTCACCGAAACTTCCCACCAGGACCTGTGATGTGGGAAGCTAGTCCCTAGCTCTGACCAAAGAGGTAAATTTAGCTACACAATCATCAGCACCTTCAGCTGTCGAAATAATCGAATCGGGAAGGGCATTCCAATCTCTAATGGTTCTGGGGAAGAAAGACTCTTTATAAATGTCAGTTCTTGCAGTAAGGGTCTGAAACGCCAACGAATGGTGATTTCTACAGTGTCTAGCTGGGGGAACGTCATCTGTTGGAATGCTGGCAGCACCCTTTAGACCTTTATATAATACAAGGATTAGCCTACTGTCTTTTCTCCTTTTCTTGAGAGACTCCCATTTTAATTTTCCAAGTATTCCAGTCATGCTCCCAGTTTCAATGCAGTAATTGCCTGTTACAAATCTAGCAGCTCTATTCTGAACTTTCTCAATTTCATCGTTAAGTACCAGTCCACTGGGGTCCCAGATATAACTACCATATTCCAAGATTGGGCGAACAAGACCTTTATATGCTGCCTCTTTAACATCCTGAGGGCACTGATGAAGATTTCGCCTCAGGAAACCAAGTGTTCTATTTGCCTTAGTACACATGTTGCTTATATGAGTATTCCATCTCAAGCTGTGTGAGATTGTCACTCCAAGGTATTTAATGGAGTCCACATTCTCGAGGACCGTTCCCTCTAAGGTGTAAGAAGCCTCAACTTTATTAGATCTATCTCTTCCTAGTTATCTGCATAATATTGCATTTAACTGGCTGAAATCTCATGCCCCATTTTCGGGCCCAACATCCCAATCTATCTATGTCAGCCTGATTCCATAACCAAATAACTTAAGATTTAACCCTTTACCACTCAGACCCGTGTTTCCCCGTATCTATCCATTACCACACCGACCCGTATATTTACGTATCTATCCATTACCACTCCGATCCGTATTTGCCCGTATATCGGCCATTTGAACAAATACGTGTTTTCCCGTGTCTCAAAATCAATCGCGTCATTTTTACCTTTTTCCTAAATATAAAAACGCCGGATGTTTATTAATGTTAAGTTTGGTCTTTTGCCAACAATATTTGCGAAAAAAAACAAATATGTTTCTATACAAAGTTTTTGTGTAATTTACAACCAAACACACCAGGGGTTTCTTCTACTGAATCACGATGACCTTGCCTGACCATAATGGAAAATTACTGTGTTGAGTTATTGAATGACGCAATATTTGTGTGTCGGTCGCGCATGATTTGCATGATTTAGGTGGAGACAATTAGCGCCGTATAATCAGTAAGATTCAAGGGATTTATGGTTCAAGATAATTAGTTAATTGGGGATTATGATACCCTAGGAATGTTTATACAGCGGATGCCACCCGGAGCGTGCCGAGCTTTGAGCCGCAATAAATTACGTAACAGTACCCAAAAGTGTACCCAGGTGGTTATCGGAAGGGCAATAAAACCCACAGATGGGTAGAAGGCCTTTCATTGGTCAATAGTTTCAGCCCCTTTAATGAATATTAATTTCTAAAAAAAAAAAAAATATGCGACGTCTGATCAGGGCCTCGCCGCCGACACGTTAACAGACAAACAGATGCAATTATTAAGCGGCACCTGATCAGGGTCTTCAGGTTTTTGGACCTTATAATGCTACGGCACCCGGATCAGACCCTCCACAATTATTGCCGCGACGTCTGATTCAGCTCCAACCGCCGACGGTTCATTTTATTTTATTTTCCGCGACCGAATAGGTTTGGAGGATATAGCGACCGTCCAAATGTCCGTCTGTCCGTAGACACAACAGACAGATGCAAACAATGCAGACTCGGATCAGACGCCATACTATTATTGAACGGCGTCTGATGAGGGTCAGCATGTTTGTAGAAGGCATCTGAGACGGCGCAGACCCAGACAAGACGCTGCGCAACGGTTATGCAGCGTCTGATCAGGGTCTTACCGGCGACGGTGGTGTTTTTTATCCCTAGTCTAAACAGGTTCGGAGCCTGGCGTCCGTTCATTCGCCCGTTCGTAGACACAAAATTATGAGTGACAAGACGCTGCGCAACGGTTATGCGGCGTCTGATCAGGGTCTTATCGGCGACGGTGGTGTTTTTTATCCCTAGTCTGAACAGGTTCGGAGCCTGGCGTCCGTTCAAACGTCCGTCCGTAGACGCAATAGACATATGAAAACAATGCAGATCCGGATCAGATGTACAATTATTAAACGGCGTCTGATGATGGTCTACATGTATGTAGACGGTATCTGAGACGGCGCAGACCCGGACAAGACGTTGCGCAACGACGCGGCGTCTGATCAGGGTCTTGTCGCCAACGGTGGTGTTTTTTTTTTAATCCTAGTCTGAACAGGTTCGGCGGATATAGCGATCAGCGCCGCGTCATTCACCCAACCGTCTGTATAACAAAAGACAGAACACAAAGGTGCAAACAGTGCATATTTGAATCAGACGCCATACAATTATTATACAGCGTCTGGATAGGGTCTACAAGTTAGTAGACGGAATATACGACGGCACAGACCCAGACCAGACGCTGTACAATGATCATGCGGCGTCTGATCATGGTCTGACCGCCGCCGGTGCGTTTTATTTTTATTCCCTGACCAAATAGGTTCGCCTGGCGTCCGTCCGCAAACAAAATTATGAGTCTGGCGTCTGTTCACATGTCCGTCCGTTCGTGCGTAGACACAACATACAGATGCAAGCAATGCAGATAAGAATCAGACCTGTACAATTATTAAACGGCGTCTGATGAGGGTCTACAGGTTTGTAGACGGCATATGGGTCGGCGCAGACCCGGACAAGACACTACACAACAATAATGCGGCGTCTGATCAGGGACTCATTGCCGACGGTGGTGTTTTTATCCCTAGTCTGAACATGTTCGGGGGATATAGCGATCAGCCTGGCGTCATCCACTCAACCGTCTGTATAACAATAGACAGAACACAAAGGTGCAAACAGTGCAGATTTGAATCAGACGCCATACAATGATTATAAGGCGTCTGGATAGGGTCTACAGGTTTGAAGATGGCATATGCGACAACACAGACCATGCGACGTCTGATCATGGTCTGACCGCCGCCGGTGCGTTTTATTTTTTATCCCCTGACCAAATAGGTTCGGGGATATAACAATCAGCCTGGCGTCCGTCCGCAAACAAAATTGAGTCTGGTGTCCGTTCACATGTCCGTCCGTCCGTAGACACAACAGACAGATGCAAGCAATGCAGATTCGAATCAGACTTTGACAATTATTAAACGGCGTCTGATGAGGGTCTACAGGTTTGTAGACGGCATATGGGTCGGCGCAGACCCGGACAAGACGCTGCACAAAGGTAATGCGGCGTCTGATCAGGGACTCATTGCCGACGGTGGTGTTTTTTATCCCTAGTCTGAACATGTTCGGGGGATATAGCGATCAGCCTGGCATCATCCACCCGTCTGTGTGTATAACTATAGACGGAACACAAAGGTGCAAACAGCGCAGTTCTGGATCAGAGCCCAGAAAATTATTATAAGGCATCCGATCATTGTCTACAGGATTGTAGACGGCACAGACCCAGACCAGTAGCTATCAACCTGACGTCATCCACCCGTTAGTCTGTATGACAATAGACAGAACACAAAGGTTCAAACAGTGAAGATCGGTATCAGAGCCCAGACAAATATTATAAGGCGTCTGATCAGGGTCTACAGGGTTGTAGACAGCACATGCGATGGCACAGACCCAGACCAGACGCTGTACAACGACCATGCGCATCAGATGTCATTGCACCTCAGTGTTGGGTAAAAGTCCCACCAAATTGGAAGCAATATCTCCAAAATGTCCTAAATAGTGTTGATGGGGATGTTATACCTCTAATCAAACAAACAAATCTTATTTATAAAAAAAAAAAAAAATACAGAGACGGCTCTTTGGGGTGAGCTGGCTATGGGCTGGTTGATACATTTATTAAAAAAAAAAAAAAAAGGTAAAGTTGGGGATGGGGTTTCAAAAAAGGATAGATAGGCTGTAATAGTTATTTTAATCTTATGCAAAAGTACTGATTTTTTCATAAACAAAACACACCCATGTGTCATAGCACATTCTTTAATTTCTCCAAAATGGCTACTTTTCCATTGAAAACTTTTATATTTTTCTTATTTATACTCAGAACATAGGTCGTGGGTGCCGATTGAGGCAGTTCTAACGAGTACCCACAACCTTGGTCTTGGTGCAGAAATAAGTAAAATAATGTATACCGGGTTCAGATAGATGTTCATTTCACAGACTTATGAACATGATCTTATTTCTGCATAAAAAGTATGTTATGGAAACTTGTTGGAAGACCCTCAGTGACATGCCCTAATGATTACCTACAAATACGTTTTTGTGCGGAAATAAGAAAAATAATACGTGGATACCCCCTCTTTTCTGTGGCTATGGTGGTTAAAAATACTTTCTCTGACCAACCCAAAACAGAAATTTTTGCTAACGAAAATATTTTGCTTACTTTGACACTTCATATTTTCAAAACGCAAAGAGAAACTATAATAAATTTAGTACCATTGGAAAGAAAATTTAATTTCCTAGAAACTTTACAAGTACATAAATATTGTCAAATGTACAGAAAATACTAAAATAATCATTTTTGTAACATAAGGGTGAAAATCACACAAAAATGCCAATATCTCTGTTCAGATAAGACTGTCAGGCCTATCAGCCATATATGGACTATTGGTTATTGATTTACCTATATCAGTGTTCTGTTAAGATGCTGTATTGGATAATTTTCTGAGTGGTAAAGGGTTGAGTAGTGCATGAGGAAGGGTGTCAAAAGCCTTCTCGAAGTCCAGAATAAATGTGTCCACCTGTCCCCCTTTGTCCAAGATTTTTGCCCAGTCATTAATAGCCGTGCTTAGCTGAGTTTCACAACTGTGCCTTTTCCTAAATGCATGTTGTCTGTCTGACAAAAGTTTATGTTCGTCCAAGTGGGCCATGATGTTTGAGCAGACTATATGTTCCAGCAATTTACACAGAACACAAGTCAGAGACACAGGGCGATAATTACGGGCAAGAGCCCTATCTCCTTTTTTGAAGAGTGGACAGATGTTTGCTAAGAGCCATTCTTTGGGGATTTCACCCATATCAAGAGACTGTTGAAACAAGTGTGCAAAAACTGGACCCAACTCAATTACTAGTTCCTTCAGGACTCTAGGATGAAGCTCATCAGGTCCTAAGGCCATACTGGGGTTTAAGCCTTGAAGTAACTTGATCACTCCTGCAGCTGTCACAACAATATTATTCATGAATGGGGCCGATCTTCCAGTCAATGGAACCTCCGTGAACTCAGTTTTATTAAAAGCATCATTGAATTGACCAACTAGTTCCTCTGCCCTTTCAGAGTCTGATTCAGCAACCCCGTTCCCTCCTCTTTTATTGAGGGGCGGGATACCTTGCCTGTCTTTCTTCTGGCTTTTGATATATTTGTAGAAGTCTCTGGGATTTGCCTTTACATCACATACCAAGTTATTCAGGTACAAATCATGCTGATTTTTTATATCAGTCTTGATTTCACGTCTCATGTTTTCAAATTTTGTCCGGAGTTTACCACTTCCTGTCTTTTTTGCCTTTGCATGAATCTTATTCCTTCTGCGAATTTTTCTCCTTATCTCTGGAGTGATCCAGGGAATAGAAGATACAGACCTACTAGTTTTTGAGGGGATATGATTTTCGGCTTAAGTAAGAATGAAAGAAGTTATCAAATCAAAATTCTCCTGTACAGACCGAGCATCTGAATGTCCATTAAAGTATTCTCCTTTGCAAATCTGAGTGCATCCTTCCTCATAGTTTCATAGTCACCTTTCTGATATGAGTACACCTTCCTCCGAGGTTTCTTTATTGGTGGGATGTGAATTTTTAAATATACGGAGACAATATCGTGGTCACTTACAGGGCCTGACAAATCCAAAAATTTTCCACTTGCCCACCGGGCAAGTAAAATATTTTTGCACTTGCCCAGCTCAAAATCCTACTTGCCCAGGATTTTGGATCTCAAAGTGGGGTTGGATGTGGGGATGGGGGTGGGAATGGTGACGATGATGGCGACCAACATTTATAAATATAATCCAAGGTTTCTGTCAAGTTTCAAGCACAACCACTTTCCATTAGGGTCTAGTTATTTCATGGTAGTGTTTATTTCCCTTTGGTGCCTCTGATTACTGATGGGAGCTCAGGGTTAATTGTATCGATTCCTGATCATTGCATTCACTTCTATTTATTTCCATCTGTGCGGTAATACGGTTGAAAATACTGTTGTTGTCACAGTCAATAACGATACCTTTCAAGTTAATTGCTGACCGATTAGTAATTTAAGATACATTTCTATAAACTCATTTAGCTTGACACGCACGATAAACACGAGCTGCAGCCGATATAGAGCTACTCAAAAGATCAGACGTGTCAGGGCAGCGAGATAAAGATTAAAAGAATGCAGTTTATTTAGCTTGCAATTTAATGATCCAACCAGAAGACGAGAACCCACTCTATCACACACGAACCCAAACGTTCAGACCCACCCTACAAGCAAGTTCAATGCGATCATCATTTCCGCCATCCAAATCGTCGTCAACAAACCACCACTTCCATTTTTCTGCAAGCGATCGGTAAATGACGTCATCCGACCCCAGCAACACCACACGTGTTTAACGTCATTGTTTTATTTTAATGGGGCGTATCTCTTCCATAAAAATGTTTGGAACCGGTAAAAAATATTTTCTCGATAGCTAAACGGATGTGGATAGAGGCGCGACTAATCCGTGGTTACCAACATTAAAACATTCGACTTTTTCCGCCAGCGTCTGCTATTTGGCGCCAAAACATAACCATTCACGAGATAGTAGAATAGTCCGTTTTTACTACCGTAAGTTGTAGCAAATCGCCTTAGGAGCTATTAAATCATTTTCACATTGATTGTGGATTAAATTTTATGACAGGGATAATTGCAAATAAGAGACAATCTTATTTTCGCACATTGTCACGCTTATCGATAGCGCTGGCGGTACACAGTACTCCAGAAATGATAGACACGCACCGCCGGGTAATCATGTTTAATTGGTAATTATATGACAGGGATTAACAATAGTGTCATAAATGAACCGTTATAAAAACATGGATGGTTTTGTCTCTGAATTGCCGACAAAGCGGGAATTATTGTGATTTACTTACTGGTCTAGTTTTCTGTATGTAAAGGACTCAAAAGACTGACGATTGTAGACGATTTTTGCACTTGCCCGACCGGGCGTCGAAAGGTCAAAGTGCACCTGCCCGGCGCGATTTCGGACTTGTCCCGGGCGGCCGGGCAATGGATTTGTCAGCCCCTGCACTTAGTTTATCTGGGGAATGTCTTCAAATTGTCCTGGCAAAGTCGTAAGGATCAGATCCAATGTGTTCTTATCACGAGTGGGGAAGTTAACAATTTGTTCAAGGCCATGATCATTCATAATATCAATTCATATTTGTCCTTCCGACTGACTCAGCATTGTGCCTTGTTTGCTGAGCCTGTCGGGCCAAGCAATGTCTCTGAAGTTGAGGTCACCTAGAACATGTACAGCCGGGAGTTTTTTGTCCTTATGCTGCGATTTGATGCAATCCAGTTGGTCTTTAAACAACTGGAAGTTTTCGATCGTACCATTTGGTGGTCGATACGAACTTGCTAACGAACGAAGTGGGAAGTTTTATTTGCAAAAACCTTAACCCAAACCGATTCGGTGTCATTTTCCAGTTCCATGAAAGGCATGTGAGGGATGTCTCTATGAATGAGCAACATCACCCCACCGCCATGAGAGTTCCTATCTTTTCTAGATTTAGGTTTATTAGCATTGATGGTCCGCCTCGCACCGCGGTTCCTGGACAGGCTTAGATCCTCTAAGCGGTTTACCAGTACTAGTGTGCGGGCCGGATTCAGCTCTGCATGGAAGCATCATGCAGCCCATATATTTCTTCAAGCCCCTATGGGCGGGGGCCAGTGTTTTCTTTATGGTCTAGTTATTTCAGGTTGTGTTTCTTTCCCGTTGATGTCTCTCATGGGAGCTGTGGGTTAATTTGTCGATTCCTGATCATTTCCTTCACTTCAATGTTACCTCCTTAAGGGCTTTTGCATGTACCTTGGCTGGTGTACCATCATTTTATGAAACAATATGGCAAAAACTAAAGCAGTCCAACAATTAAACCTCTATTTTAGACATAGGATGTGTTACCCTAGGAGCATAGGCATTTATGAATTACCTGTAGATGATAACTGCTTGTCCGACCTTATGTATTCTGATAACCAAACTGATATGAATATATCTTTATATCAGACATTAGATTTATTTTTGTATGAATTTTATTATATAAGGTGTAATGCTTAATATAGTTTCTGTCCTTCAAATCTGTTTTTTCATGATAATGACACTTAATTCAGGGAAAAGTAGGATTCCATATCGTAAAATGTATATATTGTCAAAAAGGTATCTTTTTGGCGCATTGTTCCCAATATTTTTCTATCAAACTAATAAAAAATCTGTTCACAGCCTTTCCACAGCATTTTATAACAATACTTATTAAATTCTTTTTCTACCCTAAAGGTACAATTGATTTACTGTTGTTATGACTTTTGCGATAATTGCTATTTATGTGGTACAGAGTTATCTCCCTTAATTGCAACAACTTCAGTGTTAAATCCAGGATTTGGGGTTTGGGGGCCCTCTGGGCCCACAGGCCTTGGAAAAGGGGGCCATTTGGAAATTTAGGGGGTCCTTAAATTATACTGTATAAAGTTACCAGATTTATCTTAAGGTTTTAGCTGAATGATAAAAATGGACACAAAACAAGTTCAACAGCACAGAAAAAATCTATTAGTTTATATATCCATCTTCTAATACTGAGTTGGTCACATTTGCTCATTACCTCTAACCAGTACAAAACAATTTGGATAAAGCGTCTTGCTCAAGTGCTAAATGCACGTTTTATCTAGAATGAATGCCATTATAAATATATTTCTGGAAGAGAAGAACTCTATAATAAATAGCGCCCGCCTCGGTATATTGCGGTATTTCGGTCCGGTATTTAGCCTATGCCGCACGGCGCACACGAATTTGGCGTAAGCCGCCCGGCGCACACAAGTATACCGAACATGGCCGCATCCTCGGTAAACAAAATGTCGATTTGGGTTTATAAAAATAAGAATTGTTACTAGTTAAACAGATGAAACAAAATGTTTTTCTAAGTTATTTTGATCAGGCAACATGCGGTTTTTGATCAACTCAACAATACGCAACAGGCAGCCGAAAACCGCGAGAAAATCGCTAAAATGAACTCCAGAAGAAACAGTCTCTAAATTCTACAGTTGCGCCCGACGGGCCCATGGAATGATCTCTAGTGCGCCCCTCATGTAAAAAGCGGGCCCAGGGCGCAATGGCGCAGCCTAGATTGAACACTGCAACTTGTCCCCACTTTAAGATGCGACAACACCCTGAATCTAAACAAGTAAACATTATTCTTTGATATAGAGGTATTTTTATCCTTTCGGATCGATGGCTAATTAAAAACTATTTCTAGAGGGTTTCTGAGATATATGTCTCCGGCTAAGAGACCTCTGAGAATTTTTCTTTGATTTTAAGGTTGATTTTCAAAGAATTTATGGTTTTCCCATACAAAAAAGTTAAAAAAAAAAAACAATGTTTGCCTACCTACCTACAGGGATTTTGTTTGGGGCCAGACATCAGCCATAGTCCTTATAAAATTCTGATTGTCCAAAAGATTTCATACCTGTCTGGACAAAATGTCCTGAAATAATGTTGGACTCTTCTTTTCATCACTATTATTGTCAGGATCAATATTATTAAATAAGTGGTAACAAAAACTATTTTAGTGTCAGAAAATTTCATCTTTTCAAACTTGTCCAAATGAAATTCTGTATGTCAGATTGTCCGATAAATGATGAAGCTGTCCAGACAATTGGTCTGAACTACATTTTGGGCCAGCAGAATCCCTGACCTACCCAGAAAATTATTTTGATGTTTCCGAAAACAAGACATTTTTTTTTTTGGCCTTACCTCAGTTGGATAGATGGCTAAATTTTGAATTTAGCTTAAAATAAAAAAAAGTAAAGGAGAGGTAACTAATTCATAGGTAGCCTACTGACAAAGCTTTTCTATGCCTGAAAGGCCTGATTGTGCAGCCTAAACCCTGAACGACCCGGACACGAGTACTGAAAACTATTTACACTTTGAATCACAGAGGTATCCTAAAACGCAAATCTCTGAGTCTCAATCTTAAACTGTTTCCACTGATTCAAGAAAGGCAGTTGTCAGTTTCTGGTGAAAGAATGTGCAGTGTATGGTTAACCGCTTACATATACTGTAAGCCAACTGCTAGCCCAGGAAAAGTGTAGATAAGGTAAACTGACCAGCTCAAAAAATTATCTAAATAGTGTTTACTGGGCCATGACACCAATACAAACAAACACTTACACTGTAGGGCTTTGAACTCCTCTGCGGTCTTGGCATCACCACAGACGAGGGAAGACTATTCCATTGAGGAATAGTTCCAGGAAAGAAGGAGTTTTTCAGGGCATCGCTATAGGACTGACCAGTACCTACGATATTGTGAGTTGTTTACATTTGATGCCCTTGTTTGGGTTGGTGCTGTTGCAGGGGTTAAGTACCTATCTTGATTAATAGACACTGTATCAGAGTGAATCGTCTAGAAGAAGGTAAAAAAGAGGACTGCTCATGACAGGCCTCTAGGGATGACCACTCATTAAGTAAGTCACCGAAGCTACTTCAATTTCACCATCGTCGGCAGGTCCACCAAGCAGCTGTCCTCTGCACTTTCTCCACCTGCAGAATCTGAGTTTTAACATGGGGTTGCCAAATGGGTGATGCATATTAACGCTTTTAATCTTTTCTAATTTTTCAGGTATTTGCAGGATTTCAGGCTTTTAGAGCTTGAATTTTTCTTGATTTCAGACTTCATATTTTGATTTTTCTTGAGTTATTATGTTAACCCTTATCTTGCTGTTCACGCCAACCCCTATCTTTGCAAACAGTGTAGATCCAGATCAGATGGCTTCTGAAGAAGCCATCTGATCAGGATCTGCACTGTTTGATATTTAGTTTATTAATTTGTAGGTACAAATTACATCAAGTGGTCTGATTGGTTCAAAGTCAGAGATGGGTGTGGCTAAAATGAATATTCAGCAAGAGAAGGGCTAAAATTGCAACTTAACCCATATCCTACATAATAAATTTATTCAGCGACACCCATTTCTGACTATCACTTAATCAAATTACTTGATATAATGTATTCATTCAGTTCACAAACTGCATTAAAAACCGTGTAGATCCTGATCAGATCTGGAACAACACTTTAAAGGTATTACAGTGTAGATCCTGATCAGATGGCTTGTAAAGGTAATGATTGTCTTGTGCAGCACGATGAGGGTTAAGGCTGCACAATTAGGCCTTTCAGGCATAGAAAAGCTTTGTTAGTATGAGGCCTGTATATTAAAGTAAGCTGCAGTTGAGATACAGGGTACCAGTCATTAGGAAGCCGTGATTAAGACCACCAAGAATTGAGACAAATTCTGCTTTAAAAAGCTTATTTAGAAAGTTTCGGTTATTCTTTGTGTTTTCTGCATTCAGTGTCCTCTGGTCAGAGACCACCTTTGGGGCTGTTCAAAAATGGTCTTTAAGACCACTTTTGAACAGTCCCAAAGTTGGACTTAATATAGGAATTTTACTGTACTCTATTGGCAACACTTTTTTGACAGGAAACCAGTTAGTGTGACGAAAATTCAAGTCTAGCAGTGATGGGGGAGAGAAGTTCCATTAAAGATGTGTTCACTCAATGCCAGTCAGGCATGCAGTCTCATGGAAAGCTTATTAGTACCATGAGCAAGATCTATGATAAGGTTAGTGAGAACCATTGACAGATCATCAATGGCAACTACTTTAATATACATATTGCTCCTGGGCCATTTGTCTGTTCATCTGTTTGTCTGTCTGTCCATTACGCTTTTTGATGTATAGCATAACTATAGTACCATGTATGCTAGGGTTCTGAAATTTAATGTATGGATTCCTCATGAAAAAATAGTTGACACATTTTTTTTGCCCATCAAGATTATTCCTCTTTCAAGAGTTATGGCCCTTTCATTTTTTTACCCTTTCATTTTTTTTTTTATTTTTTTTTAGCTCACCTGAGCGAAGCTCAAGGTGAGCTTTTGGGATCACCTTTTGTCCGTTGTACGTTCGTCGACAACATTTACCTTGTTAAGAATCTTGAGACCACAATTTTGCTTCAGTCTTCATGAAACTTTACCAGAATGTTTGTCTTGATGATATCTGGGTCAAGTTCGAATATGGGTCACGTCGGGTCAAAAAGTAGGTCAGTAGGTCAAATCATAGAAAAACCTTGTTAAGACTCTAGAGGCCACAGTTTTGATTCAATCATCCTGAAACTTGCTCAGAATGATTATCTTGACAATATCTAGGTCAAGTTCGAATATAGGTCATGTCAGGTCAAAAAGTAGGTCAGCAGGTCAAATCATAGAAAAACCTTGTTAAGACTCTAGAGGCCACAGTTTTGGTCCAATCATCCTGAAACTTGATCAGAATGATCATCCTGACAATATCTCGGTCAAGTTCGAATATGAGTCATGTGGGATCAAAAAGTAGGTCAGTAGGTCAAACCATAGAAATACCTTGTTAACACTCTATAGAGGCCAATGTTTAAGTCCAATCATCCTGAAACTTGCTCAGAATGATCATCCTGACAATATCTCGGTCAGGTTTGAAAATAGGTCATGTTGGGTCAAAAAATAGGTCAGCAGGTCAAATCATAGAAAAACCTTGTTAAGATTCTAGAGGCAACAGTTTTGGTCCAATCAACCTGAAACTTGCTCACAATGATCATCCTGACAATATCTCGGTCAAGTTGAATACTGGTCATGTGGGATAAAAAATTAGGTCAGTAGGTCAAACCATAGAAAAACCTTATTAACACTTAGAGGCCACAGTTTTGGTCCAATCATCTTCAAATTTGCTCAGAATGATCATCCTGACAATATCTTGGTCAAGTTCGAATACTGGTTATGTCAGGTCAAAAAGTAGGTCAGTAGGTCAAATCATAGAAAAACATTGTTAAGACTCTAGAGGCCACAGTTTTGGTCCAATTATCCTCAAACTTGCTTATAATGATCATCCTGACAATATCTTGGTCATGTACGAATATGGGTCATGTTGGTTCAAAAAGTAGGTCAGTAGGTCAAATCATAGAAAAACCTTGTTAACACTCTAGAGCCCACAGTTTTGGTCCAATCATCCTCAAACTTGCTCAGAATGATCATCCTGACAATATCTCGATGAAGTTCGAATATGGGTCATGTGGGATCAGAAAGTAGGTCAGTAGTTCAAACCATAGAAAAACATTGTTAACACTCTAGAGGCTATAGTTTTGGTCCAATCATCCTCAAATTTGTACAGAATGATCATCCTGACAATATCTCAGTCAAGTTCAAATATGGGTCTAGCCCCCGCCCATAGGGGCTTGAAGAAATATATGGGCTGCATGGTGCTTCCACGCAGAGCTGAATCCGGCCCGCACACTAGTTCTGGTAAACTGCTTAGGGGATCTAAGCCTGTCCAGGAACCGCGGTGCGAGACGGACCGTCCATGCTAATAAACCCTATTGGTTTCATTGGGCGATAGTGCTTGAGATGTCATTTCATCTCAATGTCGGGTAAAAGTCCCACAAAATTGGAAGCAACGTCTCCAAAATGACCTTTACAGTGTTGACGGGGACGTTAAACCTCAAATCAAACAAAAATCAAATATGGGTCATGTGGGATCAAAAAGTGGGTCAGTAGGTCAAATCATAGAAAAAACTTGTTAACACTCTAGAGGCCACAGTTTTGGTCCAATCATCAACAAACTTGCTCAGAATGATCATCTCTACAATATCTAGGTCAAGTTCGAATATGGGTTATGTTGGGGGTCAAAAAGTAGGTCAGTGGGTCAAATCATAGAAATACCTTGTTTACACTCTAGAGACTGCAATTTTTGCTCACCTGAGCAAAGCTCAAGCTTATGTGATCACCTTTTTTTGTCATAAGTGCGTCGGGCATCATTCATCATGCGACGTGCGTCGTCAACATTTACCTTGTTCATCCTCTAGAGACCACAATTTTGCTTCAATCTTCATGAAACTTTACCAGAATGTTTGTCTTGATGATATCTGGGTCAAGTTCGAATATGGGTCATATCAGGTAAAAACTAGGTCACTAGGTCAAATTCCTTGAAATCCTTGTTCACCCTCTAGAGACAATAGTTTTGCTTCAAACTTCATGAAACTTTACCAGACTTGAGGATATCTGAGTCAGGTTTGAATATGGGTCATGTCAGGTCAAAAACTAGGTCACTAGGCCAAGTTCCTTGAAAACCTTGTTCGCCCTCTAGAGACTTCAATCTTCATGAAACTTTACCAGAATGTTTGTCTTCTTGATATCCATCATGTCAGGGAAGAAACTAGGTCACTAGGTCAAATTCCTTGAAAACCTTGTACAGCCTCTAGTGGCCATGATTTTTGCTTCAATCTTTGATCTCTATGAAGATTGTTCTGATAATGGCGTCAAAATCTTGTAGCATCTACCTTGTCAGACTTAAATATTAAGGATGTAAATCTCTTACCTCAGGTGAGCGATTAAGGACCATCATGGTCCTCTTGTTTATTATAAAACCTTGTCAGCAAAATATTGCTAGAGCCTTGAAAGTAGATGAATAGATTGGTAGTGATGAGTAGATGACCTGATTAACTTTTGACTGAATTCTGAAAAATACTTCATGAGTTGTTTCCATTTGTAACTTTGGGCATTTGTATGTGGTGTATGCTTTGTGATGCATAGCATAACTTTAGAACCATGTATGCTAGGGTTTTGAAATTTCATATAAGCATTCCTCGTGAAAAAATAGCTGACACATATCTTTTTTTCATCCAGATTATGCCCCCTTTCAAGAGTTATTGCCCTTTGAAAATTTGTTAAAATCTTGTCAGCAAAAATTTAAATATTTCGAAAACTATTGGACCTAGAGCCTCGAAAGTTCGTGAATGGATTGGTAATGATTGGTAATGATGGGTTGATGACCTGACTATTTTTTTACTTACTTTCATGAGTTATGGTCCTTAGTCACTTTTGGCATTTGTACAGTGTATACTTTGTGATGCATAGCATAACTTTAGAGTCCATGTATGGTAGCATTTTGAAATTCCACATGTATTCCTCATGAAAATAAAAATGCATATTTTTTTCTCATCTGGGTTATGCCCCCTTTCAAGAGTTATGGGTCTTCGAAAAAATTTGGATGAAATCTTGTCAGGTAAATATTTCAAAAACCATTGAAGCTAGGGTCTGTACTGCTAAACATGTCACTGAGGACCAGCTGTCATAACTTATATGACAAACATTATTTTCTTTAACCTAATTAATGTCAATTACGACAATTGTCATCTGCTGGTTACTTTTAAAAGTCATTTTTGAAAACAGTGAGGACCCAAATCAGAATGCTCCTCAAGGAGCAGTCTGATTTGGGTCCACACTGTTAAAATACTTTTAAAAAGTTTGCAAAAATAATTTAGCAGATGACATGATAGGCATATGACATTTTCATATGTAGTTTTTCTCGGCATCTTAGGGTTAACATTTTTGCCAAAAATGTTGAGTAGGATTTGCAAAAAAGGTATTGTACTTACTAGAAAGGTTGATGAATTGCCACTGACAAGCTTGTTAAGCTGATGGTACTGCGAACAAATGGGTTTAAAACAACAAGCAGACGAAACCTTGGTAAGTACGGAAGTGCCATAGGTTCCTTATTCAGATCCATAAGGGTTTCTTTAACCAGCCCTGATAGCTCAGTTGGCAGAGTGTCCACTCTTGGGAACGGGAGGTCACGGGTTCGATCCCGGGCCGCAACATACCAAAGTCGTTAAAAATGGTATTAGCTGCTCCTCCCTTGGCACTCAGATTTACGAGTAGAACTAGGACTGGTCGACCCAGTGTCAGGATAATGTGACTGGGTGTGGTATCATGTTATGTGTCTGGGACATGATACTTCAGTGTGGTAGCACTATAAAAGTGAGCATTGAGCTCCCTGTCGCAACCAGACACCGTCGTGATATGACTGAAAAATTGTTGAAAGCGACGTTAAACCCGAATTCACACACACACACACACACACACACACACACACACACACACACACACACACACACACACACACACACACACACACACACACACACACACACACACACACACACACACTCCTTCTTCAGATCCATAAAAATGTGTAAGGGTTTCTTCTGCAGAGGTCTTTAATAAATTGTAAAAATATGGTTCTGAATGCATTTTTTGTAGACCCTTTTTCATTCAGAGAAGGGGTTTTGTGTACAGGACAGCAAACAGGCAATTACGGAAGTTGATAAAGCCCTAACAGCACTGATGGGATGGTTGTCTCTGAGTGTAGGCTGGGAAAAAAGTCCTGGACTGACATGTAAGGGGAATGGGAACACCTGATAGATTTTTCCACCATTTTTCAAAGGGAGACAACTTTCGGGACTTTCTGTTCGCTTTCCTATAAGGCCTGTCCCACTGAAAAAGGGGTCTACTCTTAAAGGAAAGAATTTGCTCCTCAGGAGCAAATTCTTTTCTTTTAGAGTTGACCCCTATTGCCATGGGAAACAAAAATACTTTTGCAGGAGAATCCTCCCCTGAAGGTGTTCTGACCCCCCTTAAGTTTGTTTCATTTAACCCTTGCATTCCTGCTTTTTAACCCTTTTAGACCAAATGGAATCTTCCTCCTTGTATAAAGCAGGAGTCCATTTCAAAATTTAGGAGTGTCAGGTTATGTTTCCTTCAAAATTTATTAGGAAAAAGTTTTTTGTTTTTTTTTGCAAACAGTGTAGGCCCTGATCAGACGCCTGTACTGTTTGCCAATTACCTATTCTGGGGTTTCTGGTACTTAATTGGTTAAGCAAACTGTAGACACCGATCAGATGCCATGTTTTGCAGCATCTGATCTGGGTCTACCCTGTTTTCCAAGCGCAACCCATGATTCCAGTCCAGGGTCTATAGATACATGTAAGCGCCTTACTTAAGGTCATAGGCTCCAGGAAGCTGTCAGTTTTTGGCCAAAAATGTCTTTCTAGGTGACGTTAACCCATAAAATGCCAATCACGACAATTGTCGCCTGTGTTGTCGTCTTCCGGTTACTTTAAAGGTCATTTTTGCAAACAGGCTGTCAGTGTGGACCCAGATCCTAGAGCAGTCTAATCTGGGTCCACACTGTTTGGCATTATGCAAAAATATTTTCAAAAAGTTTGCAAAAAGATCCAGCACACGACATGCATGTAAGCAGACAGCATTTTCAGATGTAGTTTTTCGGGGTCTTAAGGGTTAACCTAGTTATTAAAGTCAAAAGCGTGTTATAGAGGATCTTACATGAGTGTTCATGTATTATTGAATTTATTAAACGAGTTGAGGAAAAGGGATAAAATGCGAGGCTTTGCCGAGCATTTTATCCCTTTTTCTCAACGAGTTTAATAAATTCAATAATGCATGAGCACGAATGCAAGATTCTATTTATCATATGACATTTAAAACGCATTTTATTCACGATTGTTTACAAAAATGTCAATATTCCGCCATTAGTAAACGCGAGGTCGTTAAGGACGTCGTACATGTAACGTTACGGGATGTATCTAGCTAATTTGCATATTTAATCCACTAGTGGATTATCGAAAATAATAGATGGCGTTATTACACTCTCGGACGCGACGTCATATGATAAAAAGATATATATATATATGGTGGGGGACATTGTTTTCCTCTGGAAACATTTCTAGTTTTAGATTGATTACTGTATCTTAAAATTTTTATCCCTAGACCGAGTTTGAGAAATTTTGGTCAGAATTTTGTCACTACCTCAAGTATGCCATGATCATCTTCAAGAGAGAGCCAGCTGTGGAGCGACTAATAGATTTTGTAGCGAAGTTTATCCCAGCCCTGAGTAAGAAAACAGCAACAGAAGAGGAGGATGATGGGAATGAGAGTGATCATGATGATGTATCTGACAACAGATTGCTCCAAGAAATGTTTGATTTTTTGCTCCAGGTATAGACTATACCATAATTACCCTAAACAGTCGGACACCTCAAGTCCATACCTTAATTTGAACAAGAAAAATTTACTGCCCAATGTTTTGTCTTAAAATGGCTGGAAGAGTGGCAAACAGTGTAGACAGTGATGAGAAGCTGCATTGCAACTTCTCATCTTGGTTTACACTGCTCAGGTCTGTCATTCTGAATGCATATGGTATACATGCTATAACTTACTTTCTTATGAACAGAGAGATGAGTATTTGATTATACGATAAGTTATTTTGATTCTTGACTTCGAAGATGGGATAATATTCCCCGCCTGATAGCGATATTTGGCCGAGTCATAAGGCGAGGGCAAATATCGCTTTCAGGCAGGGAATATGAGTCCATGTTCCCCAGCAAGAATCAAAATAACAAATTTGTTATGCTAGAAAGCTTTTTGACGACATTTGTACATTGTTGCATTGTTTCCTAAAAGGTTCTTTTGTAGCTTTGTTTGTTTGATTTGAGGTTTATGTTGTGTGATGAAAATTTGTGGTGAATTTAGGAGCAGATTGGAAAAAAATATAGATCCTGATCAACTGGCTTCTGAGTCACGTGATGTTACATGATCTTTGAGTGACATTACAGATGTTGTTTTCTGCAATTTGATTGCACTTTGGCAACATTGTTATTAGCTCACCTGGAGCGAAGCTTCAGGTAAGCTTATGCCGTGGCCGGTTGTCCGTAGTTCGTCCATCGTGTGCAAAATGTGATTGATTTGACCAAACCAGGCAGGCTTTTCTGAACACATACTGTTTGCCACAAAGGATGTGTCAAGTACACTGTACAGAAAAATTCTGCTATTAACCCTTGTCCTGCTGAATATTCATATATGCCACACCCACTACCAATTATCAACCAATCAGATTACTTGATGCAAATTATTGCAACAAATTCACAATCTGAATGGCAAACAATGTAGATCCTGATCAGATGGCTTCATCAGAAGCCATCTGATCAGGATCTACATTGTTTCAAAATAAGGCATATCCGGGATTAGCAGGACAAGGGTTAAGATCTCCTAAAGCTAAGACTTATTCTTGTCTTAAAAACATTTAAAAGTTTTAGGTTTTATTTTTCTGTGTTTCCTGCACCCAGTGTCCTCTAGTAAGAGACCACCTTTAGAACTGTACAAAAGAGGCCTTTAAGACCAATAATACACTTTTTGGACAGTCCCAAAAGTGGTCTTAATATAGAAATTTTACTGTATTTTTCAAAAGGAAAAAACTCCAGTATTCACCCTTTTTTCACAACAGTCCCACAGTGCTAAAGATCGTGGAGTGCGGTTCCGTTGCTGTCAGCTGATCAACAAGCTATTGACGAACCTCGGCGAGGAGGCTCAGATAGATGATGAGCTATATGACAGACTGTATGAATGTATGCTTGAGAGATTGAAGGATAAATGGCCAGTGGTGCGCTACCACGCTGTGATGGCAATGTCGAGGTTACAAGACCCCGGTGATGAGAATTGTCCGGTAATAAAAGGTGAGTAATAGGAGTAGTAAGCAGACCTATAGCTCCAGGGCCCAGTTGTTCAAAGCATCGTTAGCTTAATGAGCTTGTTAAGGGTCAAATTGTTAACTTTTCTAGCAAGCACTGATCTATAATTCTAGTATTTTTGCTGAAAAAAATGTGAGCAGCTTTTGCATTTTCAGCAAAAATTTTAGCATATTTGCCATTTCAACTTATCATAGTTTTAATGATTTGTTAACTAACGACGTCATTAGTTTTGAACAACTGGCCCCAGATGAAGACAAATGAGGATAATGAAGAGATAATCTTCTGTATTTCTTGTTTAAAACACCAGCCCCAGTAACTCTGTCGGATGCACGTCTGACTTGTGATCCAAGTCGCGGATTCGATACCTGCTGAGTTGGCAACATTCTTCCACGGAGGTTGATCTTGAATTCTGTTCTAAGATCATCTTCTCCCTTCGTCTGATGCAAGCAGGGCAGTTATCAGTTTTGGCAAAAGAATATACATGTGCACTGTAATGTCATCCCTCTTTATGTCAACATCCAGTATAACGACAAAACTTGATTCAACCACATTTTCAATTGAACAACTCCTTAGGTGACACGGATTAATGGAGATATTCTAATAATACCCCTGGCATAAGAAGTATGTCAGGGGGTATAAAGTTTTCGTCTTTCCGTCTGTTAGTTCGTTACTTCATTCGTTTGTTCGTTTTTTCGTTCGTCTGTTCGTCAACCTTTATGTCAAAGTTTTGCATTAAACCTTTTTGATTGCTCATATCTCTGTAACCACATGCTAGATCCTCTTCATATTTGGTAAAGGATATCTATAGCATTACCTTTTATATGGAATATCTAAGCCCCTGGGTCAAGCCCCTGGGTCAAGCCCCTGGGTGGGCTGTTTGTCCATTTGTCAACTTTTACGTCAAAGTTTTGTGTTAAATCGTTTTGATTGCTCTTATCTCTGTAACCACATTTGGGATTCTCTTCATATTTGGTACAGTCTACAGGGCTTTAGTTAAGACTGCGTACCGCGTAAATTACGAAAATATTTGGCAGGATACTCCTTTTTTTCAAATCTGGTGCGTATCAGGTACGAAAATCAAATTTGCGTTACGCATTAAATATTTTAGGCGAGCGTATTGTATTTTTTTCCGCCCGTTGTTTACAAGTCAAAGAAAACAACAGAGGATATCCGAATGGTTTGAGTGAACGATTGAACTGCACCGAATATTCATAGCGTAAGCCGATCGGTAAATGTTGTTGTTGTTGCTTCAATCAACAGCGTACACCACTTGATTACAATCATTGCGACCTGTCAAACCGAAAATAGCCTGTATTTTCCAGAAATGAAATGCGTGAATTGAAAAAGCATGAGACGAGGACGGCCTCCAAAACAGCCTGCAAAAAGGACTGACAATTCTTCAGCAACAATCCTCAAGTTCTTTGCAATTAATCAAGAGCCTATCTCTGCAGAACTTGTTGTTAGAAAGGTCCTAACAGATTTTTCGACCCAGTTATAACATTGCCTACAAGAAAACACCATGGGTCCAAAGTTCAAACTGTAACAATCGAAGGGTCAAAATAATCAGACATTAAAGTCCTGCTATGATCCAAGAAAAGAACTTAAAAAAGTTCTACAAAATGCTCAGAAGAGATTTGCATGTGGAATTGTGTTCAAATAATTCATTTGAAAACAATTATACCATAAAATACACTGATTTATTAGGGCCCCGCACTGAAAGTGTGGGTGCCCTATAGTAATCACGCTGTATGTCCGTCTGTCCGTCCACAAATTTTCCTACTCCTCTGATAGCGCTGCCGGGGCCCTAGTCAGTTTCACTGACAGCTCTAGTTGGACTGATTTTTGACCAGGCTTAGTGTAGTTTATATTTTCTTGTCCTTTGGGACCATTGATAGCATTGTTGAATTTTGAAATATTTGAGAGTCACTGATGAGGCCTAATTGGCCGAAACTAGCTAGTCTGGCCCAGAAACCATGTACACTCTATATTTTCCAGTTCCGTGGTGTATTCCTTGCTTCCAAAAGGTAACCCTTTCTAGAACATATTTACTGTTTGTTTCCTTCTTAACACATGAATGGGTCACATGTGAGACGCCAAGTTCTGCAACGGAAGGTCAGGTGATTTTTCTCCGGGTACTCCGGTTTTCGCCCACCTGATTAACGATCGGCTCGATATGAGTGAAATAATCTTGAAAGGGCCGTAAAACCAAAGACAACAACAACTAAAAAAAAAAAACACATGAATATGTGTATCTAAAAGAAAACATACACTAAGCCTGGCCACAAATCAGGCCAAAAAAACAGTGTGCTGATGATGCAAAATATTGCTGTTCGGTTTATTTGTCAGTACTCCTTAAAATTTCTCGTTACTCCTTTTTTTTTGAAAGACGAGTACTGTACTTTTTGGAGAAAAAAAATTATCTAAAGCCCTGAGTCTATCTCTATAGCATTACCTTTTATTTGGAATATCTAAGCTCCCTGGTCAAACCATTGGGTGGCCTGTCCATCTGTTTGTTCATCAATGTTTACGTCAAAGTTTTTGCGTTAAACCTTTTTGATTGCTCATATCTCTGTAGCCATATTTATACCCCCGGCATACGAAGTATGTCAGGGGGTATATAGTTTTCATCTTTCCGTCCGTTCGTTGGTTCGTTCGTATGTTCGTTCGTTCGTTCGTTGGTTCGTTCGTTCGTTCGTACGTTCGTTCGTCAACCTTTACGTCAAAGTTTTGCGTTAAACCTTTTTGATTGCTCATATCTCTGTAACCACAGGTTGGATTCTCTTCATATTTGGTACAGGATATCTCTATAGCATTACCTTTCATATGGAATATCTAAGCCCCTGGGTGGGTTGTCTGTCTGTCCGTCTGTCTGTTCATCTACTTTTACGTCAAAGTTTTGTGTTAAACCTTTTTCATTGCTGATATCTCTGTAACCACATGTTAGATTCTCTTCATATTTGGTATAGGATATCTCTATAGCATTACCTTTCATATGGAATATCTAAGCCCCTGGGTGGGCTGTCTGTCTGTTCATCTAATTTTACGTCAAAGTTTTGTGTTAAACCTTTTTCATTGCTGATATCTCTGTAACCACATGTTAGATTCTCTTCATATTTGGTATAGGATATCTCTATAGCATTACCTTTCATATGGAATATCTAAGCCCCTGGGTCAAGCCCCTGGGTGGGCTGTCTGTCTGTCTGTTCATCTAATTTTACGTCAAAGTTTTGTGTTAAACCTTTTTCATTGCTGATATCTCTGTAACCACATGTTAGATTCTCTTCATGTTTGGTAAAGGATATCTCTATAGCATTACCTTTCATATGGAATATCTAAGCCTCTGGGTCAAGCCCCTGGGTGGGCTGTCTGTCTGTCTGTTCATCTACTTTTACGTCAAAGTTTTGTGTTAAACCTTTTTCATGGCTGATATCTCTGTAACCACATCTTAGATTCTCTTCATGTTTGATAAATGATTTCATGATGCATGTCCATTACCCCACCCATGGTGACCTTGACCTCAAGGTCATGGTGACCTTGACCTCAAGGTCACGGACTTAGAAATTTTACATTTGGTTAAAGTTTTATGTCAAAATTTATAGATGCCTGTGTGTTCTATTTGATGCCCTCACTCCCTCGGTCCATTTAGAAATTTTATGTTTGGTTTAGCTTTTACAAGCACATTTATAGATTCTTATAGCTTCTTGACTTCATTCATATTACATACAAGCTCGAAAGATATATCAGAGGGTGATGCTGGCCGGGGGTATACGTGACCCACTGGTCACTTTCTCTAGTTTAGAGACTCTTCATATTTGGTAAAGCATATCTCTATAGCATTACCTTTCATATGGAATATCTAAGCCCCTGGGTCAAGCCCCTGGGTGGGCTGTCCGTCTGTTTGTCAACTTTTATGTCAAAGTTTTGTGTTAAACCTTTTTGATTGCTCATATCTCTGTAACC
Source organism: Lucinisca nassula (assembly GCA_963580285.1). Classification (NCBI taxonomy): domain Eukaryota; kingdom Metazoa; phylum Mollusca; class Bivalvia; order Lucinida; family Lucinidae; genus Lucinisca; species Lucinisca nassula. The sequence continues at coordinate 182,285,426 of OY757010.1, forward strand.
ACATGTTGGATTCTCTTCATATTTGGTACAGACTATCTCTATAGCATTACCTTTCATATGGAATATCTAAGCTCCCGGGTCAAACCCCTGGGTGGCCCATGGGCTGTCCGTTTGTCTGTCCGGCCAGAACCTTTACGTCAAAGTTTTGTGTTAAATCTATTTGATTGCTCATATCTCTGTAACCACATGTGGGATTCTCTTCATATTTGGTACAGACTATCTCTATAGCATTACCTTTCATATTGAATATCTAAGCTCCCGGGTCAAACCCCTGGGTGGCCTGTCCATCTGTCTTGTCTGTTCATCTGTCTTGTCTGTTCATCAACGTTTACGTCAAAGTTTTGCGTTAAACCTTTTTGATTGCTCATATCTCAGTAACCACATGTTGGATTCTCTTCATGTTTGGTACAGACTATCTCTATAGTATTACCTTTTATATGGAATATCTTAGTTCCCGGGTCAAACCCCTGTGTGGACTGTCCGTCTGTCCGGTCATCAACCTTTACGTCAAAGTTTTAAACCTTTTTGATTGTTCCTATCTCTGTAACCACATGTTGGATTCTCTTCATATATGGTATAGGATATCCCTATAGCATTACCTATTATATGGAATATCTAAGCCCCTGGGTGGGCTGTCCATCCATTTGTCAACTTTTACATCAAAGTTTTGCGTTTAACCCAGGTTAAACCTTTCATTGCTGATATCTCTGTAACCATGTTAGATTCTCTTTGTATTTTGTACAGGATATGTGTATAGCATTACCTTTTATATGGAATGTGGCCTATATATGCAAAACACCTTTTGACATTGCCATTTTCAGCTCAGGCGATGGCTCTGGCCGGGGGTATACATGCCCCACTGGGCACTTTGTCTAGTTATTTAATACTCCAAGATACAACTATTGTGGATATTTGTTAGAATCGATTCTAACAAATATCCACAGCATTTGTTTCTTTTTTGAGTAATTAAGAGAAAAAATCTTCTATTACCTATTATACTATTCCTTATTGGGATTCTTTATAGCGGCATATCCCCTTTAGGAGCAAAATATCAGGGCACAAATACTGCTGTATAACGAGGGTCCTCTGTTCCAGTAAACCATTTATGTATAAGCCTGTCCAGAAAGTATGGTTAGGTAAACTGACCAGCTCAGTATGACCTAAATAGTATTGACTTGGCCATAAAACTCCATAACAAGCTAGCAAACAAATTCTTTAAAACAAAAGTTGTAAGCTCTTGTTAGAATAGCCTCATATGGAATAGCCTCATATGGCTAAATGCTGATAAAAGTAAAATTATCATTGTAACTCATCCTTATCTGTAAGCGCCCCCGCTCATTGGATCCTTGAAGAATTAGATTGGGCTGCATGATGCTTGCACCCAAAGCTGAAAACAACTGCACAAGAGTACTGGTAAATCGCTTAGAGTGGGCAAGGTGGTGCGAGTCGTATCATCCATGCATATAAACCCTATTGGTTTCATTGAGCAGCAGGGCTTGAGATGTCATTTCATCTCAATGTCGGGTAAAAGTCACACAAAATTGGAAGTAATATCTTCAAAATGACCTATATAGTGTTGACGGGGATATTAAATCTCAAATCAAACACACAAACCTTTTCTGTAGATATCAGATCTAATCCAAGTCTGGTTAAGATGATGGCCAGTTTCAGGGACTTAAGACAGCACTTTTCACAATTCAGCTTTAATAGGATATAATACTATGATGAGTCCAGAAATATGGAATATATTCAAGAAATTCCTTTTCCCACTGTTTGCAGCAGGAAAGCAAAAACAGTGATGAATAAACACATCCATTTGATTCAGTCAGTATATTTACATTAAGCCTTAAGCAACAAGAAAAACTCCATCTAAAAATGTCATCTGTTTAGTTATATGCTGCACCTTCTTTCAAAGTTTTCAAACATACACCACAGCTCCTTTATAACACTATTGTTGGGGTCAAAAGCAGAAACAGTGTTAGTAACACAACGGTGTTATATCCAAACAAAAATGTATAGATTATATAGACCATTTTATGGTCATTTTTCTATATAATCTATACGTTTTTGGAATCCATTTTGAAACCATTTTTATCCAAACTGTGTAATAACCAACAGTGAGGTTGTGGTGTATTTTTGCAGGGATGTTTGCAACAATAACTGTTAAAGTAACCTGCAGACAACAAAGCAATGACAGTTGTTGTGATTGGCATCTTGAGTATTAAGCCAAATTACCTGTCAGTTCATTCTGTTTTAACTCTTGAGTGAAAGATCTGGGGCCAGTTGTTCAAAGCATCGTTAGCTTAACGAGCTTGTTAGTGGTCATATTGTTAACTGTTCTAGCAAGTTTAAAATTCAAAATTTTGGTATTTTTGCTGAATAAATGTGAGCAGCTTTTGCGAGTGCAAAATGAGCAGCTTTTGCGAGTGCAAAAGCTGCTCACATTTTTTTCAGCAAAAATATTAGCATATTTGCCATATTTAATGATCAAAGTTTTAACGATACGTTAACTAACGACGTCGTTAGTTTTGAACAACTGGCCCCTGCTGTTCATAGTCCATCCAAGATTGCCAGTCTGCTGTGATACTTCCATCAAAGTGTGTAACGATTTAAACCAATATTCATTTGTTGTAGCATATTTGTTCCTACTGAATTGCGACCCAAATCCTGATGTGAGAAGAGCTGTCCTTACCTGTATAGCACCTTCAACCAAGACATTAGTCAGTGTAATAGGCCGGACCCGAGATGTCAAGGACACTGTGAGAAAAACTGCATATGAAGTACTATCAGAGAAGATCCACATCAAGGCACTCTCAATTGCTCGCCGACTACAGATATTGAATGAAGGTCTTAGTGATAGATCAGGTTAGTATGATTTGGTACAGCAGAAATGTGCCTGGTAACATGGGAAAATGCTTTCTGGCATCTGATTCAGGCTTTTATAAACCCGTTTAGAAACCAAAACTCAGAAATTGGATACTGGCAAGCATTGCAGGCCCAGATCAGACGCGGCCGAGCACCCACAATGTGACCTAAATAGCAATGACTAGGCAGTACAAAATTATCAGAAGCTATGTATAATAGTTTTTAGCAAACTGTCTACAACAAAACTTCAATAACACAATACTGATGGCTCTTTAATATGGCCGAGTCAGATTCGCTCTTCAACAATACTGATGGCTCGTTTAATATGGCTGAGTCAGATTCGCTCTTCAGTCCCTAGAGAGGTCAACCTATAATCCAAGATACTTGTGCTAGTATAGTTAAGGGACATTCACTTAGGTGTGTTGTGTGTATGTTCGTTTGAATTACCTCTGGAACAAATTTTCCTGATCCGAAAGGTATTTGAGTTACTGTTTTTGGACCATTTTTCTTTAGATGCTGTGAAGAATGCTTGTTCTGGTAAGCTGCTACAAGCCTGGCTACGTACCTTTGGTGGCAACATCCTGGACTTTCTCAAGAGCCTAGATGTAGAAGATTCGACTGACGTTTGTTCTCTGGTGCTTGAAACTATTTTCAAAACTAACACTCCTCAAGACCTTGTGGAGAGATTTGATATCCTTGGAGAGAGGTAGATAAAACAAGTTTCTTGCACACCAGATAAGGAAATCCATGGTTTTTAGCTTGGGATAGAAATTCTGTTCTAACCCTGGTGTTCTTACCCAAAATGGAATATTCTCGCTTATTTGATGAATGCACTGGTTGAATACGACCTCATTTGCGCCCTCGTTAAGGTTGACGTCACATCACGTTAAGTGATGTCACTAAACATTCCTGTAGTGTCATCACAATATGGCAGACGTCGGTAACCGAATTGACTGCAGCAATAATAATCCACACTAAGAAACAGAAAGGTATGCAAGAAAAACAATCCTATATGGGTGTGAGGGGTGGATAGAAAAATCCGTCCCGTGGGATCACTGTCCGGCATCACTCGGCAAGCCTCGTGATGCCAGACACTGATACCGGGGGACGGATTTTTCTATCCATCCCTCACCCCTATATAAGATTCTTATATTCTCACATTAGTTTAATCCATACAGGCACAGGGTCATCATAGCTTCAGATATGGTGCAGTTTTCATCCCCAAAGTTCTCATATTTTTCTTTTTTCTGCACAAAAACATGTTGTCGGTACTGATTGGAAGTGCCTGGTCTCACTTCTAATGAGTGCCCAAAACAGGTTTTTGTGCAGAAAAAAGAAAATTGATATGTGAGGCTATGATCCTATAAAAGGGATGTTTCCAAACAGTGAAGACCCAGATCAGATGCCACAGAATGTGGCATCTGATCTGGGTCTTCACTGTTTGCTTAAAGCAGAGTATAGGATGTTTTCTAAAACTTGCAACAAATTAAGCAAGTCTGAGACAATTGGCTCTGTTAATGGACCTGTCCAAAGGTGTTAAATGGAAGATTCTATTTTGTCATTGTTTGCATTAATTGTTGCACCATAATGCAGAGGTATGTTTCCCCCGCCCATAGGGGCTTGAAGAAATATATGGGCTGCATGATGCTTCCACGCAGAGCTGAATCTGGCCCGCACACTAGTACTGGTAAACCGCTTAGAGGATCTAAGCCTGTCCAGGAACCGCAGTGCGAGGCGGACCGTCCATGCTAATAAACCCTATTGGTTTCATTGGGCGACAGGGCTTGAGATGTCATTTCATCTCAATGTCAGGTAAAAGTCCCACAAAATTGGAAGCAACGTCTCCAAAATGACCTTTACAGTGTTGACGGGGACGTTTAACCTCAAATCAAACAAACAAACAAATATGTAGATCAACCTAACCAATACATTGAATAGATTTATTCAGTTTGGTGAGAAATTCTGATCGAACTTGAACCAAGGTGTCCTTACACTTAGCTTTCTTAGATATGCTCCAAGAGACAAGTGGGTCTTCATGGCTGGCTTTGACCCAAATACTCATTTGATTTAATAAGGGACATTGACGAAGCTCAAACTGTGAAGACCCTGATCAGATACCAAATTCTGATAAGATGCCACAGAATATTTAGTGAAAATAAGGATGTTGGTTTCCAAGAATAGAGCACACCCCTTATAATAACGTAATGATCCTAAGTATTGGGACATATAGGTGCAAGCAACTATTGCAGACCCAGTTCAGACTGAAGCAGTCTGATTAGGATCTACAGTGTTTAACAGTTTGCTTTTCGGTCTGCGCCTTTTTGACTCCCTACTGGATCACAAAACAGATTTATTAAAATTTTAGGAGAATCACAGAAAGACCTCAAGTTGTCTGGATTTTTACGGTATAATCAGGCATGTTCAAAGCTACTCTATTGGGCATTAAAGGCTTGTGAAAAAAAAAATTGATCAAGCTTGTTTTGAAGCATCCTTTTGTCAGCTTATATCAGAGCCTGTTTCTGTTACTTAATTGGATGTGTGTCCGATTGTAATCAGATTGTGGATTTGAGCCCTGTTCGGTTTGACAGTATTCTTATGTGAAGAGTTTGACTAGTGATTGGGAGGTCACCAGTTTGATAACAGCCAGGTTGGCAACACTCTGTTGTGGATATTGATTTCAGAGGACCCATGTTATAACGACTTTCGTTATAACGGCAAAACTTGTTGAAACGACAATTTCAATGGAATGAATTCTTAGCTCAAGGTTTAGCCTCAATTCCGAGCGGTTTGGGCTTCCCTAGGGTTGGAAATGCCCAAATCGAGTCCATAGTCATGAAAGATTATTGTAATTTAATACTCCAAGAAACAAATGTTATAGACATTTGTTAGAATCGCCTCATCGAGGTGATTCTAACAAATGTCTATAACATTTGTTTCGTTTCTTAGAATCGCCTCATCGAGGCGATTCTAACACATGTCTATAACATTTGTTTCTTGGAGTAATTATGTTGAAAAGACCTTTTATAACACTAGGATTCTTTATAACGGCAAATGCATTATAATGGCACAATAATAGGTAACAAATACTGTCGTTATATCACAGGTCCTTTGTATTTAAACCTTTTCATTGGTCATTCTGCCCCTTCAGCTGATTCAAGATGGGTAGTTGTCAGTTTCTGGTGAAAGAATGTGCACTGTACTGGTTGAAGGATATTGTATGAACCTGCCCAGGAAAAGTGTGGTTAGGTTAATTGAGTGACCTGATCTGACCCAAAAAGTTTGACTTGGTTGTTTAAAATCTTTTGTCTCTTTGTTTGTTTGTATTGGGGTTTAACGGCCAAGTCAACTCTAGTTTAGGTCATTTTTGAGCCAGTCAGTTAACCTATCCACACTTTTCCTAGGCAGGGTAATATGTAAGGGGTTAACCAGTACAGTGCACATTCTTTTGCCAGAAACTGACATCTGCCCTTCTTGAATCAGTGGAAGGGTTTAAAATCTTTTGTGAAGGTTTTTTCCACAATCATTTTCTTCCCTTCAAATTTGAGAAAGTCTAGCCTTTCATGCACCTTTTGGTAATTATGCTAAAATCTATTGTCTTGTAGTTTGTTGGTTCCCCAGGATCAGCTGACCTGTGAAAGTGCCCTCTACTGGCAAGCTGTGTGCAAGTACATTCATGGTATGGGAAATGAAGGAGATGAATTTATGGAAAAAGTGCTACCTGCTTGTGTCGACTACTGCTCTTATGTGAAGAGGTCAGTATGGTCAGCTTTTTATGACCCAGCCATTTTAAGATTGGTGGAAAGGGTATATAATATTATCCCCTGTCCATCTGTGCGTCACGTCTGGTCCGCATCCACATCCATGCCTGAGATACATCCACGTCTATAACCCATCACAACAATTATCGTCTGCTGGTTACTTTAAATATCATTTTTGCAAACAGCGTGGACCCAGATCAGACTGCTCTCCTAGGAGCTGTCTGATTTGGATCCACACTGTTTGCCAAAATGCAAAAATATTTTAAAAAAAAATAAAAAGATTGCAAGAAGAGACAGCAGACAACATAAGCAGACGACATTTTCAGATGCAGTTTTGCATCCTTACGATTAAGTTTCTGTGTCCGTAGAACCCATTTCTAGTTTCAGGTGTTGATGATCACAAATTTAATCCTAAATGAAATTTAAGCTGATAAACTGAATGGCTCAACATGATCTACTTAGTGTCAAATGGGCCATTAAATTCCAAACAAACAACAAGATCAAGTGTGATGTTATTTTGCAGCTATATCGATGACTTGAAGAATGTTGATGACCCTGAGATCCAGCTGAGTCGAGAGTTTATTATTGAACAGCTGTTGATGATAGCCAGCTACATGGACACAGCAGATCAGGCTAGTAGGTAAGATAAGAAGGATGTGTGGTATTGCGATTGAACATTTTGCTTGGCGATCAATAGTGGCATAGCAAGGAGACAGTATAGTGAATATAAAGCAAAGAAAATTATAGAAATACCAGCAATTAGTGTCGCTTTTAAAAGGAGCACCATTCTGCAGGAAAGAATTTGTCCCCTAAAGGGAGTGATTCCTGTGATGGTAGGTGATCTGCCATGCATGCTATGATGCGTATTCTGCATAATGAGAGGTTTTTTGGTTTTTTTTTTTTTTTTTTTTTTTATTATTTTTAGTCGGCATATTTTGCAATTTCTTCGTTTGTTATGTCTTTGCGTTTTTGCACCCAAGTTGCTTGGATTCTGATTATCCCTTTTTGTACCAAATGGAATCTTCCACCTTATAAATGGCAGGAGTCCATTTCAAAAGTGAGTGGTGTCAGGTTATGATTTCTTCAAAATTCATTTGGACAATGGCTTAACTTTTCGCAAACAGTGTAGGCCCTGATCAGACGCCGCGTTCTGCGGCATCTGATCTTGGCCTTCACTGTTTGCCAAGATACCCCTTTAGGGGTTTCTGGTACGAAATGGGTTAATGATGTATTTCATGAACCTCCTCTGACATCGGTACCTAGCATTAGCTAGTTCTTTTAGACTGACTGTTTCAAGGCATCTTATTTTTGTTCTTGCAAGAATCAGAATAAAAGTTCTCTCAGAATTATACTTTCCATTTTTGCAAGAATAAAAATATCGCAAAAATAAGTACAAGATATACAGGGCCTGGCAAATTCAAGTTTCAATCACTTTTCCGCAGTCTGTAGCATCTTCAAAATGACTCTGAATTACAAAATTCCCTATATATTCTATATATTTTTCTGGGCAATTGCCAAAATTCGGACTGGGCAATGGATTTGTCAAGTCCTAGGTTTCATAATTGGTCAAGATTTTCAAGATAAATTTAACCCTTTTCCTGTTGCATAAATTATTTTAGCCACACCCATTTCTGACTTGACCAATCAAATCACTTGAAATAATGTATTCAATTCACAAACTGCATGACAAACCAGTGTAGCTCCTGAACAAACAGCTTTTGTAGAAGCCATCCAATCTGGAATCTACACTGTTTGCAAAAATAGGGTTGTCGTGTTAAGGGTTAACTTCTGTCTCTGTATGAAGCTTCTACGTTACTTTCGTCAGAATCCACCAAATAACCTCCCACTACACAGTCTGAAATGTGTTGATTATATTGAATAATGTCCATTATTATACCCCCGGCATACGAAGTATGCAATGGGGGTATATAGTTTTTGTCTTTTCCGTCTGTCTGTCTGTCCGTCCGTAAACAATTATTTTGTGTCAAAGATATCTCAGGAACTGCTTCACATAGAAACTTGAAATTTTGCACACATGATCAGTATGACTAGTTGTATTGTGGGAAAGAAAATAAGGGCCAAGGGGTCAGGCCTTTTAGAGTTATTTCCCCTTGTAGTTCTTGTTTCAGCTGAGGTGATGGCACTGGCCGGGGGTATACGTGCCCCACTGGGCACTTTTGTCTAGTTTACAATTATTTTCCAAGCAAGCTTCCACTTGGGTTGTTGATAATTCAAAACAATATAACAACTACAAATATATGAATTTCTAGCAATTTCATTGATACTCTATCAATCTTTGGTTACTTGTATACAAGTTTTGTTACGATTTCAGGAAAGCTCTAGAGAATTTGCTACATAATATGCTGATGATGGACCATGTTAGTCACAGACTTGTGAAAGCGATAGTGACCCGCATCTGTGAGTTGAAGGGAACATCAGAGGCTCTAGTACCTTACCTGGCAGAGACAGTCTCCGAGATCAGGGAGCCAATCACTGTGGTAGCTAAAGATATTGCTGCTGAGGAGAGGAGGCAGATTAATTTGAAGGTGAACTAACCTCTGTTGTTTACAAACCTCCATGGCATACTAGTTAACCAGTTTTTGTACTGAATGGAATCTTAACCCCTTTTATGGAGCAGGAGTCCAGTCTGATGTGCAATAATCATGGTATGGTAGAAAAACTCATCATTTAAAAAACACCCTTTTTTGACCACACATCGAATACAATTTTTTTCTGGAATCTTACTATTTTCTAACTCAAGGGGAAGGCAAGTCTGGGTTTAGGACTCTTGACTCTTAAGCAATAGGCTGTTCATTGCTGTGGGTTCAAGCCTTGCTCGTGATATAAGTGGGAAACAATGGTCTGCAATGGAACCTCAGGTGTTTTTTTTTTCAGGAGCTTATTATTTCAGAAATGTTCGTATCTCCCATACCAGCAGGGCTCTCCTCTTAAAGGAAAGAAGGAGGAGCAAATTCTTTTTTAAGAGAAGGCCCCTTTCAAAGCAACTGACTTTATGGGAAAGAAACAGGGATCCTGACTTTATGGGGAAGTGAACAGGAATTCTGACCTTATGGGAAAGTGAGCAGGAATTCTGACTTAATGGGGCAGTGAACAGGAATTCTGACTTTATGGGAACTGAACAAGAATACCGACTGGGAAAGTGAACAGGAATTCTGCAAAGTTTTCTCTGTTATAAAAATGAAGGAGAATGTTATAGGTGTATCTATTCTGCTGAAGGCATGTTGCCTGTATCCCTTTATGTCTATACATGTTTGAAGTTTTGGAGTTTAAAAACTACAGTCGAACTTCAATGGCTCGAACACGTTTGGGACCTCGAAAATCTGTTCGAGACAGGGATAGTTCGAGCCACCGAGGTTACTGTCGGGAGGCATAACGAGATTCTTTTAGACATCTTTTCGGTGTTCTATAATGAAAATGTATGCTGTGTGTACTCATTAGAATCGCCTCATCGAGTTGATTCTAATGAGTACACACAGCATACATTAGCAAGATAAAAGAATAAAATATTCTTAATTATCCCCCACTATTTCTTATGTAGAGGATTCGCTAGGGGCTCAAGAATGGGTTTGACACATCCATGGTAAACGAGTCATCGGTGTTCGAGCCATCGAAGTTCTACTGTACAGAGTTCTCACTAGGATTTTGAAAACAGGAGTTTAAGAATCCATCCATGGAAAAAGTTGGATTCAAATCTGAAAAGTTGGAGTCAGATTTTGAAAAGTTGGAGTTTGACCCTAAAAACGTGTGTCAATTATGGCTAAATGCGTACGGCTGTAGAGTGTGACTCCAAAAGACTTTGGGGCTTGAACCCTTATTCTGCTTAACACGACAAACCCTTTTCTTGCAGTGGAGATCCAGATCAGATGGCTTCCATCTAATCGGGATTTACACTGTCACCCAGATTGTGAATTTGAATGGATAAATTACATTAGGATTTGAAAGTCAGGAGTGGACTGGGTAAATAAATCTATTCATCAGGATATGGGTTTAAATTGAGTGTGAGCAGTTAACAGTAGTACAGGCTCTGATCAGGCTTCACCAACAGGACAAGTCCGTTCAGGCCATGCACTACATCCTAGTTCATAAAATGGCATATGAAACTTTTGGATTCTCTGATATGTTACACGACCATGTCCTGGAAATTTTGATTTCCCCCCCCCCCCCCCCCCCCCCCCCCGCGGGCCCTACCCCCCTCCCATTGGGCCCACCCCTAGGGGCGTGATCAAAATTCCGAAAGTGTCATGCACTCCCCAGACCAAAGATCTGTCAGTTCCCAAAGTTTCAAGTTTATATCTATCGCCGTCTAGGAGTAGTCCGGTAAGACGGACGGACGTATGACGGAGACCATTACAATAGCCCCACGTGGGGACAAAAAAAAACACCAACAGTGCAGGCCCAGATCAGATGCCACAGGTGTCTGTTCCGGACCTCCAGTTCAACACTTGATAATTAATTTCTTCCATTCAAATAGGCCTAATCAAGGTAACTTGATATTGCGACAAACTCGAGTCATAATTTTCTTTAATCGTAATAAACTACACTAGTAGTACATCCTTTAATTATGGCTCCGACATTTTTTTCAACAATCAAATTACCAATAATCCAACTGTGTATACAAGTATCCGGAAACAAAACAGTCAATTAATGTTAATTAGCCACCTGATTGCTGCATCCCGCAAACCGCAAGACTGACCTACCAATCTTCTAGCCGTGACGCTCTGATTGGCTGAGAGAGTAATACAGACGACTGTCACGACTGTCCTCGCCAGGTAATGCTTGAGCAAGCCTGGCGGCAACGATTAACGGTAAACTTTTGATCCGAAAGCGGTAGCTAAATTTGGAGATCAATTGGACACCCGCTGTCATCTTTTGACTGAGGTCATTTTTACACAGGATTACGGACGCGTCAGGCGAAAAAAAATGGGGTAATTAAGAATCCACGACAGGAAATTTTACGCGTACAAAAGCAAAAACAGGCGTAAAAATACGCCGGATTCGGCGTTTCCGAGAACTCTGCTGTAGTAAGAAAAGGTCTCCCAGGAAAGGCCACAATCTAAGAACATAGCCGTCTCAAGTCACCTATAGAAAGTGACACAGAGGCACACGCAAAAACAGACGAAACATGAACCAACAGCACAATGCTAAATAAGAAATCAGACACTGCAAAAGAACGACCACCCTGAGACAGTCAGTAGTAAAATTACTTGGGGGCTCTGGAGTTTATGAAATTTCAACCCTCGCCCTCAGTTCCAGTACAGTATCAAACAAAATAACAGTAACAATTTGATATGTGTGGAGGCCTAGCCCAGCAGTGAGTCATGATAAAATAGATGGTAAAATGGTTATGTATAGATTAATTACAGGCTTTCAAGTAGTCCTACTTTTTCCTACTTTTTCCTACTTTTCCTACTTTTTTGGTCTCTTCCTACTTTGTTCCTACTTTTTCCAGAAAAACTCCTACTTCTCCTACTTTTTTGATTTGCTCAAAAACTAAGATCCCAAATAAATAAATGAACAAATAATGCATTTAAAAATATAACATGTATCTCAAACTATTTGTAGAATGCATCTTGTTATATGACATATGTATTGATGATCCTCGACATTCATCTGCTGTTTTTTAGCTGTACCACTAATTGGAATATGTTGATGTAAAGCAAAACTGCAATGACCATCTACAGTTTTGTCTTGTTGAACATGACAAGAATTTTTGCAGTCAGTAGTGTAGTGATGCTTTAACTAAATGACTAACTGGAGCTCTGTCTTGATAGAAAATTCACTACAGCAATGCTTTGATGCCCTAACTGCTGTGAAAAACTGTTCTGTCTTGTTTAGCATTACAGAAATTTATTGCAGCAGTCCAGTGATGCCTTAACTGCAGTGACCAGCTATAACTCTGTCTTGTTAGCATGACAAACATTCACATCAGCAGTGCAGTGATGCCTTAACTGCAGTAACCAGCTTGAGCTTTGTCTTGTTTAGCATGACAAAAATTCATTGCAACAATGCTTTGATGCCTCAACCGCATTGCCCAGCTTGAGATCTGTCTTGGTAAGCATGGCAGGAGTTCATAGCAGCAATGCTTTGATACCATGGCTTTGATGCCTTACTAGAGCTATGTCTTGTTTAGTTGCTTTGACACCTTAACTGCAGTGATCAACTAGATCTCTGTCTTTAGCACAAGAGGAATTCATTTCAGCAGTGCTGTGATGCCTTAACTGTAGTGACAAATTAGAGTTCTGTCTTGTTTAGCTTGATAGAAATTAATTGTAGCAGCCATGCTGTGATGCCTTAACTGTGGTTACCATCTAGAGCTATGTCTTTTTGAGCATGACAGAAATACATTGCAGCAGTGCTCTGATGACTAAACTGCAGAGACCCACTGGAGCTCAGTCTTGTTGAGCAAGACATAAATTCATTGCAGCAATGCTGGGATGCCTTGACTGCAGTGATCAAATAGAGTTCTGTCTTGAGTATGAAAGGGATACACTGCAGCAGTACTGTGATGCTTTAACTGCAGTTACCCACTTGGGTTCTGTCTTGTTGAGCATGGCAGCAATTTATTGCAGCACTTCTGTGGTGCCTTAACTGAGTTACCAACTAGAGCTCTAACTTTTTGAGCATGACAGAACTTCATTGCAGCAGTGCTGCTTACATTTGCCTTAAATGCAGTGACCAACTAGAATTATTGTCTTGATAAGTATGAAAGTAATTCATTGTTGCCATGCTTTGATGCCTTTAACTGCAATGACCATTTAGAGTTCTGTCTTGTTGAGTATGACAGGAATTCATTGCAGCAGTGCTGTGTTGCCTTAATTGAAGTTACCAGCTAGAGTTCTGTCTTATTGAGCATGACAGGAATTCATTGCAGCTGTGCTGTTTTGCCTTAATTGAAGTGAACAACAAGAGTTCCGTCTTGTTGAGCATGAAATGAATTCATTGCAGGAGTGCTATGTTGCCTTAATTGAAGTGATGAACTAGAGTTGTGTCTTGTTTAGCATGACAGAAAACCATTGAGCAGTGCTAGGATGCCTTAACTGCAGTGAAAAATCTGAGATTTGTCTTTAAATATGGAGGATGACAGGAATTCACAGCAGCAGTAATGCAATGTCTTAACTGCAGTGATATGCCAGCAGATCTTCCTTGTCTAGCATGACAGAAATTCATTGCAGCAATGCTGTGATGACTGAAGTAACCAACTAGAGCTCTGTCTTGTTTAGCATGACAGAAGTTCATTGCAGCAATGCTGTGATGACTGAAGTGACCAACTAGAGCTCTGTCTTGTTTAGCATGACAGAAATTCATTGCAGCAATGCTGTGACGACTGAAGTAACCAACTAGAGCTCTGTCTTGTTTAGCATGACAGAAATTCATTGCAGCAATGCTGTGATGACTGGAGTGACTAACTAGAGCCCTGTCTTGTTAAGCATGGCAGAAATTCATTGTAGCAATGCTTTGATGACTGGAGTGACTAACTAGAGCTCTGTCTTGTTTAGCATGACAGGAATTCATTGCAGCAATGCTGTGATGACTGAAGTGACTAACTAGAGTCCTATCTTGTTAAGCATGACAGAAATTCATTACAGCAATGCTGTGATGACTGGAGTGACCAACTAGAGCTCTGACAGAAATTCATTGCAGCAATGCTGTGATGACTTAAGTGAACAGCTAGAGCTCTGTCTTGTTTAGCATGACAGAGTTGCATTGTAGCAATGCTTTAAAGCATTCACTTCAGTGAGCAACTAAAATGCTGTCTTATTTGCTGTGATGACTGAAGCAACAAACTAGAGCTCTGTCTTGTTTAGCATGATAGAAATTCATTGCAGCAATGACCAACCAGAGCTCTGTCTTGTTTTGGCATGACAAATTCATTGTAACAATGCTGTGATGACTGAATTAACCAACTACAGCTCTGTCTTGTTTTGGCATGACAGAAATTCATTGCAGCAATGCTGTGATGACTGAAGTGACCAACTAGAGCGCTGTCTTGTTTAGCATGACAGAGTTGCATTGTAGCAATGCTTTAAAGCCTTCACTTCAGTGAGCAACTAAAATGCTGTCTTATTTTGCATGACAGGAATTCATTGTAGCAGTGCTATGATGCCTTCACCTGGACATCTTGTAGCTCATGCTTCTCACAAATTTAAATTTTCAAAATTCATCAATTCTTTTGAATTAATATTTTGACATATGTCAATATCTAGGTATATATATCTGCCAGTGGCAATCTCTTGACAAAAGCATTGGAAGTTCCTGCTGCAGGCATGAATAACTGTACTAGAATGGGTTAGCCACTCACATTTTGCAGGTGCCTGCTAACTTTGATGTAAAAACATTAGACTCTAATGCGCAAATAAAACTGCCCGAAATGAAAAACTGATAAAATGTGAGACATATGGAGGTATGTTCGTGTCCATTAGCTCCTACTTTTTATATCAGGTTCCTGCTTTTTTCCTACTTTTCTCCTACTTTTTGATATCTCAGGCTCCTACTTTTCTCCTACTTTTTCATTAGGAGTCATTTGAAAGCCTGTTAATATCATAAATCAGGGTTGAGGAATCAACAACAATCCGACGTCAGAGCAGGAGAAAACCACCAGTTAGATCACGGAGGGTGGAACCCAGGAAATATCTGGCTCCACCCTTCCTGAATTCAAAGGATTTAGGGTGGGACCGTCATCAAAGAATCCAGAGTCCGGCCCACTACTGTGCAACTAAAGAGCAAAGCAAAGTTGCCTACTGTAAAAGAGTCGACAACCAAACACATGGTCTGTCGCACAACATCCACTTTTCTTGTTTTTATCAACAATTTTTTCTGAACTGACCAGAAAAATTATCACTACCTAGTATTCTTATGAATTTATAAACTAAATCCTCATAAAACTCAGGTTCCGACAGTCCATGTTGCTGAAGTGTCTTCAAAGAAATGCCATATTTAGAAATATTGTTGTAATGTTGACGATAAAATTTTGAAAACGTTTTGCGCAGTTTATGATACCGATAGCCTTGTTTTAGAAGTTTAGCTGTTAAAATTCTGTTGCGATCATTAAAGTCATGAACATGACCACAAGCTCTAGCAAAATGAATAAGTTGTGACATTAACCCCATAAGACATAGACTTAGGGACGTCATCATCCAAGAAAGGAAAATTTACAATTCCAAAATTAAAATATGTTTTTTATCATAAATTTTGGAAGAGACAGTACCATTAGAAACAATCAAAAGTAAATCCCAAAATGGGGCTTCAGAGTCATCAAAATTAGCCTTATTCAACTGTAATTCTTTTGGCTAAATTCTATCAACCATTTGATCAAATAAACATTATCAATATTTAAAAGATCATCCAAATATCGAGAGTTAGAGTTAAATGCCTCAATAACAAGAAAGGGACAACATGAATCCTTTTTCATAACAAAACAGAAACAAATCTGCATCAAGGGGAGCATTGGAATACCAACTACTTGTCTAAATAATTGAGATCAAGACCTTATATAGATATTATCCAATAAAAAGGAAAGTGCCTCGCAAACCACTTGACATGTCCAATATTCATAACGATTATTGTCATCTCAAGAAGCAAAACAAGCATTTCTATAATTGCAGGCCAAATACAGACACTTTTCACAAAGAAAAATAGTTTGAAATAAAGTAAATAGTTTTTCTTTAATCAGATTAAGAGGGAAAGTTGTTTAAAGAGTAGAAAAATCGCAAGTAGACAAACCAGATCCACAAAAACCTCTTGCTTTCAGTAAATTCAGTTTATTCAAAACTTGAATTTTTTATAGACCAAAACAAGTTAATGCCTGAATTTTCGTAAGCCTTTTCACAGTATCTAGAACCCTTAACCTGCTGTTCTCGACAGCCCCTACTTTTGCAAACATCTGATCCAAATCAGATGGCTTTTTCAGAATGAAAACATTATATGATGTATAGTCAGAAATGAGTTAGGCTAATTAAATTAATCAGCAGGATAAGGGTTAAGGCCCAGTCAACACTAGTAAGGTCGAGTCAAATTGGTCAGGTAATCAAATCACACATTTCCTGGGCAGGCTTATACATGAGCAGTTATCCAGTACCGTGCCAATTCTTTTGATAGAAACTGACAGCTGCCCTACATGAACCAATGTTCGTGGTAAAGAATGGTTGTAGGCAAGATTATGTGACCAAGTTCAAGGAAGGAATGTCGCTGACCTGACGGGAATCAAACATGTGACATCGAAGTCAGTGTCGAACACGCATCCAGCTGTACCATAGAAGCAGACTACATATTTATAAGAAACAGTGTTCATATTGTTGATTAAATATTGACAGGACCATTGAACTCTAACAGGAACAAACAAAACTGATATTTAATATAATAAGGAGCATATTCAGATCCTATAATATTTGTATACAGTTACCCATTTACCAAGGACTATATTAAGACCACCTTTGGGACTGTTCAAAGTGGTCTTTAAGACCACTTTTGAACAGTCCCAAAGGTGGTCTCTGACCAGAGGACATTATATGCAGTGAACACGAAGAAAGAATAAATACAGCCAACTAAATAAGCTTTTATAACAGAATTAGTCTTAATTTTAGATGGTCTTAATAAAGGATTTTTACTGTATTTGTATAAATTTGAAAGCAGGGCTTTATCCAGGTATTTTGGGAAAATGCCCCTGGGCGAAACTGGGAAAAAAATACCAACAAAATACCAAAATTGAGGACACAATTTCATCAGAGAAATGCTAGCATGATGAAGTTTTGTTCATGAGAGTCTTATAAATAGTGAAATAGCTTCACTGTAGTGAATTTTCATCTTGACTATCCAGTGTTAACCTCTTATGTTAAGTATTGTTTTGTCTGTTTCCTTTTGTTTTGGCTTTTATTTCATTTGTGGGGGGGGGGGGGGGGGGATATGGTGAAATTGGGAAAAATTGAGACTATTTGGCATTGGGAATGGGGCCGAATTTCGGCCCTGCTGAACAGGCAGAAAATGCCCTGGAAAGACTGGGACTCAACAACAAAGCAACAGTGATAAATGATAACTGTAATTTTTAGATTGCCAGTATCCGTGTACAGCTGAACCAGCTCCGTGAAGACCTTGATGAGGCTGTGAAGGCTCAAGACTTTACCCAGGCTAGTACTATCAAGGTACAAGTGGCTGAGTTGGATGCTGAGAAGGTGAGATTACTGGAGACAACAGAGACAGCGACAGAGGAAGTCAGAACTGAGAGGGTAAGTCTTACAGTTTTTATCATGCTACTTTTTTGTGTACCATAAAAATCCTTTAAAAGTTTGGACACCTTGAGAACTTGCTGTAATTCTCCAAAAAATAATTTAACAGATTTGTTTTATGATCAGCCAGGAGTGCAAAAGGTGCAGAAGGAATGGCAAACAGTGTAGACCCTGATCAGACTGCTCCTTCAGGAGCAGTCTGATCTGGGTCTGCACTGTTTGCTTAAGCCTTTCTGCCCCAACACTAGGGCATCCAGATTTTATTTGGGAGGGACGTCATTATTTTCAGCTTGTTCTTAACCTATTTACCATTGAGTTTTGGAAGTAGACCCTTTCATCTTCAAATTTTGACATGTCCATTTTTCAGAATTTATTTTTGCATATACTATAAAAATCCTAAAAATTTGGACACCTTGAGGACTTGCTCTAATTCTCCTAAAATTTTAACAAATTTGTTTCATAATCCAGCAATGAGTCCAAAAAGTGCAGACAGAATGGCAAACACTGTAGACCATGATCAGACTGCTGTGATCTGGGTCTGCACTGTTTGATAAGGCCTGTCAGTCCCAATACTTGGTATCATTACAGTATTCAAAATAAGAACAGGATGGGAAACAGTGTTGATCCTGATGGACAGCTAGTAACAAGCTGTCTAACCTTGATTTACACTGTCTGTTTAAGAATTTGTACCAGTCTGTCCTGTTGAAAAGCCTCTTTATACCGACATTCGTTATTTAATTTAATGCTTTATTTATTTAACGAGGATTCCTAACAGCCCAGGGGCCACTAGTAGGTCTCCTCACATACAACATATACAGACATTTACAAAGGACAATACATATTCAAACACAATGACAAGAAATAACATATAACATATAAAATATGTACATATTTACATCCGGTGAAAGGTTTTATGGTAGGACAAACACACGGTGTAGCGTTATGATACAGAGAGAGAGAGAGAGAGAGAGAGAGAGAGAGAGAGAGAGAGAGAGAGAGAGAGAGAGAGAGAGAGAGAGAGCTAACATAATGATACATTATTTGCAAAGTATTACGGGCTATCGTCAAGTGCAACGGTCTCATTGTGATCGAAACGGCCAGATTCTTCAATGAATTTAAAAACATGGTCAAAATCTTTTTGTTTTCTTCCACACTTAATTCGTTTGATCCTTGTAGGAGAATATTGCAAAGATGTTCTGCCATTAAAGTTATAATAGTGTTATAGTTGGTACCTGGAAAAATTATTTCAGAAATTCCTGAAAGCATTGTATGCCGGTGATCTGCATACCTAGGACAAAAAAGAAAGAAATGTGACGGCGTTTCTACTACGTCACTACAATCAACATTTTCACAAGAGGGCGCGTTTATAAGATTATAGTTAAAAAGCTGACCTTTTAGGTGGCTAAGACCAAGGCGCATCCTGCAGTGATTTATGGTGGGCCAACCATGTCCGTATGAGTATAGTTTATTGGTTTTATTCGGTCCATGTACTCTCTCCAACTTTTCTTTAAAGATGTGTATGCTATCAGATGTTTTAATTTCAATAGATAAATTATTCCATTCGCGTATGGTTTTTGGAAAAAAAGATTTAGAGAATATTTCTTTCCTTATAAAGGGTACGAGAAGTGCATTATTTCTTCGGAGGGTATACGCATCAGTGTTATGTGGTATAAGATTACAGGTTTCTCTCAAATACAGCGGAGTTAACAAGTTTATAATTATGTCTCCCCCGAAAAAATTTTTTTCGGAGAGACATATTGTTTTTCCCCCGGGCGTCTGTCTGTCCGTCTGTCCGTCTGTCACACTTTCGTGTCCGCTCTGTAACTTGAAAACCGTTAGAGCTATCGTCACGAAACTTTGTATAAATATTAATCAGCATTAGACGACGTGCAGTGCGCAAGAACCATAACTCTCCCATTTATACTTTTTGAATTATCTCCCTTGGAAGTTTGTTGGTATCTTTATATGTATGGGCAAATCGTGTCCGGTCAATAACTTTCTTATTTTTTGATGGATTTTAAAATTACTCGGCAGAAATATTAACAACCATAAGACGATGTGTGGTGCGGATGAGGCAGGTCGGTACCTCAAAGGTCAAGGTCATACTTAGAGGTCAAAGGTCAAAAAAGGGGCCTTTTTTTCGTATTTGGTCAATAACTTTCTTATTTTGAGATGGATTTTAAAATTACTTGGCATAATTATTAACAACCATAAGACAATGTGTGGTGCGCATGAGGCAGGTCGGTTCCTCAAAGGTCAAGGTCATACTTAGAGGTCAAAGGTCAAAAAAGGGGCCTTTTTTCGTATTTGGTCAATAACTTTCTAATTTTGAGATGGATTTTAAAATTACTTGGCATAATTATTAACAATCATGAGAGGATGTGTGGTGCACATGAGGCAGGTCTGTACCTCAAAGGTCAAGGTCATACTTAGAGGTCAAAGGTCAAAAAGTGGGCCTTTTTTTCGTATTTGGTCTATAACTTACTTATTTTGAGATGGAGTTTGAAATCACATGGCAGAAATGTGAACCAATATAAGGCGATGTGTTGTGCGCATGACCCAGGTTGGTACCTCAAAGGTCAAGGTCATACTTAGAGGTCAAAGGTAAAAAAGGGGCCTTTTTTCGGGTTTTGTCAATAACTTGCCTATTTTTAAATAAAATTTGAAGTTACTTGGCAAACATGTTAATTATCATGGGACGATGTGTTGCATGCATGATTCAGTTTGGTACCTAAAATGTCAAGGTCATACATAGAGGTCAAAGGTAAAAAAGGGGCCTTTTTTCGTGTTTGGTCAATAACTTCCTTATTTTTAGATGGATTTTGAAATTGCTAGGCAGAAATGTTAACCACCATGAGATGATGTGTTGCACGCATGACCCAGTTTAATACCTGAAAGGTCAAGGTCATACATAGAGGTTAAAGGTAAAAAAAGGGCCTTTTTTTGTGTTCTGTCAATAACTTTCTTATTATGCCCCCAACTTTGAAAAAGTTTGAGGGGCATATTGGTTCTGGTTCGTTCGTCCGTCCATTACGCTTTTGATGCATAGCATAACTAAAGAACTGTGTATGCTAGGGTTTTGAAATTTCATATATGGATTCCTCATGGAAAATTAGCTGACGCGTATTTTTTTTTCTCGTCCGGATTATGCCCCCTTCAAGAGTTATTGCCCTTTGAATTTTTTTTTTTTTTAATAAAATCTTGTCAGCAAGATATCTCAAAAACTATTGGAGCTAGAGCCTTGAAAGTTGGTGATTATATTGATGGTGATGAGTAGATGAACTGATTAACTTTTGACAAAATTCCGAAAAATACTTTGTGAGTTATGGCCCTTTGTCATTTTGGTAATTTGTGCCCATTGTAATGTATGCTAAAAGTGATGCATAGCATAACTTTAGAACCATGTATGCTAGGGTTTTGAAATTTCATATATGGATTCCTCATGGAAAATTAGCTGACGCATATTTTTTTTCTCGTCCGGAATATGCCCCTTTCAAGAGTTATTGCCCTTTGAAATTTTTTTAATAAAATCTTGTCAGCAA
Source organism: Lucinisca nassula (assembly GCA_963580285.1). Classification (NCBI taxonomy): domain Eukaryota; kingdom Metazoa; phylum Mollusca; class Bivalvia; order Lucinida; family Lucinidae; genus Lucinisca; species Lucinisca nassula. The sequence continues at coordinate 182,306,831 of OY757010.1, forward strand.
GATATCTCAAAAATTATTGGAGCTAGAGCCTTGAAAGTTGGTGAATAGATTGTTGGTGATGAGTAGATGAACTGATTTACTTATGACAAAATTCCAAAAAATACTTTGTGAGTTATGGCCCTTTGTCATTTTGGTAATTTGTGCCCATTGTAATGTATGCTAAAAGTGATGCATAGCATAACTTTAGAACCGTGTATGCTAGGGTTTTGAAATTTCATATATGGATTCCTCATGGAAAATTAGCTGACGCGTATTTTTTTTCTCGTCCGGATTATGCCCCTTTCAAGAGTTATTGCCCTTTGAAATTTTTTTAATAAAATCTTGTCAGCAAAATATCTCAAACACTATTGGAGCTAGAGCCTTGAAAGTTGTTGAGTATATTGATGGTGATGAGTATATGAACTGATTAACTTTTGACAAAATTCCGAAAAATACTTTGCGAGTTATGGCCCTTTGTCATTTTGGTAATTTGTTCCCATTGTAATTAATCCTAAAAGTGATGCATAGCATAACTTTAGAACTGTGTATGCTATGGTTTTGAAATTTCATATATGCATTCCTAATGGAAAATAAGCTGACACGTACTTTTTTCTCATCGGGATTATGCCCCTTTCAAGAGTTATTGCCCTTTGAATTTTTTTTTAATAAAATCTTGTCAGCAAGATATCTCAAAAACTGTTGGAGCTAGAGGCTTGAAAGTTGGACCATGAGTCATGTGCAAGACCAAGGTCCATACCTCCAATGTCAAGGTCATACCTAGAGGTCAAAGGTAAAAAAAGGACAGTCAATAACTTCCTTATTCTTTGATGGATTATGAAATTACTTGGCAGAAATGTTAACCATCATGAGACGATTTGTTGTACTACAAAGGTCAAGCCATACTTAGAGGTCAAAGGTAAAAAAGCGCTTTTTTTGTTTACGGCCAATAACTTTTTTTATTTTTCTATGAACATTTTTAAAGTTACTATGCAGAAATGTTCATCTTCATTAGATGATGTGTTAAAAAACAAGATCCAGCTCAATACCTCCAATGTCAAGGTTAAACTTAGCAGTCAAAAACGGGGGAGACATCTGTGTTTTTGTAGAAAAACAAATTCTAGTTTTATAAAGCAGGGTAAGCCTATGCACCTTTCTACGATTTTCCATTTTTCCCCACCCTAGTTCATTTAAGAGACGGTCATTACTCGTGATTCTAAATGCACCCGTGCAAACAAGCGCTGCTTTACGTTGGAATTTTTCGATAGCATCTGATTCAGATTTTAGACAAGCATCGTAAATTATATCGCCATAATCGAAGACTGGGCGGATTGTTGTTTTATATAGTGTTTCTTTGCAATTTCTTGGCAGCAGTCTGTGGCATCTGCGAATTATATTTAGTCGTCTATCAGCTTTAGCAATGGCTCCATTGATGTGATCTGACCAGGAGAAAGTATCACTGATGGTGACCCCAAGATGTGTATGATGATTAGATTTCAATATTTTTTCACCGTTCAAAAATAGGTCTGGATGATTTGGGAGGTTACGTTTCCTTGATATGATCAAATACTCTGTCTTCGTTGCGTTGAATTTAATAAGCCACTGTTTCCCGAAAACACTCAATCGCTGGAGATCTCTATTCACTTTATCGTAAGACGAGGTATTGGTTATTTTTTGCTGAACGGAAGTGTCATCAGCGAAGAGATTAATAAAACATTCCATATCATCGACAATGTCATCGATATAAATTAAAAATAGAAGGGGTCCCAGTATGGATCCCTGAGGGACACCAGCTTCTAGATGGCATATGCTTGAGTCCACCCCATTTAATACGACTTTCTGATAACGTTCAGATATATAGTCCTTGAGCCAATTTAAAAGATTGCCAACGACACCCATTTGTTGTATTTTGAAAGCTAGCCCATCGTGCCATACTTTGTCGAAAGCTTTCGACACGTCTAGAAATACCATGCAAGTATCGTTTCCATCATTTATATCTTGATAAATTTGGTGAACTATTTTTAGTAATTGGTTTACGGTGGAATCATTTTTCTTAAAACCGGAGTTCTTTTCAGTAAGTAATCTATTTTCAATTAAGTATTCATATAGACGTTTATAAACTATTTTTTCAAGGACTTTTGACATGTTTGATAACAGAGATATCGGACGATAGTTTGTCTTGTCAGATTTGTTTCCCTTTTTATATACGGGACAAACATTTGCCTGCTTCCATATCCTGGGAAACACGCCTTCATTCAGAGATTTATTATATAAGGTTGTCAAAGGCGTGCAAAGTGAATCAGAACAGTTTTTAAGGATCCAATTTCCTATTCCATCCGGGCCGGTTGATTTATGAACGTTTAGCTGGGATAATAAGCGATGTACCTCCAACTCCGTAGTTTCAATATTGCTAATACGCATATCCGTTTTAAACTGAAAGTCGGGCAGACTGGGTGAAGGTACAGTATGGTCATGTGAGGCAATAGAGGCAAAGTAGTCATTGAATATTTCAGCCTTGCCAGAGTCGTCGGGCACCAATATATCATTATTTAATAACGGTGGTATCGTGCGTTCAGATTTAGCGTCTAGGATGCGTTTCGAGAGTTTCCAAAAAGTTCTGATATCTAAGTTATGATCACTAAGGGAGTTAACAATTTTTGATTGAAAACGCTTTTTAGCATTTCTTTTAGCCCTATTCGCTTCTCGCCGGGCGACGTAAAAATTTAACTTGTCTTGAGCTAATAACGTTCTTTTATAACGCTTAAAGCAACGATCTCTTTTACGTATGAGCAACCGAACCTCATTACACATCCAAGATTTATCTTTGGTATGTATAGTTACATTTTTATTAATAATATGTTCTCCGCATGTTGACAAAATAATCGAGTTATTGAAGTTAACTATATCATCTAAGTTATCGTGAAGTGTGTACGGGACTCCCCATGGAGCAGAGGCCAAGGCCTCGTTCAGGGCATTTTTGTCGGCCGTTTTGTAATCCCAAACTGTTCGCCTAAAAGATTTTGGACGGTATGTCACAATGAACTGTGCAGTGATCCAAATTCGCAAGAGGGGGGCTTACTCCTGAACTAAAAACAAGGTGGGGACAGTCAGTTATGATTAAGTCCAATATCACCGGCTCATTACTAAAATACCGAGTCGGCTCATTTATAATCTGATATAAGTTATTTTGCATGAAAACATTAGAAAGTTTGTTTCCCACTTCACTTTGTGAATGTGGTAGATTCCAGTCAATGCACTTATCATTAAAGTCCCCCATGAGCACAATAAGGTCTGGGCTTGCTAGTTTTACGTTTCCAATCGAGTTTTCTAATGACGTGAGAAATATATTTTGGACATCCCTGGTTTGGCCTGGAGGTCGGTAACATACCCCAACAAATATTATTTTGTGATTTGTCCTAATCTCCAACCAAAGTAGTTCAATATCGTTCGAAGAGAGATCAAGACGTGGTATACAGTGCAAGCTATTCGAGATGAAAAAGCCAACACCCCCACCCCTATTATTGTTACCACGATCCTTTCGATAAAAAGTATAGTTCTCAATATATAGATCAATATCGTCACTCGATGTAGCGGAAGTGAGCCAGGTCTCAGTCACTCCAATCACACTAAACTCGTATTGATTACACAAAGTATGCCGAATTTCGTCCATCTTATCTTGGTTGCTTTTTGAGTCCGGGTTATAAGCTAGAATACTGCGAGTGTTGATATGACAACACGTTAACTTTTTATTTGTGCTTGACATTTATCGAAGTAATAATTATAATAATAATAATAATAAATAGAGCTGACCATTTGTGTGAACTTCCATCACAACGAACCGTTGCAGACGCCGATAGTTACAAAGTAAGTTTGATGACCGAAGGGAGAAGACGGAAAAATAAATTGAGAGAAAAGAAGGGGATAGTAGACAGAACAGAAAAGATAACAGCATAACGCCAGACATAACACATAAATTTCGTGAATGTCGGGAATTTTTAAGTCACCTATGACAAATAGGATTTTTATATTGATGTCTACCAAGTACAGTCGAACTTCAATGGTCTTACACCTTTGGGACCTCGAAAATCTGTTCGAAACAGGGGTAATTCGAGCCACTGAGGGTTACTGCCAGGAGGAATAACGAGATATTTTGACACCTTTTCGGTGTACTATAGAAAATGTATGCTGTGTGTGCTCAATAGGATTGCCTCATCGAGGCGATTCCAACGAGAACACACGTCAAACATTTGCAAGAAACATGACAAAAATCTCCTCAATTATCCCCACCATTCCCTACGTAGAAGCTTCCCTAGAGGCCCAAGAAAGGAATCGACTCAGCTATGGTAAACGAGCCATCGGTGTCCGAGCCATCGAAGTTCCGCTGTATACTGTAAAAGAACGTCTTAATATACGCCTAGCCATGTCCATATAAGAAAACAGACTGACCAGAGTTAGCATCGTGTTAACAAGTCTGTATACAGAACACCCCTACATGCCCCACATTACATTGCAAAAGAGAAGAAGAGACTGAGGTTTACATGGGTAAATTGTATTTTTGATTCCGTTCCAAGACGAGGACCGCGGGTATCCGCTCGAGCCGCCTCGATGAGGCGACTCTAACGAACACACACAGCCTGTTAAGAATATCATATTTTCATCAGAAACAAGAGCGTTTTAGAAAAGGAGTGCCATGTCACACACGTTTGTTACCACTGTATTTTTGATTCCGTTCCAAGACAAGGACCGCGGGTATCCGTTCGAGCTGCCTCGATGAGGCGGGTCTAGCGAACACACACAGCCTGTTAAGAATATCATATTTTCATCAGAAACAAGAGCGTTTTGGAAAAGGAGAGCCATGTCACACTCGTGTGTTACCATGGCACCAGTCGAATAAGCAATTGAAGTGCAGCTTTATCACTTAACAGTAAGGATCAATTGTTTTAATTTTCTATCACTTAACATGTTTCAGAGCAAAGCCTGCTCGGGAGTCACGTCAAGCTAACACATGAATTCAGTTATTTAATCGTATGAAAACTATGAATGTATGTGTCCAGCTACTCAACGGAGCCAAAACCTTGCCTGGTCAACAACCTGTTGCCCCTTGTGAGGGAACAGCGTAAACTCAGGTTAGACTGTGCAGATGCGCGGACCAGTCCGAATCTACGCTGCTTGCATACAAACCAGCGTTCTGCATGACTCAGTCCATATGCAAACCAAGCGCAAATGTAATCTGTTACATTATATGTCGCATAATACGCCAAAGGTACCTCAATTCGATCCAGCGATCCTACATCTCCTTGGCTGGAGTTTGCCTAAAAAAAACATCGGAGGCCCTGGCGAGGCAGCGCGGATGCGCAGGCTCGCCTGAACCTTCGCTGACTGCATACTATAAATTAGCGATTTCTTCATGACACGGTTCATATATAAGTCGTGTGTGTCTAATGATAGTTCAAAGAACCCTGCCTCACGTTATGCGCATACACAAAAGTCCAGTGGTTCTGTGACAGGCAATCGCGTCACACGGAACTCGCAGCTGTCATTACTAATGTAAATAAATTACCGCACCCGCTCAACGCATTAGGACACCTCAACCCCGTACCATACTTGTTCTAAAATTTGTTTAAGTACAATTTACTATCAAACGTTGTGTCTGAGAACAACGGAGTGAGTGGACAGGCACAGTAGACCTCGATGAGACGCCTCATTCGGGTCTACGCCGCTTGCTCAGACCTGTATGTACGAATACACATGGCAAATACAGCAACAACAGACTATCATTACTCATGGCAGCGAATTGCCGCACCTGACCGACACCTTCGGACACCTCACCCCTGCCATACTTATTATAACATTTGTACAAATGCAATTTACTACCATAAGTTGTGTTAAGAACAGCGGGACTGAAGACCCCCACGGGGCGCCTCAACTGTGTCTACATTGTCTGCTCAGGTCTGTCTGTCCGAATACATATGGCAAATACGATATTTACAAACTTCAGCTTTCGATTCATGATCCTTGCCTTCATTGCTATTTTTACACTATCATTATTCATGGTAGTGACTTACCGCACCCGCAGAACGCACCCGAACTCCTCAACCCCATATCATACTTGTTCTGAAGTGTGTACAAGTACAATTTGCTACCAAATACTGTGTATAAGAACAGCGAGATAAGTGGGCAAACACTGCAGACCCCGGTGGGACGCCTCCCCTTGGTCCACAATGCTTGCTCAAGCCTATCTGTCCGAACAAATATGACAAATAAAGTAGTAACCTGGCGAAGCACAGCAAGAACAAGTAACTTCAGCTTACAAACACGTTTGGATACTTTTCGCCAGAATGCGAGTTAATAACATATTTTCATTTTCAGTGTTGATCATCAGTATATTAACCCCATTCTTGCCGTTCACGACAACCACTATCTTTGCAAACAGTGTAGATCCTGATCAGATGGCTTCACAACCACTATCTTTGCAAACAGTGTAGATCCAGATCAGATGGCTTTTGAAGCCATCTGATCAGGATCTACACTGTTTGACATTCAGTCAATGAATTTGTAGCAACAAATCACACCAAGTAATCCGATTGGTTGATAGACAGAAATGGGCGTGGCTTTTATGAATATTCAGCAAGATAAAGGTTAAGGATTCAAGTTCCAGAAGAATCAGAAGATCTGGTGACAATGCAAACAGACTCAGCAGCACTTAATTTATGTTGCAGTTTACAGACCACCCCAAGTCTGCATCTCCCCGGCATAATCCAACCCATCTGGGTGTATGACAGATAAGAAAGAGCAGACCCTGGGAACCACAGACCGGGGATAGTCATGTGTAACTAGCTATTTCAGTTCAGTTTCCACGTGTGACAATATAAGTATAGACAGAGACTACCTCACACTCATATTTAGTCCCCTTTGTTAGCTTTCTCCAGCTCAGTGTCAATATCCAAGTTAGGGCGTAACTGAAATTTGTACCCATTAATGCCCTTGGCATAAAGTTTACCATCCCAGGACCACACTGCATCTATCCGCTCATGCTGTCGTGTTGCATTTATGAGTTTCACATTTTTGGTGGTTAAATCATCCGAAATGGATACACTGGAACCTTTCAGCTGTTTTTGTCGCATCATTACTTCGAGTTTGTCTGACCGTCGTACAAATTTAACAATAATACTTCGAGGGTTATGACCCTTTGGTCCCACACGATGAGCCACTTCTATATCCGTTTCGAGTTGTAAATCGTTATACAAGAAATCGGATACAATTTGAAATGTATTTTCGCGGCGTTGACCTCGTTCATTTTCGGGCATACCATGTATTCTGATGGAATTTCGTCTCGTGTATTGTTCCAAATCATTGTACTTTATTTCCATATCATATATGTGTTTTTCATTTACACAAATGTGCCGTTTATTGTCGGATATCTTTTCGTTGTGACCGTTTATGGCCTTAGTAGTTTCGAATTTATGGGTCCGAAGCGAGTCGTTCACTTTTTTGACTTCAATATCTAATTTCTGCTCCGTATCAAACACACGTGATTCAAGCCTATCAAACTGTTCTGTAAATATATTTTTCAATGAGGCCTCAAGTCTCGTGGACGCCACATTCATGGCGGCATTGATGGCGTCCTGAACAGCGGTATCAATCATACTTTTTAGCTTATTGTGTTGAACAGTTATTTCGCTGTTATCCAGCATACTGGCATCTCCCGACCGAGAGGACGAGATATCCTCACGACGACGTTTATTTTCCTGTTTATCGGCCACTTTGGCTTTCGTGGTACTACCGGACACCTTCATGCCAGTGGGCGGGGGAGGCTGAGGTTGCTTTGGGCGGACAACGGGACTTTCATTTGACGTCTTATCTGTCTGTGTCGGTGGAATTTACTGTGTTTTGGGCGTACTTGTGGCCGATATGCCTGCAGTCTTGTCCATGTTGAGCAATAATATCAATATACTACAGTAACCGGTGAACGATAATCAATAACAACTGTGAATGAATGGATGAACATGGAGTGAGTGATTACTGACCAGTCAAGCGTTTCACATAAAGAAAATATCTGGATCCATCAAACTTCTTAAATCAACGTTCCTGTCCAAAATCAGGCTTCTGAATAAATAGTATACATCAAAATATATCACCTCTGAAAATCATGGCTCCAACGGTTCCCGACTATCCACAAAAAACACTGAAAATCACATATTTCCTTTGTCCGTCAAAAAAGCCGGCCTCGTTGGCTCAGTCGGATGCGCGTCTGACTGATGATCAGGAGGACGCGGGTTCGACTCCCGCCGGGGTCGGCAACATTCTTTCGTGGAGATTGATCATGAAATCTTTTCTACGGTCATTCTCTCCCTTCCGCTGATTCAAGAAGGGCAGTTGTCAGTTTCTGGCGAAAGAATGTGCACTGTACTGGTTAACCGCTTACGTATAAGCATGCCCAGGAAAGTGTGGATAGGTAAACTGACCGGCTCAAAAATGACCTAAATAGTGTTGACTGGGCCGTTAAACTCCGATACAAACAAACAAACAATTGTCCGTCAAATATTCGACTTTTCACCAGGTCACGTGGTACCCATGAACCATGACATTCGTTATAATGGCAAAGCTCTTTAAAACGACAATTTCAATGGAATGAATTCTTAGCTCAAGGCTTATCCTCCGTTCCAGGCGATCTGGGCTTCCCTCGGGTTGGAAAGGCCAAAATCAAATCCATAGTTATGAAAGATTCTTGTAATCTAATACTCCAAGACACAAGTGTTATAGACATTTGTTAGAATCGCCTCACCGAGGCGATTCTAACAAATGTCTATAACATACGTTTCTCTTGGAGTCATGATGGGGGAAAAGGCCTTTGATTACCTATCATACTCCTAACTGGAATTCTTTATAACGGAGAATTCTTTATAATGACACAATAACAGGGGACAAATACTGTTGTTATAACGAGGGTCCTCTGTATTCTGACAGATGTTGATAGGGAGCTTGTCACTCCTTTAGTTTGTAAACTGATGTAAAGAGCAGTCTATGTATTCATTCAGTAAAATAAAAGCCTTGATCAGCAGAAATCAGGCAAGATTGATCAAGGCCTATGTTGTACAATGGGTCAAGCACTGCTGTTTGGACTTGTTTCCATGATGCTTCTTGCTAAGTTAGATAATTTGGAAGGCTGTTTAAAGTTTTGAAATGGTAATTCAGGTGTTTTTTTTTTCCTTTGTGTACTCTGGTTTTCACCCACCTTTGACTAACCATTGGATCAATATAAGTGAAATTATCTTGTAAAATAGAAGTGGCGGCAATGATCAGGAATCGATACAATCAACCCACAGCTCCCATCAGAGACACCAAAGGGAAAGAAAACACAAACATAAAACAACAGACCCTAATTGAAACATCAATAGAAGAAAGCCAAAAGGACAGTTACTTTCCCACAAAATGGCCAATAGGCTATCCAAAATAAAATAATATAAGCGGCACAAACACCCAAAGACAAACCATAACACCTTCAAATAGAATGCGCTTCAAAAAGAAGGCGAGTGTAACAAAAGCCCACAAAACAGCTATGCCTATAAAGACTCTGACTGTAAAACCCAAATAAAAAAGGCTGTTTGATAGCAATGGAGAAGATGAGGGCTAATTAAATAAGTCCATGATCAACTGGCACTATCATGGTGTAAGTCTGGGAGGGTAATGAAAAACACAAGCTTAACAGCAAAGGAGAGAGTTGATTTGTTCATCTGTCCTGTAATTCTGATATAAATGAGCTAGTTCATCAGAAGGATACTCATATCGATGACCAGCAAAGACTCAGTCGAGCCTACATGTACCTTATTTACCCTAAATATTCGGACACCTCAACATCTTGCCATACTTGTTCTAAAATTTGAATGAGTATAATTTACTGCTAGAATTCGTGTCTAAGAATAGGAGGATGAGTGGCAAACAGTGTAGACCCTGATGAGACGCCACATTCTGTGGCGTCTAATCTGAGTCTACAATGTTTGCTCAGGCCTGTCTGTCCGAATACATACGGTTTATACGGTAACCACAGTTGCATCAGAGCCATTGCTGCTCACAGACATGTAGAGGAGATCTTGAAGTTGCATAACGCTAACTGTCAAGCATCTAGCCCTACTAACCCATGTCAATTGTCGTCTGCTTTGCCGTCAGCTGGTTAAAAGTCATTTTTTGCAATCTGTGGACCCAGATCAGACTGCTCCTATATGAGGAGTCCGATCTGGGCCAACACAGTATGCAAAAATATTTTTAAAACTTTTGCAAAAAAAATCAGCAGACGACATAAGCAGACGACATTTTCAGATGTAGTTTTCTCTGTGTCTTAAAGTTTAATTGGATGGACACATGCATTTGAAGAACATAGCGAATTTACCGTATGTATTCAAACAGACAGGCCTAAGCAAATGGAGTAGACCCTGTTGAGATGCCACGGAATGTGCCATCTCATGAGGGTCTACACTGCTTGGCTCTAACTGTTTTTAGACACACCATCGGGAAGTATATTGCACTTGTCCATATCTTAGAACAAGTTGGGTAAGGAGTTGAGGGGTCCGAATATTAACCCATTTTGTACTGGAAACCCCATAACAGGTACCCTGGCAAACAGTGCAGGCCCATATCCGACGCTGCGTTCTGCGACGTCTGATCAGGGCCTACACTATTTGTAAAAAGTTCAGCTATTTTGCGAATAGATTTTAAAGGTAACACAACCTGCCCCCTAAATTTCGAAATGGACTCCTGCCATATATAAGAAGGAATATTCCATTTGGTTCAAAAAGGGTTAAGGGTAAATATGGGAAATCACAGAATGCAAAGAGCCCTTTTCTCGAATGTTAGCTCAAGTGAATAATCTTTTTTCAGAATGACCCACAGACGATTCTGAAGTGCCAGACCATTATTTCAGAAATGCTTCAAATTCTGAAGCTAGCCAATATCAGCCCTACTCTACAGATGATGATAGAATCTCAGGTATACTCACAATCTAATGTTTTTTGTTTGTTTGATTTGAGGTTTAACATCCCCTTCAGCACTGTATAGGTCATTTTGGAGACGTTGCTTCCAATTTTGTGGGACTTTTACCTCATATTGAGATGAAATGACATCTCAAGCCCTGTCGCCCAATGAAACCAAAAGGGTTTATTAGCATGGACGGTCTGACTCGTGACGCGTTGCCTGGGCAAGCTTAGATCCTCTAAGCGGTTTACCAGTACTCGTGTGCGGTTGTTTTCAGCTCTTCGTGGACTCATGCAGCCCATCCATTTCTTCAAGCCCAGATGGGCGGGGGCTATCACAATCTTATGTAATCATCCATATTGCTGAATCAATCATTACGTCTCTCAATGCTGTGGTTTGAGCATAGCTCAGGTCACATGTAAGATGCCAAGTTCTGCCAAAGAAGGTCTGATGGTTTTTCTCCAGGTTCTTCAGTTTTACCTCACCTAATTAACGATCTTTAAAACCAAAAGGCAAACCCCGCAAAAGAACTTCATCCATTAACTATGTTGGCCCAAATAGAAACCTTGACTAATATACTACTCAAAGTTTGATAGGGATCACTTTTTTAATGCAAAATAATTTTTGGATGAATTAATCAGCTGAATCCAAATTTGATACATAATGATAGAAAACGTATCCTTCACAAAACCTAGTGATTAATTTTGTCAACTGGTACTGCATTCAAGCGTGACAACAGCAACCGTCTTAGCACCCCCAAATTTTGCCGTAACACGAAGGGATTTGGACAACTGATTTTTCACAAATTTCCAAATTTGTTTAGACAAACGTGCCTACCAACGTGAATGGCGTCCACGGACATCAATTACAGTATGACATCGCCTGCGCATGCTCGTAATCCAAGTCTGTATCCGGTTTTGTGGAATCAGCTTTCATTCAGCAACCAACGCATTTTTGAGCCCCTGTAAAGTCCTCGGATGCACAGGTCGGGCTGAAACAGCACGCTGTAGCATGTCCCGCGCATGCTCAATCGGATTTAAGTCCGGTGACCGAGCAGGCCAGTCCATACGAATGATTGTCTCACGTTCCAGATTGGAATCAGTGACGTTGGCACGGTTGGGATGGGCATTATCGTCCATCAGAATAAAGTCAGGGCCGATAGCATCTGCATATGTTCTCACAAACTCATCAAGAATATCATTACAGTACCTTACTGCCATTAACGTTCCGTTTTCAATGACATACAAGTCAGTATACCGTTCACGCTTATCCCAGCCCAAACCATGATTGACCCCTTTCCATAGCGATCATGCTCTGCCACATTCAAGTCATTGAATCGCTCTTTAGACATTCACCACACTAATTGACGTTTATAAGTGAAAACTAGACAGAATCTGGACTCCTCAGTAAACAGTACTGGCATCAAGTCACGAACCGTCCACCTGACGTGAGTTCTGACAAAGTCTACCCGGTCTAGCATGTGCTGTCTCGTCAACGGAACACGTACAGCAGGCCTCATGGCATTAAGTCCGAACTCGTAGAGTCCGTTTCTGACAGTTTGTGTAGACATTCGTACTCCAGTTCCGTTCCTAAGCTCGTTATGCGTTGACGTCGAGACTGAATCAACAAGAAACGGCCCTGACGTTGAGTTGTAGCCCTTTCTCGACCCCGCCGTGTCTGTGTGAAGGATTTCCGTGGGTAAGATGCCGACTCCACATTCGGGAAACCACGCTCTGAGACACATTCAGAATCCCATCAACACCATGTTGAGAGACACCAGATTCCAACATTCCGACGCCACGATTCATTTCTTCGGGGCTCAGACGGTTTCTTAATTGTCCCCTAGGCATTTTAGTGTTTCACAAATCAAATGAAGTCCTTTTTACGCTTGGTAAAGGAACACTGACAAGTTTGATTGGTCTGTTGGAAAGCAGTGCTACGCAAGATTTTGGGGGTGCATGAATTCATTTGCGAAGTGTGAGAAGTGTGCACTTTTATGAGTACTGAACTGCACATGAGTTTCTGGTTAAGATATTTATCAATATACCGAGTTCAAATTCTGCCAAGAAATTTTAAATTTTCAGTGCTAAATTTGGTGTATAAAAAGTGATCCCTATCAAACTTTGAGTAGTATATATAGCAGCAGTGGATTTTGAAATTTAGAGGTGTAAGGTAGAGCAATTTTTAGGCATTCATTTTGAAAATGGCTGAATTTGTTTGCAAACTGGAAGGCTCTCTTCATTGAAATAACTGAATTTTTTATGTAATTTTTAGCTGGGCTGTTTTCGAAGAAAACGACGAGGTATTGTCATAGCTCTGGCGTCTCTGTCATTACTGAACATATTTACTTGAAACTTGGACTAGTAGTTCATTATGAAAAGGGGAACTCATACCAATAGGTGATATAACCCTCAAAATATTTTTGGCACAGTTATGCCCCGTTTTCGACTTAGAATTTTTTCAGCTGAGCGTTGGCACCGCATGCGGTGCTCTTGTTTAAATTTAGAAATGATCAACATATTCAAAAGCCTTAAACAAATAACGCTTTCAAAGAAACCACCACAACCGGTAGACATAAAGAAATTAAATGAATTGATTATCCAATTTCATGTAGGAAACCCCAAAACATGGCATTTGCAAACAGTGCAGGCCCAGATCAGATGCTGCCGAGGGTCAACTCTTAAAGGAAAGAATTTGCTCCTGAGGAGCAAATTCTTTCCTTTAAGAGTAGACCCCTCTCGTCATTTGATCTGGGTCTGTTGTGTGGCAGTGTCATTTTTAGGGTTTCCTCTGTAAATTGGGATAATGTAAAGACTTTATTTGAATCAGCTACGATATCAAGGAGTTCCAAAATTTTGTAAAAGGGTGATTGCTTTTCTGTGATTTGTCAAACAATAGATAGAAAGGCAAAATGTATGTCTCTGATCATTTAATCCAAAAGTATTTTATGGGGGGCATCTACAGATATTATATAGGACCGGCCCGGATAGCTCAGTTGGTAGAGTGTCAGCTCCGGGGAATGGGAGGTCACGGGTTCGAACCCGGGCCGCGACATACCAAACTTGTTAAAAATGATACTAGCTTCTCCTCACTTGGCACTCAGATTTACGGGTTAGAGCTAGGACTGGTCAACCCAGTGTCAGGATATTGTGACTTGGTGTGGTATCATGTAATGTGTCTGGGACATGATACTTCAGTGAGGCAGCATTATAAAAGTGAGCATTGAGCTCCCTGTTGCAACCACAAACCGTCGTGATATGACTGAAAAATTGTTGAAAGCGACGTTAAACCCAAATTCACACACACACACACACACACACACACACACACACACATGCACACACACACACACACACACACACACATTATATGCAATCCACTTCTTTTAAGTATTTGGGTGAGATAAAAAGACTTATAACGTTTGTGAACGGGGCATCCAACTGCATCTGTGCTGATCCAACTTCAGCACTCTAATGCATACATTTATTGTTTGTTAGGTCATGTTCATTGCTGCTACTCCTAACATGTAAGCCAGTACAACCTGCTGCATGCGGGCAGATGGAACTCAACACCTCAGGAAGGCGATGCATCTAGGAGTTGCTAGATCTCCAAACAAAGCTAGCGTGGGTAGGTGGAACCCTTAGCCTTGGTTGGCAATCCACCTAGGGGTTTTAGGTCCCTAAACAAAACCTTGCCAGTGGCAGGGGTACTAACTTTTCCGTAATTGGATACTGACCCCCTATTGGGCAGACTGGCCTCGCGTTACTTTGTGCACAGCTGTGGTCATCATATTGGTGCTTGGTCACTCTGGCTGTGCACATGGAACTCATGATTCCTGGTAGATGGAGCTCTCAAGCGGCAATCCATCTCGGAGAAGGCAACTCCAAACAAAAACCTGCATATCTGGATTTGCCTGTTCCAGCTATGGAAAGTCTGCTTCGGCTGCTGGGGCAGAAGAAATCATTTCTCTGATTCAAAGGTCCAAACGGCGATGCAGAGCATGACAAGGCATTAAAGAAGTCATGGTCATCCACTGCATCCATGCTTAGCTTCAGATGTCTCGACACTGGATCCAGCTAGGTCAGGGTGAGAGAGTGAGGTTGACTCTGCGCGCCTCTCCCTCACTATAATCCAATTCACAGTGCAAGTCATCGTAATCATATACACACTGTCACTGCAGGCATACATATGTATGAAACTCAAAAAGCCCTGTTCAGCCATATTAGAACACACAAACAGTAACATTTCTCAAATATGATTAAGATTGGTCATTGTCAGTAATGACAGACAAACTATTATAACTGATACTGGCTTACAGTTTGACAAGGACTGCTGTCTTTGCAGCAGCTAAGAGTAAAGTGGGAATTTTGTATTTATTGTGTTTCTACCCTTCAATTCATGTCCCCTTTTTCCCACCCTTTGGGAGGGTCTTCAGTATTATAGAGGATTATTATGTTCATAATGTATGAAAAAAAAAAATAAAAAAAAAACATATTTTATTTGATAATTTCAGATTTTGCCCGGTATTCAGAATGAGGATGCTGAGGTGAGAAACGTGGCAATGCAAGCTCTAGGACTTTGCTGCTACCTTAGTAAAGATTTACTCGTGTCATACATTCCACTCTTTATGCAGGTAAGAATAAGTTTTACATTGATGAAAAGCATGTCAAGACATACATTGGGTGAAAACCTGTAAGACTATGAAGATAGAACATAAAATAAAAGCACTGACATCACTGGTGGGTCGATCGTCTCTGAGTGTAGACTGTAAAAATGGTCCTGAATGGGAACAGATTTTCATTTAACCCTTAAGTTCCTGTTGCTTTGTGCAAACCGTCTAGACCCTGATCAAATGCCGCATTCTGCGGCATCTGATCAGGGTCTAAACAGTTAGCCCATGTCCCAGCACATGCTTGGTCCATGTCAATGTTTTACAATAAGCTTTCTTTTACACAGCACTCTTATGGAACAACAACAAGCATAGCACGGCTATTTTCTATAAAAAGGGTTACCTGGATTTCCAACAAATCAGTTATAGTCACGTAGACATTAGCTGTGCTTAGTAACTTTGGGTCTATTGACAAACAATCAGCTCAGAAGTTGTAAAGGTAGATAGGATAAACTCATTACTGTATGGGCCATGTCGAGTGAAAATGTGTCTTCAAGTATATCTGCCTAGCAAAGACTCAGATTCTTTGTGCGGTCTTATCAGAACCTTAGCTGTGCATTATTTAGATACCTGTTGCTTCTCCCTGCAGTTTCTGACTGAGTGGGTAAACAAGCAAATGTTAACAAGCTCATTAAACAAACGATGCTTTGAACAACTGGACCCAGTTCTTTAACCTATTTTGTGCTGGAACCTGAAAACTGGTAATTGGCAAACAGTGTAGGTCCAGATCAGATGCCGCAGAACGCGGCATCTGATCAGGGCCTACACTGTTTGCAAAAAGTTCAGCCGTTTTCCAAATATATTTTGAAGAAAACACAATCTGATATCTTGACCCCCGCCTGTCGGAGCTTGAAGAAATAGATGGGCTGCATGATGCTTCCATGCAGAGCTGAAACCGACCACACACGAGTACTGGTAACCCGCTTAGAGGATCTAAGCCTGCCCAGGCAAAGCAGTGCAAGTCGGACCATCCATGCTTATAAACCCTATTGGTTTCATTGGGGGACAGCGCTTAAGATGTCATTTCATCTCAATGTTGGGTATAAGCAACGTCTCCAAATTGACCTATACAGTGTTGACAGGGCTGTTAAACCTCAAATCAAACAAACAAACAACCTGAAATCCCTAAATTTTGAAATGGACTTGTGCTGTATATAAGATGGAAAATTCCATTAGTACAAAATGGGTAAAGGTGCTTATTGAACTTCTCTTTACTTCAGGCTTCCCAAATAGATGTTGAGGGAGTGAGAGTTACTGCCCTTCAAGTTCTCTTTGATCTTCTCCATATTTATGGTCTGGAGATTGTTGATGCTAACGACGGCTCATCAGATGAGAATGCTAGCTCAGTTGATGGAGAGGAATCTAGCAATAACAGCGAAACCAAGAATAGTGATAAGAATGGAGCCGCAAGTAAACTTGTGGCAATCATATGCTCTTTCTTGGATGGTGAGGTAGATCTTTGTGTCTTTCTTAAACGTTTAACCCTTGTCCCGCTAAACACAATAACCCCTTCTTTGAAAACAGTATAGATCCAGATCAGATGGCTTCTGAAGAAGCCATCTGATCAGGATCTACACTATTTTTTATGCAGTTTTGAATTGAATGTCCATGTTAGATCAAGTAATTTGATTGATGGGTAGTCGGCGCTGGGTTTGGGTGTGGCTGAATGAATTTATTCAGCAGGAAAACGGGTAAAGCACTAAGCAAGCACGGATCAGCAAAGGCTGTTCAGATTGCGCGGACACACAGGCTGATCAGGACCATTGCTGAATGCACATCTTATAGTACTTTTTGTTGTATGCTGCCTTATAGCAGTCTCTGTTTTTTGTTGTTTTTTTTTTTTTCAGAGAAAATCCGGCTTAACCCTTATCTTGCTATTCACGACAACCCTTATCTTTGCAAACAGTGAAGATCCAGATCAGATGGCTTCTGAAGAAGCCATCTGATCAGGATCTACACTGTTTGGCATTCAGTTTATGAATTTGTAGCAATAAATTACATCAAGTGTTTTGATTGGTTGAGAGACAGAAATGGGTGTGGCTTAAATGAATATTCAGCAAGATAAGGGTTAACATTTTATGTGAATCGTCTCCCAAAAAATGTCAATTTTGGCTTGTCTGCACCCTATCACATACAAGAATTGATGAATGTTGGTCAAACTTGCTACAATATATCATAACAGCCTACCAAAGATTTGATTAGATTTTGGTGACCTTGACCCTTTGTTTAAGGTCACAGGCGCAGGAAATCTCAGGTTTTGGGGCAAAAATGGCTTGTATGGACCTTAGATTTTGGTGACCAAAACCTAATTTTCAAAATGAAGTGGATGCTTAAATTATATTTATGGTGCGAGGGACATTGTTTTCTTATGAAATCATTTCTAGTAATTTTATTATTATAACACAATTTTGGATATAACACTGTTGAAAGATGGATCAAAAAATGTATAGATTATATAGAAAAATGATGCTTAATCAATAAAAATGTATAGATTGTATGGGCCCCGTCAAGTGATTTTGGTACTTATCGCCTATGCGAGCAGCAAAGGTTCAGGCGAGCCTGCGCAGTCTCGCCAGAACCTTCGGTGCTCGCTCATACAAGCAGTGTATCAAGAGGAACCTTCAGACAGAAAGCCATATCCCAGGCCCCTCTGAATGGCTGGGCATGCCCAGTTAAAATTTGTCATAACGGAATGCTCGAAGACACAAATTCGCTTGGCGGGGCTCGTATAGAAAAATGACCATGACCATAAATGGTTTTTTTTTTTTTTTTCATTGTATACATCTTTGTTTGCATATAACCTGGTTGTTTAACTAACCCAGTTTCTGCTTTGTATCCCAACAATAGTGTTATAAAGAGGTTGTGATGTACTTTCAGAATTCTGAGCTGCGAACATGTGCTGCTGAAGGTCTGGCCAAGCTACTACTGTCAGGAAGAGTGGTATCCTCTAAGATATTGTCTCATCTGATTCTACTCTGGTACAACCCACTCTCAGAAGATGACACACATCTCAGGGACTGTCTGGGAACTTTCTTCCCTCTATATGCACTAGCTGGAAGGTAATATATTTGACCAGTCACATGTATACTGTAAAAAAAACAACAACAACAAACACTACCATTTTCAAGCCACACTTTGGTCACATGTTAGACTATAAGAATCTTATATGGGTGTGAGGGGTCCCGAGGGATGGATTTTTCTATCCACCCCTCACACCCATATTGGATTCTTTTTCTTGCATACCTTCCATTTCGTAAAGTGGATTTTTAATGCCGCAGTCACTTCAGTTACCAACATCCGCCATATTGTTTTGACACTGCAGGAATGTTTAGTGACGTTGCTGTGACGTCAACCTTAACGACGGTGCATATGAGGTTGTAATCAACCAGTGCATTTATCAAACATGCGATTATATTCGATTTTGGGTCTGAACACCAGGGTCAGAACATAAATTTCTATCCCTGGGTAAAATCGCGGATTTCCTTGTCTGGTGTGCAAGAAACAAAGTTCTGCAATGGAAGTTCAGGTTATTTTTCTCTGGGTTCTTTGCCCACCTCTGATTAACAATTGGCTTTATCCTTAAATGGTCTTAAAACCAAGATCAATAATGAATTGATAATTAAAAAAGAATGAAACATATCTTAATTGACTGTGTTGACTTTTCACCCTCACATATTTTATATTTCAAAGCTGACACTTTGTAAAAACTGTTTCGAGATGTACCTGTTGATAACATTATTTTATTCTTAAAAGAAATTGGTCTTTTTCATAAAATTTAACTGTTTCAGATTTTTATACATTATCATTCTGACTTGTTACTTTTAATATCGTCATAATTATTCATGCCGTTTAACCATTAACCGTTTGACGCTTATGACCCACAAAGAGGGTTGACGCGTCGTTAAACACGAAATCATCATCATCATCATTAAAAAAGAATTGCTGAAGCTTATGTCAAAGCACCGGAAATTAGCACTGTATCATTAATGGTGAAATTGAAACATTGTGTTCCCATTTTCAGTTTTCAGTTGAATCCTGTCTTCATTGGTTACATAACCCGGTAGAAGGAAAAATATCTGGGGCCAGTTGTTCAAAACTAACGACATCGTTAGTTAATGTATCGTTAAAACTTTGATCATTTAATATGGCGAAGATGCTTAAATTTTTGTTGAAAAAATGTGAGCAGCTTTTGCAAATGCAAAAGCTGCTCACATTTTTCCAGCAAAAATACCAAAATTTTAGACATTGTACTTGCTACAGCAGTTAACGATTTGACCACTAACAAGCTTGTTCAGCTAACGATGCTTTGAACAACTGGGCCCTGGGCCCAGTTGTTAAAGCATCATTAGCTTAACCCTTATCCTACTGCATAATTTCAAATTTTAGCCACACCCGTTTACATTACAACCAATCAACTAATTACTTGATGTAATTTATTCAAAGGGGGGGGGGGGGGGGTGCCCATAAGGCCCTTTTCCTGCCCTGGAACAAAAGTCTTCCTTTTCTCCTGATATATAGCCTATAGCGTCCCATTCACTAAAATAGTATTGGTTTTGTAACGTAAGCGCTAGTTATTGAGAAACATGATAATGAAAGTGGGTGGGGTAATTCAGCATTAATCTGAGGTATCATGTTTTACGTACTGTTCCTTTTTTAAAATATATCACACCCACTCATTATTTCCTCTGTTTGTTAGATAAATGTATTAGGTAAATTCCAACTTAAATTTTTTTACTCTAAAGTAAAATACCACATCTGCAGCAACTTTTTTTATGAATATCGTCAGTTTTTGTTAATTTTGCATCTTCTAATTCAATAAATCCTAGCCTATCTCCGAAACTAAATGGCAAATTATTTTCAAACTTACTTGAATTTAACATTGGAAGAGTACAAAGTGTTGATTAGGTTTTGGTGACCTTGACCTAATACTCAAGGTCACATGCGCTGGTCAAATGTTAAAATTAGGGGAGACAATTTTGGCCATTTTTCTGTTCCTGAACAAAAAGCTTCGAATTCTCCTAATACATTTCCTATAGAATTCCTTTTACTAAGACAGTCTAGGTTTTGCAAAGTAAGTCCTAGTTATGGAGTTAAATGATCATGAAATTGGGTGGGGTAATTCGATATGATGCTGAGGTATTGTGTTTTATGCACCACATCTCTTTTTAAAATATAGCAAACACAGTCATAACTTCCTCTGTTTGTTTGTTAGCCTTATGTAACATCCTACCTAGTTTTATTCCTCTAAAGTTAAGTATGCCATCTTCTGCAACTCTTTTAGGAAAACCTTCTATTTCTGAGAATTTTGCATCTTGGAATTCAATAAAACATATTTATTTCTGGAATTAAATGAAAGATTCCATTGAAATAAATCTGGAGAGTATTTAGAAAAAAAACAAAATGTTGCCAAGGTTATGATGACCTTGACCTTATCATCATGGTTGCATGGTCTTTGAATTTATCAGGCAGGACCAATAGTCATATTCTGCCGACCCCACCCATCGCCGTCCCCGCCCAGCTCTCCCAATCACAACAGATCTTCATTTGCTCAAGAGCATAGTCCTGTCTTATTATTTTTCCCTTCTGAGGAAAATATAAGGACTGCAGCTTTATTTCATGACAATGTGCATTTTGCTTATTTTAAGTCTTGGAAGTTGCAGAATCTTTGTTTATCTCTGAAATCTGTGTTTGAATTCTTTTGAAATGTGTACGTAGATATTATTGTGAGTGCACACAGTTGATTAGGTTTTGGTGATTTTGACCTTATTTTAAGGTTAGACTGAAATTGGACATTGTTAATTGTGTTGTGCCCTTGAAAACAAGGTCACCAAAGCATAATAAGCCTAATATTGTTTGTTTATCATTACTTATTCAGCCCCTTGTTCTTTCTGGGTGACTACGCCAGTTTAACTAGCATCCATTTCACTCAATTGATCCCACAAACGGTGCAAACAGGCTTTAGTTTACTAAACTTCAATCTACTTTGACCTTTGATAGCCTTTAAATGAGGTTAATGTTAACCAACTTGAGATCATGGCCCAATAATTCATCTAAGCCAGTTTCTAAGAATCAAGTCAGGAGTTCCAAAGAAACTTTACTCAAAGCTTAAAAATTTTGACTTATTTTGTTCTATGGTGACCTTGCAAACAAGGCCCTTGAAAATAAGGCAAAGTTCACTGAACATCTAACCAACTCAGAGACATGTCCAGATGCTACATCCAGCCAAGTCTAAGGCTGACAAATTGTATAATCGATTAGTCGATCAATTAATTCCACAAAAATGATTATCATTTCTGATTTGCTTTTAATCGATTACTTGATAGGTACAATTTACTACTGGAAGTCATGCCTAAAATAGCTGGATGAGTGGCAAATAGTGCAGACCCTGGGTCTACACTGTTTGCTCAGGCCTGTCCAAATATACATATGGTAAAGTGCAACATATGGTAAGGTAATGCTCAGAAGAAAACCAGACAGGTAAAATTAGGACAAAAACATTAGCGATTACTAATCGATTATCGATCGCAATGACGTGACTGATAATCGATTATCTTTTCAGCTCCGATTAGCCAGCCCTAGCCAAGTCTGGTGTATTGCTGCATAATTTAAGTGACAGCTCAACTGAAGAGTAATATGAGTGCGATTGTAGATATCAAGCTTGTCCTGACCTTGAAAATGAGGTCAAGGTCACCAAATTCTAAGCTGAAAGGCAAGTTCCAATGATATAGATATCTGGGAAAATCAATGAAATGTCACAGGATTTGAATTTCCCAAATAAAGATAAACATTCTTTTCAATTTTGAAAATCTCACAGACCATGTGACCTTCAAGATAAGGTCAAGGGCAAACAAACCTAGTCTACCCTTTATATTCTCAAAATCTTATAATATATTCAGATCAATTTCAAAAGAATCCCTTGTGTAATGCAAAAAAAAAAATATGATTTATTGAATTCCAAGATGCAAAATTCTCAGAAATAGAAGGTTTTCATAAAAGAGTTGCTGCAGATGGCATGCTTTACTTTAGAGGAATAAAACTAGGTAGGATGTTACCTAAGGCAAATAAACAAACAGAGGAAGTTGTGACTGCATTTGCTATATTTTAAAAGAGATGTGGTGCATAAAACACAATACCTTAGTATAGTATCGAATTACCCCACACAGTTTCAGGATCATTTAACTCCATAACTAGGACTTACTTTGCAAAACCTAGACTGTCATAGTAAAAGGAATTCTATAGGCAATGTATAAGGAGAATTTGAAGCTTTTTGTTCAGGAACACAAAATGGCCAAAATGGTCACCCCTTATTTGACCAGCCCATGTGACCTTGAGTATCAGGTCAAGGTCACCAAAACCTAATCAACACTTTGTACTCTTCCAATGTTAAATTCAAGTAAGTTTGAAAATAATTTGCCATTTAGTTTCGGAGATAGGCTAGGATTTATTGAATTAGAAGATGCAAAATTAACAAAAATTGACGATGTTCATAAAAAAGTTGCTGCAGATGTGGTATTTTACTTTAGAGTAAAAAAAATTAAGTAGGAATTTACCTAATACATTTATCTACCGTAAAAATTCGGCTATAAGACGAGGATTTTTCCCTCCAAAATGAGCCAAAAAAATTGACCCCGTCTTATAGCCGAGGTCATGGACTGCAGGCTTTTTTTCGGCAATGTCCGGCGAAGACCAGACATACGGAAAAAGTCGATCGATGATTTTTGAATTGATATAAATCGCCACCCACAAACCACCGCTACGATTTTTCTGCACGCGATCGGTAAATGACGTCATCCGCGCATTATCCCCACACGTGTTTAATGTCATTGCATGTGTCTCTTTCATTAAAAAGATGTTTAGAACCGGTAAAAAATATTTTCCCGATAGCTAAGCGGATGTGAATAGAGGTGGATAGAAAATCATTGCTTTTCACAGCTCCCGAATTATCCCCAGAAGCTCCGTGTCAATAACCAACAACAGTGTTCGACTTCTGCTATTTGGTGCCAAAACATAACCACTCATGAGATCCTAGAATAGTCCGATTTTATAATGCAAACATTTACCGTTAGATGTAGCTAATAGTCTGAGGTGCAATTAAATCATTTTCACATTGATTGTGGATTAAATTTTATGACTGGAGGATAAACGCAAATTAGAGACATAACTTGACCATATTTTCACACCTTATCGACACGCACCGCAGGGTGGCAATTATACGACAGGGATTAACAATAGTGTCATACTTGAACCGTAATAAATACACAGATGTTTTGTCTCTGAATTGACAGCGATTTACTTACTGATCTAGTAGTACCGTCAAAAAGACTGGCAGTTGTAGACGATTTTTTTATATTTTTTTTTGCACTTGTCGAAGGTCAAAGTGCACCTGCCCGGCATGATTTCGGTCTTGTCCCGGACGGCCGGGAAATGGCCTTGTCAGCCCCTGTCGTCCTTTAAATCGAAGTCTGTGTAGCCTTAGCCAGCAAAGCATGTACCGGGCCGACAGCGATACGACGTTTGCCGCTATTTTGTGCTAGCTTGGGCGTTGGTTCTGAAACTGAATGGCTAGGTGTTGTGTTCCCGATAAAAAAAAAACGTTCAGTTACTTCTGACGAAAAAAGGCCGAGTTCTCACATCTAAATGGCATCTGGCGGTAGCAGATAGGCCCCGACAGATATGGCAAAAATTTGACCCGTCTTTTAAAAGAGTATAAGCAAAATCCCACCTTAGAAAAACTGAAAAGGGGGTCCCGTCTAATAGCCGAATCGCCTTATAGCCGAATTTTTACGGTAACAAACAGAGGAAATAATGAGTGGGTGTGATATATTTTAAAAAAGGAACAGTACGTAAAACATGATACCTCAGATTAATGCTGAATTACCCCACCCACTTTCATTATCATGTTTCTCAATAACTATAGCTTACGCTACAAAACCATCACTATTTTAGTAACTGGGACACTATAGACAACATATCAGGAGAAAATGACAACTTTTGTTCCAGGGCAGGAAAAAGGCCTTATGGGCACACCCCCCCCCCCCCTCCCCTTTGCAAACAGAATGACAAACAATGTAGATCCTAATCAGATAGCCATCTGATCTGTATTTACAATGTTTGCAAAGGTAGGGGTTGTCGTGAACAGCAGGATAAGGGTTAAAAAAAACTCATTTGTGGTCAGAATTTAAATGGTCTAGCTGCTTGCGGGTATATTAACCTTTACAAGGAGTTTTTTTTTTGTTTTTCTTCTGAAAAAAAATAGTAGCATTTGCATTCACATTTTTTTTCAGCAAAAATATCACATACTTTTATATCTAACTGACTGATGGCCTCAGTACCTCAGTCAGATGTGCATCTGGTGGTCAGGTGGTCATGGGTTGGCAACATTCTTTCGTGTAAATTGGTAAGAAAATATTTTCTTGCACACCAGACAAGGAAATCCGCGATTTTACCCTGGGATAGAAATTTATGTTCTGACCCTGGTGTTCCGACCCCAAATCGAATATAATTGCGTGTTTGATAAATGCACTGGTTGATTACAACCTCATGCCCGGCGTCGTCATGCGTGACGTCACTAAACATTCCTGTTGTGTCATCACAAAATGGCGGACGTCGGTAACCGAAGTGACAGCAGCATTACAAATTCGCAATAGAAATGGAAGGTATGCAAGAAAAAGAATCCAATATGGGTGTGAGGGGTGGATAGAAAAAATCCGTCCCTCGGGATCACTGTCCGGCATCACTCGGCAAGCCTCGTGATGCCGGACAGTGTCCCTCGGGACGGATTTTTTTCAATCCACCCCTCACACCCATCTAAGATTCTTATATTCTACTCTCAGTGTCTCCCTTCCGCTGTCAGTTTTGGGCAAAAGAAAGTGCACTGTACTAGTACTTATGTATAAAATAGAAGTAGAGGCAATGATCAGGAATCGATACAATCAACCCATAGCATATCAGAGACACCAAAGGGAAAGAAACACAAACATGCAACAACAGACCTAATGGAAACACCAACAGCGGAAAGCCAAAAGGACAGTTACTTTCTCACAAAATGGCCAATAGACTATCCAAAATAAAATGACAATATAAGCCTGCCCAGGAAAAGTGTTGTTGGGAAAACTAATTGCCTCAGCATGATCTTAACTCCTTTAAACTCCAAATTAAACAAACCACTTATCTTACAGATCTAATCAGGAGGTAGTTGAAGAAGCATTCTTGCCAACACTGAAGACCTTATTGAACGCCCCTGCCACCAGTCCTCTAGCAGAGGTAGATGTGAACAATGTGGCTGAACTGTTGGTGCAGCTGTCCAACACCAAACTGATCACACAGAATCAGAAATCGGAAGAAACTAGTCAGGTAAAAAATCACCCTACACTGCATCCCTGAACTTCCACCACAGCTAAGGCTGACACGATTAATCGTATAATCCATTGATCGATAGATAAATTCCACAAAAAGATTATCATTGATGATTTGCTTTTACTCCCCAAAGTTATACCTATAATAGCTGGATGAGTGGCAAACAGTGCAGATCCTGATGAGACGCCACATTCTGCGGCGTCTCATCTGGGTCTACACTGTTTGCTCAGGCCTGTCTGTTCAAATATACATATGGTAAAGTGCAACATATGGTAAGAGTCATGCTCAGATAGAAAGCCAGAGAGGTAAAATTATGACAAAAACCTTAGCGATTACTAATCAATTATCGATCGCAATGACATGACTGATAATCGGTTATCTTTTCAGCTCCGATTAGCCAGCCCTAACCACAGCCTCATTATGCCCCCAACTTTGAAAAAGTTGGAGGGGCATATTGCTTCTGCCTCGTTCGTCCGTTCGTCCGTTCGTCCGTCCGTTACGCTTTTGATGCATAGCATAACTAAAGAACCGTGTATGCTAGTGTTTTGAAATTTCATATATGGATTCCTCATGGAAAATTAGCTGACGCGTATTTTTTTTCTAGTCCAGATTATGCCCCCTTCAAGAGTTATTGCCCTTTGAAATTTTTTTAATAAAATCTTGTCAGCAAGATATCTCAAAAATTATTGGAGCTAGAGCCTTGAAAGTTGGTGAATAGATTGGTGGTGATGAGTAGATGAACTGATTAACTTTTGACAAAATTTCGAAAAATACTTTGTGAGTTATGGCCCTTTGTCATTTTGGTAATTTGTGCCCATTGTAATGTATGCTAAAAGTGATGCATAGCATAACTTTAGAACCGTGTATTCTAGGGTTTTGAAATTTCATATATGGATTCCTCATGGAAAATTAGCAGACGCGTATTTTTTTTCTTGTACGGATTATGCCCCTTTTAAGAGTTATTGCCCTTTGAAATTTTTTTAATAAAATTTTGTCAGCAAGATTTCTCAAAAACTATTGGAGCTAGAGCCTTGAAAGTTGGTGAATAGATTGGTGGTGATGAGTAGATGAACTGATTAACTTTGAACGAAATTCCGAAAAATACTTTGTGAGTTATGGCCCTTTGTCATTTTGATAATTTGTGCCCATTGTAATGTATGCTTAAAGTGATGCATAGCATATCTTTAGAACCGTGTATGCTAGGGTTTTGAAATTTCATATATGGATTCCTCATGGAAAATTAGCTGACTTTTATTTTTTTTCTCGTCCGGATTATGCCCCTTTTAAGAGTTATTGCCCTTTGAAATTTTTTTAATAAAATCTTGTCAGCAAGATATCTCAAAAATTATTGGAGCTAGAGCCTTGAATGTTGGTGAATAGATTGGTGGTGATGAGTAGATGAACTGATTAACTTATGACAAAATTCCGAAAAATACTTTGTGAGTTATGGCCCTTTGTCATTTTGGTAATTTGTGAAAAACTTTGTCATTACTCTAGCGCCTACATTTCTTCACCAATTTCAATATAACTTCAAACAAATGTTCCTTATAAAAACAACTCGAGCGAGTTCGACTTTCAAGGTCATGACCTCAAGGTCAAGGTCACTGGCTATTTTTAGAAAAACTTTGTCATCGCTCTTGCGCCTACATTTCTTCACAAATTTCAATATAGCTTCACACAAATGTTCCTTATAAAAAAATCTCGAGCGAGTTCGACTTCAAAGTCATGACCTCTAGGTCAAGGTCACTGTGGCTAATTTTAGAAAAACTTTGTCATCGCTCTAGCGCCTTCATTTCTTCACCAATTTCAATGTAACTTCACACAAATGTTTCTTATGACAATATCTCAGCGAGTTCGACTTTCAAGGTCATGACCTCAAGGTCAAGGTCACTGTGGCTATTTTTAGAAAAACTTTGCCATCGCTCTAGTGCCTACATTTCTTCACCAATTTCAATATAACTTCACACAAATGTTCCTTATAAAAAAATTTCGAGCGAGTTCGACTTCAAAGTCATGACCTCAAGGTCAAGGTCACTGTGGCTATTTTCAGAAAAACTTTGTCATCGCTCTAGGGCCTACATTTCTTCACCAATTTCAATATAACTTCACACAAATGTTTCTTATGACAATATCTCAGCGAGTTCGACTTTCAAGGTCATAACCTCAAGGTCAAGGTCACTGTGGCTATTTTAAGAAAAACTTTGTCATCACTCTAGCGCCTACATTTCTTCACTGATTTCAATATAACTTCAAACAAATGTGCCTTATGACAATATCTTGAGCGAGGTCGACTTACAAGGTCATGACCTCAAGGTCAAGGTCACTGTGGCTATTTTTAGAAAAACTTTGTCATTGCTCTAGCGCCTACATTTCTTCACTGATTTCAATATAACTTCACACAAATGTTCCTTATGACAATATCTCAAGTGTGTTCGACTTTCAGGGTCATGACCTCAAGGTCAAGGTCACTGTAGCTATTTTTAGAAAAAAATTGTCATCGCTCTAGCGCCTACATTTCTTCACCGATTTCAATATAACTTCACACAAATGTTCCTTATGACAATATCTCTAGCGAGTTCCACTTTCAAGGTCAAGGTCAATGTGGCTATTTTTAGAAAAACTTTGTCAATGCTCTAGCGCTTACATTTCTTCACCGATTTCAATATAACTTCACACAAATGTTCCTTATGACAATATCTCAAGCCATTTCAACTTTCAAGGTCAAGGTCACAATGGCTATTTTTAGAAAAACTTTGCTATCGCTCCAGCGCCTACATTTCTTCACGGATTTTAATATAACTTCACACAAATGATCCTGATGACAATACCTCAAAAGAGTTCGACTTTCAAGGTCAAGGTCACTGTGGCTATTTTTAGAAAACCTTTTTCATTGCTCTAGCGCTTACATTTTTTCACCAATTTCAAAATCGATTCACACAAATGTTCCTTATGACAATATCTGTAGCGAGTTCCATTTTCAAGGTCAAGGTCACTGTGACTATTTTTAGAAAAACTTTGTCAATACTCTAGCGCTTAAATTTCTCAAAAACTATTGGAGCTAGAGCCTTGAAAGTTGGTGAATAGATTGGTGGTGATGAGTAGATGAACTGATTAACTTTGAACGAAATTCCGAAAAATACTTTGTGAGTTATGGCCCTTTGTCATTTTGATAATTTGTGCCCATTGTAATGTATGCTTAAAGTGATGCATAGCATATCTTTAGAACCGTGTATGCTAGGGTTTTGAAATTTCATATATGGATTCCTCATGGAAAATTAGCTGACTTTTATTTTTTTTCTCGTCCGGATTATGCCCCTTTTAAGAGTTATTGCCCTTTGAAATTTTTTTAATAAAATCTTGTCAGCAAGATATCTCAAAAATTATTGGAGCTAGAGCCTTGAATGTTGGTGAATAGATTGGTGGTGATGAGTAGATGAACTGATTAACTTATGACAAAATTCCGAAAAATACTTTGTGAGTTATGGCCCTTTGTCATTTTGGTAATTTGTGAAAAACTTTGTCATTACTCTAGCGCCTACATTTCTTCACCAATTTCAATATAACTTCAAACAAATGTTCCTTATAAAAACAACTCGAGCGAGTTCGACTTTCAAGGTCATGACCTCAAGGTCAAGGTCACTGGCTATTTTTAGAAAAACTTTGTCATCGCTCTTGCGCCTACATTTCTTCACAAATTTCAATATAGCTTCACACAAATGTTCCTTATAAAAAAATCTCGAGCGAGTTCGACTTCAAAGTCATGACCTCTAGGTCAAGGTCACTGTGGCTAATTTTAGAAAAACTTTGTCATCGCTCTAGCGCCTTCATTTCTTCACCAATTTCAATGTAACTTCACACAAATGTTTCTTATGACAATATCTCAGCGAGTTCGACTTTCAAGGTCATGACCTCAAGGTCAAGGTCACTGTGGCTATTTTTAGAAAAACTTTGCCATCGCTCTAGTGCCTACATTTCTTCACCAATTTCAATATAACTTCACACAAATGTTCCTTATAAAAAAATTTCGAGCGAGTTCGACTTCAAAGTCATGACCTCAAGGTCAAGGTCACTGTGGCTATTTTCAGAAAAACTTTGTCATCGCTCTAGGGCCTACATTTCTTCACCAATTTCAATATAACTTCACACAAATGTTTCTTATGACAATATCTCAGCGAGTTCGACTTTCAAGGTCATGACCTCAAGGTCAAGGTCACTGTGGCTATTTTAAGAAAAACTTTGTCATCACTCTAGCGCCTACATTTCTTCACTGATTTCAATATAACTTCAAACAAATGTGCCTTATGACAATATCTTGAGCGAGGTCGACTTACAAGGTCATGACCTCAAGGTCAAGGTCACTGTGGCTATTTTTAGAAAAACTTTGTCATTGCTCTAGCGCCTACATTTCTTCACTGATTTCAATATAACTTCACACAAATGTTCCTTATGACAATATCTCAAGTGTGTTCGACTTTCAGGGTCATGACCTCAAGGTCAAGGTCACTGTAGCTATTTTTAGAAAAAAATTGTCATCGCTCTAGCGCCTACATTTCTTCACCGATTTCAATATAACTTCACACAAATGTTCCTTATGACAATATCTCTAGCGAGTTCCACTTTCAAGGTCAAGGTCACTGTGGCTATTTTTAGAAAAACTTTGTCAATGCTCTAGCGCTTACATTTCTTCACCGATTTCAATATAACTTCACACAAATGTTTCTTATGACAATATCTCAAGCCATTTCAACTTTCAAGGTCAAGGTCACAATGGCTATTTTTAGAAAAACTTTGCTATCGCTCCAGCGCCTACATTTCTTCACGGATTTTAATATAACTTCACACAAATGATCCTGATGACAATACCTCAAAAGAGTTCGACTTTCAAGGTCAAGGTCACTGTGGCTATTTTTAGAAAACCTTTTTCATTGCTCTAGCGCTTACATTTTTTCACCAATTTCAAAATCGATTCACACAAATGTTCCTTATGACAATATCTGTAGCGAGTTCCATTTTCAAGGTCAAGGTCACTGTGACTATTTTTAGAAAAACTTTGTCAATACTCTAGCGCTTAAATTTCTTCACCAATTTCAATATAATTTCACACAAATGTTCCTTAAGACAATATCTCGAGCGATTTCGACTTTCAAGGTCAAGGTCACTGTGGCTATTTTTTGAAAAAAACTGTCATCGCCCTAGCGACTACATTTCTTTGCTGATTTCAATATAACTTCACACAAATGTTCCTTATGATAATACCTTGAGTGAGTTTGACTTTCAAGGTCAAGGTCACTGTGGCTATTTTTAGAAAAACTTTGACATGGCTCTAGCGCTTTCATTTCTTCACCGATTTCAGTATAACTTCACACAAATGTTCCTTATGACAATATCTCGAACTATTTCGACTTTCAAGGTCAAGGTCACTGGGGCTATTTTTAGAAAATCTTTGTCATCGCTCTAGTGCCTACATTTATTGATGGATGTTAATAGAACTTCACACAAATGTTTCTTATGGTAATATCTCGAGTTGCTAGGTCATGACCTCAAGGTCAAGGTCACTATGGCTATTTTTAGAAAAACTTTGTCATTGCTCTACCGCCTACATTTATGATTTTAATCTAACTTCACACAAAAGATGCTTATGATAATATCTTGAGCAAGATCTACTTCGCGGCCATGGCCTCAAGTCAAGGTCCCTATGACTATTTTTAGAGAAATATTGTCATCACTCTAGAACCTACATTTATGGATGGATTTTTAAACAAACTTTACACAAATGTTGCATATGATAATATCTAAAGCAAGTTGGACTTTTGCCATTTCCACACACGAAGTTGTCTTGTGCGAGGGGATTTGTATCGCATGCGATGCCTTGTTTTTTTTAATAAAATCTTGTCAGCAAGTCCATATCTTGAGAACTATTAGAGCTTCATTAATCATTCTTGGTACAAACTTGCATCCAGGCATTGCAACTTCAACGCAAGCATCCATATCTGACATTGACCTATATTTCATGGTTCACTGACTTCGTGAATTATTGCGACCACCCTGACTTTCACCATTTCTCGAAAACTATTAAAGCTTTTTAAATTATAATTGGTACAAACCTGCATCTAGAAATTCCAACTGCAACGCAAGCATCCATATTTGACTTTTACCCATATTTCATGGTTCACTGACTTTGTGAATTATTGCGACCACCCTGACTTTCTATCTAATGTATGAGTCCATTTCTCAAGATCTATTAGAGCTTCATTAATTGTATTTGGTACAAGCTTGCATTTAGGAATTGAAACTTCAATGCAAGTATCCATTTCTGACCTTGACCTACATTTTATGGTTCACTGACTTTGTAAAATAGTGTGACAACCCTAACTTTGACCCTGATGTAAGAGTCTGTTTTTAAGAGTTACTTGATACTTGCTTGCAACTAGGAGTGAAATTTTTATGCAGGCATCCATGTTTGACCTTGACCTAGATTTCATGGTTTGGTGACTTTGCGCCCCCACAGGCGCGACATAGCCTTCGGGGGAATTCTTGTTGTATGTTTTTGAGTCTTTAACAATATTTGTTGAATATTTTGCCAGCTAAGGTCAAGCAAAGGTTGGGGGCATTGTGTTTTACAAACACCATTTCTAGTTATAACACTTATGTCTCTGGTAGCTGTAACACATTGTTTTAGCCATGTCTGTTTGTTGATTTGTTGGTTGGTCAACTTTAATCCATTTTGCACCGGAAACCCCCAAAATGGGTAGTTGGCAAACAGTGCATGCCCAGATCAGATGTTGAAGAACGCAGTGTCTGATCAGGGCCTACACTGTTTGCAAAATGTCCAGCCAGTTTCCAAATAGATTTTGAAATGGACTCCTGCTATATAAAAGGAGGAAAATTCCATTTTGTACGCAAAAGGTCAACATTGGTCATAACAACTGAACCGTTTGAGACAGAGCCTTCATATTTGGTATGCAGGTATCTTGTGACAAGGGCTTCCCACACTTACAAAAAAAATGACCGGTGACATTGACCTGTGACCTACTTTAAAGAAAAAATTAACATTGGTCATAACTTTTGAACCGTTTGAGATAGAGCCTTCATATTTGGCATGTAGGTTCTTTGTGACAAGGGCTTCCCTCTCATTCAAAATATTTGACCTGTGACCTTGACCTGTGACTTACTCTAAGGAAAATATTAACATTGGTCATTACTTTTGAACTGCTTGAGATAGAG
Source organism: Lucinisca nassula (assembly GCA_963580285.1). Taxonomy (NCBI): domain Eukaryota; kingdom Metazoa; phylum Mollusca; class Bivalvia; order Lucinida; family Lucinidae; genus Lucinisca; species Lucinisca nassula. Next base: position 182,340,024 of record OY757010.1, read on the forward strand.
CCTTCATATTTGGCATGTGGGTTCCTTGTGACAGGGGCTTCCCACTCATACAAAAATTGACTTGTGACCTTTACCTTTGACCTACTTTAAAGAAAAATTTGACCTTGTCCTGGGGACATATATGTGTTTCACAAACACATCTTGTTGGGATCCAAAACAAAAATCATGTTATATCCAAACAAAAAAATATACTTTGTATAGAAAATGACCATTTTGGTATTTTTTCTACATAATCTATACATTTTTGGCACCCATCTTCTTAATCATGTTTTCTCCCCCATGTAATAAAGAGGTTGTGGTGTATCAGAAGAATTTTTGATTTAGATTACAGAAAAAAGATTTTATAGTTTACCATGCTGAAAATTCTAATATTAATTGTATTTAAGCAAGGTGTAGGGAGATCAGGGCCCAGTTGTTCAAAGCATCATTAGCTTAACGAGCTGGTTAGTGGTCATATTGTTAACTATTCTAGCAAGTTAAATATCTAAATTTTTTATAATGAGCATATTTGCCATAATTAATGATCAAAGTTTTAACGATACATTAACTAACAACGTCACCAGGAGATGATTAATATAAGCTTAGCCGCTTACTGTCAGATCCTGTGGCTTCTGAACATTCTTCTTGTACATGTTTGCATGTATGTATGTATTGAACATTATCATTAATAAATAACAACGTCGTTAGTTTTGAACAACTGGCCCCAGGAATTAATGACAGTGGTTGTGGATGGTTTGATGATATTTAAAATTAAGTCCAAAAAAAAAAATGTAATTTTTTTGTTTGTTTTGTTTTAATCTGTACTTAACCCCTTTGATTAATTTTAGTACCTAAACATAGGTTTGGAATTACAAAGGTTTGAAGTGTATTCTATTTTACTTCTCTTTGAATTTATATTACGTTATTATATAGACATATGAAAGGTGTTACATGTATTTTCAGTTGTTGTCAATAACACAGTTAGACGTATGTATAGTTATTGAGTGTGTTAAATTCTGTGTCAGTGTTTAAGTTCATGTTTATTTACTATTTTGGTGCATAACTCCAGATAAAGAGGCATAACAAAGATACCGGCCCCGATAGCTCAGTTGGTAGAGTGCCCGCTCCGGGGAACAGGAGGTCACGGGTTCAATCCCGGGCCGCGACATACCAAAGTCGTTAAAAATGGTACTAGCTGCTCCTCGCTTGGCACTCAGATTTACGGGGTAGAGCTTGGACTGGTCGACCCAGTGTCAGGATAATGTGACTGGGTGTGGTATCATGTAATGTGTCTGGGACATGATACTTCAGTGAGGCAGCACTATAAAAGTGAGCATTGAGCTCCCTGTCACAACCAGACACCGTCGTGATATGACTGAAAAATTGTTGAAAGCGACGTTAAACCCGAATTCACACACACACACACACATAACAAAGATAATTAAGGGATAATTTTCCTTATTTCCTGTTAGATATATATGTTGTGGGTACTTGTTAGAATCACCTCAAACAAATATTGTGGGTACTTGTTAGAATCGCCTAAAACAAATATTGTGGGTATTTGTTAGAATCCCCTCAAACAAATATTGTGGGTACTTGTTAGAATCCCCTCAAACAAATATTGTGGGTACTTGTTAGGATCACCTCAAACAAATATTGTGGGTACTTGTTAGAATCCCCTCAAACAAATATTGTGGGTACTTGTTAGACTCCCCTCAAATATTGTGGGTACTTGTTAGACTCCCCTCAAATATTGTGGGTACTTGTTAGACTCCCCTCAAATATTGTGGGTACTTGTTAGGATCACCTCAAACAAATATTGTGGGTACTTGTTAGAATCCCCTCAAACAAATATTGTGGGTACTTGTTAGACTCCCCTCCTTGAGACGATTCTGACAAGTACCCACAACATTTGTTTTTATTGAGCCTGAAGTTATCCTCATTACAACTACTTGCCTGGAGCTATGCATCTACAGTTTGTCATTCAGTTCTGCAAATTTGAAGGCAAGTATTTTGCTTGGTTGATAGCTTGTTTGTTTGAAATGATGTTTTACATCCCCGTTAGCACTATTTAGGTCATTTTGGAGACTTTGCTTCCAATTTTGTTAGACTTCTACCCGATGTTGAGATGACATGACTTCGCAAGCCCTGCCGCCCAAACAATGCGTTTTAGCATACCTCTGTTTTGCAGATTGTAAATAGTTTTAAGGACTCATCCAGTGACTTCTTTTTTTTTTTTTTTTTAAAGCTAAATTCTAAATTTAGCTACGCACCCAACTGAGGTAATGGCCAAATATGACCGACTCAGTTTAAGAAGATAGATAAACAAAAAGGGTTAATATGTAGGGGCAGTCTGACTCGTATCACTTTGCCTACTCATGGATGTTGGTTTCAGCTCCGTGTGGAAGCATCTTGCAGCCCAGCGTATTTCTCCAAGCCCCGATGGGCGGGGGCAAATTGATTGATAGTCGGAAATGAGTGTGGTAAAACTAATTTATTTAGCAGCACAAGGGCTAAATTAATCCATGAATGGCAGTGGATTTGTAGCAAGCTTACTTGAACGCACTCTGATTACTGAAGATTCTGACTTATATTCTCTTTTGTAGTCAAGATTCAGGGTCCTGTTGTTTAAAACTAAGTATATCGTTAAAACTTTGATCTTTTAACCCTTTTTGTACCAAATGGAATCTTCCACCTTATATATAGGAGGAGTTCATTTCAAAATTTAGGGGTGTCAGGTTGTGTTTTCATAAAAATTATTTGGAAAATGACTGAACTTTCAGCAAACAGTGGAGGCCCTGATCAGATGCCGCATTCTGCGGCGTCTGATCTGGGCCTGCACTGTTTGCCAAGGTACCCCTTTAGGGGTTTCTGGTACTAAATGGGTTAATATGATAAATATGCTATTATTTTTGCTGAAGATTTGAGTAGCTTCTGCAAATGCAAAAACTACTCACATTTCCCAGCAAAAAGATTGTGAGTATGAGATATTGTACTTGCCGGAACTGCTAACAATTTAACTGCTAACAGGCTCATTAAGCTAACAATGCCTTGAACAACTGGCCCAAGATTCGTTTTTTTGTTCTTAGTTATTGTTTGATGTTGATTTCTCTTTCGTGATTGTTAATGGTTTAATAGTTTATTCCTGTTTTGTTTGTTTGGGAGTTTTAGGGTCCAGTCACCACTGTTTAGGTCATATTGAGCCTGTCAGTTTACCCAACCACACTGGTATGGCTAATACATAAGTGATTAACTAGTACAGTGCAGACTCTTTCACCAGAAACTGACAACTGCCCTTCTTGATCAACAAAAGGGAGAGAATGACCATAGAAAAAATGCCATGATCAGTCTCATGTAAGAAAGTTTTTGACCCCTGCAGGTATCCAACCTGTGACCTGATCACCAGCCAAATGTGCATCCGACAAGGCTAGTCGTATATTCCCCAGAGATTTAATTCATATACTTAGACTGTATCATATCAAGACCTACAAAACAGCTAATGTGAGCAGTCACATGTACATCTGTGGTCAGTTGTTCAAAACTTAACGATGTAGTTAGTTAACTTATCATTCAAAGTTTGATCAGTGGATATGGCAAGGCAATTATGCTATTATTTTTGCTGAAAAAATGTGAGTGGCTTTTGCTAATGCAAAAGCTACTCACATTTTATCAGCAAAAATACCAGGCTGTTTGGGCACACAGACCAGTCCATGCCTTCACTGACTGGAGAATCTGATCTCCCCAGTGAAGACAAGTGGCAACTTTCGTTTGCAGCAAGCAGTTTTGCATTCTTATTATTGCAACTTTTGTATATTTAACTGTCATTCATAACTCCATTTTAACTGATACAGATGACCCTTGTCATAATAATAGTATTTGTCACAGAGTCTGCTCTTAGTCTTTCCTGATTGAGCCACAAGGTTATCTAGAATGAAAGTGCTAAATGCAGTCTGTTTGATAGGGAATATCAACATCTCCAAAATGACCTAAATAGTGTTGACGGGGATGTTATACCTCAGTTCAAACAAACAGTATCTTTGGTGACCTAACTCCTCAGTTTACTTTTGAGAAGTAAATACTGAAGGGGGCAGAAAACTTACCTGGAGCTATGGTGTATGTAGAGGATGATTTGCTTCTTTGCTGGTTCCAAAGGTCTGTCTGAAGGTTCTGTCATTGGTGCACTTCCACATTAATAATAAACATGTATTAGAGAACAGTATTGCACCAGGTCATGTATAAGATGCCAAGTTCTGCAGGAGGTCAGGTGTTATATTTTATTTTCACTGGGAACTCTGGTTTCCAACCCCAAATATATAAAAAAAGGTCAGCATCATGTTTATTTTTGTTACAGGACAATCCAGGACATGACAACTTGTCGGAGAAGGTGTGTAATGAGGTGCTGTCTAACCCAGACTCAAGTACCAATAAACTATGGGTTAAGATTCTCAACCAGATGGAGGTCAGCCCTGATAATGAGGTGGTTCTCAAGGATCTCAGGATTCTCTGCTACAAAATGGTCAAGGTATGCAATCAGTCATTCACCATTGCTGCATTTCTTAACCCTTATCTTGCTGAATATTCATTTAAGCCACACCCATTTCTGTCTATCAACCAATCAAATTACTTGATGTAAATCATTGCTACAAATTCATAAACTGAATGCCAAACAGTGTAGATCCTGATCAGATGGCTTCTTCAGAAGCCATCTGATCTGGATCTACACTGTTTGCAAAGATAGGGGTTGTCGTGAACAGCAAGATAAGGGTTAAGCTAAATTTCATGTTTCATTGAAAGTGTCAATAATCCTTTAATGTAAATAATTGTGCTTTATCATGAAAAAAATATGAATAAGAAAATTATGATATTGGTGGCCAGTAAATGCTAAGATCAGCCGGCTCATATGCACAGTCTGTTCAGAGCCTTTACTGTTCCTTTGAAGTTAATGGGCCTCCATGGCATAGTAGTTGAGTCAGACAGCACCGATTCTTAAGCATTAGGTCTTTTAGACCTGTAATTTAGAGCCTTGCTCGAGTCCTGGAGACGCCAAGTTCTGCAATGGAAGGTTTGGTGATTTTCTTCGAATACTCCAGTTTTAGCCCACATCTGATTAACCCTTTTTGTAACAAATGGAATCTTCCTCCTTATATATAACAGGAGTGCATTTCAAAATTTAGGGCTGTCAGGTTATGCTGTTCTGCGGTGTCTGATCTGGGCCTACACTGTTTGCCAAGTACCTGTTTAGGCGTTTCCGGTACAAAATAGGTTAATGATTGTCTCGATATAAGTGAAATGATCTGAGAGAACTATAAAACCCAAATTTAACCTTTACCACCCTCTGGGCTAGCTAATTCAAGAGACGACAATTTTTGGTATTTTTCCCAGAAAATAGGATTTGACATCACATGCAAATTGTCTCCCTATGGAGACAGTTTGCATGAAATGTCAGATCCTGTTTTCTAGAAAAAAATAAGAAAAAAAAAAAACATTTCAAACTGTCGTCTGTTGAAAAAATACCCAGAAAATAAATAGAAAAGGTAAATCCCTATGAAGCTTCAGCATTGTCATGAGAAATGTGCTTTACAACATTAGTGGCAAGCAAATGCTCTGATCACAGTTTGATCAGACCTTTTGCTTTGCAGCTCACATGATCTTTCAGCATAACCCAGTCTATCACTAGAGGAAACAACAGTGGCTTATATCTAGCTCTTAAGACAAGTACCCAGGTCATCACTGGTCCGGGGGTCCTAATGACAGATTTTCTCGTGGTTGGAGTTCTATTAACCTATTGTATGCGGAAAACCCCTAAGGGGGTACCTTGGCAAACAGTGCAGGCCCAGATCAGATGCCACAGAATGTGACTTCTGATCAGGTCCTGCTCTATTTGCTAACAGAATTTTCCATCCAAAATAGAATAAAAGCGAAAAAATAGGCCTGACATCCCTGATATGACAAATGGACTTGTCCAACATATAGCAATGGAAGAGTCCACCAGCATACAATGGGTTAATCGTGCAACTGACTCAAACTCTACCTTATAACATGTTAACCCTTCTCTTGCTGTTCACGACAACCCCTATCTTTGCAAACAGTGTAGATCCAGATCAGATGGCTTCTGAAGAAGCCATCTGATCAGGATCTACACTGTTTGGCATTCAGTTTATGAATTTGTAGCAATAAATTACATCAAGTAATTTGATTGGTTGATAGACAGAAATGAGTGTGGCTTAAATGAATATTCAGCAAGAGAAGGGTTAATATGAGCCGTGTTGCAGGAAAACCTATCTTCAGGGTTTGTGACCAGGTAAGACGCAAACTGTCCTGCTCAGCTACACAGAACAACAAAAGTCTTGAAATTCTGAATATAGAAACTAGAAATATGGTGCTATCAAAGCAATGAACACTAAGTGCTGCAACAGAAGAGCAGGTGGTTTTTGTCGCCCCTGCTATTAGCATGGCGCGACTTAGGCGCCCAGTTTTCCGTCGGTTTGTTCGTCCGTTCGTCAGTCCGTTTGTCAACGCGTCAACATTTGCGACCACCCTAGGGTTCACCCTAATGGTCAAGTTTATTTCACAAGAACTATATGAGCTTCATTAATGATACTTGGTACCAACTTGTGTCAGGGGATGACAACTTACATGCAAGCATCCATATTTGACCTTGACCTACATTTCATGGTTCACTAACTTTGTAAAATATTGCCACCACCCTAGTGTTCACCCTAATGGTTAAGTTCATTTCTCAAGAATTATTTGAACTTCATTAATGATACTTAGTACAAGCCTTTTTTGCAAGCATCTCTGTTTGATCTTGGCCTAGATGTCATGGTTCGGTGACTTTGCGCCCCCACAGGAGCGACATAGCCTTCGGCGGAATTCTTGTTTCTCTAGGTACTCTGGTTTTAGTGAACCTCATATTAACGTGAGAGTCAATATGCGTAAAATAATTTGAATAGAACTGTAACCCCCCCCCCCCCCTCCCAATAAAGTGGTTTATCCAATCAATCAGTTTTAACAAGTAAACCAAGAACAGTGTGATGAAATGTAACAAAAGACAGCAGTACTTTTATTAATTTATTAATACTATTATGATACTAAGGAGAAGTCTGATCAGGGTCTACACTGTTTGTCATTCCGTCTGCACCTTTTTGACTCCTTTCTGGCTCTTGAAACAAATTGTTAAAATATTTGAGAATTACAGCAAAATCTCAAGGTGTTCAAACTTTTAGGGTTTTTATGGTATGACAAGTGACTGTCATCAGTGTTGAGTTTAGGGTGGAAGTCTGTTTCAGAGACTAGTCTTGGATGACTGAAATACTACTGGCTCAGATGGTAAATTTCAAACCAGTCATAATTAAGTAGAAAGTATTTCAGTCAAGGTCTACAACATGGATTAGACTGTTTTGTTTTTTGTTTTGACAATCACAAGTGAAGTCATCTCTGTATATTTTAGTTGGTCAAAGACAAGGCATGCCTGAAGTCCTTGCAGAAATTTCAAAATACCATCAACGAGATGGCAAGCAAGTTTGTCACAAATGATGATGATCTGGAGAATATTGAAATTGAACCTGTGGCGGTCATGGAAGCTGAAGGTCAGTACATTCAAATGACGCTTAACCCATTGCATTCGGGAAACCCCTAAAGGGGTACCTTGGCAAATAGTGCAGGCCCAGATCAGATGCCGCAGAATGCGGCATCTGATTAGAGCCTGCACTATTTGCTAGCAGAATTTTCCGTCATTTTTGTCTTTCCTTTTCAGTGGTTTTCTGTGCATAAAAAAAAATCAACTTTATTTGAGTAATGTCCTTTGCAATGGTTAGTGGGTGGAGCACTATTGGTTGACACAGGAGGTTGTTCATCATGATTTATCATGTTCTAGGCAATATTGATGGCTGATACATGTAATCCTGTTTTGTTTTAAGGGGTTTGACATTTCATTGAAACAGGCTTGAATGAATTGCCAAGTTCTGGTTTTCAGATTTAGACCACTTAAATGTCAAGCACTTTTGAACAAAATATATAAACTTCAGTGACTAAACACAGATGATTCATTTGCCATAGCTAATTCAAACTGTTTTTTGAGTGACTTAATGCATTTTTCCCGTAATTCTAGGTGAGTATTTAGGATTGATTTACTGAGATTTGTCTCATTTTTTTTATATCTTGAAAAGTTTTGTGTACTGATTAGAATCACCTCATTGAGGTGACACTAATATGTACACATAACCTACCCTTTTTGATAAAAGCTTAAAAAGATAGTACTTAATTATTCCCATTATGCATTTCAATGTCTCAAACTACCCTGTATGTATAGTTGGTGCAATTTGACATGAGGCTGACCTTTATGCAAAGAATAAATTAGTGTTTTTGCCTAATAGGTCAGTTTTCGTAAACTTCTCATGAATTTTCGGCATCTCGTGAATGGCGAATCATTTACTGACCCCAATGTATTGAATAACAAAATCAACCTCTTCAGAAAACGGCGAATATTCAAGATAAATATATGCATATATTTGGGTGTGAAATTATTGTAATAGAGGTCACCAGCCTCACGTCAAATTGTTCGAACTATATATGTATAGTTTTTTTATCACATGTGGATTATTCAATTCAGCAAATCAACAAGTTAATACCTAAAATATTACATTTTGTCTAGGTGAGGAAACTGAAGAAGAGCAGACTGAAGATGCTGTTCCAAGGAAGAAACGTAAGTAAACACTAGTTTATGAATCCATTTACTTGATTATTTCTCATTTTACCCTTGTTCAGCTGACCGCAACAACCCCTACATTTGCAAACATTGTTGATCCATCCAGCAGGGAGTCCAAAAGGTGCAGACAGGAATGGCAAAGAGTTTAGATCCTGATCAGTCTGATCTTTGCTTAGGCCTATCTGTCCCAATACTTTTGATCATTATGGTAATAAGGACAAAGCTAAATATTTGAAGAGTTTTACTGAACAAGTTTAATCAACCATCATTCACTTGCATATGTTGCTGATTGACCAGAAAATGTTACTCGGGTCTAATCACTATTAGTAAGTTTGGAGCTTGGAGAAATAGATTGGGCTGCATGGTGCTTCCGCTAAACCAACTGTTAACTTCTTAGAGGGTCTAAAGGACTTTAGCTGTCATTTTATCTTGGTGTCGAGTAAAAGTCCAATAAAATCGGAAGCAATGTCTCAAAAAAAAAAAAAGAAAGAAAAAGAAAGAAAAATGGCAAACTTGTACAATTGAGTTTGTGTTCTTTCAGTGCTGCTGACAGCTAAAAATATTTTCACAACTATTACCTTAGCTGTTTTATATGTTTGTTAAAAACATTGTAAATTGGGAAGCATGGAATTTATTTCTCTGGTATGGTAACATTTTGCATAGATACAGTTTAATGATAATAACCTATACAAAGAGTGTAGACCCAGATAAGATGCTTCATAATAAGCCATCTCATCAAGATCTACACTGTTTGTCTGCCTGTTAATAATCATTGACTAGAGACCCTGTTTAATAAGTGTGGGTGTGTCCAGTTTCAACATTGTAAGTCCACTTCAAAAACTGAGCACATGTGAGATGCTAAGAATCGTAAAAATCCTAAAAATTTGGACACCTTGAGGACTTGCTGTAATTCTCCTTAAATTTTAACAAATTTGTTTCATGATCCAGTAAGGAGTCCAAAAAGTGCAGATAAAATCATAAATGACAAACAGTGTAGACCCTGATCAGACTGCTCCTTCAGGAGCAGTCTGATCAGGGTATACACTGTTTGCTAAGACCTATCTGTCCCAATACTTAGGATCATTACGGTAAGATGTTTTTTCTCTGGGAACCACGCAGTCACCCATTACTGATTAAGGAGTTGCTTTCTATTATCAGATATAATAAAAGGCCATTAAATCTCCCCCCCCCCCCCCCCCCCCCCCTCTAAAAAAAGACGTGGGTGAAAGGTTAAATAATGTCAGTTTTAAGATATCTTGTATTTTGTAGGGGTGAGAAGGCTGCACACACAGAACCTGACTCTAGACATGACTCTGGGCCTAGACTCGGAGTCAGATATGGACACCAGTCAGACAGAGAATATTGACGTGGATGCCTCCTGCCTTGAGAGAAGGGCCTCTACCGTGTCCACCACGTCAGAAACTCCTACCCGCAGGAGCAGGAAGAACACTACGTCCTCCGTTGTGACAGAAATAGCGGCAGATGATGATGTATTCTGCATCCCAGAAGGTGTGTGAGAAAATTGGACTTTTTAACCAATTTTCTGGGCCCAGTTGTTCAATGCATCGTCAGCTTAACGAGCTTGCAAAAGCTGCTCACATTTTTTCTGCAAAAATATTAGTATATTTGCCATATTTAATGATCTAAGTTTTAATGATACGTTTGCTAACAACATCGTTAATTTTGAACAACTGGACCCTGCTGAATGGAATCTTGTGCTTAACATATACTGAGAGGCAAAAGTAAGTATACAGGTTACTAAATGCCGGTTTGCGCCCCACAGTCTCCTTCTCTACATACATATGTGGCATCATAAATAAGAACAATCACTTCCGCATAATTTGCAGCATTTTCTGTTAAAATTAACTGAAGGATAATGAAATTGCGTCACTTGAAATGTACAGGGGGTCTGATCCAATATTTTGTCTTGAGTAGTTTCCCTTTAAACATGTGTTTCGAATAAGTGTTATTCAATAAATGATTTTTCGTGCAACAGATTCAAAGAAGGGGAACTGATTGGCAAGAATATATCCCATATTTAAATTAAAAAAAAGGTAAAGTGCAACATTTTTTGTCAAAGAAAATGTCATTTTCGCCTTTTACGTTCTTCCTTTGATTAAATGCTTTATGTTTCTTTGGGATTTGTATCGGTGATTAACTTTTCTTTGAGCAATTTTAGAGGGATCACTATGGGGTAAGCATAAAAATGCCGAGGTAAACAAAATTTATGAGAAAGTTTCAAATGAATATCTCTTACACGATTTGAGAAAAAGACTCATTTAATTCACTATGGTTTTAATTGAAAGGGAGATAATCCGGAACAGTCAGAACTTCCAATTGAGTTTGAAGCTGTTTATTTTGGTTTAATGGCAAAGTAATGATGGCGTCTTATCGATAAATATTCGTACATGACTTTTGCGGTGTGCATAGATTTGAATGTCATGTATAACACGAGATTTGTTCGGAAATATTGATTATCAATTAAGGACAATAACTCCATCATGGATGTCTGCAACAGGCAAAGAATTGGAGTTTTACAAACTTAGACGTTTAGGAAAAACGGACATAGGCATAATTTATTACAGACAGCAATACATGATCCGGTATTCCAAATCAAAAACTGTATACTTTTTATTGCCTTTGAGTATATATAGCAGGAGGCCTTTAGGGAGATTTAGGCATGCCAGGCTGAGTAAGAAATGTATAAACTCTTATCCTGCTGAATAAATTAATTTAGCCACACCCATTTGCTGACAATCAAACAATCATATTACTTGATATACTTTTTTCGTTCACAAACTGCATGACAAACAATGTAGATCTTGATCAGATGGCTTCTTCTAAAGACATCTGATCTCGATCTACACTGTTTGTAAAGGTAGAGTTTGTTTTGTTCAGCAGGATAAGGTTTAAGTTGGTGAAGCAAAGGTTTCCTGTATCGTATGTCACCCGGGCATGGAACTGATATTGGCAAGGCCTAGTATCCTTGCAGCTGGTAAGGGTAGAGGGGTTGGGTTAGGTTACTTCTTCTGTTTCTTCACTTGTTCATTTTCCTCATTCTCCCCTCCCTCTTTTCATCTTCTATATTGTATGTTCTGTCTCTTTTCTCCATAAAATTACAGAGACAATTTTTGGGACTTCCTGTTTGTTTTTTCTATAAACAGTCCCACTGTTAAAGGGGTCTAGTCTTAAAGGAAAGAATTTGGTCCTTAGGAGCAAATTCTTTCCTCTAAGAGTTAATCCCTATTGACATGGGAGACAAAAATACTTAGGCAAGAGTTGCCTCCCCTGAAGGTGCATCCATTTCTCTTAAGTGGGTGAAAGACAATGGAAATGCCAGAAATAATTCATTACCATTTTTCAAGGGAGCCAATTTTGAGAGATTTTAAATTGCTTCCCTGAGTCATGGCTTTGGGCACAGCTTTGGACCTACCAGTATAAAAAATAAAACAGTGTAAAAATAAGAAGGACTTTTACTGAAAAAAAGCGGAGGTTTTGGCTGTTGACCCCTCGGCTGTTGTTATTTACTGTCGGATGGGGATGGGGGTAGAGGTGGATAATCTCACTAAGTACGGGTTAACTGCCTGGAAGGTCTTAGCCTGGAAGGTGTTAGTGGAGTGCTGTGGTGCAGTGGTAAAGCATCAGATTTGAGATCGAGATGAAGCCAGTTCGATCCCCGCAAGCGCCAAGTGTTGTTTCCTTGAACAAGAGACTTTATCCACATTGCTTAGTACTGGTTCCTACACAGGAAAAGATGGCCACTTGGAAGATTAGTAATAGTACTAAATGTGTTACCCTCTATAAATAAGGTTGATTATTATTATTATTATTATTAGCCAGTCAGGGACTGTAGGTAACTGACTGACCCAATATGACCATAGCCCTTTCCTGGGCCATAAAACCACAACACACACATTATTAGACAAGTACACCACAACCTCGTTATAACACGGTTTTGGATATAACACGGTTTCAAGGTGGATCCCAAAAATGTATAGATTATATAGAAAAATGACCATAAATGGTCATTTTTCTATATAATCTGTACATTTTTGTTTGGATATAACACGGTTGTTCAACTAACACGGTCTCTGCTTTGGACCCCATTAATAGTGTTATAATGAGGTTGTGGTGCAGTCATGTGATATGATTTTTATTGCAGCACCAGTAGCTAAAAAGAGGATCTCTGTTGACCCAAAACTGGCTGAGAATGACAAGGAAGAAGAACATGAAGAAGAGGAGTCAGAAGAAGGAGAAGTGGATAAGACTCAAGATAAAGGTACCATAAACATCCCTGTGGATTAGTTGTTAAGCTGCTTGCCTCATAAACCAAGGGTTGATGATTTGATCCCAGACTTCTCTGGACTTTTGAATGAGTCTTTAAACTGAGGTAATATCTCCATATAGCTTTAGTTGCTGGTGGGATGTACCCTGATGATCCTAAGTATTTGGACAGACATGTCTAAGCAAACAATGCAGACCCAGATCAGACTGCTCCTGAAGGAGCAGTCTGATCAGGGACTGCATTGTTTGCCATTCCATTTTCACTTTTTGGACTCCTTGCTTGATCAAGAAATTTTTTTAACAAAATTTTAGGAGAATTACAGCAAGTTCTCAAGGTATCCAAATTTTTAGGATTTTTATGGTAAATCTAATACAGACCCACACATAGATTTAATGCATAAGTGTAATGGAACAAGTAGCATATTTACAACACTAAAGTAGTCACCTAAATGTAAATAGTTCCCTTGGATATCATAGGGACTGTCTTAAGGATAGACTACACCTTGGGACAGTGGTCATCTTTAAATATTTACATTTCCAGTGTTAAGTCTAATGTAAACATATAGAAAACAATGTAGTTCATACTTCCATGAAAGCATCGAGTCACATCATTTTCAGTGACTTCAAGTGATGTCAGTCTAAACAATTGTTCTCTATGGGCGTTGGTAATGTCAACGCTGTTAAAAGAGTGTGTAAATGTTTTCTGCTTTAAAAGTTTGCCCTATAAGCATTTTTTCGCCCAGTGATGAGGGGCAAAGGATGTAAAAACAGTCCAACCTGTGTTAAGCAAGCACCTCAGAGATAATGAAAATGTGCTTGCTTAAGACAGGTGCTTGCTTAATACAGGTGAATTTTAATGCATTTGCCTTTTTCGGGAACTAAATAAATGCCTGCTTGCTTAAGACAGGTTGCTTGCTTAATAGAGGTGGCCACTAAGACATGTTTGACTGTATAAAAAATAAACTAAATTTTTCTGCTTTTTATGAAAGTATGAACAACAGCGGGTTGCTAGCAAAGTTTACGTGAACCCCTTTGGGGTTCATTTACTTTGCACACGACCCACTGCATTCATACTTCCATGAACCGCAGAAAAATGAAATTCACTTCTTAAGTGTTTCATTCTCAAACCTTAACAAGCCGGCCTCAGTAGCTCCGTCTGATGTGCTTCTGACTGGTGATCAGGAGGACGCGGGTTTGATTCTTGCTGGGGTCAGCAACATTCTTTCTTGGAGATTGATCATGAAATCTTTTCTACGGTCATTCTTTCCCTTCCGTTGATTCAAGAAGGGCAGTTGTCAGTTTCTGGTGAAAGAATGTGCACTGTACTGGTTAACCACTTACATATAAGTCTGCCCAGGCGAAGGTGTGGATAGGTAAACTGACCAGCTCAGAAATGACCTAAATGGTGTTGACTGTGCTGTTAAACTCCAATACAAACAAAAGAAATCAACATTAACAAGGCACAATCCTTATATGTTATACATCAAATTTAAGCTAAGAAACTGAAGTTTTATACAAGTTTTTCTATACATGTATATTATGAAATAAAGTGGTATTGATGTTATTAACTGAAAAGAAAAAAAACACGAGTTTTTTTACATTTTTGGATTAATTTTTTTACCATTTGCTTACAAAAAGCCATTTTCCTTGTATAGGCATCACAAGTACATGCTCTACAATAATGTATCAACCGATTTTGCCATTTTTTGTTTTCTGGAACAAAATAAATTGTTATTTCTGAACAAAACTTTAATTTAATCCCAAATGGAATAAGATATCAAAATTTAATCAAGTAGTCACTTCAAAGAACAGTTGTGCCAAATTTTATACAATTTGGGTGCTCATTTAAGAACCTGAATCACTTTGAAGGCAGGCACCCACACAGAATTTTCATTTGTCAGGGAAACATCAAAAACGTCTGCTGTCTTGTCTCCCTAACTCCTACAGTTTTCAAGGGATTTTGATGAAACTTTCCATTTATTGTTCCCATGACCTGAAGATGATCATATTTTATCGAAGTCATGCTCGACTGATTGTTACCAGATTTATGGCCCTGTATCAGTTTTAGCCATTTTATCAACAGACGGTCTTGTCTCCACAACACCTACAGTTTTCAAGGGATTTCGATGAAACTTTTCGGTTATTGTTCCCATGACCTGAAGATGATCATATTTTAACGAAGTCGTGCTCGACTGATTGTTACCAGATTTATGGCCCTGTATCAGTTTTAGCCATTTTATCAACAGACGGTCTTGTCTCCACAACACCTACAGTTTTCAAGGGATTTTGATGAAACTTTTCAGTTATTTTCCCATGACCTGAAGATGATATATTTTGTCGAGGTCATGCTCTACTGATTTTTACCATAGTTAAGGACCTTTGTCAGTTTTAGCCATTTTACTAACAGAAATTCTTGTTTCTGCAACTCCCAAAACATGGTTTACGGCATATATAGACATGTTCCACATACTGACATTTCAAACATCGGGGGACACTTGGCCTGCGGCCTTTTATTTCGTTGTCAAGTGACATCAGATTTGATGTGGAAAACACAGGTGCTAGATTTCAACATCGTATCAAACCATATACACACAAACACTTGGGGGAAAATCTACTTGGAAATGATGTCCATGGATATCCTTTTAACCCGAGTCATACTGAACATGACTAACCCTACCTTTGCAAACAGTGTAGATCCAGATCATATGACTTCTGAAGAAGCCATCTGATCAGGATCTTTACTGACATTTCAATTTGTGAATCGAAGAATACATTTTACAAAGTATTTGGTTAATTGATAGTCAGAAATGATTTTGTTAAAATCAATGTATTCAGCAGGACAAGTGTTGATGATAATTTTAATTTCAGATGTAGAAGCAGTATCTGGTGCTCAAGAAGCTGTTGTGGTATTACAAGATGTGTTCAAACCCTCAGGGAAAGTTGTTCAGCCAGATGTGAAGAAAGCCACAGAGAAACTGCCTGCTGATGTTGATAAGGCTGATAAACTAACTGAGGATGGCGGAGAAACAGCAAGCAAGGAAAAAGTATCTCCAAGTAAAGAAAAAAGTAGGAAAACTCCAACTAAAGATAAAGAGAATACAACTCAAAATGTAGATGAAACCACAGAGAATGATGAAGAAACTGAGGCTGTTGCATCACCTAGAAGGAGCCTTGAGAAGCGGAAATCAAGAGGTGGTAGTGGTACAGTGATACCTGCAAAATCACCTAAAAGATCAGAAGATAAATCACCTGGTAGGGATAAAGCTGTTGATGCAAAGTCACCAAGACGAAGCTCAGAAAAAAGAAAGTCAAAAGGAGAAGGCTCCGAAGTACCTTCAAAGTCGCCCAGGAGAAGCTCAGACAGGTCTCCATCTACTGGTGATAAATCACCAAAGAAGCAGAAAGATAAAGTGACAGATACAAAATCAACCAGAAAAGCCACAGATAAGTCACCTGAAAAGTCTTCCTCAAGGCTTAAAGATAAGGCAGCTGAGAAACAGTCTACAAGATCTTCAGACAAAACAGATGCAACTAGCCACAAGTCACCAATAAAAAGCAGAAGTAGGGATATAAGTGCAAAGTCTTCAGAAAGAAATTTAGAAAAAAGGAAGGCTAAATCGGACAGTGTAACAGAAACACAAGCAAAGTCTCCCAAAGTTGTGCAGGATAAATCACCACGGAAACAGACTGAAAAACCACCTGTAAAAGTTCTGAACAAATCGCCAAGAGGAGTAACTGATAAAACATCAACCAAACATAAAGAGGATGATTTAAAGAAAACAGAAAAGAAAGGAGCAAAGACCGCTGCGGCTAAGGTTCCTGAACCTAAATCACCAAAGAACGTCAGGAATGCTGGAAATAGGACAAGTGATAGAGAGGAGCCAAGGTCCCCAAGAAATGTCAGAGTTGCAAAAGAAAAGACAGCCTCTGTCACAAAAACTGTACAATCTCCAAAACCCACAAGGAAGTCAGTAAGTGAGCCACAGGGACCAAAGTCACCAAGAGCTACAAGACATGCTGCCAGTAAAGTAGTTCTAGACACTCCAGAGCCAAAGTCGCCCACTAGCTTGAGAAGCAGGCCTCAGAGATCTATAGCTGAGACACCGGAGATAAAATCACCAAAACCATCTAGAAAACCTGCTGAAAAACTAGCATCTGGAACAGGGGAATCTAAAACAAAGGCAGTTCCTAAAGCTCAGAAAAAGGATGTTTCAAAATCTGATGATAAAGATGAGTCAGCAGCCCCAAGTAAGACAAAGACAAGAGGTGTAACAAGGACAGCCAGTGGTTCAGCAGTTATTGGAAGTAGTAGAACTGGGACGGGAAAGACTGGGACAAGCTCTGATGAAAGTTCAGCCATTAGTTCTCCTGAGGCCCCAGTCGCTAAAAAGAAAAGGACAGGTGAGGTGTAATCATATTCTTTGTTATTACACACTAATATTCAAGGGCAATATTCAGTAGCATTGATGCATTAACCCCTTTATTTTATAGCTATAGAGTTTATTGTCCCTTTTTCAAGTTGTCTAAATCTAAAATAATGAGTAAAGATACTCAGGATTTAACTGAATCAGAACCAAAAGCCTATCCCAAACATCAAAGGGAAAGTCGGACAAACACATCCTTTACAAACCGAAAAGCCGAGTTGGCAGCTCTGTCCCAACCAGATGTTGTCAATGCTAAAGTAAAAGTAATCTGGAAACATTTAAAAGTTGAAACAGCACTGAACATAAAACAAATGAAACAGCAATGAAAATACAGCCTTGTGTCGGCAAGTAATAATTACCTGGGGAGGTTGAAACCATTTTTACGGGGCCCCAAAAGTTACCATCATCGGTTTACACAAATTCACATTCTGTCTTCCATAATTTCGAAACATGGCATGAATACCACTGCTATTTAAGCCCAAGTCAGTAAAATAGTGAAAGCACACAGTTTTTCCGAAAGATGACCTTCATGGCTCGTAGTTAAGAGCCCATTTGCTCAAAGCATAGTTAGCTTAAAGAGCTTGTTAGGGCCAACAAGTTAAATTTTCCAGTTAAGTATACTATTCTAAATTAAATGAGTAAAGGTGAATTGATTCCAGGCTTCTCCAGACTTTTTGGATGACTTTAAACTAAGGCTCTGTTTCTGTATAACCTTAGTTGTTGTTGGGAGGAAAACAAGTGACATGTCCAGTTTCAGACATTGAAGAGTCATTTCAGAAACTCAAGGATGAAAGAGTTAATGTTGAAAGGGCTGCTAGACAGCAAAACAATAATATACACATATTGTCTTGAGTCATAGTATATTCACAGCTCTCATTAACCCTTATCTTGCTGTTCACAACAACCCCTACCTTTGCAAACAGTGTAGATCCAGATCAGAAGCCATCTGATCAGGATCTACACTGTTTGCTATTCAGTTTATGAATTTGTAGTAATGTAGTAATAAATTACATCAAGTAATTTGATTGGTTGATAGACAGAAGTGGGTGTGGCTTAAATGAATATTCAGCAAGATAAGGGTTAAGTCTTGGTATTTTTACAACAGGAGCTGAGTCAGTGACAGAAGAGTCTGAAGAAGAAGACCAGTTGAAGAGGAAAGCTAAACCGTCTAGGAAAAGTGTCACAGGTAATACATGTGTATTTTAACACTTTTTGTACCACATTGAATCTTCCTCCTTATATGTAGCAGGAGTCCATTTCAAAATTTAGGGGTGTCAGGTCGTGTTTTCTACAAAATGTATTCGGAAAATGGCTGAACTTTTTCGCAAACAGTGTAGGCCCTGATCAGACGCGGCATTCTGCGGCTTCTGCCGCATTCTGCGGCTTCTGATCTGGGCCTGCACTGTTTGCCAGGGTACCTGTTTTGGGGTTTCTCTGGTACAAAAAGGGTTAATTATCCTGACCATGTCTGGTACGCTTAACCCATTTTGTACTAAATGGCATCTTCTGCCTTCTATATAGCAAGAGTTCATTTTATAATTTAGGGTGTCAGGTTGTGTTATCTTCAAAATTTATTTGGAAA
Source organism: Lucinisca nassula (assembly GCA_963580285.1). Lineage (NCBI taxonomy): Eukaryota > Metazoa > Mollusca > Bivalvia > Lucinida > Lucinidae > Lucinisca > Lucinisca nassula. Next base: position 182,359,000 of record OY757010.1, read on the forward strand.
ATAGCTGAACCTTTTAATACAGTATAGGCCCTGATCAGAGTCACTTCTATTTCTGATTAAATACAGAATTGAGAAACTTTAGCCTAAGTACAGAAGCCAATGTGTAAATTGCTCACGTCATGAATAGAGGGATATGGGTTTGATTCTATGCTTCTCCAGACTTTCGTGGGAGTTGTTAAACAGATGTCCCATCTCCTTATTACCTTAGTTGTTGGTGCAAATGTAAAGCTCAAACAGTCAACTTTGGTATATTCTTCCTTTCTTACAGGACATAAGATGAATTTCAGGGGTATGACTTGGAAATTTTTTTTTTTGCAGATAATTAGGGTCAGAGGAGTGCAGATACATCTGTTAAATTACTTTAATTACCATCATGTACAGTGAATCCGCTCCCTACATACATTCGACATCCAATCAGAACTACTAAAAACATGCATACTATGCACTATATTCAAATCCCTACTACTGCCAGTTACTATAAATACAGTTTCTTCCCCTTGGCTGTGGTACAATGGAATCACCTTCCTCCTCATGCTGTTGTGTGCTCCGATCTGGATTCTTTCAGATCGACCATATGCACCCTCCA